>OX451736.1:509964503-510564503 GCA_948472305.1 Vicia faba | reverse complement strand
TGGGGAGAGTGTTGATGACTTGCTGGAGATACTGTGCCTTTTCAGGGCTGATGGGAGACCAACTCTGCTCGGGGAGAGTATTGCTGAAACCTGTCTTACTCTGTGGGGGAGTGGAGGTAACTTGGTCATGTTCTTCAGCTGAACTTACCTTGGTACCTCGGTGGACAAAGCAGCTTGTACCGTTCGGACAATTCCCATTGCCCCAGTTTCTGCGAGAGAAGAAGGTACCTGTAGAGGTGCTTGATGACTGTCGACTTGACAAATCTTCTTCTGGCAGGCAAGTGATGAGATGCCGGGACATAGTCGTACGCTGTGATCCCTAACTTTTGCCTGGACCGCCCTTTCGGGTTTTTAGTCCACCGGGATAACCCTTTTTTGCCCAAGCCGCCTTTTCAGGTATTCGACTTGTCGGGTGTACAGATTTTTTTCATTTCATCCCTTACTTTTGCCCGAACCCTTTTGGTTCGTCGGGAAGCCCTTATTTTTGCCTAGGTGTGTCAACCTAGCGGGTCTTTGATTAGGCGTAGTATTTTTTCGACTATGTCCGCGTTCTCAGAGAGCAGGGAGTTGTCACTGTTAGTAGTGCCGTGTCGCCGTACCACTAGAAGATGCCTGATCAGGCAAGATTCGTTGTCGGAATGCCCCAGGTGATCCAGATGGAGATTTGCCCCAAGCTGGTTGGCCTTTTGAGAGATTCTCCGAATCTTGACTGGACTGCCCCAGATGATGGACACTGATCATGCCATGCCCCTTGATTGGAAGTGTTTCTTCCATTGGAGGTGACTCTTTTGTTGAGAAGACTTTTGTTCATAAGATATTCGTCGTGCGAATTTCTCTGCTGTTCAAATAACTAGTCATATGTAAACAATGTTATTTTGAGAATGCAAAAGCTTATGTCTGTCTTGAAATTTCGAAAAATGCATTTTTGTAAACGCAAGTGAGTTTTGTAAAAATATGATGTCAACTCAGTATTTTACAGTAAGCCTTAAGGAGTCAGGATACCTTTCGTAACAGTATGCCTTCGAACTAACCCATGCTTCAGCTAGGACTTTTTAAGGGTTATAACGTGGCCTGGTTCACGGTTTAAGAAACAAAGGATAAAGGCTCAAATTATATTTGTACCCACCCGCTCTTCATGATGTTCTTCAAACCTAAACTCAGTTGATCGTGCGTTAGACCTTGTTCGAGTCTTTGTCCTAATATTCCCATGATGGTTCGGATGTTGACATTTTATTTTGAATAGGCAGTCATTTCCTTGTTGAGGGTTTGCAGGTCCTCTTTTCTTTTTGATTTCGTTATCCCTGTTTTTTGCCTGAACTGTTTCTTTTGTGATTACAGTCAGCGGGATGCCCCAGTTTTGTAAGTCTCCTTCATAGGTTTTGACTTAATGGGCGTTTATTTTGAGGGATAATGACTGCCTGTCTTTATGATTATTCGGAACCATCACTGTCTTTTGTTTTGTGAGGACCTCTTTGGTGCTATTCGTTGTGCACTTGGATCAACTGAGAGAACTACCCTGCCCCAGGTTATGATTAAGGGTTTTAATTTTCGAAAAGAAAAACTCCTACTTCTTTGGCTCGAAGGGGTTGACGAGGGATTATCTTCCTTATAACTCCAGTGTTTAGGAATTGAAACAATGCCTGTACCTCATCAGCGGGGTCTGTTCAAAAGCATACTTTAGATTATGGTATCGTTTTCGTCATCCTCCCTCAAGAGGCTTAGAATTTTCAATCAAGAGTTGATCATCACAAAAACAGTTTGCATATAGCGAATGCGAATATATTGGTTCAAAACAGACATATGCGATGCATTGATAAAGTAATAAAGTTTGCCATGACAATAATTGTTTGAACAATCAAAAGAAAATTACAACTTGAATGTTTCAATGAACAAAAGGTCTTCTCGTCTAGGGATAGTAGAAGAACTCGACCTGACCCTCTGGGGTGAATTCCACTGCTCCTCCATCAATCAGGTCCTGGATCTTGTTCTTCAGAGACCAGCAGTCGTTTTGTGGCATGCCCCGGGCTGTCAGAATGATAAGCGCAACGGGCGTTGGGGTTGTACCTTGAAGGTGTCTTGTTGGGATTCTTAGGAGGGTCCCTTAGTGTGATCAGATTCAATCTCAACAGACGTTGTAAGGCTTGAAACAGCGACATGTTAAGCTAGGTGAATTGCCTCTTAGGCTTGTCTGGCTTACTCTGATCAGCCCGTTGTTCTTGGCGAGGTCGTTGTTGGACCTGTGAAGTAGTAGCAACTTGGAGAGGTCTATTCATCAAACCAAACCTTTGACTTTTTGAGGGCTGATTACCGGTTTGGTCTCCAACCCTGACTACTTGCTTCATACTGTCTTGCTGAAGCTGGTGAGGTTGATACTGGATTTGTGACCCTGAAGCAAGTTGAGGAGCTTTTCCATTGTCTTCTTGTCTCAAAGGGAATTTAATGATGACTGGCTCTTCAACCTTAGATGTTTGCCCCAGTTGGTTATCCTGAAGCAGTTGGTTGACGAGAGCCCTGAGCTCTTCTTGTCTTTGAGCTAAGTCTTGAATGAGAGTCATCTGCCCCCAGCATCTGGGTTCTCATTGTATCCACCTCAGCTTGCAGATGTTTCATCCGTTCATCCTTACTGTCTTCTGGACTGTTCCTGACCAAATTCCCCATGAGGAGCGTTCTCAATTCTTCCTGCCCCTTGGATAGATTTAGGAGGATTTCCCCGAACTGAGTCTCTTGAGTACGGAGATCCTGGTTGTCTGATTGGGAAGCCATTGCTGAAATAAACAGCGAAGAAGGTAAGTGACCTGTAACAAGGGTACCTGTTATGCAATGATGTGTATGTATGCATGCAATGTTTTCAAGGATCTCGCGGGGTAAACAAGAAAATTGTTAGAGTTTGCATTTTGTAGTTCTGATTGAAGGAACTTCGTGTTGTTGAGAGTCCTTCTTCAAGAGTCAAGGCTTACCATATCTAGTGGGTCATAGCCCCTGACTCAAGTTATCAACCTTGGCTAGAGGAAAATAAATCCCCTTTGCCCCCTGCTAGACATCATGACCTGCATCACAAAACCCTTGAGGTCCTTGAAATGGATTAGTCCTTATGTAGGATGCATGCAATGGTATGATGGCATGCTATGCATGGAGTAGTGTAGGTAAACCCTGTTATGAGTCCAGATTAAGGACTATAAACAAAACCTGCAAGGAACTCGTGTTGTTAGATAACAAGTATGCAAGTAGTTCAAGTACGAAGGCACACAAGTCACACAAAAGAGCCCTTATTTAGGCCAGCATGAGGTCTAGGTATTACCCTCTTGAAGTTGGTGGGATCAAACTTGTCCTATCAAAGTAACCGGGTTCTAAGGAGCTCAATATCATTGGATTGTTTTCTGTGTTCATCGTTTCGATTTAGCCACTGAACTGGCGATCAAAATATCCCAAGAAAACAACCCTCAACTGAGTGTAGCATCGAGTATCAACCAACTTCGGACTGCACCAAAGTAGTTATCTCACTACCCTAAAGAGGCCAAGATGGTTCAATTAAGGTTCCTAAGGTCAGTTGATGCTTCACGACACCACGCGGCGGCCCCGTACTCTCCTTGACTGGACTCAAGGGTTACCGGTACTCACCAAAGTGCCACATCAACGTAGCAGACTGCTTCAACCGTGTCGGTATACCCCGCACAATTCCCTCACAGTCTTGTTGCTACTTTCTAAGAAGGTATCCCCCAGATTCGGGTTAGGATCTATGAAACTCCCAAGACAGGCCCATTAATATTAAAGCAAGCAAAACAAAGCAATTGAAAACACAAGTATGAGCTATCCTAAGGTACACCTCACTTTAAAATGTCCCCAGCAGAGTCGCCAGTTCTGTGATCGGTGGAAATAAAACTGACTGTTTTTTAAGCTGGTTTCGCGAAATGTCGCGGTAAGCAAGAGTCGCCACCGTCTTTTATGTTCTCCAATATGGAAAGGACAAAAGCACAGCAAAATTCCTTATTCGAGATTGTTTCTCGGTTCGGGAGGTAGATTTATAGAAAGGGAAGGTGTTAGCACCCTTTCTATCCATGGTTATCCATGGGCTCTTAGATACTTGCTCTTATGTTTTCAAAATGTTTGCTTTTCAAAATGTGAGTGGGTTTGAAAAAGTTTCTTTGAAAGATTTCTGAATCACTCTTGTATCTGTCCTCAAGAGTGCTTGAAAAATTTGTTTTGAAAGCTTTTGAAAGTGTAAGGTGTGAAAAGTATTTTGTTTTGTTTTTGAAAAGAGCAAGTATCCATGAGTCATCTACCTACCCTAAGGAATTAAGCTGTGTAAGAGTCCTTTAGATAGTGCTATCCCACCATTGAGAGGTAGGTAGCACCATCGTTGGAGGTGTTCGGGTCAATTCGATTTTAGGGACAGTGTGGTCATCGAAGCAACAATAGGACACCTTAGAAGCTACCCTTATGTCCTTGATCCTTTTTTAATCCGAGGCAACCGTTTCGAGGCAACTGTTTCGAGGCAACTGTTTCGAGGCAACTGTTTCGAGGCAACTGGATCATGGACATAAGGACCGCTAAGACGTCCTATACTTGACGACCACTTTTCGAAGGCAACAAGTGAGGCGTACCCTAGAAGTGGTGTGTATATTTGTGTGTTGTATTCAGTTAATGTTTGTCTTGTTAATTAGTGAGCTACGAGTTGTTTTTATTTACATACATTCTTTCATGCAAGTTAACAGTTAAGGGGTGCGGAAAGTAAATTGCGGAAAAATAAATCCTACGCTATTACAAGGCGCAGGTCTATACATCGCCAAAAATTACAAAGACCCGTTTTTTAGTAAATGAGTACGGAAAGTAAATAAAAACAGTAAAGTCCTAATTACTATTACATGTCCGGAGCAATTACATAATAATAAACTGTGCGCGAATTAAATCGCAATGTTCTAAGGGTGTTGACCCTTTTTAGAAAAGAAAATTGATTTTTTTGGTCTTTTTGGTAATTAAATGAAATTAAAAACTAATTAATGACTAATTGATTATTTTAATTAAAAGAAAATATTTTTTTGTTTTTTTTTATGTTTTTATGAAATAAAATAAAAATGAAAGAAACAAAATTAAAAGTTAATCCTAAATCTAAGTTATTTTAATTATTTAAGAAAAGGAATTACAGTTGCCTAATTAAACTATTTTGGTTAATATTTATTTACAAAATAAAATAATAATAATGATAATAATGTTAATTCTATTTTTTGGTTTTTTTATGAAAATGTGCTAATTAAGTTAATTGTTAATAATAAAAATAATTAAAGGGTTAGCAATTAAAAATAAGAGAAAATGACAAAACAAAAAATAAAAAGAAGTAAAACCAAGGGGGGTGTGGGCCAAATAGGAGGTTTATTGAAGCAATCCAAGCCCAATGAAATCTAAGCCACGTTTGACTTTCATGGTTGCCTGCAGCGTGCTTGACTCCAGACCATGGTGTGCTACACTTTTTGTCCTTTGGATCTGCGTTGATGACATATGGCAGCGCTGGGAAGTGGGACTTATGATGCACCTCATATTGGAATCTGCACAGGAAAACGTTGAAGAAAATAATATGGAAATTATAAGGGACCTGGGAAGAACTTACAGCGCGGTATGAGCCTCAGGACTTGGCAAAGGTTGCTTTAGCCACGTGCTTGTTTTGATCTGAAGATGCTCGCAACTATGTTTTAGAACTCTCACTTTTTGAATAATTTTTGGTTTTGCTCTTGGCCGTTTCTGCACACACCCTCTCTTTTGAATGAGGTTGGGAAGGCTTGTATATATAGTAATGTAAAGTGTATCAATAAGAATAATGGTCATTAAGCCTTTGCATTCATGTTTGAGATTATGCCATGAACTCCATTGAAACAACCTTCCATTTTTGTGTCAATTTTGAATTCTTGCTTGGAATAGGCCCTTGCACGAATTTGGAATGTGTTTTAAGGTGTATCAAAGGTAATCATCACAAAATATATCCCTCCATTAATTTCTTTGATTTTTATTTGATTTTAAAAGATTTAAAATGAATTAAATCAAATAAAATTAAATAAAAATGGAAAAATTAATTTTAAATCTTGAAATAAATTGTGGGACACGTGGGAAGCATGGCCAAGCTGAAACAAGTGGAAAAAGTGGGCCCCTTTTGTCAAAAATGAAGTTTCAAGGATAATTGACTTTGGCCATTTCACAAAAATTTCCCAACTTCTCAAATGCATATCTTGCTCAATTATGAAGCTATGAACATGTTCTTGGACATTTTGGAAAGGTCTTGAAGTCCTCTAACCAATGTCTTTGGTCCCATGTCATTTTGATTTACCAATATCAAGTTATGGTCTTTGACTTAAAGTGCCTTTTTGTTGACTTTTGAAAATGACCTATAATGTTGAAATTGATAACTTTTTGTGAGGGAATTTCTTGGACTTGGAATGTGAAGATGAGTGGTAGGAAATGTCTTCCCCTTCAAGATGAGCATTGGATGGGATTTTTCTGATGAACCATGAAAAAGTTATGCCTTGGTCAAGTTACAGTTGACTTTTCAACTGTCCAAAAATAGAAACTTTTGACACCTTGATGATTTTTGAGCCATTCTTGTGAAATCATGGTCAAGATTTGACCAAATGATGATTGTGGCTTCAAATAAGATGTTGACCAAAAATTTTGACTTTTGACTGCCAAATGACCATTTTGCCCCTGCAGTTGACTGTGAAGCAATTAGGGCTTTTGATTGTGCAACTTGATGATGTGAGTCTTGAAACTTGACATATGAATGCTTGACAATGTTTATAGGCATATGGGACTTGATTGGACCATTGAAAACCTCAACTTCCTTGAAGGAACCAAAACCCTAATTTTGACTGGCTTAGGAGGATGGTTGACTGTGCAATCCTTGGAGTAGCCTTGAACCATTTGAGGTGATGCTTGTCAAAACTTTTGAAGAATATGGGAGGGAAAATTTTGGGGTACAACAGTAAGCATATCAATAATCACCCAAATCGAATCATGTCCTCTTCGAGTATTAGGTAATCCTGTTACAAAGTCCATTGAAATGCTATCCCATTTCCATTCTGGAACTTCTAACGATTGCATCTACCCTGCAGGTTTCTGATGTTCAACTTTCTACTTCTGACAAGTCAAACATGCATACAAAGACTACGCTACGTCAAGCTTTATCCCAGGTCACCAAAACAAATTCTTCTAATCTTGACACATTTTTATAGCTCCCGGATGAACACTCAAATTACTCCTATGACTTTCCTCAATAATCGTTCTTTTCATCTCTGTATCGTCAAGAATACAAATTTAATTACGAAATCTCAACACACCTTGTGCATCTAACTTGAAATCATTATTCACAGAATGGTCGATTCCAACCATTAAATCTACCAATTTCACATCTAACTTCTGATCTTCTCTGATACTATCTAGAAAATCATTATTAATCTTCAACATTCCCAACATAACACTTTGTGGTGTCACCTTGCAAACTAAGCTCATATCTCTAAATTTGTCGATTAATTCCAATTCTTTAACCATCATTGCTGACATATGTAAGGCCTTTCGACTTAAAGCATCAGCCATGACATTAGCTTTACCTGGATAATAATTCAAACTGAAATCATAATCTTTTAATAACTCCAACCACCTTCGTTGTCTCATATTCAACTCCTTCTGATCAAATAAATACTTTAAACTCTTATGGTCACTAAATACTTCAAATCTAGAACCATAAAGATAACGCCTCCAAATCTTCATCACAAAAACAACTGCAGCAAGTTCTAAATCATGCGTATGATAGTTCTTCTCATGAGTTCTCAAGTACCTTGATGTATAAGCAACTACCTTATTTTTATGCATAAGTACACCTCTCAAACCCAATTTAGAAGCATCACAATATACAACAAAAAGTTCTCCTGAATTAGGTAATGTCAAAATCGGAGCCGACGTCAATCTCTTCTTTAATTCCGTAAAAATTTGTTCACATTGAACGTCCCATACAAAGGCTCTACCTTTACAAGTCAACTTAGTTAACGAAAGTTCCAACTTAGAAAAACCTTCGATAAACCTTCTATAATAACCAGCTAACCCCAAAAAGCTTCTAATCTTGGTAGTCGTCTTTGGATTTTCCCATTGTAACATAACATCTACTTTAGATGGATCTAGAATAATGCCACTAACTGAGATAACATGGCCAAGAAAACTAATCTCCTTTAACCAAAATTCATACTTAGACAACTTTGCATACAACTTCTTCTCCTTCAAAACTTACAATACTATTCTTAAGTGTTCTGCATGCTCTTCTTTCGATTTAGAGTAAATCAAAATGTCCTCAATGAAAACTACCACAAATCAATCAAAATAAGTATTAAAGATACGATTCATGTACTCCACGAACACTCCCGACGCATTAGTAACACCGAAAGGCATCACTGTATACTCATAATGTCCATATCGCATCCTGAAAGCCATCTTCTGGATATCCTCATCCTTCACTTTAATATGATGATAGCCCGACCTTAAATCAAATCTTACTAAACACATGAGCACCCACCAATTGATCCATCAAGTCATCTATTCTTGGAAGTGGATACTTGTTCTTAATCATTAATTTATTCAATTGTCTATAATCAACACAAAGCCTCATACTTCCATCTTTCTTCTTTACTAGAAACACTGGAGCTCCCCACGGTGATACGCTTGGTCTCATAAACTTCTTTTCAAGTAAATCTTCCAATTGCTTCTTTTATTCTGACAACTCAGATACAAACATCATGTATGGTGCCATAGAAACAGTTCTGGTACTAGGTACAAGATCAATAGAAAATTTGACTTCTCTCTCTGGCGGTACCTCAGGAATTTCATCAGGAAAAACTTCAGGAAATTCGTGCACCATTTGTAATTCCTCAATTATAGCTTGATTCTTGATAGATAGCAACACCATTAAAGAGAACATCAGAGCCTCATCTTGCATCAACTGCTGCAACTGTCTAGTAGACAAGAGACCAACTTCCTCTTCTTCTGGGGTAGAAAACCTCACAGACTTGTTATAACAGTTAATATGAACATATTTATGCTCTAACCAATTCATACATAAGATCACATCTAACCCACTTAAAGGAAAACAAATTAAATCAACAACAAAGTCTTTGTCGAAGATCGACAAAGGGAACTTTAAACACACAAAAGAAGTAGTCACTGATCCCTTGGCTGGAGTATCAACGACCATCTCTCCATTCATAGAAGACAACATAAGACCCAATCTTTCAACACAGTCAGCAACAATAAAGTAATGAGTAGCACCGATATCAATAATAGTAATTAAATGAATACTATTAATGAAACATGTACCTCTGATGAGCCCGTCCTCATTAGCTATCTGAGTCTCAGCCAAAGCGAACACTTTTCCACTGGTTTGCACCTTGTTTGGTTTTTGACACTGACTACCAATGTGTCCTTCTTCACCACAGTTGAAACAAATCATCTCTTTATGCTTGCACTCAGATATAGAAGGCTCAGTTCTACCACAACGAAAACACCTCTTCACCTCAACAGTACACACATTACTCTTATGACCAGGTTTTCCATAATTGAAACAAACCACACCAGTAGGAGCATCTCCCCCACTAGTTCTCTGACCCTGAGAAACTTTATGTTTACCCTTACCAGTTAGGGCATCGTAGGGTTTACCACAGTTTTGTTGGTGTTTACCCCTCCTCTCATTGATAATCTTATAGTGAGCATTATTATCCTCTTCATAGATCCTAAAACTATCAATCAAATCAGCAAAGAGACAAATCTTCTGGTATCCAACTACCTTCTTGATCTCTAGGCGCAACTCGTTCTTAAACTTGATACACTTTAAAAACTCAACATTTGCCTCGCTATAGTGCGGATAAAACTTAGCCAACTCAACAAACTTTGCAGCATATTCTGTAATCGACATATTCCATTGCTTCAGCTCAAGAAACTTAATTTCCTTCTTACCACGAACATCTTCAGGGAAATACTTTCTTAGAAATTCCCTATGGAACATATCCCAAGTGATATCTTCACTTGCAACCTCAAGTTTCTGACGAGTCTCCAGCCACCAGTCATCAGCCTCAACTGCTAGCATATGAGTACCATATCAAACCTTCTGTGTTGGAGTGCATTCCATTACATGGAAGATTCTCTTGATCTCCTTCAACCAATCTAACTCTCCATCAGGATCGTACTTACCCTTGAAGGTAGGCAAATTCTCCCTCTGGAAAGTTGCCAAACTACGAGATCCAGCATTCTCATCAGTGTTCGGATGATTCTCCATAGCCCGAGCCATTGCTTCCAAAGCAGCAACAATTGAAGCTTCATTCCTTCCAGCCATCTCAAATTTCTAATCTCAACACAAATAACGATTAGAATTCAAATTAACAATACTCGATTGTTAAGCAAACTACAACTTGACAAATTGGTCGGACGAACCGACTCACTCTGATACCACTAAGGTAACACCCCATTTCTACCTGGCGAATAATATTAAATTAGAGTTACAAAATTTCAACATAAAAATAGGATATTATGTAACACCCCAAGTTCCCACATTAATAAATATGGTATAAAATCATGAAAAAGAACGCATCAGAGTCCACATTGGAATGTCACATAATCCAAATCCATAAAGTTTCAAAACACTTTATTTCTTCATTTATCTAAAATATTTATTCAGCATCTGTTGTACCCCAAATTTTGCCCTCTCATTTTACTCAATACATACTCCTAGAGATCCTTAATTTGTTCAAGTTTGCCCAAGAGTTGACCAGACAAACTCTCTCCTAAGGCAATATACCTCAAATTAGGGTTTCCATTTTCATAAAGATGTGTGAACCAAAAAGGAATCATATGATCTCCATGGTAATAATATGTTCTCAAAATCATCCATGTCAATTTTCAAGCCTTGCACAAGAAGTTTGCTCAATCAACTCTCAGATGCTTGAGAATCGACTGTATTAGGTCAAAAGTTAACTGTGGCCCACATACAGTCAAACTTCAAGATGTTTGGTGAACATCAACATTTTGAAGTGACTTTCATCATTTTATCAAGGGTTGATCATGATTCTTCAAGGAATGCTCCAAATCCATCAAAACCCAAAAGTTGCTAAATTAGGGTTTCTTAGGAAAAGTCAACCAAAATTTGACCAAGCATAACTTCCACATGCTTTATCAAAAATTTTACATCCAAGGCTCATTTTTAAGAGGATGAAATTCCCTACAACTCATATTCATCCCACAAGTTCAAAATATGCACTCATAAAAAGATATGAATTTCCACATTATGGATCCTTTTGAAAAGTCAACAAAACACCTTTTGGGTCAAAGCTTCTTACATGAACATGGAAGACCCAATGATACCAAAAGAGTTGCTTAGGGGACATCATAAGCTTTCTAAAAAGTCAAAGAACACCTCTCTAGGGTTAAAATTGGAGGAGATATGCCTTGTCAAAGTTGACCTTTTTTGCAAAATTGCCAAAAGTTAAATGGGCTCAAAATTACATTTTTTGCCAAATGGGCCTAACTTTTTATACTTGCACCTCACTTATAATATGGTCCACGACCCAAATATTCACCCACACATTATTTTCTTCATTTTCCATTTTATTGTGATTTTTTATTAATTAAAATTTTAATTAAATCAAATAATTGGTGAATAATATCAAAGATATGTTTTGATTTGATTTTTGGATAGGATCTCAATCAAAATATGCCGAGATATCAAGACCAAAATGAATCAAGCATGATTGGTACAAGAAAGGGATGATTTGGCTCAATATAGCAAGTTTACATATGGCATGGAAATCAAATCAAATCTTCCATAATTGCAAAGATACAAGCCAATTTTATAAACCTATTTCGTTCTAGGATATATAATGAAGATGCACAAGGCATAAGACAGGGGTCGCAGTCGTGAAAAGGCAAGAAAAAAACTCCAAAATTTCAAAGAAAAGTGTGAATTAGATTTCAAGCTACAGGCCAATTCAAGCCATTCTAACATTGCCAACCGCATTCTGGAGCATCTCTGAAGCTAACTGGATCATTTGCAAGTCCTCTCGCGCCCAGAAACACACGCTACCACTCACACATTTTACTTTATTTCTTGAAATCGATTACATCAATTCTTGTATTATTAGCATATTTGATCGACATATTTGTGATCTTTGACATGTTTGCAAGCTGACTGAATAGTTTAATTGCATTTTTGAAGCTTATATCTGTACTTGCCATTGTTAGGATTTCCACATGCATTTTAGGGTTTTTGGCTACAGGTAAAATTAGGCCATAAATAAAGTACCATGATGACTGTGACATCATAACCAGTTGAACCCTGGCCTTTAATCTCATTTATATTGTGTTTTATGACTTTTTGAGTTGTACAAGGTTGTAGCTACGAACGTTGTCCGTAGGTAAAAGTGCAGGGGCCTAAGACGACGGAGGAAGGTAGAAGGAGATAACGTGGCGGTCAACCACTGGGCTATTCAAATCAGCGTGCGCATTTTGTATTTTTCCCACTAATCCACTTGTTTTGTTATATTATATTGTGTTTTCATTATTTTTACAACAAAGCAGCACTGGCCCAGTGGAAGAGCGCATCGGTGGAGAGTATAAGGACCTGGGTTCGATCCCAGGTCCCAACAAAACTTTATTTTATTTTCCATTTGCAGATCCTGTGCATCACCTGCCCTAGCGTTCACCATGCACTATCAACCATCCATCCTTTGGATTCATCATTCAGTCAGACCTGACGCCTACCATTGAGATACCATGGTATACCCTCAGGTCAACGCCACAGGGAATCAAGCGTTGACTGGGCTTGGATGGCTATTGGGCCTGGAAAAAAGGTTTTTTCTGTTCTTTTTCCTTTTCCATGATTGGATGAAATAAAAGTCGGTGGCGACTCTTGCTTACCGTGACATTTTGCAAACAAAAAACGCAAAACGCAAACTAGTAAAAACAGTCGGTTCTGCCACTGTATCACAGAACTGGCGACTGTGTTGGGGAGAGTAAAATAAAGTGGGGTTTACCTTAGGATATAGGTCATTTCAAAAATTGCTTTCTTGTTGTTTGCTTTATTCTTAAAAGTGTTTTGCTTGGGTTACTGTAGATCCTACACCCGGCTCTGGGGGCACTTATTAGGTAAACAACAATAGATCGTGGAGACTGTACGTCGTAGACCGATATGGTTTAAGCGATGGCTGTGTTGGTGTGGAACTTTGGTTGGCACCAGTATCCTTTGTGGGGAAACGAGGAGAATATGGGGCCGCCGCGTGGTGTCGTGAAGCACTAACGGACCTTAGAACCTTAGTTGAACAAACTTGGCCATTAGAAAGTAGTGAGATAGTTGGCCTCAGTGTAGAGCTGAGGATTGGTTGATACTCGATGCTACACTCATTGAGATCAGACTTTCAGGATATTTCGACCGCAAGAAAAGATTGCTTGAGTTGGGACAATACCCGATAAAGGATGGTCAGTGATATTGAGATCCCTTAGAACCCGGTTACTTTTTAAGACAAGTTTGAAACCAACTAAACTTCAAGAGGGTACTACCTTTAACCTCATGCATGCCTTAAACCTAAGGACTTTGTGTGATTTGACTGTGTTTGCTATACCTGTGTTTGCTATACTTGTGGTTTCTCATGACATCATACATCATAACATAACATCCATTCTTATTACACTAACCATTTCTAAGACCAAGGGAATTTATCTTTGTTCTGTTTTGCAGATCATGGCTTCCGTTTGTAGAAACACTATCAGAATTAGCTTTGTGAAGATACCTTCCCAACTCAAAGAGCTAGTATCAAGGATTTCTGAAACTTCTGCGTTCGCTAAGAGACATGGTCGACTTCTCAACCTGGTTACTTCAAACTTTGATGAAAAGATGATGAGTGTACTCTTTCAGTTTTTTTATCCCAAGCACCACTGCTTCACCTTTCCAGACTATCAGTTGGTGTCTACCTTGGAAGAATTCTCTCAGCTGCTGGATATACCCATTCTTGAACAGTTGCCCTTCACATGTCTAGAAGAAGTTCCTAAGCCAGATGTCATTGCCTCAGTTTTGCATCTGAAACGGGCCGACATGTTATCCAATTGGGAAACAAGAAGCGGAGTCAAGGGTTTTCTAGCTAAGTTTCTGATAGACAAAGCCCAGCTGTTTTGGGATGATATGGATTTTAAAGCTTTTGAGGAGGTCTTGGCTCTTATAATCTATGGGTTAGTCCTATTCCCTAATCCAGACTCATTCATAGATGTGAATGCTATCAAGATCTTCCTCTCTCGCAACCTTGTGCCTACCTTGCTCGGAGATATTCTGCACACTCTCCATACTCGTACCATGAAGAGAAGAGGGGTTCTTATGTGTTGCATGCCATTGCTGTCGAGGTGGTTTATTTCTCACCTCCCTAAGTCCGTGCTGAAGAATGAAGAAGGTTTGGGTTGGTCACAAAGGATAATGTCACTCGCTCACATGGATATTCTCTAGTGTTCCCGAGCTATGGAAAACACTGCTATTATTGACGACTGTGGGGAGTACCCTAATGTCCCATTACTTGGTATAAGAGGGGGTATAACCTACAATCCTTATTTAGCTCTGTGACAATTTGGTTACGCTCGAAGAGATGGTCCCCATGAGTTACTTATCGAGGGCATTGTATTCAACTATGAGGATGATGTTCAAGAGTATCGCCGGAGGTTCATACGAGCTTGGGGCATGGTAAACAGATCTGGCGCCAAGGCTTTGGGGCCAAAGGCTTCCATTCCTATGGAAACTTACCTCCAATGGGTACGAGCTCGCGCCCAGAAGCTTATGATGCCCTATGTGGCCGTTTTACCAGTGATTGTGGAACCCACTACTGAAGGGGGGTACTCCTTACACGGTTCTCTATCCTTATATGCCCACTGATCTTGGTGAATTACAAGGGTCTTGGATTCAGTTGAAAGAGGAGCGAGATACTTACAGGGATCAGTTCCATGCTCAGGAAAGGAAGGTTTTAGAGCTCACAAAGCAGCTCCACGAGGAAAAAGGACTCAATGATTATCTCGGCACAAAGAGGAAGCATCCATGGAATTTTGATTTCTTTTCTAGTTTTAGATTTGTTTTTAACGCCTAAAAGGCATTTGAACTTCGAATTCAGCTAATAAAGTCTTTGTTTTATTTTGGTTTGCAAATTTAAATTTCCCAAAGTCTTTGAAATCATTGCATACGCATCCCATTCATAACATTGCATGTACATGTACCATTACAGGTTTCTCATCTTCTTCGCTGTTTATTTCAGCAGAAATGTCTTCCGAACAAAGCATCAAAGACCTTCAGGCACAAAATGCCCAGTTCCAACAAATGTTCATAAGTCTGGAAAAAGGGCAGGAGGATCTGAAAGCCCTCATCCTGAAAGAGAAAAAGAAAAAGAAGAAGGTTGTCGGTATTCTAAAAATGGGCAGAAGGTTTGGGGAGCGGTTGAAGCGACAAGTTGATCTGACCTCTTCATCCAAGGAAGGGGAGAATCAAGAAGAAGAGAAGGATCCCAGTCCTGCAGTTTCTGACAATGATATCAATTACAATGATGAGCAATATCCTCCTAATGAGGATAGATACAAGCAGTTGGAAGATCGTCTGAGTGCCATGGAAGTTCAGAGGATACCTAGATTGGATTTCGAAGAATTGGGATTGGTGTCGGGAGTGGTCATCCCGCATAAGTTAAAAGCTCCAATTTTTGCTAAGTATGATGGGGTGTCTTGCCCAAAACTCCATCTCCACTCTTATGTCAGAAAGATCCAGCCCCACACCACTGATAAAAATCTGTGGGTTCATTTCTTTCAAGATAGTCAGTCAGGGAATCAACTTGAATGGTTCTACCAGCTGGAGGGAGCCAATGTCTGAAATTAGGAAGATCTGGCTGCTACTTTCTACAAGCAGTATCAATACAACACCGACCTTGCCCCTACTCGTACTCAACTCCAGAGTATGTCCATGGGCACAAGTGAATGCTTTATAGACTATGCACAGAAATGGAGAGACTTGGCTGGGAGAGTTCAACCCCCATTGTCTGATAGGGAATTGGTTGATATGTTTCTGGGGACGCTATCTGGTCCATTTTTCAATCATTTAATCGGCAGCTCATCAGCTGGTTTCATCGAGCTGATTCTAACTGGGGAAAGGGTAAAAGCTGGGATTCGGAGCGGCAAGATACAGAAGGATACCTCTTCGAGCTCAGTAAAGAAGCCTTTTGCTGGTAAGAAGGAAGCCAATGCCATATATAGCCCGAGGGGCCAAAATAGGGCTGAACATCGTCAGACAGTAAGTGCCGTAATGATACCTAGGCCTGCAGTTGCTCCATAATGCAACAATCAAAAAGGGTGGAAAGACCACAACGACAATTTAACCGAATCAACATGACATTGGCTGAAGTTCTACCTCATATGTTGATATCCAACTTGGCAACCTTGAAAGAGGCTCCCCAGAATCCAAATACTACATCTCCCCGATATAATCCAAATGCTCGGTGTGCCTATCATTCTGAGAGTTCGGGCCATGATACCAATGACTGCTGGGCTCTAAGGAATAAGGTACAAGATCTGATTGAAGCCAAGGAAATTGAGTTCGATACTCCGGAGAAGCCCAATGTCATAACTGCTCCCATGCCCAAGCACGGTCGTGGAGTTAATGCTATTGACACCGACTTGTTTGTGACCTTGGTGGATGAAGTTTCTACTCCTCTCA
Source organism: Vicia faba (assembly GCA_948472305.1). Taxonomy (NCBI): domain Eukaryota; kingdom Viridiplantae; phylum Streptophyta; class Magnoliopsida; order Fabales; family Fabaceae; genus Vicia; species Vicia faba. Next base: position 510,547,765 of record OX451736.1, on the reverse strand, counting down.
TGACTGTGAAGAAGAATTTGCTGTTGGCCGGTTTATTTTCGGGTTGTGGTGAAGGTTGCCACATGTGTTCGTTTCTACCTTCTGGTTGCCGTTTGCTGAAGTTAGGTGTTCAACGCCTGATGGACAACAAAGAAATTTTGTTTGAGAAAACTTTGGTTCCCGTTGTTCCCTCTAAAGACATTGCCATTATAACCATTTCCGTCAATCCTTCCAAGGTCTCCTCGAGAAGAACTGTTAGGATTACATCTGTTCCAAGAATTGCTCCGCTGATAATTACTGTTCTTGGTCCTGTCCCGTATGTCTCGGACAAAGCTGTCCCTGGCATTATGGTGCCGATGTGTACTATCATGGCATCAAACAAGATTTGAAAGATGAAGAGGCTGATCCTGATATTGGTAACATTGTCGGAACTAGAAAAGTTACCCGAAGTGGAAGGGTCTTCTCTCCCGAGATTTCCCTTAAGACTGTTAACAAGCCTATTGTCATTCCATCTGTTGTTCCTGCTAGTACATCAACTACTTCTCATGTTCTTACTCCAGTTATTACCCCTGTCGGCGAATCGTCTGATACCCGCGGCAAGGAAATTAAAGGGGAGCCTTCCCGGACAGAGGCGCCTAAGAAAATTGTTGTGGAAGCCTCTAAGCAAGAGATAGAGGAGATACTGAAAATAATTAAGAAGAGCAACTACAATGTGGTCGAGCAGCTAGGGCAGACCCCATCAAAGATATCCATGTTGTCTTTGCTGTTGTGTTCTGAAGCCCATGCAAAGGCTTTGATTGCATTCCTCAAGACTGCACATGTGCCACAGGAAACTTCAGCTAATCAATTCAAAGATTGTGTAGCCAGCCTGACTGCTGATAATGGCCTGGGTTTTTCAGATGCGGACATGACACAAAAAGGAAGGAAGCATAATGATGCTCTTCATGTCTCGATTGAATGCAGGGGCACCATTATGGCTCATGTGCTGGTAGATATTGGGTCTTCGCTACATGTCTTGCCTAAGAAGGCGTTGGACCGGTTGGATTGCAAGGGTTTGACTCTAAAGCCTAGTAACATTATGGTAAGGGCTTTTGACGGATCGAAGAGAATGGTGCACGGGGAGGTGGACATCCCAGTCAAAGTAGGTTCTCAGACTTTTGGGTCCACCTTCTATGTGATGGACATCAGGCCATTGTATTCTTGTTTGTTGGGTCATCCTTGGATCCACGAAGCTGGGGCAGTTACTTCCACACTTCACCAAATGCTGAAGTATCCGGTAAAAGGGAAGATTGTCACCGTATGGGTGAAGAGGAGTATATGGTGAGCCACCTCAATTCCTTCCGCTACGTAGAGATGGATGGGGAATTCATAGAAACTCCTTGTCAGAACTTCGAAGAGGTCCCTCAGATCTTGGCATCGACTGAAACTACTACCAGCGGCAAACCTCCTCTGAAGATGGCTTCTCCCAAGTATGCCAGGGCCGTGGTTGAAGAAGGTGGGTGTGCCAATTGGGGTCAGCTCCCTGACTTCACTCACAAAACTGACAAATTTGGTTTGAGCTTTACTACAGGGGCTCAAAGGGATGTTTGAAGCGCTCAGGCTGGAAGACCTCCCCTACACATCAGTAATCGGGGAATTGATGCCATTAAAGATAACGAGGAAGGCTCAGACATTGACAGCTGGATCTACCCAACTACCAACGGTGGACTGAGCAACTGGACGGCTAGGGACTTCATACCAGTTTCTTTTATTCCGTAGTAATTGACTTATTTGTTTTGAGATTTGTAATAAACAATTTAAAACTTTACGGCCATGTGCCTTGCCCGAGGCACATTGGCTTTGCTTGTGAGGGCTATTATTTGTCATTTCATATATCATTAATAAAGCATTGGACGTTTCTTGCATACAAATTTTGTGCTCTCTGTTTTTCTTTTCTGTTTTCACTTTATCAAAACAGCTATTCTCTTACACACACTCACGTATCATAATGCAGATCCATATCCACTCTGGATCCCATTGATAACAACTCTGCTATTTCCAAGTACGACTTCAAAAATCCGATCAACCAAGCCGAGGACGAAGGTGAGGATGATTGTGAAGTACCTGGAGAACTTGCTAGACTATTACAACAGGAAGAAAGGGCCATACAGCCTCATGAAGAGCCGGTTGAGACAATGAATTTAGGTACTGAGGAAGACATAAGAGAGGTTAAAATAGGTGCAAATCTGGAGCTTAGCGTCAAATAGAGGTTGATACAGATGTTGCACGACTATGTTGAGATCTTCGCTTGGTCCTATGAAGACATGCCTGGCTTGGACACTGATATCGTGGTACATCGCCTTCCGACTAAAGAAGAATGTCCGCCAATTAAATAGAAGGTCCGTCGTATGCGCCTTGAAATGTCAGAGAAGATCAAGGCAGAGGTCATGAAACAGTTCGATGCAGGATACTTAGCTGGATGGTAAGGTACAAATATGTGTGGATTACAGAGATCTGTACAGGGTGAGCCCCAAAGATGACTTCCCACTTCCTCACATTGATGTTCTGGTTGACAACACCGCGCATCACAAAATCTTCTCCTTCATGGATGGTTTCTCTGGCTACAACTAGATCAAGATGGCTCCTGAAGACACGGAGAAGACAACCTTTGTTACACAGTAGGGCACCTTCTGCTACAAGGTGATGCCTTTTGGGTTGAAGAATGTTGGGGTAACTTATCAGCGTGCCATGGTCGCTTTGTTCCATGACATGATTCACCACGAGATCAAAGTCTATGTTGATGACATGATAGTCAGGTCTCAGACTGAGGAAGAGCACCTGGATCATCTCCGACAATTATTCGACAGGTTAAAGACATACAAGTTGAGGTTGAATCCAAACAAGTGCACCTTCGGGGTAAGGTCTGGTAAGCTTCTGAGATTCATTGCCAGCGACAAAGGTATTCAGGTAGACCCTGCGAAGGTAAAAGCCATACAAGAGATGCTGGCTCCCTGTACAGAGAAGGAAGTTAGATGTTTCTTGGGACGCCTGAATTATATCGCCAGGTTCATTTCACATCTGACTGCTACTTGTGATCCAATCTTCAAGCTTCTGAAGAAAGATCAAGTGGTAAAGGGGAATGATGAATGCCAGACCTCTTTCGAAAGAATCAAGGAATACCTTCAAGAACCACCAATTCTAACGCCTCCTATTGAAGGAAGACCTTTGATATTATACTTGACAGTGCTAGGTAATTCAATGGGTGTGTGTGATGGGGCAGCATGACGAGCCTGGTCGAAAAGAGCATGCAATATACTACCTTATCAAAAAGTTTACCGACTGTGAGACACTATATTCATTGCTCGAGAAAACTTGCTGCGCTCTGGCATGGTCTGCTCACCGACTAAGACAGTATATGCTGACTCACACTACCTTGTTGATATCGAAGATGGATCCGATCAAGTACATTTTCGAGAAGCCCCCTCTCTCCGAAAGGATAGCAAGGTGGCAAATGATATTAACCGAGTACGACATATAATATACAACCTAAAAAGAAATAAAGGGGAGTGTATTAGCTGATCATTTGGCTCATCAGGTCGTGGACGACTACCAGTCCATGAATTTTGAGTTCCCGGATGAGAATATCATGTTAGTGACTGACTACGAAGAACCCGGACCGGATGAAGGACCTGAGGAGGGATACCGATGGTCTATGTATTTTAATGGAGCCTCAAACACACTAGGTAACGTCATTGGTGTTGTAATCATATCTCCCGAGGGCTGTCATACTCTGTTCACTGCCCAATCATGTTTCAATTGCACCAACAACATGGCGGAGTATGAAGCGTGCATCATGGGCCTTCGAGCTGCTATCGACCTAAGGATCAAGTTCTTGAGTGTATTTGGGGATTCTGCTCTGGTGATAAGTCAGATCAAAGGCGAGTGGGATACGAAGCACCCAAATCTCATCCCTTACAAAGAGTATGTACTGACATTGCTCCCACACTTTGAGGAGGTAACCTTTGAACATTTCCCACGAGAGGAGAACCAGTTAGCGGACGCGCTAGCTACCATGTCTTATATGTTCAATGTTAGGTGGGACAATGAAGCTCCCCAAATTACCATTGAGAGGTTGGATGAACCAGCACACTACTGTGAAATCGATACCAAAGAAGTGGCAGACAAACCCTGGTTTCATGAAGTCAAAAGGTATCTCGAGGCTCAAGAATATCCCGAAGGGGCATATGTCAATGATAAGAAGTTTCTGAGAAGGTTCACTGCAAGTTCTTCCTCAGTAATGGAATCCTCTATAAATGCAATCATGACTCCACACTACTACCGTGTGTAGATAAGAGCGAAGCAGAGAGGATCATGACAGATCTACATGAAGGCACCTTCGGAACCCATTCTAGTGGACATACCATGGCTAAGAAGATCCTACGGGCAGGATACTATTGGTCCACCATGGAAGCCGACTGTTATCAGCATTCTCGAACCTGTCATAAGTGCCAAATCTATGCTGATAAGGTGCATGTGCCTCCGGTCCCCTTAAACGTCTTGATGGCTCCGTGGCCCTTTGCAATGTGGGGCATCAACATGATCGGAGAAATAAGGCCCACCACTTCTAATGGACATCACTTCATCCTAGTAGCCATTGATTACTTCACGAAGTGGGTTGAGGCAACCACTTTTGCTACAGTAACCAAGAACGTCGTGGCGCGGTATATCCGACACAATCTGATCTATCGATATGCTGTGCCAGAGAGAATTATTACTGAAAATGGTACGAATCTCAACAACACAATAATCACCGAGCTCTGTAAACAGTTCAAGATACAACATTATAATTCTTCCCCCTACCGGCCGAAGATGAATGGCGCTGTTGAAGCAGCTAACAAGAATATCAAGAAGATTGTACAGAAGATGACAGTGACATACAAAGACTGGCATGAGATGTTACCATTTTCTCTTTATGGGTACCGTACCTAAGCACGGACGTCGACATGGGAAACACCCTACTCTCTGGTATATGGCATGGAGGCAGTCCTATCCATCGAAGTCCAGATCCCTTCTCTCAGGATTATGAAGGATGCGGGTTTGAACGAAGATGACTAGATCTGAACCCGACTTGATCAACTGAATCTAATCGACGAAAAGAGACTTACTGCTATCTGCCATGGTCAGACGTATCAAAAGCGAATGATCAAGGCTTTTAACAAGAAAGTCATACGCCAAGAATACCAAGTCCGGGATCTAGTGATCAAACGCATCATACTGCCACAAGGTGACCCCAGGGGAAAATGGACCCCACGTATGAAGGGGCATTTGTGGTTAAGAACATTTTCTCGGGAGGAGCTATGATTCTAGCCACCGTGGATGGTGACGACCTTTCTCACCCTGTCAATGCAAACATAGTGAAAAGATACTACGCCTAATCAAAGACCCGCTAGGTTGACTGGCCTAGGAAAAAATAAGGGCTTCCCGACGAACCAAAAAGGTTCGAGAAAAAGTAAGGGATGAAAATGAAAAATCTGTACACCCGGCAATTCGAAAACCCGAAAGGGCGGCTTGGGAAAAAAAGGGTATCCCGGTGGACTGAAAACCCGAAAGGGCGGTCCATGTAAAAGTTATGGATATGAAGCGTATCAATATGTCTCATTGGATCATCTTGTGACTAGACTTCGGTATCGGCTATCAAGCTCGGACGGCGCCAATCAATCTGATCAACTTTCGGCTAAAAAGCAAAGTGATGAGACGCTTGAAGATATAAAGGCAATAGCAGAGTTGGAACCCAATGGGGTTGTTTCACATAGCTGTTTTTTCTTTCTTTCTTTTACACAAATTGTATAATTTCTATCTTTCGGCGGTGTTCTCTTACTAGAGCGTCAACCTCCTTGTACAAAAATGCCTATTACAGGCCGACTTCAAAAATCAATACAAAATTATTTTCACTTCGATTTTTTTTTTGTTTTTGTTTAGTTTTGCAAGAACGTCCAATGACTTATTTTTGACATATGCATTTGAAAATGATTGCTACTCATAAATATTTACATAAGAAATAAAAGACAATTACTCGTAATTCCAGAAACAGGGAAAAAACAAGAAGTGCCAAACCCTACAGTTACTATGCCGGTACCAGGATAGAGCCAGCTTGGGAACAAAATTATTGGTACATACACTCCCCACAGAGTAAAAGTATCCAAGGGAATTGATGTCACCTTTCCCGAAACAAGATGTAACCACCCCAGCTGAGATTCATAATCGCGGGCGAGTCAGTAAATTTCATCCCCCAAGCAGAGTTTATTTCTCCGGATACAGAGGCTGAATCCCCGACAGACTTCATCACTTCAGCTACAAAAATACATTTTCCAAGTTCATTCCCCGCAAAGTTTATTCTCAAGCAGCATCTCCTCCTGACAGAATATTTACAAATCTCCAGCAACTGTCAGGGATTTATTTTCCCAGACGCGAGCATACCCCGATAGCATTTCATGAACATACATCATGACATACACATACATATCATATACATCATAATCTCATTTATTTTGAGAACATCATTTCACCCTGCATTTCATACATCGCATATAACTAAACCTGATATCTTTTCAGGAAAAGAGGATTAGCTTCAACAAATTCAGCAGTTATGCAAGTCACATCTGCAGACAACTAACGGAAACTCAGTCCCTGAAACCAAATGGGTCAACTAATCTACACAATCGCTTTGAAGTAACCCTATGATCCAGGTTCCTTCTTACAGTCCTACTATCCAGGCTTTCATATCGAAGTAACCCTACTATCCAGGTTCCTCCTCACAGCCCTACTATCCAGGCTTTCATATCAAAGTAACCCTACTATCCAGGTTCCTTCTCACAGCCCTACTATCCAGGCTTTCATATCGGAGTAACCCTACTATCCAGGTTCCTTCTCACAACCCTACTATCCACGCTTTCATATCGAAGTAACCCTACTATCCAGGTTCCTTCTCACAACCCTACTATCCAGGCTTTCATATCGGAGTAACCCTACTATCCAGGTTCCTTCTCACAGCCCTACTATCCAGGCTTTCATATCGGAGTAACCCTACGATCCAGGTTCCTTCTCACAGCCCTACTATCCAGGCTTTAATATCGAAGTAACCCTACTATCCAGGTTCCTTCTCACAACCCTACTATCTAGGCTTTCATATCAAAGTAACCCTATTATCCAGGTTCCTTCTCACAACCCTACTATCCAAGCTTTCATATTGAAGTAACCCTACGACCCAAGTTCCTTCTCACAGCCCTACTATCCAGGCTTTCATTTTGAAGTAACCCTACTATCCAGGTTCCTTCTCATAACCTTACCATCCAGGTTTCCAGACAACAGTCCACAACACTGTAAGACCGGGACCCGATCAAACACGATTGGTTTCGCATTTCCCCAGTAAGTCGCAGTGTAGCTTGTACCTTGACCAGATATGCAGTTCACTTCCGCTTCCTCAAGCAGGAGTTATTCCCCCAGTAGAGTAACAGATAAATGAAGCTCCTAAAATTCTATTTCTCCCAAGATAGATACCAACATTCCTCAGCAGATTCCTCCTCAACGACAAGAGTAGGGACTCTCATCGAAGGAATGTCTCAGGAAATCAACATCCTCTAGATGGCATCTTTAAGCCCATCTCCGACGGTACTCTGTCACACCCTGGATGGCATATTTAAGCCCATCTCTGACAATTCTCTAGCAACTTCCAAATGGCATCTGTAAGCCCATTCCTGATATCACAAATCAAGTATCACTTCATGCGAGTGCAAATTTCTGGGCACTCTAGTGTTCAATCAACTTCCACCTTCAGATCACGAAAGGCAGACGAGCCAATCTACATCCTCAAGTTTAAGAAGATTGAACAGGGGCAGCTGTTGTACCTCGAAATTTTCCTTCTCATTTTAATCAATACATACTCCTAGAGATCCTCAATTTGTTCAAGTTTGCCCAAGAGTTGACCAGACAAACTCTCTCCTAAGGCAGTATACCTCAAACTAGGGTTTCCATTTTCATCAAGATGTGTGAACCAAAAAGGACTCATATGATCTCCATGGTCCTAATATGTTCTGGTTGTACCCCAAAATTTTCCCTCATATTTCTCAAAACATTGCAAGAAAAATCTCCAAGTTGCTCAAGTTTGCTCAAGAGTGGGCCAGACAAATCATCTCCTAAGGCAGTCAACCCCAAATTAGGGTTTTGTGTTGCATCAAGATCCTTGAATCCAAATGACCTCAAGTTCTCACCAATGTCCTAATATGCTCTCAAGATCATCCATGCCAAATTTTAAGCCTTGCAGAGGAAGTTTGCTCAGTCAATTGCTCAAAGGGTCCAAAAATCGACTGTGCTAGGGCAAAAGTCAACTGTGACCTATAAACAGTCAAACTTCAAGATTTTTTGTCAAAATTCTCATTTTGAATGATATTTCATCATTTGATCAAGGTTTGATCATGATTCATCAAGGATTGCTCAAAATTCATCAAGACTCAAAAGTTGCTAAATTAGGGTTTTGTAAGAAACGTCAACTCAACTTTGACCAAGCATAACTTTCTCATACCTTATGATAAATGACCCATACAAAGCTCATTTTTAAGAGGATGAAATTTCATACCATCCATCTTCATACCCCAAGATTAGAAAATGCACTCACAAAAAGTTACAAATTTGGACATTATAGGTCATTTTTGAAAGTCAACAAAACACATTTTTTTCCAAAGCTTATAACTTGATCATGGAATACCAAAATGAGATGAGACCAAAAGGGTTGGTTAAAGGACATCTCAAGCTTTCTAAAACGTCCAAGAACACTTCCAAAAGTTCAAAATTGAAGAAGTTATGCATTGTTGAAGTTGGGCATTTTTGCAAAATTGCCAAAAGTCAACTATCCCCAAAACTTCAAATTTTGTCAAATGGGCCCATTCTTTTCCACTTGATTTGGGCTTGCCACATTCCACACGTGTCTTAGCTTCAGCCTTGTGTCCATTTATCAAATTTTCTATTTTATTTGATTTTTTATTGAATTATTTCATTTTAAATCAATTTAAATCAAATAAAATCCCAAAACTTGATTACATGAGATCTTTTTCTATTTGCAGGACCTAATCATCACCAATGTCATGATCAAATTCGTATCAATCATTCCATGTGCAAAAAGATTAGATTTTTGGCAAATTAAGCAAGTTTTCAATGGAGGATCAAATCCAATCTCAAAGCATTGATGTGCAAAGATTCAAGACCAATTTGTTGACCTAATACATTGCAGCATACATATATAATCCAAGGCACACGAATTTGAGGCTAGAGGTTGCAAGAACACCAAGAACCAAACTTGAAAAATTGACAAAAAAGTCTGAAACTGAAATCATCCTTGGAGGCATTTTCAGAAGCGAAACTCAACATCAATCAATTGCTGGAGGTTCACTGAGTCAGAACCAACCCCTAGCAAGCTCTCACACGCTCTCAAACACACTGTAAGTGATACACGGCCCCCTCTGAGTTTGATTTCGTGTTTCAAAATCTATGCATCATTACAAGGAACCAATGGTATATTTGCAATCACTAGATAATTTCCAAGCTTTCCATATTATTTGATTGTGTTTATCTGCTCTAGGGTGCAAAACGCCATTGTAGGGTTTCCTAGGTTTTTTTTAGGGGTTTTTGTTACAGGTAAAATTAGACCTATTGATGGACATAGGCATGACCGGAGGAGAAAGACAAGCACAACCATGGCCTTGGATGGAGTTTATATGGCCTGAGATGGGTTTTTGAAACGACCTACGCTTTTAGCTGCGAATCCAAATCCGCAGGTAATTTCTGTGCAAACCTAAGGACATGGACGACAACATGTCCCCATCTGGTTGCCCCGTTCAAATATTCGCGCACTTCTTTTTTAATTCTGGCATATTAACATGTTTTCCAATATTATGTTTTATTCTTAACACATTAACAAATGAAGCGCGTTGGCCTAGTGGAAAGAGGAGTTGGCAGTCATGTACAGGACCTGGGTTCGAATCCCAGGTCCCCCATATGCTTTATATTATTTTTCTTTAGGTGATCCAATGCAATATCAAGCGTGCATCATATCATACTCCCTCCCCCAATCACTTGCCAGATGGCCCTAGGCCAGATCTGGCAATTCAGGAATGATGGCCTATGGTGGGATCTAGTCAACCAGTGCACACAGAATTAGGAAAGTCAAACGAGGCCAGCTTGTGATGGGCCTCAGAATTGCTATCAAGACCCCCAAAATCAGGCCCAAACACTCTCTTCTATATTTATTTTTATTCTTGCTTTTATTTAATTATTTTCATTATTTTCCAATTAACCAATCAAACTTTTTTCTTAATAAAATTAAAAACCAAAAAATATTTTCTTTACAAAAATTAAATTTCAGCATTTTATTTTTGTTAATAATATTAATTTAATTAATTTAGTCTTAATTAGGAATAACTTTAATATTTTTTTTGCAATAATTAAAATTAACTTAGACAATTAGGTTTTTATTAACATTGATTAAATTTATTTTTATTTCTTTAAATATCAAAAATCCAAAAATATTTTTATTAATTAATTAGTTTATTAATTTAATAATTAATCCAATTTAATTTCTTCCATAAATTCAAAAACAAACCAAAAATCCTTTCTTTAACAATTAAAGGGTCAAAACCCTAAGAAACTTGCGCCCAATTTAATTTCCCGCACGCGATCCATTTTTTTTCAATATTATATTTGTTTCTGGAATGTAATAGATAATTAGGACTATTTTTATCGCTTTATTTATTTTCCGTATTTAATTTTCAAGGGTTACTTTTGGCGATGTAAATACCCGACGCCTTGTAATAGTTAGTTTAATTTCCGCAACTTATAAAGTGTTAGATGTTTGATAATAGGAAATGCATGACAAGATTGAACGTTTAAGCCTAAAATCAACATAGATCACCATTAACATGTACAAAGATAAAATAAATTGAAAACAACACACTCACACATGTGCACTCTTAGGGTACACCTCACTTGGTTGCCTTGGTAACACGGTCATTGAGTATAGGAAGATTTAGAGGTCACCCTCTTGTCCAAAGATCATAGTTACCTCGAAACGGTTGCCTCGGAAAAATGATCTAAGACATTAGGGTTACCGCTAAGGTGTCCTAACATTGCTATAGTGACCGCACGTCCCTTAATCGAATTGACCCTTAAAACTCCAACGACGATGCTACCTACTCATCAATAGTGGGATAGCATTGTCTAAAGGAAGATAGCATAGAACGATTCCTTTTTTCGAGTAGGTAGATGGTTCTTAAGTGCTTGCTCTTTCAAAACAAAACAAATTTTCACACTTACACTCCTTTTAAAAAAAAAAACTCTTTTCGATCCCACAAACACAAAGAAAAAGCAAATTTTGAAAACATTATGAGCAAGTACCTAAGAGCCCGTGGATAACCATGGATAGAAAGGGTGCTAACACCTTCCCTTTCTATAATCTACCCCCCGAACCCGAGAAATATCTCGAAAAAGGATTTTTTCTGTGCTTTTTTCCTTTCCTTATTGGATAAAATAAAAGTCGGTGGCGACTCTTGCTTACCGTGGCATTTTGCAAAAACAAACGCAAAACGCAAACCAGCATTCTAAAAAACAGTCAGTTCTTTCCCGCCGTATCACAGAACTGGCGACTCTGCTGGGGACGCTTATAAGTGGGGTGTACCTTATGAATAGATCATTGTGTTTTCAATTGTTTGCTTTGTATGCTTTATATTTGTGGGCTTGAATCAGAGTTACTATAGATCCTAACCCGGATCTGGGGGACACCCTTTAGGTAAGTAGCAATAAACTGTGAGGGAACTGTACGACGTAGACCGATACGGTTGAAGCAGTAGCTACGTTGGTGTGGCACTTTAGTCTGTACCGATATCCCTTATGTTGGAACGAGGAGAATATGGGTCTTCTAAGGGGTCATTAAGCACCAATTAACCTTAGAACCTTTAAATTGACCAACTTGGCCATAAAACAGTAGCATCATGCTACACTCATTGAGACTAAACTCTCGCGATGATTCCGGCTGCAAGAAAAGATTGCTAAACTGGAATTATGACCGATTGAGGGTAGTCAGTGATATTGAGATCCTCTAGAACCTGGTTACTATTTTTAGGACAGGTTTAAACCAACTAAACTGAAAGAGGGTAGTACCTAAGCTCCTTGCCAGCCTGAAATCTAAGGGCTCTTTGTGTGTCTTGGGTGGCTTTACCATGTTTGCTATTTGTGGATACTTGTGATGTGCTTTCTATCATGACATCATGACATCATAACATTGCACGCATCTTGCATTGGACTAACCTATTTCAAAGACAGGAGGGATTCATCTTTGTTCTGTTTTGTCCAGGTTCCCACCATGCTTAAAGAATTGATTGCAAAGATACCTGATACTACCTCCTTCATCAGAAGACATGGGTATCTTCTCAGTTTGGTTACCTCCAAATTGGACGAGCAGATGATGAGTGTCCTGGTCCAGTTCTATGATCCGCTGTACCATTGCTTTACTTTTCAAGACTACCAGTTGGTTCCCACCTTAGAAGAGTTTTCTGATCTGCTCGGTATCTCTATTCTGGAGCAGACCCCGTTTACTGGTTGGGAGAAGATCCTTAGGCCAGAAGAGATTGCTTCAGCCCTTCATATGACCAAGGATGAGGTAATGGCTAATTGGGAGACTAGAAGTGGAGCAAAGGGCTTTCTGACTAAGTTCTTGGTTGGTAAGGCTAATTATTTCTGGGATAGTCTAGATTTCAAGGCATTCGAAGATATTCTGGCTCTTCTGATATATGGCTTGGTATTGTTTCTGAATCCCGACTCCTTTGTTGATGTGAACGCGGTGAAAATCTTCATCTCTCATAATCCTGTACCCACTCTCTTGGGTGACATTCCTCATCAGCTTTATGCCTGTACTGCTCGTAAGCGGGGAACCTTGATGTGTTGTGCTCCATTATTGGCGAGGTGGTTTATTTCGCACCTCCCCAAATCAGTGCTGAAGAATAAAGAAGGCATGGGCTGGGCTTATAGGGTTATGTCTCTCTCTCATAATGACATCATCTGGACTATCAAGGGTATGGACGAGGTGGCTATTATTGATTGATGTGGGGAACACCCCAATGTTCCACTAATAGGAACCCATGGAGGAATTTCTTATAATCCGTGCTTGGCCCTACGTCAGTTTGGACGAGCCAGAAGGGAAGGACCTCATGAGTTGCTAATGCCTAGTATCATCTTTGATTTTCAAGGGGATAGCGACGAACAACGCCGCAAATTCATAAGGGCTTGGGATAGAGTTCACAGATCTGATCCACATGAGCTGGGTCCAAAGACTTCTCTTTCAATGGAGCCATATCTCAGATGGGTTCGTATCCGTGCCCAAAAGCTGGGTATGCCATATGAAGCCGTCCTGCCTATCATTGTTGAAGTTGCTAATGAAGATGGGGTTCTTCCTACCATCCTCCATCCTTACATGCCCACTGACATTGGGGCACTGAAAAGGTCTTGGATGCAGCTGAGAGAAGATCAGGATGCTTACCGAGAAAAGTTTAACGAGCAAGAGCAGAAGATCCAGAAGTTGACTAGGCAGCTGGAGAACGAGCGGATTCTCAATGACTATGTCCGCACCGACAAGAAGCGACCATGGGAGCACCGATTGCCCTTTGATTATTTCCTTTCCAGTTTTTATTTACTTTTCAGTATTTCCTTCCTTGTAACGCCTTAAGGGCAATTTGTTGAACAATTTGAATTTCAAGTTTACCTAATAAAAGTGTGTTTCCTTTTTGGTTTATAAATTTGAATCTCCTGATGTCTTTGAAATCATAGCATACGCATTTCATTCCATGCACTTTATAACAGGTACCCATTACAGGTCTCTTATCTTCTTCGTTGTTTATTTCAGCACTCATCATGTCTACTGAACCATCAACTGAGCAAGCAATCAAGGCCCTACAGGCTCAAAATGCCCAATTCCAAGAGCTGTTCATGAATCTAGATAAGAGTCAGCAAGATCTGAAGACCCTGATTCTGAAAGAGAAGAAGAAGAAGAAGAAGAGGACAGTCCTGTTTAACACAGGTCACAGGTTTGGAAACAGGCTACAGGATGAAGTTGATTTGACAACCTCATCTGGAGGGAAAGATAGGCAGGAAGAAAGGAGGGCTCCTAGCCCTGTGGTCTCAGACAATGAGACGGACTTCGAAGAAGACCAGTATCCTCCTGCTGAGGATAGATACAAACAACTGGAAGACCGGTTGAGTGCGATGGAAGTTCAGAAAGTGCCTGGTCTGGACTTTGGTGATCTGGGCCTATCATCTGGGGTAGTGATTCCCCACAAATTCAAAGCACCAACCTTTGCTAAGTATGACGGAATTTCTTGTCCGAAACTGCACCTCCGGTCATATGTAAGGAAGATTCAGCCGTACACCGCTGATAAGAACCTATGGATCCACTTCATTCAAGATAGTCCCTCAGGGACTCAACTTGAATGGTTTTACCAGTTGGACGAAGCCAGTATCCGCAGTTGGGAAGATTTGGCTACTGCTTTCTACAGGCAGTACCAATACAATTCCGACCTCGCTCCCACGCGTACCCAACTCCAGGGTATGTCAATGGGAACAGGCAAAGGTTTCAAAGATTATGCTCATAAGTGGAGGGACCTCGCCGGAAGAGTGCAACCACCCTTGGCTGATCGAGAGCTTGTGGATATGTTTCTGGGGACCTTGTCTGGTCCATTTTTCAACCACCTGATTGGAAGCTCTTCGTCTGGGTTTACAGAGCTAATTATGACCGGCGAGAGGATTGAGGCTGGTATTAAGGTTGGTAAGATACAAAAGGGTGCTTCATCAAGCACCGAGAAAAAGCCTTTTAAGAAGGAGTCTAGTGTTGTTTATAGTTCGAAAAGCCATAATAGACCTGAACGCCGCCAAGCTGTTAATGCGGTTGTTATTTAAAGACCTGCTAGGGCTCCTCAGCGCAACAACCAACAAAAGGCCGAGAGACCTCGAAGGCAATTCACCCATCTCAACATGACTCTGTCTCAGATTCTGCCGCAATTATTAAAGACCAATCTAGTGACTCTAAGGGAGGCTCCGCAGAATCCCAACATCGCATCACCTAAGTACAACCCTAATGCCCGCTGTGCTTTTCACTCTGATAGCCAGGGACATAATACAGATGATTGTTGGGCTTTGAAGAACAAAATACAGGACTTAATTGATGCTAAGGAGATTGAGTTCGAGGCGCCCGAAAGACTTAATGTTGTGACTGCTCCTATGCCCAAGCATGGAGTGAATGCTATAGATGAAGACTCGTTTGTGGTTTCTACGAACGACATTGTTACCCCTTTGATGACTGTGAAGAAGAACCTTTTGCTAGCCGGTTTATTTCTGGGCTGTGACGAAGGTTGCCGTATGTGTTCTGTTCTACCTACCGGTTGCCATCTTTTGAAGTCAAGTGTCCAACGCCTGATGGATAGTAAAGAAATTGTGTTTGAGAAGACTGTTGTTCCTTTAGTTCATACTGAAGAACTTGCTATTATTACCATTTTCGACGATTCTTCCAAGGCTCCCTCGAGAAAGCCTGTTAGAATTACATCTGTTCCAAGAATCGCACCATTGATCATTACTGTTCCTAGGACTATCCCCTATACATCTGATAAAGCTGTCCCTTGGCACTACGGGGATGATGTTTATTTTCATGGAGTTAAACAAGAGTTAGATGTTGATACTGACGTCAGCAATATTGTTGGACCTGCTAAAGTCACCCGTAGTAGAAGACTTTTCTCACCTGATATCTCTCCACCAACTGCCCGAAAACCTGTTGTTATTACACCTGCCAGTGTACCTGCTACTATTCCTGTTCAAGTCGCCGAGTCATCTGACACTCGGGGCAAAGGGATCACCAGTGAGCCTGCCCAGACGGAGGCACCAAAGACAATTACTGTTGAATCTTCTACACAAGAGATGGAAGAGATTTTAAAGATCATCAAAAAGAGTGACTACAATGTAGTTGAACAGCTGGGGAAAACCCCGTCCAAAATCTCTATGTTGTCACTGTTGTTATGCTTAGAGGCCCATGCCAAGGCTCTAATTGCATTCCTGAAGACTGCACATGTACCACAAGAAACATCGGCTGATCATTTTAAAGATTGCGTGGCTAGTCTGACTGCTGATAATGGGTTAGGTTTCTCTGACGCCGACTTGACTGCTAAAGGGAAGAATCACAATGATGCCCTGCATGTCTCCATTTAATGCAGGGGCACTACTCTTGCTCATGTATTAGTGGATACTGGTTCCTCATTGAACGTTTTGCCTAAGAAAGCTCTAGACCGGTTGGACTGTGAAGGATTAGAGTTGAAACCAAGCAACATTGTCGTCAGGGCCTTTGATGGGTCTAAGAGGATGGTGCACGGAGAAGTTGATATCCCGATTAAGGTTGGTTCTTAGGTTTTTTCCTCTACATTCTATGTGATGGACATTCGGCCATCTTATTCTTGTTTGCTGGGTCGTCCATGGATCCACAAAGCCGGGGCAGTGACGTCTACGCTCCACCAAAAGCTGAAGTACCCAGTGAAAGGGAAAATTGTGACGATGCAAGGAGAAGAGGAGTACATGGTGAGCCACCTCAACTCTTTCCGATATGTAGAGATGGATGGGGAGTTCATTGAGACCCCATTTCAACATTTTGAAGAGGTTCCCCAGACGCTGACATCAACCGAGACTGTTGTCGAAGATTCTCCTATGAAGATGGCTTCCTTTAAGGATGCCCGAGCTGTTGTCAAGAAAGGTGGGTGTGCGAATTGGGGCCAACTCCCTAATTTTATACAGAAGACTAATAAGTTTGGTTTGGGTTTCACTGCAGAAGCTCAAAGGGCTGTTCGGAATGCATGAATCGGAAGACCTCCCGTGTTCATCAGCAATTCGGGAGTGAATGCCATTGAAGACGACGTTGAAGAGTCTGAGTTCGACAATTGGATCTATCCTACGACCGACGGTGGACCAAGCAACTGGACAGCAAAGGACTTCATCCCTATTTCTTTTGTTACCCAGTAATGAAACCTTTTGTTTTGAATTTTTAATAAACAATGTTTTAAACTTTACGGCCCGGTGTCTTACCCGGGGCACTGTGGCTTCATTTGTGAGGGCTTTATGTGTGTCATTTTCATATATCATTAATAAAAGCATTGGACGTTTCTTGCATTTCAAATTTTGTGCTCCTTGTTTTTCTTTTATTATATATTGCAAAATAGCTATTTTACACACACTCACATATACAGGTCTACATCCACTCTGGATCTCACTGGTAACGACTCTGCTACTGCCAGTTATGACTTCGAAAGTCCGATCAACTTAGCCGAAGACGAAGGTGAAGATGATTGCGAAGTGCCTGGTGAACTTGCAAGATTGTTACTCCAAGAGGAGAGGGTTATTCAGCCGCACGAAGAGCCGGTGGAATCAGTGAATCTGGGTACAGAGGTAGACAAGAAAGAGGTCAAGATCGGGTCAAATCTAGAGCTTAGTGTAAAGCAACGATTGATTCAGATGCTGTATGACTACGTTGAGATCTTCGCCTGGTCTTATGAAGACATGCCTGGGTTGGATACTGATATTGTGGTTCATCGTCTACCTACCAAGGAAGACTGTCCTCCAGTAAAACAGAAGGTCCGCCGAATGCGCCCGGAGATGTCTGAGAAAATCAAGGTTGAAGTTATGAAATAGTTTGACGCCGGTTTTCTAACAATTACTTCTTACCCTCAGTGGGTGGCCAACGTGGTTCCTGTGACGAAGAAGGATGGTAAGGTTCGAATGTGTGTTGACTATAGGGATCTGAACAGGGCAAGCCCCAAGGATGATTTCCCTCTACCTCATATCAACATTCTGGTTGACAACACCGCTCAGTATAAAGTCTTCTCCTTTATGGATGGTTTCTCCGGTTATAATCATATTAAAATGGCTCCCGAAGACATGGAGAAGACAACTTTTGTTACTCAGTGGGGTACTTTTTGCTACAAGGTCATGCCTTTTGGATTGAAGAACGCTGGGGCAACGTATCAGCGTGCCATGGTTGCTTTGTTTCATGACATGATCCATCATGAGATAGAGGTATACGTCGATGACATGATTGCAAGATCTCAAACTGAAGAAGAACATCTGGACCATATGCAGAAGTTGTTTGATAGGCTAAAGTTGTACAAGCTAAGGTTAAACCCGAACAAGTGCACCTTCGGGGTGAGGTCCGGTAAGCTGCTGGGTTTCATCGTAAGCGACAAAGGTATTCAAGTGGATCCGGCAAAGGTGAAGGCCATACAAGAGATGCCAGCTCCCCAAACAGAGAAAGAAGTCAGAGGCTTTCTGGGACGTCTAAACTACATTGCCCGATTCATCTCACACCTAACCGCTACTTGTGAACCAATATTCAAGTTACTGAAAAAAGATCAAGTAGTACGTTGGAACAATGAATGCCAAGCCGCTTTCGAAAGGATCAAAGAATACCTCCAAGAGCCACCTATTCTGATGCCTCCAGTTGAAGGAAGACCTTTGATCTTATACTTGACAGTACTCGATAACTCAATGGGGTATGTGCTGGGTCAACATGACGAGTCTGGTCGAAAAGAGCATGCTATTTATTACCTTAGCAAAAAGTTTACCGACTGCGAGACCCGATACTCGTTGCTCGAGAAAACTTGTTGCGCTTTGGCATGAGCTGCTCGCCGGCTGAGACAGTATATGCTGACTCACACTACTTTATTGATATCAAAGATGGATCCAATCAAGTATATCTTCGAAAAGCCTGCCTTGTCCGGAAGAATAGCGAGATGGCAGATGATCTTGACTGAGTATGACATCCAGTACACGACCCAAAAGGCAATCAAAGGAATTGTGTTGGCAGACCATCTGGCACATCAGGCAGTGGATGATTACCAATCTATGAACTTTGAATTTCCAGATGAGAATATCATGTTGGTAATTGATTGTGAGACACCTGGACCGGATGAAGGACCCGAGGAAGGATCCCGATGGTCTATATACTTTGATGGAGCTTTAAACGCTTTGGGTAACGGCATTGGCGCTGTGATCATATCTCCTAAAGGCTCTCATACTCCGTTCACCGCCCGACTATGTTTCAACTGCACCAACAATATGGCGGAGTATGAAGCATGCATCATGGGTCTTCGAGCAGCGATTGACCTAAGGATTAAGTTTCTGAGTGTCTTCGGAGATTTCGCTCTCGTGATCAGTCAGATCAAAGGCGAGTGGGATACGAAACACCCAAATCTTATCCCTTACAAGGAGTATGTATTGACCTTGCTTCCACATTTTGAGGAGATAACCTTTGAAAACTTCCCTAGAGAGGAGAACCAGTTGGCTGACGTGCTGGCTATGATGTCTTCTATGTTTAAAGTCAATTGGGACAACGAGGCCCCCCGGATTATCATTGAAAGATTGGATGAACCGGCACATTGCTGTGACATTGAGACTGAAGAGGTAGCAGATAAACCCTGGTATCATGAAGTAAAAAGGTATCTTGAGGCTCAGGAATACCCCGAGGGTGCATCTGTTAATGACAAGAAGTTTCTGAGGAGGTTCGCGGCAAAGTTCTTCATCAGCAATGACATTCTTTACAAGCGTAACCATGATTCGACCCTACTGCGATGTGTGGATAAGAACGAAGCAGAAAGGATCATGACAGAATTACATGAAGGTACTTTTGGAACTCATTCTAGTGGACACACCATGGCAAAGAAAATCCTTTGGGCAGGATATTACTGGTCCACAATGGAAGCTGACTGTTATCAGCATTCTCGGACATGTCACAAATGCCAGGTCTATGCTGATAAGGTGCACATACCTCCAATCCCTCTGAACGTCTTGACGGCACCTTGGCCTTTTGCAATGTGGGGCATTGATATGATCGGCGAGATCAGACCTACAACGTCCAACGTGCATCGTTTCATCCTGGTAGTAATTGATTACTTTACGAAATAGGTTGAAGCGGCTTCCTTTGCTACTGTAACCAAGAACGTAGTGGCACGGTTCATTCGACATAATCTGATCTGTCGATATGGTGTACTAGAGAGGATCATTACGGAAAATGGTACCAATCTAAACAACAAGATGATTACCGAACTCTACGAGCAATTCAAGATACAGCATCACAACTTTTCTCCTTACCGACCGAAGATGAATGGGGCTGTCGAAGCGGCTAATAAGAACATTAAGAAGATCGTGCAGAAGATGACTGTGACATACAAAGACTGGTACGAGATATTACCATTTGCTCTCCATGGGTACCGTACCTCAGCACGGACGTCAACAGGGGCAACACCCTTTTCCTTGGTATATGGCATGGAGGCAGTCTTGCCCATTGAAGTTCAGATACCCTCTGTGATCGGTGGAAATAGAACTGTCTGTTTTGAAATGCTGGTTCGCGAAATGTCGCGGTAAGCAAGAGTCGCCACCGTCTTTTATTTTCTCCAACAAGGAAAGGACAAAAGCACAACAAAATTCCTTTTCGAGATGTTTCTCGGTTCAGGAGGTAGATTATAGAAAGGGAAGGTGTTAGCACCCTTTCTATCCGTGGTTATCCACGGGCTCTTAGGTACTTTCTCACTATGTTTTCAAAAATGTTTGCTTTTCTTGTGTTTGTGGGTTTTGAAAAAGTTTGTTTGAACACTTCGTTTAACTCTTGTATCAGTCCTCAAGAGTGTCGTGAAGTGTTTGTTTGAAAACTTTTGTCAGAAAAGTGTAAGTGCGAAAAGTTGTTTTTTGTTTTGAAAGAGCAAGTACCTTATAACCTCTACCTACTCAAAAGAAATTAAGCTGTGTAAATGTCCTTTAGACAGTACTATCCCACTATTGAGAAGTAGGTAGCACCGTCGTTGGAGTTATTCGGGTCAATTCGATTATAGGGACATGTGTGGTCACCAAAGCAATAGTAGGACGCCTTAGCGGTAACCCTAATGTCCTAGATCCTTTTTTATCCGAGGCAACCATTTCGAGGCAACTTGGATCTTTAGACAGGAGAGCGACCTCTAAAACACCCTATACTCAATGACCACGTCGAGGCAACCAAGTGAGGCGTACCCTAGGAGTGGCATGTGCACGTGTGTCAAGTTTCAATTAAATTATCTTTTGCACATTTTTATGGTGAGCTACGTTTTGATTTTATTTTGAGAACAAGTCTTGTCATGCATAGCAGTTAATAATTGTGCGGAAAGTAAATTGTGGAAAATAAATCTACGCTATTACAAGGCGTCGGGTATTTACATCGCCAAAAAACATAACCCTTGAAAAGTAAATGCGGGAAATAAAGAAAGCGATAAAAGTCCTAATTACGCTATTACATTCTCGGAGCAGTTACATAAATATGATCAAAATAGGAATCGAGAATAAATATACGCGAGAAAAATTGAATCGGGAAAGTCTTAGGGTTTTGACCATTTTTGAGAAATAAAGAAATTTGGTCCTTTTTGCATTTAATCAAACCTAATTCTAATTAATTAAATAAAAGAAATGTTTTTTTAAGTTTTTTTATGAAATTAAAATAAAATAAAAAGAAATTAAAATTGTCAAAAGAAAACCCTAATTCTATGTTGATTTTAAATTGTGAAAAAGTCAAAGTTAACCTAATTAACTAAATTAATTACATTAGAATTTATTTACAAAAATAATAAATAATAATAATAATAATAATAATAAAAATATTTACATTTTTTAGTTTTCTGAATTTATTATGAAAATAATAATTATGAGTTAATTAAATAATAATAATAATAGTTATTAAAAATAAAATAATTTAAAGGAGAAAATTATAAAAGAATTAAAAGAATAAAAAGAAAGAATGAACCAGGGGGTGCTGGGCCTAACAAGGAGGTTCCTTTGGAAATTCTGGCCCATTAACGCACAAGCCTGTTTGACTTTGGAGATAATCCACGCGTGCTTTGACTAGGGAGTACCATGATCATCATCTCTTGGCCATTGAATCTATGCTGGCAGCCACATGGCGCGTTGGGATGAGAAGCGTATGGTAGAACGCTTTTGGAATGCTGCATATGAACCTGTAAAGAAAAATAATAGAAACGTTTTGGGGGACCTGGGATTCGAACCCAGGTCCCAATGATTCCATGCCAGCACACTAACCACTACGCCAATTGCTTGCTTTTGTTAATATAATAACAATTAATTATAATATATCAAAATCAATGCATATGCTGAAAAATAAACAAAAACGCGCGTAGTTTGAATTGACCACTCAGAAGCAAACACGTCCTCGTCTTCTCCACTGAACCTGCAAAAGTAATGTTAGATAGCGGGGGTTTTTAAACCCCACAAAACATCATGAGGAAAAATAGCGAATAGCTCTACAGTTTACATAAATATTTCGCGATGGTGCCACTGTGTTTGTCTGGTCTCAACGATTTCAACCATAGGTCTCTCAAGGCTTGATTTTTCCTGTACTGTAAATCCCCAATTTTAGAGTTCAAGAACCCTAGAATTTGTTAATGCAAATTCTTGATTCTGTACACTATAAGTCAATTAACGTATACCATTAGTTTCATAAGGATTCAAGCAATGCAAAACGAACCATAAATCATGTTAAAAGCTTATGAATCATGAGTTTCAATTATGAGAAAAAGGTCAAACCGTGAGACTGTAGGTGATGGTTTCTTGAGCTTTAATGCTTGGTTTTGATTGCAAAACGTCCCTGAGAGTTCCTGCAAGGTATTAGAAACCACAAAAGCCCTTGAATCGTGCTAGAATGCAGAAAATAGTTTTGAGTTTTCTTTGAATTTTCTTGAATTGGTTATGGCCTTTTCTGCAGTGAATTCACGTATGCATGAATAGGGTTGGCTTGCATATTTATAGGGGACTGAATTTAGGTCAAATCCTTGAGCAAAGATCCATTGAATAATGATTTGAATATTTGATTGAAAATCAAATATTTTTGAATCTTTTTAATTGAAGAAAGTTGCCATCTTTGGAATTTTTGATATCCTTGATTGATACACGAAATTGCCAGCATGATTAGGTCATTCTTGCTTCACAAAAAGATTGAAAAATCAAATCTTTGTATTTCCTACAATTTAAGTTAATTAAATGAATTAAAATCAATTAAAAATTGAATTAATTAATAAAAAATAAGAAAATAATTCAATTAAGCTTGATGGGTCGTGCATAAGCCATGGATAAAGTTTCAAGAAGAAAATTGAGGCCCATTAGCAAAAACAAGGTGTTTTGAGCAAAGTTGACTTTTGCAAATTCACAAAAATTTCCCAACTTCTCCAATGCATATCTTTCTCAATTTTGATCATATGAACATGTTCTTGGACATTTTGGAAAGGTCTTGAAGTACTCTAACCAATGCCTTTGGTCCCATGTCATTTGGATGTACCAATCTCAAGTTATGGTCTTTGACTTAAAGTGCATTTTTGTTGACTTTTGAAATTGACCTATAATGTAGAAATTGATAACTTTTTATGAGAGCATTTCTTGGACTTGGAGTGTGAAGATGGATTGTAGGAAATGTCATCCCCTTCAAAATGAGCATTGGATGGGATTTTTCTGATGAACCATGGAAAAGTTATGCCTTGGTCAAGATACAGTTGACTTTTCTACTGTCCAAAAATAGTAACTTTTTGCATCTTGATGATTTTTGAGCCATCCTTGTGGAATCATGATCAAGACTTGATCAAATGATGATTGTGGACTCAAAATAAGATTTTGACCAAAAATTCTGACTTTTGACTGTAAAATGACCATTTTGCCCCTGCAGTTGACTGTAGAGCAAATGAAGCTTTGGACTGTGCAAACTGGCATTGTGAGTCTTGAGACTTGACATGTAGGTGCTTGAGGATGTATATAGGCACATGAGACTTGATTGAGCCATTGAAAACCTCAAATTCCTTGAAAGAAACAAAACCCTAATTTTGACTGGCTTAGGAGGCAGTTGGACTGTGCAACCCCTTGAGAAATCTTGAGCCATTTGAAGATGATTCTTAACAAATCTTGAAGAAATATGGGAGGGTAAATTTTGGGGTACAACAGTTGCCCCTGTTCAATCTTCTTAGACCTGAGGATGTAGATTGGCTTGCGTGCCTTTCGTGATCCGAAGGTGGAAGATGATTGAACACTAAAGTGCCCAGAAATTTGCACTCGCATAGTGTAGTATCAGCAATGTGATGTCGGGAATGGGATTACAGATGCCATTTGGAGATATGATGGATAGGAGGATGGGCTTATAGATGCCATCTGGATATGTAACGGATAGTTGTGGAGATGGGCTTAAAGATGCCATCCAGGGGTGTCGATCGCGTAAGAGATTCCTTAGCGAGAACTTGCATACCTGGGAAAGAAAGATAGTTTTCCTGTCGGGTTTTAGGTATTGGTCTTCAATTTCTTCATGCAGATACTTTCCTGGCTAGATACAGGTATAAATCTACAATCAATCGCTCACAGATATGCCCTAGCTAGATACAGTTATCGAATTTGGAACTTCAAAAGGTTGGTCGAGATAGCTTTCCTGGCTAGATACAGGTGTAGACCTCTGACCTGAGAATGAAAGATAATTTCCTGGCCTGTTACAGGTGTTGATCTTCAAACTCTTCATGCAGATACTTTCCTGGCTAGATACAGGTATAGATCTACAATCAATCGCTCACAGATATGCCATGGCTAGATACAGGTATCGAATCTGGAAATTCAAAAGGTTGGTAGAGATAGCTTTCCTGGCTGGATACAGGTGTAGACCTCTGACCTGAGAATGAAAGATGGTTTCCTGGCTAGATGCAGGTATTGATCTTCAAACTCTTCATGTAGATAACTTTCCTGGCTGGATACAGGTGTAGACCTACAATCAATCGCTCACAGATATGCCCTGGCTAGATATAGGTATCGAATCTGGAACTTAAAAAAAAGTTGATGGGTTGTCTCTATTGACAGATTATCTCAGAAAAATCTTTAGGAATCGATTTAACTGAACTAGGGGAGGTTTTGTCGTCTTTGACGAGTTGTCTCTTTTGTCGGGTTGTCTTCATTGACAGGTTGTCTTTATTGATGGGTTGTCTTTATTGACGGGTTGTCTTCATTGACGGGTTGTCTTTATTGACGGGTTGTCTTCATTGAAGGGTTGTCTTCATTGACAGGTTGTCTTTATTGACGGGTTGTCTTTATTGACGGGTTGTCTTTATTGACAGGTTGTCTTCATTGACAGGTTGTCTTCATTGATAGGTTGTCTTCATTGACAGGTTGTCTTCATTGACAGGTTGTCTTCATTGACAGGTTGTCTTCATTGACAGGTTGTCTTCATTGACAGGTTGTCTTCATTGACGGGCTGTCTTCTTTGACTGAATTTGTCTCTATTGACTGAATTTAGAGTTTAACTGCATCTTTCCTGAAAGGTAAAGGTCAGTCATATGCAATGCATGATATGGATCGAGCAATGATGTTCTCAACATAAATGAGATTGTATGATATGATGCGTATATGCATGTATCATGATGTATGACAATGTGATGTTTATGAATGTATCTTCGTCTGGGAAAATAAATCCTTGCCGAATGCCGGGAAGTTCGTTGAATCCTGGGCTGATGTTGAAGAGTAGAGTCCTTCGTTTTTGTTGGGGATTTTGAACGAAGATGATTGTAAGAATAAACCGGTAGGAGAAGATGACTCCGTTGGGGAATAAACCTGGTGAAGAGATTACTCTGCGGGGAATTACTCTGTGGGAAATAGATGCTTCACTGAGAATTTAATGATAACTCCGCTGGGGATTCCGCTGATAAGCTTTGTTGGGGGATTTTGATAAACTCTGCTGGGGGATAGAAAGAACTTCGCTGGGGACGATCTTTCTGTTGCAATTTGCTGAGGATAACCCAGTTAGACTCTGGTGGGGAATAACCTTCTGAATATGGCTGAGGAGAGATATTTGTACTCTGCAGGGGATAAGCTTCCAGAATCTACTGGGGAGATGGTTCAACTCTCCCGGGGAAACTTTTGGACTGTACTGGGGAAGTGGCTCCACTGGGGCGTCTGTATTCCGCCGGGGAACAATCTTATATTTCGTTGAGGAATATTGAGACTGCCGGGGATACTTGCTGAAGAATATCTGTATACTCTGCTAGGGAATATTTAAGATTTTCTGGGGATACCCAACTTTTGGTAGACTAACTCTACTTGGGGAGAGTATTGCTGACTTGCTGGGGATACTGTGCCTTTTTAGGGCTGATGGGAGACCAACTCTACTTGGAGAGAGTATTGCTGACTCTTGTCTTACTCCGCGGGGAGTGGAGGTATCCTGGTCATATTCTTCAGCTGAACTTACTTTGGTACCTGGAGGACAGAGCAACTTGTACAGTTCGGACAATTCTTATTGCCCCAGTTTCTGTGGGAGAAGGTACCTGTGGAGGCCTTGATAACCGCCGATTGACAAATCTTCTTTTGGTAGGCAAGTGATGGGACATAGTCGTACGCTTTGATCCCTAATTTTTGCCTGGACCGCCCTTTCGGGTTTTCAGTCCACCGGGATACCCATTTTTGCCCAAGCCGCCTTTTCAGGTTTTCGACTTGCCGGGTGTACAATTTTTTTCATTTTTATCCCTTATTTTTGCCCGAACCCTTTTGGTTTGCCGGGAAGCCCTTATTTTTTCCTAGGCCAGTCGACCTAGCGGGTCTTTGATTAGGCGTAGTATTTTTTTGACTATGTCCACGCTCTCAGAGTGTAGGGAGTTATCACTGTCAGTAGTGTTGTGTTGCCATACTACCAGAAGACCTTTGATTGTGCAAGATTCATTGCTGGAATTCATGTCCAACGCCCTAAGTGACTCAGGCGGAGATTTGCCCCAGGCTATTTGGCATCCTTGAGAGATTCCTTGAATCTTGACTGGACTGCCCCAGATGATAGACCATGATCACGTCTGCCCCTTGGTTGGAAGTGTTTCTTCCACTTGAGATGACCCTTTTGTTGAGAAGATTTTTGTTCACTAGATATTCGTCGTGCGAATTTCTCTGCTGTTTGAACAAATAGTCATATGCAAACAATGTTATTTAAAAATGCAAAGCTTATGTCTGTCTTGAAGTTTTTTTGAAAATGCAGTTTTCAATAAAACAAGTGAATTTTTGTAAAATGTGATGCCAACTCAGGATTTTACAGCAAGCCCTACAGGAGTCAGGATACCCTTTGTAACAGTATGCTTTCGAACTAACCCATGCTTCAACTAGGACTTTTAAGGGTTATAGCGTGGCCTGGTTCACGGTTTAAGAAACAAAGGATAAAGGCTCAAACTTTATTTGTACCCACCCACTCTTCGTGATGTTCTTCGATCCTAAACTCAGCTAATCGTGCATTAGATCTTGTTTGAGTCTTTGCTCTGATATTCCGGTGATGATTCGGATACTGATAGTTTGTTTTGAATAGGCAGTCATTTTTTGAGAGTTTGCAGGACCTCTTTCTTTTTGATTTTATTATCCCTGTCTTTTGCCTGAACTGTTTGTTTTATGATTGCAGTCAGCGGGATGCCCCAGTTTTGTAAGTCTCCTTCATAGGTTTTGACTTAATGGGCTTTTATTTCTGAGAGATGATGAATGCCTGTCTTTACGATTATTCGAAACCATCACTGTCTCTTGTTTTGGAAGGACTCCTTTGATGCCATTCCTTGTGCACCTGGATCAACTGAGAAAACTACCCTGCCCCAGGTTATGATTAAGGGTTTTTAATTTTTGTGAAAAGAAAAACTCCGACTTCTTTGGCTCGAAGGGGTTGACTAGGGATTATCTTTCTTATAACTCCACTGTTTAGGATTTGAAACAATGCCTGTACTTCATCAGCGGGGTCTGTTCAAAAGCATACTGTAAAGATCATGGTATCGTTTTCGTCATCCTCCCTCAAAAGGCTTAGAATTTTTTAATCGAGAGTTGAACCATCACAAAAATGAAAGCAATTTGAAATATAGTGAATACGAATGGATTGATTCAAAACAGACATATGTAATGCATTAATGAAAAAAGAGTTTGACATGATAAACATTTGAATAAGCAAAGAAAAATACAACTTTAGAATTCAAATGAACAAAAGTCTCTCGATCCTAGCCATGTTTTGGAAAGGGAGCAGTGATCACATTGGGAGTCTCGGGCACTTCGAACTCGACCTCCTTTGCATCGATTAAGTCCTGAACCTTGTTCCTCAAAGTCCAACAATCATCTGTAGCATGCCCCGGGCTGTCAGAATGATAAGCGCAGCGGGCGTTGGGGTTATACCTTGAAGGTGTAGTGTTCAGATTCTTAGGAGGGTCCCTTAGAGTTACCAAATTGGTCTTCAGCAACTGTGGTAATATCTGGGACAAGGTCATGCTGAGGGGAGTGAATTGCCTTCTAGGTCTCTCTTCCCTTTGTTGGTTGCGATGTTGAGGAGCACTAGCCGGTTTTGAAATAACTACCGCGTTGACATCTTGGCGGTGTTCAGACCTATTCTGTCTTCTTGAACCATAGACATCACTAGATTCCTTCTTGAACGATTTCTTTTCAATACTCGAGGAGGCACCCTTTTGTATCTTCCCAGACTTGATACCAGCTTCGATCCTCTCACCAGTCAAGATCAGATCTGTAAACCCAGCAGAAGAATTCCCAATCAGATGGTTGAAGAAAGGACCAGACAGGGTCCCCAAGAACATATCAACGAGCTCACGGTCAGTTAGAGGTGGCTGCACCCTTCCAGCCAGGTCTCTCCACTTTTGAGCATACTCCTTAAATCCTTCACCCCTCCCTAGTGACATACCCTGGAGTTGGGTACGCGTAGGAGCAAGGTCGGAATTATACTGATATTGCTTATAGAACGCAATAGCTAAGTCCTCCCAGTTACGAATACTGGCTCCATCCAGCTGATAGAACCATTCGAGTTGAGTCCCTGAAATACTATCCTGGAAGAAATGGATCCACAAATTCTTGTCGGCTGTGTAAGGTTGGATCTTCCTTACATACGATCGGAGATGCAGCTTAGGACAGGAAGCTCCGTCGTACTTTGCAAAAGCAGGCGCCTTGAACTTATGGGGAATCACCACCCCAGAGGATAAGCCTAGGTCTCCAAAGTCCAACCCGGGCACATGTTGAATCTCCATAGCACTTAAGCGGTCCTCCAACTGTTTGTACCTGTCCTCAGCAGGAGGGTACTGTTCATCATTGTAATCCGTCTCGTTGTCGGAGACCACGGGACTAGGAACCCTTCTCTCTTAGGGGCTGTCTTTCCCTACAGAGGAAGTAGTCAGATCCACCTCATTTTGTAGTCCATTCCCAAATCTGCGTCCAGTGTTGAACAACACAGTCCTCTTCTTCTTCTTCTTCAGAATCAGAGTCTTCAACTCCTGTTGACCCTGGGCTAAGCTCATGACCAACTCTTGGAACTGGGCATTCTGGGCCTGGAGGGCCTTGATAGCTTGTTCAGTGGAAGGTTCGGCAGACATGATGATTGCTGAAATAAACAGCGAAGAAGATAAGTGACCTGTAAAAGGGTACCTGTTATGCATATGATGAAATGAAATGCGTATGATTTATGTTTGCAATGTTTTCAAGGATCTCGCGAGGTAAACAAATAAACTTGTTAGAATTTGAATCTGGTAGCTTGATTGAAGGAACTTCATGTTGCTGAGAGTCCTTCTTCAAGAGTCAAAGCTCACCATATCGAGTGGGTCATAGCCCCTGACTCAAGTTATCATGTTTTGGTCTCCAAACAACCTTGGCTAGAGGAAAATAAATCCCCTTTGCCCCTTGCTAGACAGTTGGTTCATCATGACCTGCAACACAAACCCTTGAGATCCTTGAAATGGGTTAGTCCTTATGCAGGATGTATGCAATGTTTATGATGTTATGTACATGGATGCAAAAGTAAGCAAGTGTATATACAGACAGTCATATTCACACAAAGCAAACAAGTCCTTAGGTTTAGGCTTGCATGGGGTTCATAGGTAATTACCCTCTTGAAGTTAGTTTGCTCAAAACCTGTCCTACAAATAGTAACCGGGTTCTAAGGAGCTCAATATCATTGGATTGTTTTCTATGTTCATTGTTTTGATTTAGCCACTTAACTGGCGACCAAAATATTCCAAGAAAACAACCCTCAATGAGTGTAGTATCGAGTATCTACCAACTTCGGACTGCACCAAAGTCGGTCATCTCACTACCCCTAAAGAGGCCAGGATGGTCAAGTAAGGTTCTAAGGTCAGTTGATGCTTCGCGACACCACGCGGCGGCCCCGTACTCTCCTTGACTTGACTCAAGGGTTACCGGTACTCGCCAAAGTGGCACATCAACGTAGCTACTGCTTCAACCATGTCGGTATACCCCGCACAGTTCCCTCACAATTTGTTGCTACTTCTAAAGGGTATCCCCAGATCCGGGTTAGGATCTATAGAACTCCGATACAAACCCATAAAATTTAAAGCATACAAAGCATACAATTGAAAACACAAGTGATCTAATCCTAAGGTACACCTCACTTATTTAGTGTCCCCAGCAGAGTCGCCAGTTCTGTGATCGGTGGAAATAGAACTGACTGTTTTGAAATGCTGGTTCGTGAAATGTCGCGGTAAGCAAGAGTCGCCACCAGCTTTTATTTTCTCCAACAAGGAAAGGACAAAAGCACAGCAAAATTCCTTTTCGAGATGTTTCTCGGTTCGGGAGGTAGATTATAGAAAGGGAAGGTGTTAGCACCCTTTCTATCCGTGGTTATCCACGGGCTCTTAGGTACATTCTCACTATGTTTTCAAAAATGTTTGCTTTTCTTGTGTTTGTGGGTTTTGAAAAAGTTTGTTTGAAAACTTCGTTTAACTCTTGTATCAGTCCTCAAGAGTGTCGTGAAGTGTTTGTTTGAAAACTTTTGTCAGAAAAGTGTAAGTGCGAAAAGTTGTTTTTTGTTTTGAAAGAGCAAGTACCTTAGAACCTCTACCTACTCAAAAGAAATTAAGCTGTGTAAATGTCCTTTAGACAGTACTATCCCACTATTGAGAAGTAGGTAGCACCGTCGTTGGAGTTATTCGGGTCAATTCGATTATAGGGACATGTGTGGTCACCAAAGCAATAGTAGGACGCCTTAGCGGTAACCCTAATGTCCTAGATCCTTTTTTATCCGAGGCAACCGTTTCGAGGCAACTTGGATCTTTAGACAGGAGAGCGACCTCTAAAACACCCTATACTCAATGACCACGTCGAGGCAACCAAGTGAGGCGTACCCTAGGAGTGGCATGTACACGTGTGTCAAGTTTCAATTAAATTATCTTTTGCACATTTTTATGGTGAGCTACGTTTTGATTTTATTTTGAGAACAAGTCTTGTCATGCATAGCAGTTAATAATTGTGTGGAAAGTAAATTGCGGAAAATAAATCTACGCTATTACAAGGCGTCGGGTATTTACATCGCCAAAAAACATAACCCTTGAAAAGTAAATGCGGGAAATAAAGAAAGCGATAAAAGTCCTAATTACGCTATTACATTCTCGGAGCAGTTACATAAATATGATCAAAATAGGAATCGAGAATAAATATATGCGAGAAAATTGAATCGGGAAAGTCTTAGGGTTTTGAACCTTTTTGAGAAATAAAGAAATTTTGGTCCTTTTTGCATTTAATCAAACCTAATTCTAATTAATTAAATAAAAGAAATGTTTTTTAAGTTTTTTTTATGAAATTAAAATAAAATAAAAAGAAATTAAAATTGTCAAAAGAAAACCCTAATTCTATGTTGATTTTAAATTGTGAAAAAGTCAAAGTTAACCTAATTAACTAAATTAATTACATTAGAATTTATTTACAAAAATAATAAATAATAATAATAATAATAATAAAAATATTTACATTTTTTAGTTTTCTGAATTTATTATGAAAATAATAATTATGAGTTAATTAAATAATAATAATAATAGTTATTAAAAATAAAATAATTTAAAGGAGAAAATTATAAAAGAATTAAAAGAATAAAAAGAAAGAATGAACCAGGGGGTGCTGGGCCTAACAAGGAGGTTCCTTTGGAAATTCTGGCCCATTAATGCATAAGCCTGTTTGACTTTGGAGATAATCCACGCGTGCTTTGACTAGGGAGTACCATGATCATCATCTCTTGGCCATTGAATCTATGCTGGCAGCCACATGGCGCGTTGGGATGAGAAGCGTATGGTGGAACGCTTTTGGAATGCTGCATATGAACCTGTAAAGAAAAATAATAGAAACGTTTTGGGGGACCTGGGATTTGAACCCAGGTCCCAATGATTCCATGCCAGCACACTAACCACTACACCAATTGCTTGCTTTTGTTAATATAATAACAATTAATTATAATATATCAAAATCAATGCATATGCTGAAAAATAAACAAAAACGCGCGTAGTTTGAATTGACCACTCAGAAGCAAACACGTCCTCGTCTTCTCCACTGAACCTGCAAAAGTAATGTTAGATAGCAGGGGTTTTTAACCCCCACAAAACATCATGAGGAAAAATAGCGAATAACTCTACAATTTACATAAATATTTCGCGATGGTGCCACTGTGTTCGTCTGGTCTCAACGATTTCAACCATAGGTCTCTCAAGGCTTGATTTTTCCTGTACTATAAATCCCCAATTTTAGAGTTCAAGAACCCTAGAATTTGTTAATGGCAATTCTTGATTCTGTACACTATAAGTCAATTAACTTATACCATTAGTTTCATAAGGATTCAAGCAATGCAAAACGAACCATAAATCATGTTAAAAGCTTATGAATCACGAGTTTCGATTATGAGAAAAAGGTCAAACCGTGAGACTGTAGGTGATGGTTTCTTGAGCTTTAATGCTTGGTTTTGATTGCAAAACGTCCCTGAGAGTTCCTGCAAGGTATTAGAAACCACAAAAGCCCTTGAATCGTGCTAGAATGCAGAAAACAGTTTTGAGTTTTCTTTGAATTTTCTTGAATTGGTTATGGCCTTTTCTGCAGTGAATTCACGTATGCATGAATAGGGTTGGCTTGCATATTTATAGGGGACTGAATTTGGGTCAAATCCTTGAGCAAATATCCATTGAATAATGATTTGAATATTTGATTGAAAATCAAATATTTTTGAATCTTTTTGATTGAAGAAAGTTGCCACCTTTGGAATTTTTGATATCCTTGATTGATACATGAAATTGCCAGCATGATTAGGTCATTCTTGCTTCACAAAAAGATTGAAAAATCAAATCTTTGTATTTCCTACAATTTAAGTTAATTAAATGAATTAAAATCAATTAAAAATTCAATTAATTAATAAAAAATAAGAAAATAATTCAATTAAGCTTGAGGGTCGTGCATAAGCCATGGATAAAGTTTCAAGAAGAAAATTGAGGCCCATTAGCAAAAACAAGGTGTTTTGAGCAAAGTTGACTTTTGCAAATTCACAAAAATTTCCCAACTTCTCCAATGCATATCTTGCTCAATTTTGATCATATGAACATGTTCTTGGACATTTTGGAAAGGTCTTGAAGTCCTCTAACCAATGCCTTTGGTCCCATGTCATTTGGATTTACCAATCTCAAGTTATGGTCTTTGACTTAAAGTGCATTTTTGTTGACTTTTGAAATTGACCTATAATGTAGAAATTGATAACTTTTTATGAGAGCATTTCTTGGACTTGGAGTGTGAAGATAGATTGTAGGAAATGTCATCCCCTTAAAAATGAGCATTGGATGGGATTTTTCTGATGAACCATGAAAAAGTTATGCCTTGGTCAAGTTACAGTTGACTTTTCAACTATCCAAAAATAGAAACTTTTGACACCTTGATGATTTTTGAGCCATTCTTGTGAAATCATGGTCAAGATTTGACCAAATGATGATTGTGGCTTCAAAATAATATGTTGACCAAAAATTCTGACTTTTGACTGTAAAATGACCATTTTGCCCCTGTAGTTGACTGTAGAGCAAATGAAGCTTTGGACTGTGCAAACTGGCATTGTGAGTCTTAAGACTTGACATGTAAGTGCTTGAGGATGTATATAGGCACATGAGACTTGATTGAGACATTTAAAACCTCAAATTCCTTGAAAGAAACAAAACCCTAATTTTGACTGGCTTAGGAGGTAGTTGGACTGTGCAACCCCTTGAGAAATCTTGAGCCATTTGAAGATGATTCTTAACAAATCTTGAAGAAATATGGGAGGGAAGATTTTGGGGTACAACACCCTCTCTTCGGATTATGAAGGATGCGGGTTTGAGCAAAGATGACTGGATTCAGACCCGGCTTGACCAGCTGAAGTTAATCGACGAAAAGAGACTTACTGCTATTTGTCATGGTCAGACGTACCAGAAACGGATGATCAAGGCATTTAACAAGAAAGTCAGACGACAAGAGTATCAAGTTGGGGACCTGGTAATCAAGCGCATTATCCTACCTCAAGGTGATCCCAGGGGCAAATGGACCCCTACCTACGAAGGGCCATTTGTGGTTAAGAACATTTTCTCAAGAGGAGCTATGATTTTAACTACCATGGATGGTGACGACCTTCCTCACCCCGTCAATGCAGACATAGTAAAAAGATACTACGCATAATCAAAGACCCGCTAGGTTGACTGGCCTAGGCAAAAATAAGGGCTTCCCGGCGAACCAAAAGGGTTCGGGCAAAAATAAGGGACGAAAATGGAAAAAATCTGTACACCCGGCAAGTCAAAAACCTGAAAAGGTGACTTGGGCAAAAAAGGGTATCCCGGTGGACTGAAAACCCGAAAGGGCAGTCCAGACAAAAATTAGGGATCAAAGCGTAACACTATGTCTCATTGGATCACCTTGCATCCAGACTTCAGTATCAACTATTAAGCTCGGACGACACTAATCAATCTGATCTACCTTCAACCAAGTAGCAAAGTGATGAGATGCTCGAGGACATAAAGGCAATAGCAGATTTGTAACCCAGTGGGATTATTCACGTAGCTGTTTTGTTTCTTTTTCACAAATTGTGTAAATTCTATTTGTTCGGCGGCGTTCTCTTACTAGGACGTCAGCCTCTTGTACAAAACGCCTATTTACAGGCCCA
Source organism: Vicia faba (assembly GCA_948472305.1). Taxonomy (NCBI): domain Eukaryota; kingdom Viridiplantae; phylum Streptophyta; class Magnoliopsida; order Fabales; family Fabaceae; genus Vicia; species Vicia faba. The sequence goes on along the minus strand of OX451736.1, from coordinate 510,512,748 downwards.
AACTTCAAAATCAATACAATTCATTTTCAAAGAAATTTCAAAATGTTTTTCCTTTATCTGTTTTGTTTTACAAAGAACGTCCAATGTTCATTTTTGATATATGCACTTGACATTAATTGCTGCTCATAAATATTTACATGTGAAACAAAAGACGATTACGGGTAATATCAGAAACAGGGGCAATAAAAATTGTCCAAACTGTATAGTTGCTTTGCTCACCAGGTACCGGGTAAATTCATCTGAAGAATATGGCTAAGATACCTTCACTCCCCACAGAGTAAGACAGTAATGGTAGCTCTTCCCCAGTTGAGACTTGTGACCATGGACGAATCAGCAATGCTCTCCCCAAGCAGAATTGATCTACCATCAGCACTAAAAAGGCTTGATATCCCCGACAGTCTTAATATTCCCTGGAAGAGTATAAGAATGTTCCCCGGCCGAATACAAGATACCCCCAATGGAGTTAAAATTTTCCCAGCACAGTCTGAAAAAAAGTTTCCCCAGCAGAGTTGAAGCATCATCCCCAGTAGACTCTGGAAGTCTATCCCCAGCGGAGTACAAAATAAATCTCCCCAGCCGAGTTGAAAGGATCATTCCCAGCAGAATTCAGAAGATTATCCCCACAAAAGTCTAACAGGTTATCCCCAGTAACGTCGCCACTGAGAGACCGTCTCCAGCGGAGTTCTTCCCTTTCACAAACAGGAATTCAATCCTCAACAGATTCAATATCACCAGCAACGATAATTCATCCCGACGGAATTTATCAGTGGAATCCTCAGCAGAGCATCTCTTCCCCAAAGAGTAATCTCCTCATCAGTTTATTCCCCAACGGAGTCATCTTCTCCTGCAGGTTCATTCTCACAATCATCTTCGTTCGTCATCCCTAGCGGAAATGAAGAATTCAACTCTATTCTCCAGCAACTATCCGGGATTTATTTTCCCAGCTAGAAACATTACATCTCCATACATCATGATACATGCATATACGCATCATACCATACAATCTCATTTATGTTGAGAGCATCATTGCTTGATATATATCATGCATTTCATTGCATATGAATGACTCTTTACCATTTCAGGGAAATACGAATCAGTAAACACCGCTGACTACTCATATGACCTAGTAGTCCCCTCAAAAGAAAAAAACTACATCTATGGAAGACTTTTATCTGGTTCAGTTAAATCGAACCTGTGATACGGTGAGAGAACTGACTTGAGGTTTTGCATTTGTTTTCACAAATGTTTCGGTTGAGCAAGAGTCGCCACTGACTTTTTATTTTATCCTAAGGAAAGGTTAAAAAGCACAGCAAAAACCTTTGAGATGTTTTCTTGGGTTCGGGGAGTAGATTATAGAAAGGGAAGGTATTAGCACCCTTTCTATCCATGGTTATCCATGGGCTCTTAGTTACTTGCTTAGATCACTTGCCTTTGATTTTCAATTGTTTGAAATGGTGCTTTGTGTGTGGGTTTGAAAATATTTTGAAAAGAGGCCATTTGTTGTGGCAACCTTTGTAATGATCCATGTTTGAATGTATACAAAGGTGTACTTATCTTTTGAAAAGTTTTCAATGTTTTTGAAGGTTGTTTTGAAAGTGTGTTGTGATGTGGTTTTGAAAAGTAGGCAAGTGTTTTTGCAAGTTTGATCAAGTAACTAAGAGTTGTCCACCCTTAAATTTACTCAAAGGCTTTTCCTATGTTTTAACCCTTTTAACAATTTTGTTCCACCATTGTATTTGGTGGACAATCTTGTGTTAGGATGTTAACGGGACGGGCGCGGGTCATCGTTTAGACCATGATTGCAATGGTACCAAGTGTCTTTGGGCAATTTTACCTTTAAGGGACTTGATCATTTTTAGGCAACTTTCGAAAGCGTCATCGAGGGACTATGATCATTTGATATTGTTTTGTTTTGCCAAAGACACCCAACATGCAACATGGCCCATTATTGAAGGCAACAAGTGGAGTAACCCTAGGGGTGCAAGTGTGATTAGTGTTGTCCATTTTCATGCTTTTTTGTCTTTTGTTTAGTCAAGCTATTTGTTTGGTTGATTTTTGCATACAAAACCCTAAGTCTATCATGGCATATTTAGAAAGCTTTTAAATGCGAAAAATAAAATCCTAAATTATTACAACACAATTATGGGATGGGGGGTACAAATGTTCAAATGGGGGATATTTAGCAAGAAAAATTAAATCTAAACTATTACATCCAAATTGAATATACAAATTATTTAATATACAATAATTAAATAAAAATACAATAAATATGCAAGATGCAAAAAATGATTTTTATATGTATGTAAAAGTGTTTTTCATGAGACAAATAAACAAAAATAAAAGGTTAATTTTTTTTGGGGTATTTTTCATGTTTAGGACAAAACCCTAATTTTGTAAATAAAAGGTAATTATTATACATTATATACAATATTTATTAATTATATAAAAAAAATAAAATAAAAAGGAAGTATATTGTAAAAAAGTGATTTTTGAGATTAAATATTAATAAAAATAAAAATGTATTATTTTTGTATTTTTATCCTAAATATTCTAATAAATATATAAGTATTTATATTATATATTAAATATATTAAATATATACAAAACTAAAATATTTATTATTTACAAAAAAAAAGTATATTTTTTAGAAAATGTTTTCAAAAAGATAAAATAAAATAAAATCAGAAAATAAATGTATTTGTATTATTTTCTAGTATTTTAAATAAAAGTACATATATTATTTATTTACATACATATGCCTAACAAAACAAATAAATGCCAAATAAATATAAAAAAAATGTGAAAAAATATTTTTAATGTTTTTTTATATTCTAACAAAAAATAACAAGTCAGAATCAAAAAGAAAAAGTCAAAAATGATTAAAAAATCACACAATGGGCCAAGGGGGTGTATGTGAAAAAATGTGGTGCAAAAGGAAAAAACAAGTCAGGCCCAGCCCAAGGAGGCTTGTCTTCAACCTCCAGCCAGTTTCTGTCAAAAAATGCGCGTTTCTTTGCCTTGTTCAAACATCTTGATTCTTTGATTTTTAGCACAAACTTATAACACAAAAAATGTCAAGCATCAAACCACGAATCCATACATACCAAGAACTTGATCTAACTCTCAGAAATGAGAGAGAATTTCTTCTCCCCCAATTCCTGACCTAACTTTTTCCTAATGTTCAGGTTCCAAATTCTCTTAACACACACAATATAAATGAAAAGTAACTATATGGATGGCTTCAGGGCTATGATTAGAACATGCTTTTTTCACAAACTTAAGCCTAACTATGCCTCGATAGAGAGATAGAAGTTCAAAAACTTACCTGTTCAGCTTGAATCGTGTATGATAATGGAGGTACTTTCAATGCAATGTGAGGACTTGTATAGCTTGCTTGAGGTCCAGGGATGCTTCTCCAACCTCTAGCTTGCTTTGGAACTAACTGAAACGAGCTATGGAAGTTAACCTGCACAACTGAAAAAATGAAAATGGTGAACTTGGTTAGAGGTGTTACAGTCTGTAGCTAGGGCTTGGGATAGTTTCAATGGATGGTAGAGAGTGTGTATGAACAAGCTTTGGCCAAAACGCACGAGCAAACTGAGTTGTCCAACTCAATCTGCAGGGATGCCCTGTTTTGTGCAGCAAAGTGGTGTTTCTGTGTTTGGGGAGGTATTGAAGGTGTTTGGCTCGTGTTTCAGGTCAGGTTTGATGTTTGGAATATGCTCAAGAAGTTTGTTTAGGCTTGTGTTGACAGGAACTCAATGTTGTGTTTCAAAAATGCAAGTTTCTTCTATCTTAAGCAAATTTTGTCCAGTTGGGTTATAGGCTACCACAGGCCCCTCAAGTATGCTGCAAATGTTAGCCTTGATCAGTGGGATATGTCCATGCCTTTGTGCCTCAGAGATTTGCTTTGTACTTCTTGGATTTGTGTTTGACATAAAGTTGCTCTTTACAAGAATGGATAAGTCACTTTTTCCAAATATGGCTTGATTTTGTGTGTATTGTCCAAATGAGCAAAATAATGCTAGAACACAATGGATTGGCATTAAATTATTGAGTGTGGATGAGATAAAATGCCTGTAATCTAGTTGTGCAAGCTGAGTTCAAAAATGCCTAAGTTATGAAAATGACCATGAACAAAGTGACTTTTGCCCATATTGACAAATTTGATTCTCCCTAACCACAAGGGTGTTTGAGAAGTTCTTGGACAATTTGGAAAGCTTGGAATGTGTACTACAATCCATCTTTGTAATGCAAGTTGAAATTCCAAGTGGAAGCATGTGAAAAGTGGCCATGAAGTTGGGCAAAAATCCTGCCTAGAATAGGTAAAAAAATTTCTAAGTTAAGAATGTTTTTGCACCCCTATTCCAAAAATCATAACTTGAGCTACAAGCTTCTTTTGAGGAAACTTTGTGAATCAAAGTTGTAGATTTTTCAATGGACTATAACTTTCATGTTTTGAGTTTTGTTTGAATCCAAATGTATCTTGATGAAAAAATGGGACAAATTTAGGAAAAAATTAGGAAATTTCATAACTTAGAAAATTTCTAAGTTATGAAATTTCTTCATTTCAAACCCTAATTTGTAATTTTTGATTTCTTGATGACCAAATTTCATAATTTGACATGTTTTTATGAAAGATGAATCTTGGCACTTGATTTTGACCAAAAAGTCAAAGTTTGACATTTCAGTATACAGTTAAATTTTGCTCAGTTGACTGGAAAATTCATCTGTCAATCTTGTGCATTTGGGATATCTTGAACTTGTTGAACATGTCAAGACAATGCCATTGAGTCCTTGAGTCCATATGTGAGCTTGGTTTGCCATTGGCTAGGTCAAACAGTCAAAAATTGCCTTTGTGCAGTCAAAAACCCTAAAAATGACCATTTTTGACCTTTTGGTGATCTGATCAAATTTCTTGTGGAATTGTGATCCAAACTTGACCAAATGGTTCATATGAGTTCATAATATTGATGTGGGCCAAAAATCATGAGGTTTGACTGTCAATTGACCACAGTTGACTTTTTCCCCAATGTAGCTGATTTCTAGGTCAACTGCCCAATTGACTGAGCAAAGATTGGAATCAAGGCTTGAAACTTGGTATGATAAACTTGTGAGTCCAATATGAAGCATGAAAGTCATTTTGGGCCTTTTAGGTCAAAACATCTTTGTGCAAACACAAACCCTAATTTGGGTCAACAGTGCAAGGAGGAGTCTTGAGCAGAGCAAACCCTAACTGGATCTTGAGCTCCAAGGGTCTTGTGGTGAGAAAATATTGATGAAATGGGAGGGCAAATTTTGGGGTACAACAGACCCTAAGATTTTTCTGATTCTGATCCAGCCAAAGATATTCCAAGACCTTCTCTGGTTCAGTCAGATCGACCCTAAGATCTCTCTGATTCGTATTCCAATGGAAGATATTCCAAGACTTTCGTCTGGTTCAGTTAAATCGACCCTAAGATTTTTCTGATTCTTATCTAGCCAAAGTTAATCCAAGACCTTCTCTGGTTCAATCAGATCGACCCTAAGATCTCCCTGATTCGTATTCCAGTGGAAGATATTCCAAGAATTTCGTCTGGTTCAGTTAAATCGACCCTAAGATTTTTCTTATTCTTATCCAGTCAAAGTTAATCCAAGACCTTCTCTGGTTCAGTCAGATCGACCCTAAGATCTCCCTGATTCGTATTCCAGTTGAAGATATTCCAAGACTTTCGTCTGGTTCAGTCAAATCGACCCTAAGATTTTTCTGATTCTTATCCAACCAAAGATATTCCAAGACCTTCTCTGGTTCAGTCAGATCGACCCTAAGATCTCCCTGATTTGTATTCCAGTTGAAGATATTCCAAGACTTTCGTCTGGTTCAGTCAAATCGACCCTAAGATTTTTATGATTCTTATCCAGTCAAAGTTAATCAAAGACCTTCTCTGGTTCAGTCAGATCGACCCTAAGATCTCCCTGATTCGTATCCCAGTTGAAGATATTCCAAGACTTTCGTCTAGTTCAATCAAATCGACCCTAAGATTTTTCTGATTCTTATCCAATCAAAGTTAATCCAAGACCTTCTCTGGTTCAGTCAGATCGACCCTAAGATCTCCCTGATTCGTATTCCAGTCGAAGTCCGGACCACCTATCAACAGTCTCCAAATGGAATCTGTAAGCCCATTCCCGATATCACAAGACTGATACCACTTCATGCGAGTGCAAATTTCTGGGTACTCTAGTGTTCAATCATCTTCCACCTCCAGATCACGAAAGGCACGAAAGCCAATCTACATCCTCAGGTTTAAGAAGATTGAACAGCGGAATCTATTGTACCCCAAAATTTTCCCTCTCATATTTCTCAAAACATTGCAAGAAAAATCTCCAAGTTGCTCAAGTTTGCTCAAGAGTGGGCCAGACAAATCATCTCCTAAGGCAGTCAACCCCAAATTAGGGTTTTGTGTTGCATCAAGATCCTTGAATCCAAATGACCTCAAGTTCTCCCTAATGTCCTAATATGCTCTCAATATCATCCATTCCAAATTTCAAGCCTTGCAGAGGAAGTTTGCTCAGTCAATTGCTCAAAGGGTCCAAAAATCGACTGTGCTAGGGCAAAAGTCAACTGTGACCTATAAACAGTCAAACTTCAAGATTTTTTGTCAACATTATCATTTTGAAGGATAAATCATCATTTGATCAAGGGTTGATCATAATTCATCAAGACTCAAAAGTTGCAAAATTAGGGTTTTGCAAGAAAAGTCAACTCAACTTTGACCAAGCATAACTTTCTCATACTTTATGAGAAATGACCCATCCAAATCTCATTTTTAATAGGATGCAATTTACTACAATCCATATTCATACCCCAAGATCAGAAAATTCACTCACAAAAAGTTACAAATTTGGACATTATAGGTCATTTTTGAAAGTCAACAAAAACACATTTTTTTCCAAAGCTTATAACTTGATCATGGAATACCAAAATGAGATGAGACCAAAATGGTTGGTTAAAGGACATCTAAAGCTTTCTAAAAAGTCCAAGAAAACTTCCAAAAGTTCAAAATTGAAGAAGTTGTGCATTGTTGAAGTTGGGCATTTGTGCAAAATTGCCAAAAGTCAACTATCCCGAAAACTTCAAATTTTGTCAAATGGGCCCATTATTTTCCACTTGATTTGGGCTTTCCACATTCCACACGTGTCTTAGCTTCAGCCTTGTGTCCATTTATCAAATTTTCTATTTTATTTGATTTTTTATTGAATTATTTCATTTTAAATCAATTTAAATCAAATAAAATCCCAAAACTTGATTACATGAGATCTTTTTCTATTTGCAGGACCTAATCATCATCAATGTCATGATCAAATTCGTATCAATCATTCCATGTGCAAAAAGATTGGATTTTTGGCAAATTAAGCAAGTTTTCAATGGAGGATCAAATCCAATCTCAAAGCATTGATGTGCAAAGATTCAAGACCAATTTGTTGACCTAATACATTGCAACATATATATACAATCCAAGGCACACAAATTTGAGGCTAGAGGCTGCAAGAACACCAAGAACCAAACTTGAAAAATTGACAAAAAAGTGTGAAACTGAAATCATCCTTGGAGGCATTTTCAGAAGCGAAACTCAATATCAATCAATTACTGGAGGTTCACTGAGTCAGAACCAACCCCTAGCAAGCTCTCACACGCTCTCAAACGCACTGTAAGTGATACGCGACCCCCCTCTGAGTTTGATTTCGTGTTTCAAAATCTATGCATCATTACAAGAAACCAATGGTATATTTGCAATCACTAGATAATTTCCAAGCTTTCCATATTATTTGATTGTGTTTATCTGCTCTAGGGTGCAAAATGCCATTGTAGGGTTTCCTAGGTTTTTTTAGGGGTTTTTGTTACAGGTAAAATTAGACCTATTGATGGACATAGGCATGACCGAAGGAGAAAGACAAGCACAACCATGGCCTTGGATGGAGTTTATATGGCCTGAGATGGGTTTTTGAAACGACCTACGCTTTTAGCTGCGGATCTAAATTCGCAGGTAATTTCTGTGCAAACCTGAGGATAGGGACGACAACGTGTCCCCATCTGGTTGCCCCGTTCAAATATTCGCGCGCTTCTTTTTTAATTCTGGCATATTAACATGTTTTCCAATATTATGTTTTATTCTTAACACATTAACAAATGAAGCGCGTTGGCCTAGTGGAAAGAGGAGTTGGCATTCATGTACAGGACCTGGGTTCGAATCCCAGGTCCCCCATATGCTTTGTATTAATTTTCTTCTAGTGATCCAATGCAATATCAAGCGTGCAGCATATCATACTCCCTCACCCAATCACTTGCCAGATGGCCCCAGGCCAGATCTGGAAATTCAGGAATGATGGCCTATGGTGGGATCTAGTCAACCAGTGCACAGAGAATCAGGAAAGTCAAACGAGGCCAGCTTGTGATGGGCCTCAGAATTGCTATCAAGACCCCCAAAATCAGGCCCAAACACTCTCTTATATATTTATTTTTATTCTTGCTTTTATTTAATTATTTTCATTATTTTCCAATTAACCAATCAAACTTTTTTCTTAATAAAATTAAAAACCAAAAAATATTTTCTTTACAAAAATTAAATTTCAGCATTTTATTTTTGTTAATAATATTAATTTAATTAATTTAGTCTTAATTAGGAATAACTTTAATATCTTTTTGCAATAATTAAAATTAACTTAGACAATTAGGTTTTTATTAACATTGATTAAATTTATTTTTATTTCTTTAAATATCAAAAATCCAAAAATATTTTTATTAATTAATTAGTTTATTAATTTAATAATTAATCCAATTTAATTTCTTCCATAAATTCAAAAACAAACCAAAAATCCTTTCTTTAACAATTAAAGGGTCAAAACCCTAAAAAACTTGCGCCCAATTTAATTTCCCGCACGCGATCCATTTTTTTTTCAATATTGTATTTGTTTCCGTAATGTAATAGATAATTAGGACTATTTTTATCGCTTTATTTATTTTCTGTATTTAATTTTCAAGGGTTTCTTTTGGCGATGTAAATACCCGACGCCTTGTAATAGTTAGTTTAATTTCCGCAATTTAATTTCCACAACTTATAAACTGTTAGATGTTTGATAATAGGAAATGCATGACAAGATTGAACATTTAAGCCTAAAATCAACATAGATCACCATTAACATGTACAAAGATAAAATAAATTGAAAACAACACACTCGCACATGCGCACTCTTAGGGTACACCTCACTTGGTTGCCTTCATAACGCGGTCATTGAGTATATGAAGTTTTAGAGGTCGCCCTCTTGTCCAAAGATCATAGTTGCCTCGAAACGGTTGCCTCGGAAAAATGATCTAAGACATTAGGGTTACCGCTAAGGTGTCCTAACATTGCTTTAGTGACCGCACGTCCCTTAATCAAATTGACCCTTAAAACTCTAACGACGATGCTACCTACTCATCAATAGTGGGATAGCATTGTCTAAAGGAAGATAGCATAGAACGATTCCTTTTTTTGAGTAGGTAGATGGTTCTTAAGTGCTTGCTCTTTCAAAACAAAACAATTTTTCACACTTACACTCCTTTTCAAAACAAAAACTCTTTTCGATCCCACACACACAAAGAAAAAGCAAATTTTGAAAACATTATGAGCAAGTACCTAAGAGCCCGTGGATAACCACAGATAGAAAGGGTGCTAACACCTTCCCTTTCTATAATCTACCCCCCGAACCCGAGAAATATCTCGAAAAAGGAATTTTTCTGTGCTTTTTTCCTTTCCTTATTGGATAAAATAAAAGTCGGTGGCGACTCTTGCTTACCGCGACATTTTGCGAAAACAAACGCAAAACGCAAACCAGCATTCTAAAAAACAGTCAGTTCTTTCCCACTGTATCACAGTTCTCAAGATCATCCATGTCAATTTTCAAGCCTTGCACAAGAAGTTTGCTCAGTCAACTCCTCAGATGCTTGAGAATCGACTGTATTAGGTCAAAAGTCAATTGTGGCCCACATACAGTCAAACTTAAAGATTTTTGGTTAACATCAACATTTTGAAGTTACTTTCATCATTTGATCAAGGTTTGATCATTATTCTTTATGTAATGCTCCAAATCCATCAAAACCCAAAAGTTGCTAAATTAGGGTTTCTTAGGAAAAGTCAACCAAACTTTGACCAAGCATAACTTCCACATGATTTATCGGAAATTTTCCATCCAAGGCTCATTTTGAAGAGGATGCAATTCCATACAACTCATCTTCATCCAACAAGTTCAAAATATGCACTTATAAAAAGATATGAATTTCCACATAATGGGTCCTTTTGAAAAGTCAACAAAAACACCTTTTGGGTCAAAGCTTCTTACATGAACATGGAAGACCCAATTGAAATGATACCAAAATAGTTGCTTAGGGGACATCCTAAGCTTTCTAAAAAGTCCAAGAACACCTCTCTAGGGATAAAATTGGAGGAGATATGCCTTGTCAAAGTTGACCTTTTTTGCAAAATTGCCAAAAGACAAATGGGCTCAAAATTACATTTTTTTGCCAAATGGGCCTAACTTTTTATGCTTGCACCTCACTTATAATATGGTCCACAACCCAAATCACCCAAACATTATTTGCTTCATTTTACATTTTATTGTGATTTTTTATTAATTAAAATTTCAATTAAATCAAATAATTGGTGAATAATATCAAAGATATGTTTTGATTTGATTTTTGGACAGGATCTCAATCAAATTATGGTGAGATATCAAGACCAAAACGAATCAAGTATGATTGGTACAAGAAAGGGATGATTTGTCTCAATATAGAAAGTTTACATATGGCATGGAAATCAAATAAAATCTTCCATAATTGCAAAGATACAAGCCAGTTTTATAACGCTAATTCGTTCTAGGATATATAATGAAGATGTACAAGGCATAAGACAGGGGTTGCAGTCGTGAAAAGGCAAGAACAAAACTCCAAAATTTCAAAGAAATGTGTGAATAGAATTTCAAGCTACATGCCAATTCAAGCCATTCTAACATTTCCAATCGCATCTTGGAGCATCTTTGAAGCTAACTGGATCATTTGCAAGTCCTCTCGCGCCCAGAAACGCACGCTACCACTCACACAGTTTGCTTTATTTCTTGAAATTGATTACATTAATTCTTGCATTATTAGCACATTTGATCGACATATTTATGATCTTTGACATGTTTGCAAGCTTACTGAATAGTTTAATTGCATTTTTGAAGCCTATATCTGTACTTGCCATTGTTAGGGTTTCCACATGCGTTTTAGGGTTTTTGGCTACAGGTAAAATTAGGCCATGAATAAAGTACCATGATGACCGTGACATCATAACCAGTTGAACCCTGGCCTTTAATCTCATTTATATTGCGTTTTGTGAGTTTTTGAGTTGTACAGGGTTGTAGCTACGAACGTTGTCCGTAAGTAAAAGTGCAGGGGCCTAAGACGATGAAGGAAGGTAGAAGGAGATAACGTGGCAGCCAACCACTGGGCTATTCAAATCAGCGTGCGCGTTTTGTCTTTTTCCCACTAATCCACTTGTTTTGTTATATTATATTGAGTTTTCATTATTTGTACAACAAAGCAGCACTGGTCCAGTGGAAGAGCGCATTGGTAGAGAGTATAAGGACCTGGGTTCGATCCCAGGTCCCAGCAAAACTTTATTTTCTTTTCCATTTGCAGATCCTGTGCATCACCTGCCCTAGCGTTCACCATGCTCTATCAACCATCCATCCTTTGGATTCATCATTCAGTCAGATCTGACGCCTACCATTGAGATACCATGGTATACCCTCAGATCAAAGCCACAGGGAATCAAGCGCTGACTGGGCTTGGATGGCTATTGGGACTGGAAAATTCAGAAATACACCCTCCTTCAGCAATTCAACACAGGCCCATTTTTAATTCTTTTTTTATTTATTTGTTTTATTTTAATTAATTTGTTTAATTATTTTTCACCAAAAATTAATTGCCATTTTTAATTAATCATAAAACCAATAAATCACAAAATCACAAAAAGATCATTTTTTTTATAAAATATTTATTTTAATTTAATTAGTAAATTAGGTTAATTTAATTTCTTTTTTTCATAATTAAAAATAATTAAAAACTAGGTTCATTTTATTCTTTTTGTAAATAAAAAAAAATTAGAAATTAGGGTTTAACTAATTTACAATTTAATTGTTTTTCTCAAATAAAAATGCACAAAATACTTTTCTCTCAATTAGGGTTTTAAGTTATTTTTAACCATTCTCTCATTTAATTCGCCGCGCGCATTTTAATTCTTTTATTATAATTGTAAATGCTCCGAGTTCTTAATAGTAATTAGGGTTTTAAATTCCGCATTTTTATTTTCAGTCGAGATAATTATGTAACTGCCAAAGTCTTGTAATAGCTAGGTTTATTTCCTCGCACTTTAAATTCCCGTAATCTTTAACTGTCTAGATGCATGGCCAATAGGATTGTATGGAAAGAATATCTGAAAATTAAAACGGTAGATCACCTAATGTGCAAAGACTAATTAACTGAAAAATTCTCATGCACATATTCACTCCTAGGGTTTGCCCCACTTCGGTTGCCTTCGGTAAACAGTCATTAAGCATAGGAGATTTTAGTGTTTTCCCTCCAGTCTAAAAGATCAAAATGTCCCATCCAAAATGTTGCCTCAGAAATGTTGCCTCAGAAAGATCTTAAGACTTTAGGGCTACTACTAAAATTTCCAACCCATTGCTTTAGTGACTGTACTTGTCCCTTTCGAACGTCCCTTACAAACTCCAACGACGGTGCTACATATTCCTTAATAGTAGGATAGCGCTGTCTAAAGGAAACGAGAACAAATAATCTTTTTTCGAGTAGGTAGAATCTTAAGTACTTGCTCAACAAAAACTTTTCACACCAACACGTTTCAAAACAAACTTTCAAAACAAACTTCGTCACACTCTTGAGGACCGATACAAGGGTTATCACGAAGTAAAACATTTTCAAAATAAGCACACACAAGCAATTTGAAAAATGAGCAAGTACCTAAGAGCCCATTGAAAACCATGGATAGGAAGGGTGCTAACACCTTCCCTTTCTATAATCTACCCCCCGTACTCAGAAATCTCGAAAAAAGGTTTTTTCTGTTCTTTTTCCTTTTCCATGATTGGATGAAATAAAAGTCGGTGGCGACTCTTGCTTACCGCGAAATTTTGCAAACAAAAAACGCAAAACGCAAACCAGTAAAAACAGTCGGTTCTGCCACCGTATCACATCAGCGAAAAATCAACTTAAATCGGTTCAATGGCATTCCAACCTCAATAAAAGATCAAACTCCACAATATGTGATCCATCATAAGTTTAAAATAAATATGCAACAATTGAGATCATACAAAATCACAGTAAAAGCCCCAAACCCCTTGTTACATATCAGAGCGACTCCTAAGACTTGATTTGTTAACATCTCTTCAAGCACTACTCGGGTACCTGATTATCTGTACTCCCGAGGAACACAAACACAACAACACAAAAGGGGTGAAAATCTCATTCAATAATCACACGGTGAATAAAACATGTTAAGGAGTATTAAATCATATCATACAGACAATACATCATAAACATCCATCATTCGTATCATACGACATCAATTCAATCATCAATGCAATGCAATGAGACCTACATCAACATGCATCTGGTACCATCGAGGCATAAGCCCTCAACATATTTCCAATTGCACAACAATAGAGCATAAGCCCTAATCATAATGCCAGTTAGGCAACAACAGGGGATAAACCCTCATCACAATGCCAGTTGGGCAACAACAGGGCATAATCCCTCACCAATGAATGCATGCAACAATATCATGCAACAACATAAATTATACAACATGGCATAAGTATTCATCATGGTTCCAATTTAGGCCATCCACATCATTATCATCATAGTCATCAACATTACCTCATAACAACATCGTAAGCAAAGCAACATCGCAATAAACAACTGACCATTTTAGTGTAACAAGGGGAAACTATTCATATCCTAATTTAGGTACTAGAATTATAATCCTTATCACTCATTTTTATCCTTCAAATCATAGTTCATGGTGTTAGCTACCAACTGTTTCGAATGACACATCAATCGGATTCCTAAAACTAAAGTTATGATCGATTCAAGAAAGTCCAAGGCAACTTTCACCTACTGCCATCCATCGCCCGACGAAGCCCTGTATCGCCCGATGAAACTTCCTTTGCCTCACCTTTCATTCGACGATGCTAGGCGCAACGTCCTCTAGTAAATCATCCAAAAATTCATCTCCTTCTCGCATTTGCTTTCGCCTGGAGAAACATCGTCGCCCGATGACACTCTCTGTATCACTCGACGATACTCTACGAACAGCTTTCTGGTTTGAGATTCTGCACTAAACCAGATCAACTTTCCTATGATCTTGTCACATCACGGGTCCTAAAAAGTTATCTAAACATATAGTTTTACTATCTATCAATTCATCACAATTCAATACTTTTGTACACCAATTACGGGTCCTTTTTCATCATCAAATCCTCTAATCCTAATTTCTATTACTCATAGGTTTTAGATTGAATTCTCATGGCATCATCATCCCAACAACAAAATTTCCAAACAACAAACACAATCATAATATCATAATTCATATCCAATCAAATGCAACAACATCATTCAATTCAACAAAGATCAATCATGCATCAAAATACACCAAAAACAACCTAAGAGGGAAAGAAACCCTCCCTACCCTCTCATGTCAAATCACCAATTATAGAATCCCATTCATCCCCCTTACCTTGGTTTCTAGAGCTTGATTTCCTCAACAATGGTGGGAAATCCTTGACCTAGCCTTCTCTTGCCTCTTCTCTTTTCTCGTTCTATGATTTTTTTTCCGTGTTCTCACTCTCTCTGTTTTTCTTATAACTCAAATAGACCCCTAATATTTAATCCCAATCTTGACCTTCCTTCATTTAACTAATTATTTAATTATTAATATACTATTTTATTTATAATAATTAATAACAAATAATATAATAATTCTAATAATAGTAATTATAACAATAGTACTGCACTAGTATTCTCAAATCACCCCTCATCATCTTGACCCCTAATTTCCATAATCGGTATCACATCATCGAATTATTTTGAATAAAATAATCTTAAATAAATTGGGGTGTTACAACTCTCTCCCACTTAGAAGATTTTCGTCCTCGAAAATTATCTGAGGTAAATAACTCTTGATAAGCCTATTGCATCTTGCTCTCTAACTCCCATGTCACATTCTCTCCAACAGCTCCTGCCCAAACAACTTTCACAAGAGCGATCTCTTTACCCCTTAGTTTCTTCATCTCACGATCCTCGATTCTCACAGGTATGGTCTCAACAGTTTGACGGAATACAGTGTAGCTTCACAATCACACAAATATAAATCTCTGCTAACCTTGACACCGGAAAACTGATACCAATTGGAATAAAATGAGCTGACTTCGTTAGCCTATCCAAAATCACCCAAATTGCATCATGTCCTTTTAGGGTTTTCATGGGTGTTTGAAACTTACATCTTCATTAAAAGATTGCAACCACACCTTGGTATTTCTCTTCCATTAAAATTTTCAGTTGATAGATTTATGCTTCTGCCCATTTGAAACCCTAATTTCAAGTTAAAGGCAGTGATTTGCAGAAAAGCACGATACATAGAAAAAGTTGCTTTGTCGAAGAAAAAGACCACAATACCTGACATTTCTCACGTTTTAGTATTTATTAAGTCTCAATTATCTTATGTGGCGTTAGGAAGAATAAATGACAATTAAAAAAATAAAGAAAAAAATGCCACTGAGCATGCCATATCTGCTCGGGGCGTGTGCCATTTGACCTCAAAATTAAAATTGACATAATATTTTTATGGCAAAGTTACTTTTACAAAAAAAAATTATAGGGGAATAAACTAAAAGTCGCCTATATGATAAATGGGTAAAATAGTATTAACCTATTATATATATATATATATATATATATATATATATATATATATATATATATATATATATATATATATATATATATATATATATATATATATATATATATATATATATATATATATATATATATATATATATATATATATATATGACATTTCAAATTAATATTTTTTTAAAAGAAAATATTAAAAGAAAATGAAATTTATTAGATTAGAATTTAACTTTGTTTTAAAATTCTCCTAATTCAAAAACTCCACAAATTTCAAGAGATCCATTTGAAAGTTTAATTTAAAAATTGCTCAATTGAATTTTAAATTTGTCTTAAAAAACCACAACTTCATCTAAAATAAATTTAGAAGATATATTTTGATTTTCTAAAAATTAAAGATATTTAGAAGATATTTTTTAAATTAGAAAATATATGTTGAATTTTAAGTTATTTTCTTAAAAAAACATAATTTATATGATGTTAATTTTATTTGTTTAATTATTTTTTGAAATATTTTGCTCACTTGAGAATATAAATTATCAATAAAAACTATTAAGTTAAAAGAAAATATAGAGTTAAAATTTGGAGTAAATATTTAAATCTACTCTTAAAGATAATATAATATTTCTTATATATAATTTAGTTGACTCATAAACCTAACTAACTAAGCGAATTATATATAATTCAAGTTCAGCTCATTCAGTTAACGAACTTAGTCTTTCGCTCATATTCAGTTCATTTAGTTCATGAACCTAATTCAACGATTTAATTATCGAGTTGAATTTGAAATTATTTTGGAATTAGGTCGGTTTATTGTCATCCCTAACTACTTGCACACACGTTAAACAAAATTTAAAATAAAAATTAATAAACCAATTTACAGTATTCCACTATGTCATTTTAATTGAGGTCATTGACAATCTGTCAAAGAAAAATAGACTTTATAGTCATAAAAGGTTTAAAAGCATGAAAATATTGGTTAGTTAAAATTAGGTACACCCTTAATGAAAAAGAACATAATTGAAGTAGATGAGAAGGATCCAACGTTAAATAATTGTCCATGCAAAATTAATAGTTGTCATTACTTAAATCTTCATCATGAATCCATAAAGAGTGCTCCTCCTGTTAGTTGGCATGATAAAGTGGAACCTAAGAAAAGAAATTTATATAATGACATTAAATTCAACAAGAGGTTCTATCGGTTATTTTTGAATTAGCATGTTTGATAAAGTCATCATTTCTTTTGAAGAACAATGAAACATTTCCATGCGTGAAAGATTCTTTGAAGACAAAACTCATAGGATCAATTTTGTTTTTGATGGGTCAAGATTTTGAAAACAAAATTCACATGCTTTATGGTATAGATTTGAAAAGGTGATGCAAGAATTTTGAAATATTTAAGGGTGGAAAATGAGTTTCTTTGCATGTTGTAAATCACAAGATAAGAATGACAAGATCTCATTGAAGAAGGGTGTTAACATCTGTTTTAAATATGGTATATTTTTCTTACCCTTCAATGTTAAAATCTTCCTCATTCTATCAATCATTTTACTTTTTTCTTTTCTCTTGATGTTTTCATATATATGAGGTTTTGAATTGTTGGTTTCACATAATTGTATTGATTTTCATGATTTAACCAATGTTTAATGAGAATTTACTTTATATTGTAGATAGTGGCAAAAGGAAGTATATAGTGGAAGAAATCAATAGGGATGAAAAAGGAAATATTACCTCTAAGATATTTTCTTACAATGAGCTATGTGTTGCAACTAAGAATTTTCATACCAGCAATATGGTTGGTGAAGGAGGTTTTGGGAGAGTCTACAAAGGACGCATCAAAAGCATAGACAATAAGGTATAATATTATTTAACCTAATAGTTATTTTTATATTTAGGTCAAGAAAATACAAATAATATTTTAAAAATCCAACTGGATATCAAACATGCAAAATCTCTAGGTCAAGGTTCAATTGTCTTGAACGACAAGAATCACCAAAATAATTAAATTGTAGTGAAAGTTGATTTAAGGTTGAATTGTCTCGTTCGATATTTAAAACACAGTGAAAACGAATTTGTAAATGCTGTGTTACTTGTTTGCAGGTCGTTGCAGTAAAGAAACTTAATAAGGATGGATTTCAAGGAAGTAGAGAGTTTCTTGCAGAGGTTATGATTTTGAGTTTCTTGCACCACTCCAACCTTGTCAATTTGGTAGGGTATTGTTCTGAAGGTGATCAAAAGATTTTGGTATATGAGTACATGGCAAATGGTTCTTTAGAAGATCACCTTTTTGGTAAGTAAATGCACTTTTTGCACAATGAAAATGAAGGTTACGTTATTAAAATATGACCCTATAGTATTATATTGTAAGCAATGTTAATGTTAAATGTTATCTGACCAACAACAAAAGAAAAATGATTTTCAGAGTTACCGCAAACCAAAAAGCCTTTGGATTGGTATACAAGAATGAAAATTGCGGAAGGTGCGGCGAAAGGACTCGAATACTTACACGCGGAGGCGAATCCGCCCGTGATATACCGCGATTTCAAAGCATCGAACATACTATTAGACGAAAACTTCAATCCAAAACTCTCCGATTTTGGCCTTGCAAAACTTGGTCCTACCGGTGACAAAACACATGTGTCCACTAGAGTTATGGGAACTTATGGCTATTGTGCCCCTGAATATGCATCAACAGGTCAATTGACTACGAGATCAGATGTTTACAGCTTTGGAGTTGTGTTTCTTGAGATGATCACAGGGAGAAGAGTACTTGATTATTCAAGATCGTCAGAAGAACAAAATTTAGTCAATTGGGTATGTCATGTAGTTTTTTTTTTTATGTACCTAAAAGCATAAAAGTTTTCTAGCATAATAACTATGTTTTTTCATATAATTTTTTTCGATTTCAGGCGCTACCACTACTCAAAAACAAAAGAAAATATGCATCAATGGTTGATCCATTGCTAAAAGGGAACTATCCAACAAGGGGTCTATTACAAGCACTAGCAATTGCAGCAATGTGTCTATTGGAGGATGCAAATGCAAGACCTTTGATTGGTGATGTAGTAACAGCCCTTGGAGTTTTAGCAATGAGACATGTACAAGTTGGTAAACAAAAAAATACAAAAGAAACCAGTAGTGAGCAAGGAGAAGGAAGTTGGGAAATGAGTTTCATAGAGTAGAGAGGTATTAGAGGCATAGTGAATGAAAATGCAAATTCTAAGTTTTGTGAATTATTTTATAACATTTCATTGTGTTGCTACCATATTTTTCATGTTCAATGTTTGTTTGTTATAGTGGTAGATTTTGTTGATAATGATTGTTTATAATTGTTTGCTCACTATGTTCTTCAATCAAATTTTGAAATAATTTGTTTGAGTTTTTTTTTTTTAATGATAATTATAATATTATATTTTTATTAAATATTTGATTGAAGAACATAATGACGTAATTTATGGTCCGTTGTATTGACTTAATATATAATAATTATTATGATTATTAAATATTTTAAAAATAATTTACCAAAAAAGATTCAAATAAAAAATTAGAAAGGATAATTCTGCTATTTTAGGTTATGATTTTGTTTAGATATCAAAATTTAAAAATCAATTAAATTTGTGTTTAAAAGGTTTTTTCATAATAATAATTTTTAAAATATATCTTTTTAAAAAATCATGTAATTTTGGTTATGTGAAAAATTTTAATGATGAATATTTAACTTATTGAATGTCAAAGTCACTCTTTTAATTTACAAAAAAAATGAATTTGAACTAATTTTTATTATTTAAAAAAAATCATAAAAATCATTTAAAATAAAAAGAAAAAAAATACTTTTTTTAATGTTATAACAAACGGGTCCGGAGTGAAGGCTTGTGAAAGATTTAAGTGACAAATATAATTGTCACATATTGGACCGATGTATATATTTTAACCCAGTCCTGTATAATATCAACAACCTCAGTTCAGTCGCTTATGATCACATGAGATGCACATAGAGGACTTAAGCAAAGTTACGCGACATAGAACACACACCTGACATTCATGTGTGCTCACCACATCCATATATAATTTTGGTTGCATAGTTGTTGAATAGACCATTGATTGGTCGCCTAGTTGTTATCGTGATTGGTGTTCTGAGATGGCCAAAAGGCTCACTAGCTACAACCCAGAGAGCACATTGTCCACTGTCATCCAAGGAGCAAGTATGTTATCCTAGTTTAAAGTGCATGTGATCTAAATCCAAGGTTCATCAGACAGATATCCACTTTCCACGTTTAAAGATTAATAATTTCTTATAATTAATCTACTATATAAAGGAGGTGTGTTGTTTCTCAGGTAAAATTTGAATTCAAACTTCATTCACTCATCTTACTCTCATACTGACTTAGGCATTGGAATGCTAATCATGCATGTCAACCCCTCTTCCACAACATCAGAAGCTCAAGTCTATAGTTGCAATCCACATTCTTTGATCACTGATCCATAATGGATCACTCACGGAACAATGGTGCCGTATGTGATAATTGACATCTGATTCTCGCATTTTCTATGATTTGAATATTCTTCTCAAGATTCACCGAACCAAAGCTTCCTCAACCAAGAAATTCATATTTTCTGAATTCAAACTATAGATCTTTGAGTCTTGATCCGCTTCGATCAAAGATCAACTTTGATTGTCAGATCTCCATACAGGTGTTCTAATATGTCGCAAACATATGAAAATATTGAAGTAATACAAAAGATTATCGTTCCACAAGGACCAATTTCCTAAGTATCTAATTCTATTTAATCTATGTTTAGCCAAAGTGATCTGATTTTTAGTTTTGGAAAAATGATGTTTGAAATAAATAATATATAATAAAAATAAGATCACGGGTATTCGATTTCTGTCTTAAGCAGTCTCACATAAAAAAACTTATGAACTTGATACAAAAAAATGACAATTTATAGAAAAATAGAGTTATTTGGACAATATCTAGTTTCATCAGCGAGTTGTCATGTCTTCAACAAATAATCGACCCACTTTCTTTATGGTAACTTATTTGTTTAAGATCAATTATTGTGCAACTATTAAAATGGAATTTTCTTAATTGAGCTTTGAGACACTTTCGCCGTCTAAAACTCAGTTGTCCATAATTCAGATTCGAATATCAACTCACACCCTTTAAGCATACGAAGGATATCTAAGTTAATTCTACTTTCGTAAAAATTATATAAGTTAAAAACTAAAATTATGAAATAAAATTTAATTTGTTTCTCGTATCAAAGTTGCAAAGAGTTCACATGAGGCCTGTCACGAAACAATCCTCTTAACCCATAGTCCTTAAATGACTACTCTAACATGGTGATCATACACATAACATAAACTAAAGCATACATAATAAGTAACAGAAAAATAAAATTTGGAATAAGCAGAAAATAACTTGAATATAAATGACGCTCAAATGGAGTCTTTGATCCAAATAGAGCAACGATAAGAAGATACCAAAAGCGATAAACTCTAACTTTGAAATAAAGTTAAATTTTAGCACACTGCATGGAGATATCTTTATTCTATGATTACACTCATTATACAGGTTTCAAAACCACTTAATTTCACGGTAAAGATTCTAATTGATGAAGGTAAGCTTCCATAAAATCAATGGAATCGTAACAACAATAAGAAAATCCAAAAACCAAAAGTGGAATCTAGAAGGATTATAGCCATAAGCAATGCTTGTGGGCCACTTGTAATCTTTTCAGCATACTAATTATGGGCGCTTCTCTATGTGGCCATAAACAATTAGAAAATGATAAAAAAAAAACATTATTGATCATCCTCCAAAAATGGAAGGTCCCATAGCCACTCGCTTCCCTGCATTGTGTGAGGTTGCCGCAACTACTCAAACCACAAGAGATTCACCGCCTTTTTATTAAAACGGTGGGGATCAAGTCATCGTAAGCACTCCGCCACATAAAGATCTTGTCCAGGCTTCCCCATTTGTAGGTTCTGCTCCTCAATTTAAGCAAGGGTGAATCGTTATTCAGGCCTTCAACGCCATTGTTGGTACCAAAATCGGAGATGGTGCATGGATTCCAGATGTTGCATGTCAACCTCGGTGTGCAAACCACAAACGAACTTCTAAATAGTGTTTACAACATGGTTCAACTACAAAACCCATAAGAGGTGGATGAAATGTTACTTTGCCTCAAAGAAAGTCTGTATAACACAAATCCGAGAGGCAATACAGTGCAGAAATCTACTTCTCAGAGGAGTCATACCTTCTTCTTAGAACTAGGTGGGTCTCGCACTAGTGCAGGAAATACATTTTACATTGGACGAAAAGTATTTTTTACATTGGTTCTTGATCCGATATAAATTCAAGTGATGTAGTAAATCAAAAATTTTTTACATCGGGCTACAACCAGATGTAAAAAATCGACCTATTACATCAGTTAGTTTTTAGAACTGATATAAAAATAATAATAAAAATTAAAAGAAAAATAAAGGTAAGTTTACATCGGTTTTCTCCATATACCCGATGTAAAAAATTGTTTTTTACATCAGTTTTCTTAATATACCCGATGTAAAATACTTGTTTAATATGTCATATTTAACTAAATCAGGTGCATTCTCGGAAATTATTTATTTGTACTTAATTTTTCATATTTTTCCAACATCACAACTACATTTAACTAAATCAGGTGCACTCTTGGATTTATTTATCTGTACCTAATTTTTCATGTTTTTCCAACATCACAACCACATTTAGGTCACCAAATATTTTTCATTGCACCAAATATCTAGGATGCACATATATATTCTTCAAAACGAACCATTAAGTTATAAAAGTATTAATCTAGGATAAGGAAGTATATAAAATTATAAGGAAGTTTGCAAAAGGTGGATTACTACAACAACAAAACCAATGAAATTATACAAAATATCCACACTTGAAATACCAACATGAAATCCATAAGAAGATGAGTTGTAGCTTCAATTGACAACACCAAAATCACACCTGCTAACAATAAATAATAACACCAATTAACATCAGTAGACAACACCAAAATCAAAAAACTCAAATCAGATATGTATAGACAATTCTAAATAACTCATCAATTCAAGCTTAATTTTTATATAACTGAAAGAAACATTTTGCCCAACGGAGTCACAAATCATACAAATCATCTTTTGTTAATTCTGTTGGGTCATCAAATACCTATAATGCGTAAATAACAATATAGACTTATTCTTTAAAAATTCACATTAAGTTGCAAAACGCAAAGTAACTATAAAAGTAAAGTTTTTTTTTATTACCTACATCCAAGAATTAGTTATATTGGCAGAGACAATATTCAACATATTTTTTAATCATATAGTATCCACAATCATTAAAGTTATGTTGTCTTTTTGTCTAGACAAACGAATGACATAATTAGTGAAAACTTGACATAAAATTAAATATATATTTGTAATATACATCACACTTACATTAGGATGAAGCCATGTAGCCTTTTTTCTATTTCCACTTTCCATTTGATGAACCCCAAAAGCACTAATTAAGAAAAAAAATCCATATAAAACCACATAAAATAGGAAATTACTTTTTTGTAACAATTTATGTATACGTGATATATAATATATTATAAAAAAAGTCACAAAGAACAAACTTACTTTGTAATAATTTTCTTCGTGATTTGATCAATTTCCCAATGAAATGAATAAAAGACGACAACAATATTGTCTCTTGGACAAATGACTATTAATTGCCAATGAGATATATACGTGTGGAAACACAAAAGTCACATAAAATATCTATGTTATCAAAATTAAAAAAATAGAAAACTGCAATTTCAAAAAAACTTACTTATGAACTAATTGTAGTAAGTGACACACTTTGTTTTCGTCACGTAACTTGTCTAGTATGTATTTTTTAAAATCTGCTTTAGATTTCAGCACAGTATCAATATATATACACCTAGCAGGGTCCATAAATCCATATGCTTCTGATGTGGAATTATCAATACACATACGATGAATATACCTGAATAATTTTAATATTGACATTAGAATCAAAGTGATGAGATATATAACACATTAATAGATATTAACAATAATAAAAAAAGAAAATATACTTACATGCACCAAACTTGCAGAACATACACATCAAGCCAATGAAAGCCCACCAACAATTCTCTAATACACTTAGCTGACATATAGAAATTAATGACACTCTCACAATGATTAAATTCCATTTGCAAATGTGTGTCAGCCATTTTCGGAACCATGAGTAATAATCTCTGAACATCGTCAACTTCGAAGTCCTTTGTGCTTTCTTTTACAACTGAGCAACTTCCTTTTCCGCTTCCATCAACAACTTCTATTTTTTAATGCATTTAGTATCATCTCCGCTTTGCGATAAACCAATAGACCTAAGTGTCTCTATTAAAGATTGTTGCATTACCTTATGCTCTTCACATAACTTTTGCTCAAAATCAGCTCTAATTCTTGCTTCCAATTCAGATGAAATTTGTGCAAATTGTTCATTTACATCTACATGTTGTCCTTGACGTGAATACGACCTTCCAAAGTAAGTGCTTTGTTTATGGTGTTTTCCAACACCACGAACACGACCGTCATGATCAGATGTTCCAATGGCTGTTGTTAAGATATCGTTACATCCTTCCAAAACAAAGGTGCCTTTTTCAGCCTCTTTAACTAGAGAATCCTACATAAGAAAATAACCACAACTAATTTCATTAGTTTTTATCAATCACAAATAGAATGATACTTGAAGTGTTTTCCAAATTCTACTTATAATTTTCTCAACAACAACTTGTGTAGACTTTGATGTGTATTCCCCCCCTTTCTTTTTCCATGCTCTCTTCTATAACTCATGGTGTGACGGTGGACATGCACTACCAGTATCATCTAATGTGGAATCAGTGGTCGATGACTTCCTTTCATTCATAATTCTCTCCTCAAGCAATCGATACCCTCCACGAGACAATACGTGTGGGTATACATTTCTAGCCACATTTTTCACACCCTTTCGACTTTTTTCCTATTATAACATCAAAAAGTTATTAATCACTAAACATAATAATAATGTTATGCACGAAAAAAATATAACTTCTACTAACCTTAAACTCAGGGGTATCTCGAGTCTTGAGAAACTTTTTCCATGTTTCATCTTTAATATAATTATACTTGATATGTGCAGCAGGGAGATCTTTCTTGGGCTTTTCAATATATTGATATGTAAGTTGTGTCTTAAAACCTCTCCATCGCTCTCCTTCATATTTAATCCATTATTTCTTCAACGGATCCTTCTTTGGATCTTTACATTCTGGAATAGTGAAATGAGCCTACACATATAGTATATGACATATGTTGTTAATTAGTATATGATTATAAAATATAATAAAGTGTTGAATGTAGAATACATTAACATCAACCCAAATAGCCTCTTTTATGGCGTCATCTACGTCTTTCCACTCATTTTTTCAAAATACTACAATTCTGCCGAGCAAGAGATGCTATATAACTCTTAAAGTAACATACACATGTGCCCTCTTAAACGAATCTTGTCCAATATCTTGCATCATGTCTTCCAAACGATCATCCATATCGACACTAACATCATCTCTTTGGGATACGTTTGAATTTGTTACTACTTCACCGTGCCATATCCATTGTGTATAACTTTGACAGATCTCTACACAAATTAGATGATCCATGATTTCTTTCTTACTAAGTTTTGGTTCTTTATTTGCACAACGAACACATGGACATAGAAAAAGTGCATGAAGACTTTTTTCAGCATTACTTTCAGCAAACCGTAGAAATTCCCTCACTCCATGTTCGTACTCAGCACTTAATCGATTAGCTCTCATCCAACTATGATCCATACCTATGTTCCGAAATTAATGAATACATAGTTAAATCATTAGAAATTTTTATTTTTAATATACTTTTTTAATAATTAATGTTTTTAACGTCCGTCACAAATAATATAGGAAACTTCGTCACAAATAATATAGAAATAGAATATGTCATACTTAACTGTCCTTGAATGTTTCTAGTTTGGGTAGAAATATACATTTATAGGAAGTCCGGCGGGAGAGTAGCACTACTACAAGAATCCATAAGAGATTCTTTTAAACATAAAAATTGTAACATAATGTGATGTCGTGGGATTGAAACTTTGTTGGTGGTTAACATGCAAGATTAACAAAACATTTTAATTTGTTCTAATTTAAATCCATTCCTTTATATAAAATGTAATATAAATCTGGATAACAGTAACAATAATGTTAAATCTAACCTGTCAGAAACGAAGGGATGGCGTCGGAGGCGGAGGAAGACAGAGAGACACAGAAGAATGGAGACAAAGAAGGAAGAACAGAGACGGAGACGGAAGAACTCCACGGCTGATGGAGACGGAAGAACACCCCGGAGGAATACATTTCACGGCGGAGGGCGGAGCGATTTGTTTCACTTCGGGAGGTGAAAGCGGAGAGAGATGATGACCGTTCAGAGGCGGAGGGCGGAGGGAGACGAAGGGCGATGATGAACGTCCGGAGGTGAGGGTGGGGGGCAGAGGGATATGGGTTTCATGAGGTTCAGTCGAAGCAGAGCAAAAAGATGAAGCTTGGTTGGGTTTCGTGAAATAAAAATATGAATAGTTACAATAGGGTTTTGTGAGGTTTACATGGATTTTTACATTGGTTGGATGTATGGCCCGATGTAAGGGCCAACCTTTAACATCAGTTGGGTTTATGGCTCGATGTAAAGGCCACTTTTTTTTAAAAAAAAACTCTCTTTTACATCGGTTGGATTTATAGCCCGATGTAAGGGCCAATTTTTTTTATAAAAAAAAACTCTCTTTTGCATTGGTTGGGACTATGGCCCGATTTAAGGGCCACTTTATTTTTTAATAAAAGCGCACCTTATTTATAAACCTGCCACCGTGTTTGTATTATTTTATTATTGGACTTATTACACCGGTCGATAGTAAAGGCCCGATGTAAAATTCTTTATAAAAATTTTCGTTTTATTTACCAAAATGCCACCTTGTTATATTTTTCTCTAAATCACATATTTTTATATCAGGGGAAATAAAAGTCTGATGTAAAATCTTTTGACAAATATTTTTTACATTATTTATTTTTATACCTGGTGTAAGGGACTTTTATTAAATGTCATACTTTTAGTAGTGTCACCGGGATATAGCTCTAAGATCTTCGAGTCATAAAAAAAGCCAGCGACGCCAGACTCCTCCTCCAAGTCCTGAAGGAGACTGAGACAAACATGCTCCCCCTGAGGAACAAGTGGAGAAGCCTCTATTTAAATAGGCGACAAAAAAAATTATCTTTTTACTCGTATATTCGACACTTAGATACCAAAGCCACTAGAAAAAACTCCAAAGCTGAATAGTTACAAAGCAAACGGAGATCCAAATGAACATGTACAACATGTTGACAATCGCCTAAATTACTACCACAATAATAAGGCAACAAAGTGTAAGCTCTTTGCATTGACTTTGAACAGATTGGTTAGGATTTGGTTTAAATCCTTGCTCGATGAAAGCGTCGATTACTGGATCGTCTTGTGTGAGAACTTCACCGCTTAACTCACGACCCTAAAAAGGAAACTTGTAACCATAACCTCCCTCAATGGAATTACTCAAGGAAAAAAAGGAGAGATTACGATCATATATCGACCGCTTTATACAGGTGGCCATGGAAGTGGGAGGCTTTGGCGAGAGCCTCAAAATGTTGGATTTTTGAAAATGGATTAAAGCATGATAGGTCATTCATAGAGAATATAGGGCGTAAGGAGGCCCACAATTTGAAAGAGTTGGCGAATACGGTGTATCCATTTATTAATCTTACAGAGAAACCTATCGCCAAATGAGACAACCAAACAACAATGGACGTAAGCTCTAATCAGCCATCTAAAAAGGAGTCTAATCGACAAAGGGAAGAAGCCGATCATGGGACTTGTAGCTGGTTTAATAAGTACATTCCCTTTAACACCTCTCGAGAGAATATCTACAAAGAATGTGCGAACACCAAGTTTTGAAAGGCCATGATAAAGAATCCTTAACCAGTCAGGGAATATTATTGGATTTTACAAAATATAGTACTGCCATTTTTCACAAAAACCACATTACCAACGACAATATCTAGTTGAAGGATGCAATCGAGAGTGTGATAAAGAAATGTCGTATGTATGAAAATGCCAAAAGTGGCAAAAGGGATAGGGAAGATTCCTCGGAGAACAAGTTCTCGTCAAAGACAATTGATCTCTTGACCAGTGTAATTCCCTCCTAAAACCTCATGTGAAATACAAATATATTAATTAAGATACAATACCAGGGTGTCACGCATCACAAAAACATAAACCATGAAGAAGTGAAAAACACAAGAAGGGGGGGGGGGGGGGGGGGGGGGGCTGAATTGAAAACTTAAAATCAAATGCGCAAAGACACAATATTTTTATCCTGGTTCGTTTGATCTCAAACTACTCCAGTCCACCCGTCAAGGTGATTTCGCCTCTCTCCAATGAGGACTTAATTCATTAATCAAAAACTGATTATAATCACTACTTTGACAACTTCTAAAGTCCTCTTGTGTACAACCACAAACCGGTCAATCTCAAGGAAAAACTGGCTTAATCAAGATAAAAGAATTCTGTGTATCGTAGTTTTTCTTTACAAAAACAGTTATCACAACTGTGATATTGTACACAATTTTGAGCGTAGAAAGAGTATGTAAGCTTGCAGCGTTTTGAGATGTATTGCAGTGGTGTTTTAAAAATCGTAAATGATTTGTCCTCTTAGCTTGTTTATATAGGAAATGGAATCCTGTCCAACATAAAGCGTGATAATGGACATTTAAGTTGTTTCCATATTGAGAAGATTCTTGTCTGAATGAAGCCGTTGCATGTGATGCTGTCTTGATTGAATAGTAACGCTTCAGAATCTTACAATCTTGTATGCTGCAATTGCTTCAGAACATTGATGACTTAGAGTTGTGAGAATCTGATTGTATACGAACCTTCTATTTATAATCAGAGTATTCTTCACTTCAACGCAGGTTCTGATCATCATTCTTCAGTGCAGATTCTGATTACCTCAGCAAGAAAGCTTCTATAGCTTAACTTCTGATGCTGCTTTGGTCAAAACTTCTGCATACACAGTAACATAATTTTAGAGTGCATATTTGTTCTTTGTGTTTGTTATCATCAAAACTCTAATTAAGGGTTGTAGAATCAAACTATATTCTAATAATCTCCCCCTTTTTGATGATGACAAAAACTAGAATTTTCAATGAAAAATATAGAACAAAAAACTTAAGAGAGACTCCCCCTGAGTTGATTACTTCCCCGAAGTTCCTTCTCGTCAGAGCTTTTGATGCATCTCCTTCCGTTCTTATCAAAATGTGTTCATGTTCAAGCTTTTCAGAAAGTAGCGGTTAAAATATTCAGAATGTTTGAGACTTTGTCCCGGTATACTGTTATTGAAAATATCTTACTTTCTCCCCCTTTTTGTCAGGTATCAAAAAACAATATAATTAGAGTCAAAAATATGAATTATATTGAAAACAGAATGCAATGACAAGTTTCAGAAACAAGGAGGTAAAGATAAAAAAATTACAGATAAACATTTTTAAATAAAATCTAAGAAGGAGGGGGAAGACGTGTGAAAAACGCTTCCAACAAGCTCTTGATCTGAGTGCTTGATTCTTCCTGCTTTCCCAGAATGTCTTTGATTTCTTTTGTAGTATCTTCTTGTTTATCTAGAATACCCTTTATCTCTTTATTTGTATCCTCTTGCTTATCCAGTCTGGCATGGATTAATGCATTCTCTTTCTTCAACTCTTCCAAAGTTTGCATGACTAGAGACGAAACTGGTGTATCTTCAGGGGTTGCATGTTGTTCAGAACATTCTATAGCCTCTTCTGCTTGAACCACTTCTTCTACTGCAATCATGTTTTCTGGAGCAGTAGTCAGAGAGAGACTATCAGAATCTGGTTCAACAACTTCTGAAGGATGATGCTCTTTCCAGGGAGCATTATCCAGTAGAAGAATTTCTTTCTTGCACCATTGGCTCAGAACTTGATCTTGGAAGGCTTTCAGCTCATCACTGAAGTTCTGCTGAGCCCTTTCATAGCCCAATTCTTTCAGCTTCAGAGTTTCAGAGTTGAGCCATTTTTTGAATCTTTCCCACAGAGAATCAGAAGCAGCAGGATTAGAAATCTCTTGGCTTGCTTGCTTCAAAGAATTGATCCATTCCTGCATTTCTGTTTCAAAAATCAATAGACTCTTACCAACATCTGATTTGGTTGCGGTTGGTTTAGGTTTGGGAATGGCAATTTTGTTTGAGGTGGAAGCTAGTCGGTCCAGCACTAGTGGATCAATGACAATTCCGAGGTTGTCAGTTGGATGGTTGATGGTTGTAGGAGTGGAAGAGTCAGAAATTAGAATTGGCGTGTTAGGAGTGTTTAGTGGTGTAGATTCGTATGGTGAAGGGATTTCTGGAATATCATGAATATTGAGAGGTAAGCGAACCGTAAGGGGTTCTGTTATTCTAGGGATTGGGATAGTGGTATCAGAATCTGAAGGAGAGTCTTCAAATTGGTTTGCGGTAGCGTGTTGAGTTTCTGGTTCAGGAAATTCATAGGATGGGTTTTCAGAAGGTGGAGAGAGAGTGTGTCTATTTTCTGGTTATGGTGAGTTGAGGTTCAGATGTTCTGGTTGAGGAGAGTGTGGTTGTGGATTTTCTGGCTGTTGTTGAGAGTTTGAATTTTCTGGTATTGGAGAGGAAAAGTCTTGATCAAACAGTTCAATGTCAGATAGAACTTTGGAAAGTTCTGGTCGATGATGTTCTGGATTTGGATTTTCATTGGGGGAGTGAGGTTTATTCAAAAAGTTTCCAAGAGTTACAGATGGGTCAAACTCTATGTCAAAATCCTCAAATGTTTGGGGTGAAGGATTTTCTGTTGGTTGAGGGGGAATCGTTTCAGATGTTGGAACAACTATTGATTCTATAACAGAAACAGAAGATGGATTACCTTTCTTTTTCGTAGCTTTAGGTGTCTTCTGAGAGGATCCTTCTCCCGCTGCTTTCCTCTTTTTGGATTTCTTTAGCACAACCTCTGGAGCTGGCTTGTGCAGATCTTGGATGTTGATTTCTGGAATAGTCCCATCAGCCTTGCAAGCTTTAAGGTATCTGACTATGATTTTTGGGGAGGCATCTATTTCATAAAATAGTGGAAAATCCTTCAGAGGGATTCTCCTAGAAGTGATGGCCTCATGAGAAGTAATAGTTGGTTCCCTCTTAATGTTCTCAATAATCTTCATCTCTTGTCTCTTTCACACTTGTTATAAGATGGTTGAAGAGTGTGATACAGTGGGAGAACTGACTATGGTTTTGTGTTTGTTTTCGCAAATGTTTCGGTTGAGCAAGAGTCGCCACCGACTTTTTATTTTATCCTAAGGAAAGGTTTAAAAAGCACAGCAAAAACCTTTGAGATTTTTCTTGGGTTCGGGGAGTAGATTATAGGAGGGGAAGGTATTAGCACCCCTTCTATCCATGGTTATCCATGGGCTCTTAGGTACTTGCTTAGATCAACTTGCCTTGGTTTTCAATTGTTTGAAATGGTGCTTTGTGTGTGGCTTTGAAAAGGTTTTGAAAAAGATGCCTTGCATAGGCTACCCTTGTAACAATTCTTTACTCGAATGTTTTACAAAAGGTGTTTGTCTTTTTGAAAAGATGTTTCAAGGGTTTGAAAAGTTGATTTTGAAAGTGTTTGTGAAGTGGGTTTTTGAAATAAGGCAAGTGTTTTTTCTTGGAAAGTTGACAAGTACTTAAGAGTTCATCTACCCTAAAATTTTCTCAAAGATTTTTGTCATGTTTTAAACCTTTTGACAATTTTGTTCCACCATTGCATTTGGTGGACAATCTTGTCTTAGGAGATTAAAGGGACGGGCGCGGGTCATCGTTTAGACCATAGTTGCAATAATGTTAAATGTCTTTGGGCAATTTTCTTTAAAAGGGACTTGATCATTTTATTTAAGCAACATTTTGTGGGACTATGATCATTTTGATTGTTTGTTTTACCCAAAGAAGTTCAACATGCAATATGGCCCAATAATAAAAGGCAACAAGTGGAATACCCTAGGGGGTGCAAGTGTGAAATGTGTTGTCCATTTTTCATGCTCATTTATCTTGTATTAGGTCCAACTATTTTGTTCAATTTTTATTCGCATACAAAACCCTAATTCTAGCATAGTATGTTTAGAAAGCGATAAAAGTGCGAAATTTAAATTCCTACGCTATTACAACATAATAATATGGGCAGGGGGGTACAATGTTCAAATGGGGATATTTAGACAAGAAGTTAAACCTAAAACTATTACATCATTTTTATGAATATTTACAAGATAATAAATTGCATAATCAAATGGAAATTAAATAAACATGCAAAATGCAAAAAGAGAATTTTTATATGTATGAAAAAGTATTGTTCATGTAAAATAAAAAGGTATTATTTTTGGAGTATTTTCATATTTAGGGTAAAAACCCTAATTTTAATCAAAATGAATATTAATTAATTAATTCATATAATATTTGTTATTTACATACAAAAATAAAATAAAATATGGTATATTTGCAAAAAAGGGCATTTTTAGTATTAAATATTAAAAATAAAATATGTACATTTTTTGGTATTTTTACTCTAAATGTATTAATATATATATATATATATATATATATATATATATATATATATATATATATATATATATATATATATATATATATATATATATATATATATATATATATATATATATATATATATATATATATATATATATATATATATATATATATATATATATATATATATATATATATATATATATATATATATATATATATATATATATATATATATATATATATATATATGTATATTTGTATTATTTTAAATATGTACTATATATAAATAATAATAATAGTTAAATTTTTTAGAAAATAGTATTTTTTATATAAAATATTCTCAGAGGGTAATACAAAATAAAAATAAAAATAGAAGTGTTTTTACATATTTTTCTATTTATCCTAAATAATAGTATATATAATATTTATGTATAAACAAAAGAAAATCAAATAAAAATCAAATAAAATCAAAAAATGATGAGAAAAATATTTTCAAAATTTTAATATGCTGAGAAAAAAATAATTGAGTCAGATAAAAAAAGAAAAAGTCAAAAAACATGAAAAATGAAGCAAATGGACTTAGGGGGTGTAAAAACAAAAAGGTGGTGCAAATAAGAAAATATTCCAGGCCCAGCCCAGAATCAGTCATCTTCAACCTCTGAACAACATCACCCACGCGTTTTCTATCTCTTGATTCCTGGACTTTCAAGCAAAACTCATAACATGAAAAGTGTAGAGCATTAAGAGACGATTCCAACCATGTAAAGAACTTGACCTAACTCTCTAAGATGAGGGAGAATTTCTTCTCCCCCAATTTCTGACCTAACTTTTATGCCATGTTCAGACTCAAAATTCTTGCAGCACACGTAACATAAATGAAATCTAACTATATGGTCATGTTCAGGGCTATGATTGTGACATATTTTCTTCACAAACCTAAAGCTAACAATGCCTAATAAGAGAGATAGAACTTCATGAAGATGCCTGTTCAGTTGGAATCGTGCTTTGCAATAGAGGATGTTTCAGAGTAAAATGATGATTTGTATAGCTTCCTTGAAGTGTAAGGATGCTATTCCAAGTTCTACTTTGCCTTGAAACTCCCTGAATCGTGCTAGTGAACTTCAACTGCAAAACAGAAAAACAAAAATGGTGAAGTGGCTTGGAGGTGTTACAGATCAGGTTTCAGGTCATGGTTAGCTTGCATAGATGCTAGGGGATGTGTATGAATTGGTTTTGGCAAGAGAGCTTGAGGGAAATGGAAGTTGGCACTCAAACTGCAGAGGCAACTCTGTTTTTGCAGTTTGAGGATGATTCTGAGATGGATGGTGTTTGAGAGGTGCAAGGGTCGTGTATTAGCTTGGTTGTGATGTGCTGAGTCTGTTTGATAAGTTTTTTCTTCTGTTCTAATGCTGAGAGGGAAGTTGTTGTGAGTTATGGAACTTTTCTTCACACTTAAGAAACAAAATGCAACTTGTCTTCCTAGGTCAGAAGAGGACCCCCTAATGTGCTGCATAATCCCTCCTTGATCAGTGTGTTATGCCCATAATCTTGTGCCAATCAGATTTGCAATGTACTTGTTGGATTCTCAATTGGACATAAAGTGATCTTTTGCAAAAATGGAAAGAATGCTTTATCTAGTTTGGGATTAATCTTGCATACAATGTTCAAACTCATAGAACAACACCTTAACACAATGAATATGCATTAAATTATTGAGTGCAACTTGGTTTAAGGACCTGTAATCTAACCTAAAGCATGCTGAGTTCAAATTGCAAGGTTATGAACATGTAACTTGGTCATGAACAAAGTGAGTTTTTGCCAACTTATGAAATTCGAATCTCCCAAGTTATGAGGTTGTTTGATGAGTTCTTGGACATTTTGGAAAGCTTGGAATGTGTAATACAATCCATCTTTGAAATGCAAATTGAAATTCCAAGTGGAAGTGTATGGAAAATGGCCTTGAAGTGGGGTAGAAAACCTTGTCAAAATAGGTTAAAATTTCACTAAGTTAAGAATGGTTTAGTGCCCTTATTCAAAAATTTGTAACTTGAGATACAAGCTTCAAATGAGAAAAATTTGTGAATCAAAGTTGTAGATTATGCAACAAGCTACAACTTTCATGTTTTGACTTTTGTTTGAATCCAAATGGATCTTGGTGAAAAAGTGGGGAAAAGTTGGGAAAAAATTAGGGTTTTTCATAACTTAGAAAAATTCTAAGTTATGAAAAATTCAAATTTCTAACCCTAATTTGCATTTTGTGATTTCTTAGTGAACAAGTTTCATGATTTGGCATGTTTTGATGAAAAATGAATCTTGACTCTTGATTTTGACCAAAAAGTCAAAGTTTGACTTTTCAGTATACAGTCAAAATTGATCAATTGACTGGGAAATTCAACTGTCAATCTTGTGTACTTGGGATCTTTTGAGTTTGTTGAGCATGTCAAGACAAATCCATGGGGTCTTTGAGTCCATATATGAGCTTGGTTTGCCATTGGCTAGGTCAAACAGTCAAAAATTTCCTTTGTGCAGTCAAAACCCTAAAAATGACCATTTTGCCCTTTTGGTGATCTGATCAAATTTCTTGTGGAATTATGATCCAAACTTGATCAGATGGTCCATATGAGTCCATAATGTTGATGTGGGTCAATTTTCATGAGGTTTGACTGTCAATTGGCCACAGTTGACTTTTTCCCCAATACAGCTGATTTTTAGGTCAACTGTCCAATTGACTGGGCAAAACTTGGAATCAAGACTTGAAACTTGATGAGGATAAACTTGGGAGTCCAATATGAAGCAAGAAAGTCATCTTAGGAATTTTGGGTCAAAAAATCTTGGTGCAAACACAAACCCTAATTTGAGTCAACAGTGCAAGGAGAGGTCTTGAGCAGATGAAACCCTAACTGGATCTTGGGCTTCAAAGGTTTTGTGATGAGAAATCATTGAGAAATGGGAAGGCAAATTTTGGGGTACAACAAAGAGCAAGTGTGGAAGGTTTATCTTGGTCTTCTTTGAAATGAAGTAAATCTGAAACTGCTGATCAATATTGATGTAATCAGGAGAGCTTGTAGGCTTCCTGTAATTGATACATCCCAGAATTATTCTAGCCCAGATTCTGTGATGATCCTTCAAGTCTCTGATCTTGCTGGATGGCTGTCCAGAAGTGAAGATTTCCTTGGCAATAGATTTTAGGTCAGAGCATCTATCAGCCATATCAATGCATCTGACTCCACCATCACTGTATCCAATGAGTTTCCCAATTAAATCTTCTGTTATCACTATCTTCTTTCCCATAACATACGATGTAACTTAGTGGTTGGATGAGGTAGCATGAATGCAGAACTCTTTGACGATAATGGGAAACGTTGGACCCAACAGACGGTCAAATATCTGTTCCAACCCTGTGCAGTTACGTCTTCATAGAGATTAAACCCATTTTCTTGTAAACTTTCAAAATCAATGATCAACTTAGAGAGAACTTCCAGGTTGTCAACAGGAGTAAGAAGCGTTCTAATGGGTTCTTCATATTGTTCCATTGATGAAGATTCAGGAGCACTGAGATTCTTGAGACTTGATGATGATGCCATTGTTCACACGGGTTCTTTGAAGAAAATGGAAAGGGTTTTTGAAAATGAAACTTAAAACAAGAGAGAATATAGAAGAGAGAAAAATGTGAATGAATGAAATAGTAAGTTGAGTTTATATAGGTTTTTTGAAAACATAAACAGTAAGCAAGAAAATAAGTGATGATTATATGCATTAATGAGACCTGAGATTAGGGGATTTAAAAAGATATTGAACAGTTACCACTGGCAAGTGTCTCAATGCATCCAATCAGAGCCTTGGACCCTTCAGAATTTGAACGCGTGTTCATCCTCAGAAGGTAGCTTGTGAGAGGATGACATATTTTTGATGATGTGAACTGCACGCCTCTATCCTTGAAATGAAACGTTCAGATCTTCATAGATAGATTCTGAGGCAACTATACTTCTAACTTCTGAAGACAAGTTGATCAAATGTTCACAGAAAACAATAAAGTTATGAGGGTTAAGATATGCAAATAAAACATTTTATTCTAGGCATAACTTCATGCTGAGATGTTTCAGAATGAAATTTAATCTATCTTCAAAAAGGGGTTTTGTAAAATACATCAGCCCATTGATGGTCTATGTCAATAAATTTTAAGGTAAGAATTCCTTTCTGAATATAGTCCCTAATAAAGTGATGTTTTATTTCTATATGCTTAGCCCTAGAATGCAAAATAGGATTCTTACTGAGACATATAGCTGAAGTATTATCACAGAAGATAGGAATGTTACTCTCAAATATGTTGAAGTCTTCAAGTTAACTTTTCATCCAGAGCATTTGAGTGCTACATCCAGCAGCTACTATGTATTCAGCTTCTGCTATTGACAATGCTATTGTGGACTGTCTCTTGCTGGTCCATGAGATCAGATTGTCTCCCAGAAACTGGAAGCTTCTAGAAGTGCTTTTACGCTCTACTCTGTCTCCAGCAAAATCAGTGTCACAATATCCTACTAAGCTGTATTCATTGTATTTTCTATAAAACAAACCTAGATTAGTAGTACCTTTCAGATACTTGAAAATTCACTTAACTGCTGTTAAGTGAGATTCTCTAGGTTCTGATTGGAATCTAGCATATAAGCAAACACTGAATAAAATATCAGGCCTTGAAGCTTTCAGATAAAGGAGAGAGCCAATCATACCTCTAGATTTTCTGTTCTACCTTTTTACTTACCTCTTCCTTTTCCAGAATGCACGTGGGATGCATTGGAGTCTTTGAGGGCTTACATTCTGAGAGATCAAATTTCTTCAAAAGTTCTATGACATATTTGCTCTGATGAATGTAAGTTCCTTCTGAGTTTTGGTTTATCTAAATACCCAGAAAGAATTTGAGTTCCCCCATTAAGCTCATCTCAAACTCTGCCTGCATGCATTTAGCAAACTCTCTTCCCAGAGAAGGTTTAGTGGATCCAAAGATGATGTCATCTACATAAATATGACACACTAAAATTTCATTCTTAAATGTCTTATAGAGTAAGGTTGTGTCCACTTTCCCTCTGGTGAATTCCTTTTCTAACATGAAGTTACTTAGTCTTTCATACCAAGCTTTGGGAGCTTGTTTCAGACCATAGAGTGACTTCTTTAGTTTGAAAACATATTCTGGGTGTTTGGAATTCTCAAACCCAGGGGGTTGGTGCACATATACCTCTTTATCTATGTAGCCATTTAGAATGCAATTTTGACATCCATCTGATACAAAGTGATGCCATTGTTTACAGTAAATGAGATTAAGAGTCTGATAGATTCTAACCTGACGACTGGAGCAAAGGTTTTTGTATAGTCTATCCTCTCTTGCTGACTATAACTTTGTGCCACCAGTCGTGCTTTGTTTCTGATGACTTCTCCTTGCTCGTTTAGTTTGTTTCTGAACATCCACTTTGTTCCAATGATGTTGAATCATTTTGGTTTGGGAACCATATCCCATACGCCATTTCTGGTGAACTGATTTAATTCCTCCTGCATTTCCAGAATCCAGTCATTGTCCAGAAGAGCTTCATCAATTGTTGTTGGTTCAATCAGAGAGACCAGTCCCATGAGGGATTCTTCAGAGTTTCTGAATGTTGATCTTGTTCTGATTGGATCATCCTTCTTTCCCATGATCTTATCTTCTGTGTGAGCTATGCTGCTTCTAGAAAAACTTTTCTGGAGTTGATCAACAGAAGGTGCTGGATTGCTTGTAACATTTCTTTCTGAAGTTGTTGGAGCGTCTCTGTTGAGAACTTTTGATGAGTTGTCTTCAGTACCTGTGAATTCAACTTATATATCTGCAACGAATTCATTCTACTATTCCAGAGCCAATGACCTTTCCTCTCTGGTTGCCTCCAAAGCCCAAGTAGCCTCTAGATTTAAGTTCCAGGCTTTTGAACATATGCTTTCTTCCCGTCATGTGTCGAGAGCATCCAGAGTCCAGGTACCATGACTGGTGTTTTAGCCTTGCTGCTAAAGATATCTGCTACATATATAATTTTGTCCTTAGGTACCCATATCTTCTTGGGTCCTGGTTTGTTAGTTTTACCAAAATTCTGGTTGAATTTTGGTTTGACAGAGTAATCATTACTAGTGTATTTTAGGTCGTGTGTGTGCCTATATATGAAGTGTGATTTAAGTGGTGTGCGTTTTATGACTAGGTCCATGACTTTCTTAGGTGTAGATACCTTACCTTGATATCCTATCCCTTTTCTTCCATTCCTGCTAACTCCATAGGTCATTGAAGCCATCTTGCTTCTATCTATGTTTTTATCCAGAAACTTTTGAAAGTTATGATCATACTCTTTGATGATCTCATCAGCATTACTGGGAGTCTCTGAGATTATTTCCTTCTGAGAGTTTTGAAAATCATTTTATAATTTTGAAGCCTTTTCTTTTAACTCGGAATTCTCTAATATGAGGCTCTCAGTATTTTCAGAGTCAGAGACAAAATCCCTTTTTAGGTTCTTGAATTTGACTCTGATTTGTTGATACCTTTCCAGAATTTCATTTAGACTTTCTGCAAGTTCAGCCTTAGTAAAATTAATAGTGAAGTCAGGGAATACCTCTTTAGTGTCTGATTCTGAGTCTGAACCAGAAGTTTCACTGTCTTCTGACACGTTTTCCATAAGAGCTATGTTTTCTCTTCCATCATCTGACTCCGAGTCAGCATCAGAAGTGTCTGAATCATCCCATGTTGCCATGAGGCTTTTCTTCTTCTCCTTGAAGAACTTCTTTTTGGGCTTCTCCTTCTGAAGCCTTGGACAATCACTTTTGTAGTGCCCTTGCTCATTGCATTCATAGCAGATGATGTCCTTGTTATTTGACTTTCTATGTCCTGAAGAACCTTCAGATCTTCTATGTCCAGAGGAAGACTCAGACTTTTTGTATTTGGAGGAGGATTCATTTTGATTCTCTGATCTTCTAGGATTTCTGAATTTCCTTTGTCTCTGCTTCCACAGTTGATTCACCCTTCTAGAGAGGAGAGACAATTCATCTTCTTCTGATGAGGATCCATCAGAGGTTTCTTCCATAGCCTGTGAAACCTTAGAATTAGATTTTATGTTAGATTTTAATGCTAGTGGCTTACCTTGCTTTTGAGGCTCATCTTCTTCTATCTCTATCTCGTGACTTCTGAGGGAGCTGACAAGTTCTTCCAGAGAGTAATACAAAATAAAAATAAAAATAGAAGTGTTTTTACATATTTTTCTATTTATCCTAAATAATAGTATATATAATATTTATGTATAAACAAAAGAAAATCAAATAAAAATCTAATAAAATCAAAAAATGATGAGAAAAATATTTTCAAAATTTTAATATGCTGAGAAAAAAATAATTGAGTCAAATAAAAAAAGAAAAAGTAAAAAAACATGAAAAATGAAGCAAATGGACTTAGGGGGTGTAAAACCAAAAAGGTGGTGCAAATAAGAAAATATTCCAGGCCCAGCCCAGAATCAGTCATCTTCAACCTCTGAACAACATCACCCACGCGTTTTCTATCTCTTGATTCCTGGACTTTCAAGCAAAACTCATAACATGAAAAGTGTAGAGCATTAAGAGACGATTCCAACCATGTAAAGAACTTGACCTAACTCTCTAAGATGAGGGAGAATTTCTTCTCCCCCAATTTCTGACCTAACTTTTATGCCACGTTCAGACTCAAAATTCTTGCAGCACACGTAACATAAATGAAATCTAACTATATGGTCATGTTCAGGGCTATAATTGTGACATATTTTCTTCACAAACCTAAAGCTAACAATGCCTAATAAGAGAGATAGAACTTCATGAAGATACCTGTTCAGTTGGAATCGTGCTTTGCAATAGAGGATGTTTCAGAGTAAAATGATGATTTGTATAGCTTCCTTGAAGTGTAAGGATGCTATTCCAAGTTCTACTTTGCCTTGAAACTCCCTGAATCGTGCTAGTGAACTTCAACTGCAAAACAGAAAAACAAAAATGGTGAAGTGGCTTGAAGGTGTTACAGATCAGGTTTCAGGTCATGGTTAGCTTGCATAGATGCTAGGGGATGTGTGTGAATTGGTTTTGGCAAGAGAGCTTGAGGGAAATGGAAGTTGGCACTCAAACTGCAGAGGCAACTCTGTTTTTGCAGTTTGAGGATGATTCTGAGATGGAGGGTGTTTGAGAGGTGAAAGGGTCGTGTATTAGCTTGGTTGTGATGTGCTGAGTCTGTTTGATAAGTTTTTTCTTCTGTTCTAATGCTGAGAGGGAAGTTGTTGTGAGTTATGGAACTTTTCTTCACACTTAAGCAACAAAATGCAACTTGTCTTCCTAGGTCAGAAGAGGACCCCCTAATGTGCTGCATAATCCCTCCTTGATCAGTGTGTTATGCCCATAATCTTGTGCCAATCAGATTTGCAATGTACTTGTTGGATTCTCAATTGGACATAAAGTGATCTTTTGCAAAAATGGAAAGAATGCTTTATCTAGTTTGGGATTAATCTTGCATACAATGTTCAAACTCATAGAACAACACCTTAACACAATGAATATGCATTAAATTATTGAGTGCAACTTGGTTTAAGGACCTGTAATCTAACCTAAAGCATGCTGAGTTCAAATTGCAAGGTTATGAACATGTAACTTGGTCATGAACAAAGTGAGTTTTTGCCAACTTATGAAATTCGAATCTCCCAAGTTATGAGGTTGTTTGATGAGTTCTTGGACATTTTGGAAAGCTTGGAATGTGTACTACAATCCATCTTTGAAATGCAAATTGAAATTCCAAGTGGAAGTGTATGGAAAATGGCCTTGAAGTGGGGTAGAAAACCTTGTCAAAATAGGTTAAAATTTCACTAAGTTAAGAATGGTTTAGTGCCCTTATTCAAAAATTTGTAACTTGAGATACAAGCTTCAAATAAGAAAATTTTGTGAATCAAAGTTGTAGATTATGCAACAAGCTACAACTTTCATGTTTTGACTTTTGTTTGAATCCAAATGGATCTTGGTGAAAAAGTGGGGAAAAGTTGGGAAAAAATTAGGGTTTTTCATAACTTAGAAAAATTCTAAGTTATGAAAAATTCAAATTTCTAACCCTAATTTGCATTTTGTGATTTCTTAGTGAACAAGTTTCATGATTTGACATGTTTTGATGAAAAATGAATCTTGACTCTTGATTTTGACCAAAAAGTCAAAGTTTGACTTTTCAGTATACAGTCAAAATTGATCAATTGACTGGGAAATTCAACTGTCAATCTTGTGTACTTGGGATCTTTTGAGTTTGTTGAGCATGTCAAGACAAATCCATGGGGTCTTTGAGTCCATATATGAGCTTGGTTTGCCATTGGCTAGGTCAAACAGTCAAAAATTTCCTTTGTGCAGTCAAAAACCTAAAAATGACCATTTTGCCCTTTTGGTGATCTGATCAAATTTCTTGTGGAATTGTGATCCAAACTTGATCAGATGGTCCATATGAGTCCATAATGTTGATGTGGGTCAATTTTCATGAGGTTTGACTGTCAATTGGCCACAGTTGACTTTTTCCCCAATACAGCTGATTTTTAGGTCAACTGTCCAATTGACTGGGCAAAACTTGGAATCAAGACTTGGAACTTGATGAGGATAAACTTGGGAGTCCAATATGAAGCAAGAAAGTCATCTTAGGAATTTTGGGTCAAAACATCTTGGTGCAAACACAAACCCTAATTTGAGTCAACAGTGCAAGGAGAGGTCTTGAGCAGATGAAACCCTAACTGGATCTTGGGCTTCAAAGGTTTTGTGATGAGAAATCATTGAGAAATGGGAAGGCAAATTTTGGGGTACAACAGTTGCCCCTGTTCAATCTTCTTGAATCCGAAGAGTTAGATTGGCAAGTTTGCCTTTCGTGACTCGAGGGTAAAAGGAGATTGGACACCAGAGTGCCCGGAAATTTACACTCGTCAAAGCAATGGATGCGGGAATGGGCTTAGAGATTCCATTTGGAGATGGGCTTAGAGATGCCATCTTGGGGGGGTGACAGTAACTTGTCGGAGATGGGCTTAGAGATGCCATCTGGAAGGGAATATCAGGAAGGTATTCAGGCTTGGGACCATCTCTGAACTGGGGGGGTCAAAAGATTGACATCCGTTGTTGGGAGGAGTCTGTAAATTGTTTTCAGTGGTTTGGAGAAGAAACTGAACAAGCGATAGGTTAACATCCGTTACTTGGAGAACCCGTAAACCGTCTTCAGAAGTCTTGAAGTTGAATAAGCAATAGAGCAGCATCCGTTGTTGGGAAGTGTCCGTAAACTGTTTTCAGAAATTGCATCTGAACAAGTCGATAGATTAACATCCGTTGTTGGGAAGAATCCATAAAATGTTTTCAGAAGTCTTGAAGTTGAATAAGCAATAGAGCAGCATCCGTTGTTGGGAAGTGTCCGTAAACTGTTTTCAGAAATTGCATCTGAACAAGTCGATAGATTAACATCCGTTGTTGGGAAGAATCCATAAACTGTTTTCAGAAGTCTTGAAGTTGAATAAGCAATAGAGCAACATACGTTGTTGGGAAGTGTCCGTAAACTAATTTCAAAGGTTGCATCTGAACAAGCTGATAGATTAACGTCCGTTGTTGGGAAGAATCCATAAACTGTTTTCAGAAGTCTTGAAGAAGAATCTGAACAAGTGATAGGTTAACATCCGTTTACTTGGAGAACCCGTGAACTGTTTTCAGAAATCTTGAA
This sequence comes from Vicia faba, assembly GCA_948472305.1. Taxonomy (NCBI): domain Eukaryota; kingdom Viridiplantae; phylum Streptophyta; class Magnoliopsida; order Fabales; family Fabaceae; genus Vicia; species Vicia faba. The sequence continues at coordinate 510,469,322 of OX451736.1, read as the reverse complement.
GTTGAATGATTTTAGTCTGTCGACTGATCTTTCCTGAAAAGGTAAAGGGTTAGTTGTATGCAATGTTATGATGCATGACGCGATATACGTGACATCAATGTTTATGACATGAATGTGATGAATGCGCATGTAAGCTGACGAGCTATCCTACTGAGGATAAATGAATCCGAGGTGGCCGAAGATAAAAACATCTTGTCTGCTGCTGAGGAAAAATAAATCCTTGGTTGCTACTGGAGAAGAGAACTCCTGATGACCTCTACTGGGGAGTATCAATCCTAATAGATTCATGCTGGGGCGGTAAGACTGAGAATCTTCAACTTGGTGGGAAGTAACCCTGGCGACTTCACTGGGGAACTTAAGATTTGCCTTCTCAAAACTCTGTAGGGAGAAGGTTCAATGGTCTGGCTCCGCTGGGGATTGATAATTTGAAGTTTTAGCTTGACTGGGGACACCGAAACTTAAACTCTGAGGGGAATTGAATTCCGGAGGGTTCTCTGGCTGGGGATTTGCAAAGACAAGTTACTGCTGGGGAATTTTGATGAACTCCGCTGGGGATGGGAAGAATTCTGGCGGATGCGATCTTCTGTGGTTGTTAGCTGAGGATAACCCAGTTATAAGCCTCTGTGAGGAATAACTTTGAATAAAACTCGGGGGAGACGTTCGTGCTCTGCGGGGAATACTTCCGGAACCTTACTGGGGATAAGCTTCGAGAATTTGCTGGAGATAACCCTCAAGGTTCACTAGGGATGTGGATTCCAAATTTCTTGAGGGATTTCCTTTGAAAGGGTGTCAAGATATCCGTTTGTACCTTCATCCTATCAGTAATCCTTTTTCTTAGGTTCATTTAGGAAGTGATTATGTTTCAAATGCATATGCCTATTTAACAAAACATTGGACGTTTCTCAAAATAAAACAAATAGTGCAAAAAAGAAAAGGGAAATGACACAAATTTTTGGGAAGAGTATTTGTATTGATTTTCTTTGAGTATATTTGTACAAAGGAGACAATCATCCTAGTAAGAGGATTTTGTCGTAAATATTGAAAGATTTTATACAAAATAAAGGATGGCTATGTGAAATAGTTCCATGGGATTCCATTCTGCTATAGCTTTCACAACTCTGAATATCTGCCCGTTCAGTGCTTCGTTTGACGATGACTGGATTGATCAGAAGTCTGGAACTGGTTGATGAAGAGATTGTCTTTGAAGTGATCCGACGAGACATAGTCATACGCTTTAATTCCCTAACTTTTGCCCGAATCGCCCTTTCGGGTTTTCGATCCACCGGGAAACCCCTTTTTGCCCAAGCCGCCCTTTCGGGTTTTCGACTTGCCGGGTGTACAGATTTTTTTGTTTTTATCCCTAATTTTTGCCTGAACCGCCCTTTCGGGTTTTCGGTTCACCGGGATGCCCATTTTTGCCCAAGCCGCCCTTTCGGGTTTTCGACTTGTCGGGTTATTTTATGCGTAGTATCTTTTGACTATGTCTGCGTTCGCAGGGTGCGGAAAATCGTCGCCGTCCATGGTGGTCAGAATCATTGCACCACCAGAAAATATGCTCTTGATCACAAATGGTCCTTCATATGTAGGAGTCCATTTTCCCCTGGGATCACTTTGCGGCAAGATAATCCGCTTGATTACGAGATCCCCGACTCGATACACTTGACGTCTGAATTTCTTATTGAAGGCCTTGATCATCCGCTTTTGATACGTCTGACCATGGCATATAGCAGCAAGTCGCTTCTCGTCGATCAGATTGAGTTGATCAAGTCGGGTCTGCATCCAATCATCTTCATTCAAACCTGCATCCTTCATAATCCTTAGAGAGGGGATTTGGACTTCCATAGGCAAAACAGCTTCCATGCCATAAACCAAAGAAAATGGGGTTGCCCCAGTTGAAGTACGTGTCGTCGTACGGTATCCATGCAGAGCAAATGGTAACATCTCATGCCAGTCTTTGTAAGTGACTGTCATTTTCGGAATGATCTTCTTAATGTTTTTGTTCGCAGCTTCAACAACACCGTTCATCTTCGGCCGATAGGGAGATGAATTGTGATGATAAATCTTGAACTGTTCGCATAGTGCAGTGATCATTGTATTATTCAGATTTGTACCGTTGTCCGTGATGATTCTGTCTGGAACACCATACCGACATATGAGATTTTGCTTGATAAAGCGGGCAACCACATTTTTAGTAACAGAGGCGAAGGAAGCTGCTTCGACCCATTTAGTGAAGTAGTCAATGGCAACCAGGATGAAGCGATGTCCATTGGAAGCCGTGGGCTTGATCTCTCCAATCATATCAATGCCCCACATTGCAAAGGGCCATGGAGCAGTCAGGACGTTGAGGGGAACCGGAGGGATATGAACTTTGTCAGCATAGACTTGACACTTGTGACAAGTACGGGAATGTTGATGGCAATCAGCTTCCATGGTAGACCAATAATAGCCTGCCCTTAGGATCTTCTTAGCCATTGTATGCCCGCTCAAGTGAGTGCCAAACATGCCGCTGTGTATATCAGTCATGATCAACTCTGCTTCAGCTTTATCCACACATCGGAATAATACACAATCATGACTTCGTTTGTAAAGGATGCCGTTGCTCAGGAAAAACTTAGCAGCGAATTTCCTTAAGAACTTTTTGTCATTTACGGAAGCTCCTTCAGGATAATCTCTAGTCTCGAGATACCTTTTGATTTCATGGAACCAAGGTTGTTCCACTACTTCTTCGGTATTAATCTCGTGGCAATGCGCCGGTTCGTCCATTCGCTTGATGGTGATTTGGGGAGCCTCGTTATCCCAGTTGAGTTTAAACATGGATGACATTGTGGCTAGAGCATCGGCTAGCTGATTCTCTTCTCGCGGGAAATGCTCGAAGGCAATTTGCTCGAAATGCGGCAACAATGTCAGGACATGTTCTTTGTATGGGATAAGATTAGGATGCTTGGTATCCCAGTCTCCTTTGATTTGGCTGATGACCAAAGCCGAGTCCCCAAATACGATCAAAGATTTGATCCCCAAGTCTATAGCAGCCTCGAGACCAAAGATGCAAGCTTCATACTCAGCCATGTTGTTTGTGCAGCTGAAGCAAAGTCGGGCCGTGAAAGGCGTATGACAACCTTCCGGAGAAATGAGTACTGCGCCAATACCGTTTCCTAGTGCATTTGAAGCACCATCAAAGTACAGGTCCATCGGGATCCCTTTTCGGGTCCGTCATACGGTCCGTCACTTTCAATGTTGTCCAAATTCATGATGTCCTCGTCTGGGAAGTCAAATCTCATGGGTTGATAGTCTTTGATAGCCTGATGAGCCAGATGGTCAGCTAGTACACTCCCTTTTATAGCTTTTTGGGTGGTGTACTGGATGTCATACTCAGTTAAGATCATTTGCCATCTAGCTATTCTTCCAGATAAGGCGTGCTTCTCGAAGATATACTTGATAGGGTCCATCTTGGAAATTAACAAGGTAGTATGAGTCAACATATACTGTCTTAGTCGGCGAGCAGCCCATACCAAAGCGCAGCAAGTTTTCTCGAGCAGTGAGTAGCGAGTCTCACAGTCGGTAAACTTTTTGCTAAGGTAATAAATAGCGTGCTCTTTTCGACCAGACTCGTCATGCTGGCCCAAAACACACCCCATTGAGTTATCCAAGACAGTTAAGTACATGATCAATGGTCTTCCTTCGACAGGTGGCATCAGAATAGGAGGTTCTAGCAAATACTCCTTGATTCTATCAAAAGCGGCTTGGCAGTCGTCGTTCCATTCAACTACCTGATCTTTCTTCAAGAGTTTGAAAATTGGCTCACAGGTAGAAGTCAGATGTGAGATGAATCTGGCAATATAGTTTATGCGCCCCAAGAATCCTCTGACCTCTTTTTCAGTACGGGGAGCAGGAATCTCTTGTATTGCTTTTACTTTTGCCGGATCGACTTCAATGCCTTTGTTGCTTACAATGAATCCCAGGAGTTTACCAGACCTAACTCCAAAAGTGCATTTACTTGGATTCAGCCTGAGCTTGTATTCTTTCAACCTGGCAAACAACTTCTCCAAATGCTCAAGGTGCTCTTCCTCTGTTTGTGATCGAGCTATCATATCGTCTACGTAGACTTCAATCTCATGATGTATCATGTCATGAAATAAAGCTACCATGGCGCGTTGATAAGTTGCCCCTGCGTTCTTCAGCCCGAACGGCATCACCTTGTAACAGAAAGTGCCCCACTGTGTGACAAAAGTTGTTTTCTCCATATCTTCGGGAGCCATTTTGATTTGATTATAGCCCGAAAATCCATCCATGAAGGAGAACACTTTGTGCTGAGCTGTATTGTCTATCAAGATGTCAATATGAGGTAGCGGAAAATCATCTTTAGGGCTGGCCCTATTCAAATCCCGGTAGTCCATACACATTCTGACTTTGCCATCTTTCTTTGGTACTGGCACGATGTTAGCGACCCATTGAGGATAGGACGTAACAGCAAGAAAGCCATCATTGAATTGTTTCATTACTTCCGCTTTGATCTTCTCGGACATGTCAGGCCTCATTCGGCGAACTTTTTGCTTGATTGGTGGACAATCCTCTCTTGTGGGGAGACGGTGAACCACGATGTCTGTGTCTAGACCTGGCATGTCTTCATAAGACCAAGCGAAGATTTCAACATATTCATTCAACAACTGTGTCAGGCGTTCCTTGACACTTGGTTCCAGATTGGCACCTACTTGTACCTCCTTCCGGTCCTCCTCGGTTCCCAAGTTAACAGTTTCCAATGGCTCTTCATGCGGTAAGATGGCCCTTTCCTCTTGTTGCAGGAGTCTGGCTAGTTCCCCGGGTACTTCCCAACCTTCATCACCTTCATACTCGGCTAGATTGACCAGATCTTCAGAGTTATTGAAAGATACAGCAGAGTAGTCACCCATGGAATCCGGAGTGGATGGGTACCTGCATCGGTGAGTGTGGGTGTGTGTAAGGGATAGCCATCCTTAAACGAAAATGCAAAAAGAAAAGAAAATGAGCATAAGCAGTTTATCAAATGAAAAGCGTCCAATGAATCGTTAAACATGGCATATGAATATGAAAAATAGTCAAAACCCTTACAAGTGGACCTACATGCCCCGGGCAAGGCAGGAGGTGAAAAGACAGTGTACGGTTTGTTTGAAAGTAAAATATTACAGACCAAATAGGAAATTTTTAATAGATAAATTACTGATGAATAAAAGTGATGGAGACAAAGTCTTTAGCCTCCCAATTACTCAATCCTCCTCTGACCGTTGGATAAATCCACTCTTCAATGTTGCTTTCTTTGTCTTCATCTTCCAGGGCGTTGATTCTGTAAGGAGAAATTTTGACTGGCGCTCTTTCAATCTTTGACTGGCGCATAGCTTTCTGACCAGCAGCTGTGAACCCTAATCCAAACTTGTCAGTCTTATGTGGAAAGTCAGGTAACTGCCCCCATGCTGAATTCTTCCCCTCTTTAACTGCAGCCCTTGCATCCTCCAGAGATGCCATCCTGGCCATCTGTCTTGGTGTCTCAGCTGCCAACTTCGCCACTACTATTTCAGGAAGAACTTCTTCGAAATGTTGAAACAGTGTCTCAATGAACTCTCCTTCAACCTCCACATACCGGAAAGAATTTAAATGGCTAATCATGTACTCTTCTTCACCGTGAACAGTAATGATCTTTCCTTTTACAGGATACTTCAGCATCTGATGCAAGGAGGAGGTGACTGCCCCAGCATGGTGTATCCAAGGTCTACCCAGCAGGCAGGAGTATGATGGACGGATGTCCATTACATAGAAAGTGGATTTAAACACCTCAGTGCCTATCTTGATAGGAATTTCCACCTCTCCATGGACCATTCTCTTTGACCCATCGAAAGCTCTGACGACAATATCACTCGGCTTCAATTCCAACCCTTCGCAATCTAGCCGGTCCAAGGCCTTTTTAGGCAAAACATTCAGTGATGAACCGGTATCAACCAAAACATGTGCAAGGGTGGTTCCACGGCATTCGATTGAAATATGCAAAGCATCATTGTGGTTTCGGCCTTTAGGGGTTAGGTCGGCATCAGAAAAACCTAGTCCATTGTCCGCAGTCAGGCTAGCCACGCAATGTTGAAATTGGTCCGCGGAGGTTTCCTGGGGCACATGAGCTGCCTTCAGAAATTTAATCAAAGCTTGAGCGTGCGCTTCTGAGCAAAGCAATAATGCCAGCATGGAGATCTTGGAGGGGGTTTGCCCCAACTGTTCCACCACATCGTAATCACTTCTCTTGATTATCCTCAAAATCTCGTCCATTTCTTTCTTGGAGGCTTCCGGAATCACCAAGGGTGGAGCCCTCGTCCTGACGGGCTCATCTTGTATTCCCTTTCCTTTATCAGCAATGGTAGGGGGGACAGCACTAGGAACAACAACTTATTCAATCAAAGGAGCTCTAGCAGAGAGCTTTACTGGTGCAGGGATGACTTCTTTAGCTGATGAGGGTCCAAAGACTGCTCTTGGAGGAGCAATCTCTGGAGACAATATTCTCCCGCTCATGGTGATTTTGCTGGTGCCCGCAAGGTTACTAATGCTGGCTTCTTCATCCTTCGAACTTTCTTCAATTACCTCGACTTGCTTGATACCATGGTAGTAGATGTCACCACCATAGTTCCAAGGTATCGACTTCTCAGAAACATAGGGAACAGGCCCTGGCATCGTTATCTTTAAAGGAACAGACTTTGCAGCTGGTGTAATCTTAACTGGCTTTTTGACGGCCTCGGAAAGATTGGCGTGAATGGTTATGATTGAGACATTTTCAACTTGAACTAGAACAACAGAAACTTTTTCGAACAGAATTTGTCGGCTATCCATAAGGCCTTGGATGCCTTTCTTCAATAGCGGACAATCAAACGGCAGAGAGTGGCAACAGTAGCAGTCTTCTTTACACCCCGGGAAGATCCCGACCTTTAACAAATTCAACTTAATGGTTAGCAGTGGAGTAGTCAGATCACTGACATCAGCAATATACAAACCCTCCTCAATGGCATTGACATTCCGGCCGTGCTTCGGCATAGGTGCGGATATCACATTGGGTTTCTCTGGAGCGTCAAACTCTACCTCCTTAGCTTCTATCAGGTCCTGGATCTTATGCTTGAGTGCCCAACAATCATTGGTGTCGTGTCCAACACTGTCTGAATGATATGCGCATTTAGCATTGGCATGATAATGCGGGGAGGACGTATTTACATTCTTTGGCGCCTCCTTGATGGTGGCAAGATTCAACTTCAATAGATGGGGAAGCACTTGTGCTGGAGTCATATTAATACGGGTGAACTGCCGTTGTGGCCTTTCCACCCGTTGCTGATTTGGTCTGGATTGGTTGTAGCGAGGCTGCTCACTTGGAGTGTTTTGAATCATTACGGCCCCTACAGTTAGCCGACGCTCCATCTTCCTTGCTCTTCTCTGAGAATATACCATAGCTGTCTCCTTCTTAAAAGGTTTCTTCTCAACACTTGCAGCAACACCCTTCTGAATCTTTCCTGACTTGATGTCAGCTTCTATTCTTTCGCCTGTTAAGATCAAATCGGTAAACCCCGTGGAAGAGTTACCAATTAGATGATTGAAAAATGGCCCAGATAGGGTCCCAAGAAACATATCAACGAGCTCACGATCGGTTAAAGGAGGCTGCACCCTGCCAGCCAAATCCCTCCATTTTTGTGCATATTCTTTGAATCCCTCACTTGTTCCTAGTGACATACCCTGAAGTTGGGTACGAGTAGGAGCAAGATCAGAATTATACTGGTATTGTTTGTAGAAAGCAGTGGCCAAATCTTCCCAATTTCTGACACTGGTTCCTTCTAACTGATAAAACCATTCCAACTGAGCTCCCGATAGGCTGTCTTGAAAGAAATGAATCCAGAGATTTTTATCTGCCGTATAGGGTTGAATTTTTCTCACGTAGGACCTGAGATGCATTTTGGGACAGGACAGCCCATCATACCTCACAAACACTGGCACTTTGAATTTTGGGGGAATCACAATTCCGGCAACCAAGCCCATGTCTTCAAAATCCAAACCCGGTACCCTTTGCAATTCCATGGCAGCCAATCTGTCTTCTAAACCTTTATATTTGTCATCAGCTGGAGGATACTGCTGGTCAGAATAATCTTCATCCTCTTCAACCTCTTCCTCCTCTGCATCAGACTCGGAAGGCACCGCAACTCGATCTCTTTTACTAGTCCCCTCATCAGAAGTAGGAGGAAATTCAAGCACCCTCCGAGCTTCTCTGTCAAACCTTCTCCCCAAAGTAGCCACTCCGACCCTCTTTTTCTTCTTCACTGGGTCCTTATTCTCCAAATGAGCCTTGATATCCTCTTGACTCTTGACCAAAGTCATCAAGAGTTGCTGGAACTGTGCATTCTGAGCCTGTAGGTCTTTGACTGTTTGCTCGAGATCCATCCTACTGAAATAAACAGCAGACAGATAAGGAAACCTGGAGTGAGACCTGCTTATGCACATGATGAATGGTATGCTGATGTATGCAATGCATTCAAGGATTTAGGACATTCAAAATTGTTTCAGACAAGGAAGAACGCACGTCATATTAATAAGAAGAAATTTGTTAGTACATAAATGCCCCATGGGCCAAATATTACAAAATAAACTTCTTAAGGCAGAAAGACATTGCGCATCCTCTTTGGTGCGATGTAGGTATTGAGGGCCTCTTGCTCGTGGAGTCGGCGGGTAAGCTCTAGAACCTTCTTTTCACTGGCGTAGTAGCTAGCTTCAAAAGTGTTCCGTTCCTCCTTGAGCTGAATCCAACTTTTCTGCATTTCCTCCCACGATGTAGGCATGTCTGGATGCAGGATGGTGTAGGGGACCTCTCCTTCATTGACGGGCTCTTTAATCACTGGGAGTACATGAGGATAAGGCATCATTAGACTTTGGGCTCGGGCTCGTACCCACTTGAGATAAGGCTCAAGAGGGATGGAGTTCTTGTGTCCCAAAGTCTTGCTATCAACCTTGTTGAGTTTTCCCCAAGCTCTGATGAATCTTTGGCGAAGTCCTTGCGCATCGTTGTCGAAGTCAAAAACTAGGCTAGGAATCAACATGTCGTGAGGGCCATCCCTCCGTGCATATCCAAATTGCCTCAAAGCTAGGCAAGGGTTGTAGGTGATACCTCCTCTAATTCCAAGTAAAGGAACATTAGGAAATTCTCTGCAACGATCGACGATGATGACATTTTCTCTGGACCGAGAACACCAATGCACATCAGAATGAGTAAGAGTCATCAATCGTTGGGACCACCTTGTACCTTGGTCATTCTTCAAGACAGATTGTGGAAGGTGCGAAATAAACCACCTTGCGAGGACAGGAGTACAACACATGAGAACACCCCTCTTTCTCATTGTTCGTGTGTAAAATGAGTGAAGGATGTCCCCAAGCAATGTTGGTATTGGATTTCTGGTTAAGAAGATTTTGACGGCGTTGACATCTACCAATTGGTCAGGATTTGGGAACAAGACCAACTCGTAGATAAGGAATGCCACAATCTCTTCAAAGGCTTGTAGGTCCAATGAGTTCCAACATTCTTGTGCCTTCTCAAACAAGAATTTTGCTAAGAATCCTTTGGCGCCGCTTCTGGTTTCCCAATGCCCCTTGATTTCAGATGGCTGTAGATGTAGTGCTCGAGCAACATCTTCAGGCTTTGGTTCCTTCTCCGTACCGTTGAAGGGTAGTTGATTAAGGATAGGGATTCTTAGGAGTTGAGAAAACTCCTCCAAAGTGGGAACCAATTGATAATCAGGGAAAGTGAAGCAGTGGTGAAGAGGGTCAAAGAACTGGAATAGCACTTTCATCATGTCTTCTTCAATGTTGGTGTTGACTAGGCTGAGCAGTCTACCATGTCTTTCACTGAAGGATGAATTTTCCGGAATTCTTGAAGTGATCTCCTTGAGTTGAGGAGAGATTCTCACAAGGTTGACTTGAATGGTGTTCCTGCGAGGAATTTCCATGTCCTACAAAACAAGAACAAAGCTGAAGATCCAAAACCCTTGAAATGGTTAGTGAATGCATATGATGTTTTATGATGTTTATGATGTATGCACAAAACATATGTACAAGCAAATCACACCAAACCCTAATTTCAGGCTTGCATGGGGTTTCATAGGTAAGTACCCTCTTGAGTGTAGTTGGCTTAAAAACCTGTCCTATAAATAGTAACCGGGTTCTAAGGAGCTCAATATCACTGGATTGTTTTCAATGTTCATTGTTTTGGTTTAGCCACTTAACTAGCGACCAAAATATTCCAAGAAAACAACCCTCAATGAGTGTAGTATCGAGTATCTACCAACTTCGGACTGCACCAAAGCCGGTCATCTCACTACCCCTAATAAAAGGCCAAGATGGTCAAGTAAGGTTCTAGGTCATTAGTGCTTAGTGACATCACTCAGCGGCCCTGTACTCTCCTTAATTGAACTCAAGGGTTACCGGTACTCACAAATATGTCGCACTAATATAGCTATTGCTTCGACCGTGTCGGTATACCCCGCACAGTTTCCACAACGTATTGCTATCTATGAATGTTTCCCAAAATCCGGGTGGAGGATTGTAAACCCAAACAATAGAGCCAAAGTATAAAGCAAGCAAATCAAACAATTAGTCATACAAGAGGGTGATCTAAGCCTTAAGGTTACTCCACTTTAAAAACTCGTCCCCAGCAGAGTCGCCAGTTCTGGTGATACGGTGGGAGAACTGACTATGGTTTTGCGTTTGTTTTCGAAAATGTTTCGGTTGAGCAAGAGTCGCCACCGACTTTTTATTTTATCCTAAGGAAAGGTTTAAAAAGCACAGCAAAAACCTTTGAGATTTTTCTTGGGTTCGGGGAGTAGATTATAGGAGGGGAAGGTATTAGCACCCCTTCTATCCATGGTTATCCATGGGCTCTTAGGTACTTGCTTAGATCAACTTGCCTTGGTTTTCAATTGTTTGAAATGGTGCTTTGTGTGTGGCTTTGAAAAGGTTTTGAAAAAGATGCCTTGCATAGGCTACCCTTGTAACAATTCTTTACTCGAATGTTTTACAAAAGGTGTTTGTCTTTTTGAAAAGATGTTTCAAGGGTTTGAAAAGTTGATTTTGAAAGTGTTTGTGAAGTGGGTTTTTGAAATAAGGCAAGTGTTTTTTCTTGGAAAGTTGACAAGTACTTAAGAGTTCATCTACCCTAAAATTTTCTCAAAGATTTTTGTCATGTTTTAAACCTTTTGACAATTTTGTTCCACCATTGCATTTGGTGGACAATCTTGTCTTAGGAGATTAAAGGGATGGGCGCGGGTCATCGTTTAGACCATAGTTGCAATAGTGTTAAATGTCTTTGGGCAATTTTCTTTAAAAGGGACTTGATCGTTTTATTTAAGCAACATTTTGTGGGACTATGATCATTTTGATTGTTTGTTTTACCCAAAGAAGTTCAACATGCAATATGGCCCAATAATAAAAGGCAACAAGTGGAATACCCTAGGGGGTGCAAGTGTGAAATGTGTTGTCCATTTTTCATGCTCATTTATCTTGTATTAGGTCCAACTATTTTGTTCAATTTTTATTCGCATACAAAACCCTAATTCTAGCATAGTATGTTTAGAAAGCGATAAAAGTGCGAAATTTAAATTCCTACGCTATTACAACATAATAATATGGGGAGGGGGTACAATGTTCAAATGGGGATATTTAGACAAGAAGTTAAACCTAAAACTATTACATCATTTTTATGAATATTTACAAGATAATAAATTGCATAATCAAATGGAAATTAAATAAACATGCAAAATGCAAAAAGAGAATTTTTATATGTATGAAAAAGTATTGTTCATGTAAAATAAAAGAAAAATAAAAAGGTATTATTTTTGGAGTATTTTCATATTTAGGGTAAAAACCCTAATTTTAATCAAAATGAATATTAATTAATTAATTCATATAATATTTGTTATTTACATACAAAAATAAAATAAAATATGGTATATTTGTAAAAAAGGGCATTTTTAGTATTAAATATTAAAAATAAAATATGTACATTTTTTGGTATTTTTACTCTAAATGTATTAATATATATATATATATATATATATATATATATATATATATATATATATATATATATATATATATATATATATGTATATTTGTATTATTTTAAATATGTACTATATATAAATAATAATAATAGTTAAATTTTTTAGAAAATAGTATTTTTTATATAAAATATTCTCAGAGGGTAATACAAAATAAAAATAAAAATAGAAGTGTTTTTACATATTTTTCTATTTATCCTAAATAATAGTATATATAATATTTATGTATAAACAAAAGAAAATCAAATAAAAATCAAATAAAATCAAAAAATGATGAGAAAAATATTTTCAAAATTTTAATATGCTGAGAAAAAAATAATTGAGTCAAATAAAAAAAGAAAAAGTCAAAAAACATGAAAAATGAAGCAAATGGACTTAGGGGGTGTAAAACCAAAAAGGTGGTGCAAATAAGAAAATATTCCAGGCCCAGCCCAGAATCAGTCATCTTCAACCTCTGAACAACATCACCCACGCGTTTTCTATCTCTTGATTCCTGGACTTTCAAGCAAAACTCATAACATGAAAAGTGTAGAGCATTAAGAGACGATTCCAACCATGTAAAGAACTTGACCTAACTCTCTAAGATGAGGGAGAATTTCTTCTCCCCCAATTTCTGACCTAACTTTTATGCCATGTTCAGACTCAAAATTCTTGCAGCACACGTAACATAAATGAAATCTAACTATATGGTCATGTTCAGGGCTATGATTGTGACATATTTTCTTCACAAACCTAAAGCTAACAATGCCTAATAAGAGAGATAGAACTTCATGAAGATACTTGTTCAGTTGGAATCGTGCTTTGCAATGGAGGATGTTTCAGAGTAAAATGATGATTTGTATAGCTTCCTTGAAGTGTAAGGATGCTATTCCAAGTTCTACTTTGCCTTGAAACTCCCTGAATCGTGCTAGTGAACTTCAACTGCAAAACAGAAAAACAAAAATGGTGAAGTGGCTTGGAGGTGTTACAGATCAGGTTTCAGGTCATGGTTAGCTTGCATAGATGCTAGGGGATGTGTATGAATTGGTTTTGGCAAGAGAGCTTGAGGGAAATGGAAGTTGGCACTCAAACTGCAGAGGCAACTCTGTTTTTGCAGTTTGAGGATGATTCTGAGATGGAGGGTGTTTGAGAGGTGCAAGGGTCGTGTATTAGCTTGGTTGTGATGTGCTGAGTCTGTTTGATAAGTTTTTTCTTCTGTTCTAATGCTGAGAGGGAAGTTGTTGTGAGTTATGGAACTTTTCTTCACACTTAAGCAACAAAATGCAACTTGTCTTCCTAGGTCAGAAGAGGACCCCCTAATGTGCTGCATAATCCCTCCTTGATCAGTGTGTTATGCCCATAATCTTGTGCCAATCAGATTTGCAATGTACTTGTTGGATTCTTAATTGGACATAAAGTGATCTTTTGCAAAAATGGAAAGAATGCTTTATCTAGTTTGGGATTAATCTTGCATACAATGTTCAAACTCATAGAACAACACCTTAACACAATGAATATGCATTAAATTATTGAGTGCAACTTGGTTTAAGGACCTGTAATCTAACCTAAAGCATGCTGAGTTCAAATTGCAAGGTTATGAACATGTAACTTGGTCATGAACAAAGTGAGTTTTTGCCAACTTATGAAATTCGAATCTCCCAAGTTATGAGGTTGTTTGATGAGTTCTTGGACATTTTGGAAAGCTTGGAATGTGTAATACAATCCATCTTTGAAATGCAAATTGAAATTCCAAGTGTAAGTGTATGGAAAATGGCCTTGAAGTGGGGTAGAAAACCTTGTCAAAATAGGTTAAAATTTCACTAAGTTAAGAATGGTTTAGTGCCCTTATTCAAAAATTTGTAACTTGAGATACAAGCTTCAAATGAGAAAAATTTGTGAATCAAAGTTGTAGATTATGCAACAAGCTACAACTTTCATGTTTTGACTTTTGTTTGAATCCAAATGGATCTTGGTGAAAAAGTGGGGAAAAGTTGGGAAAAAATTAGGGTTTTTCATAACTTAGAAAAATTCTAAGTTATGAAAAATTCAAATTTCTAACCCTAATTTGCATTTTGTGATTTCTTAGTGAACAAGTTTCATGATTTGGCATGTTTTGATGAAAAATGAATCTTGACTCTTGATTTTGACCAAAAAGTCAAAGTTTGACTTTTCAGTATACAGTCAAAATTGATCAATTGACTGGGAAATTCAACTGTCAATCTTGTGTACTTGGGATCTTTTGAGTTTGTTGAGCATGTCAAGACAAATCCATGGGGTCTTTGAGTCCATATATGAGCTTGGTTTGCCATTGGCTAGGTCAAACAGTCAAAAATTTCCTTTGTGCAGTCAAAACCCTAAAAATGACCATTTTGCCCTTTTGGTGATCTGATCAAATTTCTTGTGGAATTATGATCCAAACTTGATCAGATGGTCCATATGAGTCCATAATGTTGATGTGGGTCAATTTTCATGAGGTTTGACTGTCAATTGGCCACAGTTGACTTTTTCCCCAATACAGCTGATTTTTAGGTCAACTGTCCAATTGACTGGGCAAAACTTGGAATCAAGACTTGAAACTTGATGAGGATAAACTTGGGAGTCCAATATGAAGCAAGAAAGTCATCTTAGGAATTTTGGGTCAAAACATCTTGGTGCAAACACAAACCCTAATTTGAGTCAACAGTGCAAGGAGAGGTCTTGAGCAGATGAAACCCTAACTGGATCTTGGGCTTCAAAGGTTTTGTGATGAGAAATCATTGAGAAATGGGAAGGCAAATTTTGGGGTACAACAAAGAGCAAGTGTGGAAGGTTTATCTTGGTCTTCTTTGAAATGAAGTAAATCTGAAACTGCTGATCAATATTGATGTAATCAGGAGAGCTTGTAGGCTTCCTGTAATTGATACATCCCAGAATTATTCTAGCCCAGATTCTGTGATGATCCTTCAAGTCTCTGATCTTGCTGGATGGCTGTCCAGAAGTGAAGATTTCCTTGGCAATAGATTTTAGGTCAGAGCATCTATCAGCCATATCAATGCATCTGACTCCACCATCACTGTATCCAATGAGTTTCCCAATTAAATCTTCTGTTATCACTATCTTCTTTCCCATAACATACGATGTAACTTAGTGGTTGGATGAGGTAGCATGAATGCAGAACTCTTTGACGATAATGGGAAATGTTGGACCCAACAGACGGTCAAATATCTGTTCCAACCCTGTGCAGTTACGTCTTCATAGAGATTAAACCCATTTTCTTGTAAACTTTCAAAGTCAATGATCAACTTAGAGAGAACTTCCAGGTTGTCAACAGGAGTAAGAAGCGTTCTAATGGGTTCTTCATATTGTTCCATTGATGAAGATTCAGGAGCACTGAGATTCTTGAGACTTGATGATGATGCCATTGTTCACACGGGTTCTTTGAAGAAAATGGAAAGGGTTTTTGAAAATGAAACTTAAAACAAGAGAGAATATAGAAGAGAGCAAAATGTGAATGAATGAAATAGTAAGTTGAGTTTATATAGGTTTTTTGAAAACATAAACAGTAAGCAAGAAAATAAGTGATGATTATATGCATTAATGAGACCTGAGATTAGGGGATTTAGAAAGATATTGAACAGTTACCACTGGCAAGTGTCTCAATGCATCCAATCAGAGCCTTGGACCCTTCAGAATTTGAACGCGTGTTCATCCTCAGAAGGTAGCTTGTGAGAGGATGACATATTTTTGATGATGTGAACTGCACGCCTCTATCCTTGAAATGAAACATTCAGATCTTCATAGATAGATTCTGAGGCAACTATACTTCTAACTTCTGAAGACAAGTTGATCAAATGTTCACAGAAAACAATAAAGTTATGAGGGTTAAGATATGTAAATAAAACATTTTATTCTAGGCATAACTTCATGCTGAGATGTTTCAGAATGAAATTTAATCTATCTTCAAAAAGGGGTTTTGTAAAATACATCAGCCCATTGATGGTCTATGTCAATAAATTTTAAGGTAAGAATTCCTTTCTGAATATAGTCCCTAATAAAGTGATGTTTTATTTCTATATGCTTAGCCCTAGAATGCAAAATAGGATTCTTACTGAGACATATAGCTGAAGTATTATCACAGAAGATAGGAATGTTACTCTCAAATATGTTGAAGTCTTCAAGTTAACTTTTCATCCAGAGCATTTGAGTGCTACATCCAGCAGCTACTATGTATTCAGCTTCTGCTATTGACAATGCTATTGTGGACTGTCTCTTGCTGGTCCATGAGATCAGATTGTCTCCCAGAAACTGGAAGCTTCTAGAAGTGCTTTTACGCTCTACTCTGTCTCCAGCAAAATCAGTGTCACAATATCCTACTAAGCTGTATTCATTGTATTTTCTATAAAACAAACCTAGATTAGTAGTACCTTTCAGATACTTGAAAATTCACTTAACTACTGTTAAGTGAGATTCTCTAGGTTCTGATTGGAATCTAGCATATAAGCAAACACTGAATAAAATATCAGGCCTTGAAGCTTTCAGATAAAGGAGAGAGCCAATCATACCTCTAGATTTTCTGTTCTACCTTTTTACTTACCTCTTCCTTTTCCAGAATGCACGTGGGATGCATTGGAGTCTTTGAGGGCTTACATTCTGAGAGATCAAATTTCTTCAAAAGTTCTATGACATATTTGCTCTGATGAATGTAAGTTCCTTCTGAGTTTTGGTTTATCTAAATACCCAGAAAGAATTTGAGTTCCCCCATTAAGCTCATCTCAAACTCTGCCTGCATGCATTTAGCAAACTCTCTTCCCAGAGAAGGTTTAGTGGATCCAAAGATGATGTCATCTACATAAATATGACACACTAAAATTTCATTCTTAAATGTCTTATAGAGTAAGGTTGTGCCCACTTTCCCTCTGGTGAATTCCTTTTCTAACATGAAGTTACTTAGTCTTTCATACCAAGCTTTGGGAGCTTGTTTTAGACCATAGAGTGACTTCTTTAGTTTGAAAACATATTCTGGGTGTTTGGAATTCTCAAACCCAGGGGGTTGGTGCACATATACCTCTTTATCTATGTAGCCATTTAGGAATGCACTTTTGACATCCATCTGATACAAAGTGATGCCATTGTTTACAGTAAATGAGATTAAGAGTCTGATGGATTCTAACCTAACGATTGGAGCAAAGGTTTTTGTATAGTCTATCCTCTCTTGCTGACTATAACTTTGTGCCACCAGTCGTGCTTTGTTTCTGATGACTTCTCCTTGCTCGTTTAGTTTGTTTCTGAACATCCACTTTGTTCCAATGATGTTGAATCATTTTGGTTTGGGAACCATATCCCATACGCCATTTCTGGTGAACTGATTTAATTCCTCCTGCATTTCCAGAATCCAGTCATTGTCCAGAAGAGCTTCATCAATTGTTGTTGGTTCAATCAGAGAGACCAGTCCCATGAGGGATTCTTCAGAGTTTCTGAATGTTTATCTTGTTCTGATTGGATCATCCTTCTTTCCCATGATCTTATCTTCTGGGTGAGCTATGCTGCTTCTAGAAAAACTTTTCTGGAGTTGATCAACAGAAGGTGCTGGATTGCTTGTAACATTTCTTTCTGAAGTTGTTGGAGCGTCTCTGTTGAGAACTTTTGATGAGTTGTCTTCAGTACCTGTGAATTCAACTTCTATATCTGCAACGAATTCATTCTACTATTCCAGAGCCAATGACCTTTCCTCTCTGGTTGCCTCCAAAGCCCAAGTAGCCTCTAGATTTAAGTTCCAGGCTTTTGAACATATGCTTTCTTCCCGTCATGTGTCGAGAGCATCCAGAGTCCAGGTACCATGACTGGTGTTTTAGCCTTGCTGCTAAAGATATCTGCTACATATATAATTTTGTCCTTAGGTACCCATATCTTCTTGGGTCCTGGTTTGTTAGTTTTACCAAAATTCTGGTTGAATTTTGGTTTGACAGAGTAATCATTACTAGTGTATTTTAGGTCGTGTGTGTGCCTATATATGAAGTGTGATTTAAGTGGTGTGCGTTTTATGACTAGGTCCATGACTTTCTTAGGTGTAGATACCTTACCTTGATATCCTATCCCTTTTCTTCCATTCCTGCTAACTCCATAGGTCATTGAAGCCATCTTGCTTCTATCTATGTTTTTATCCAGAAACTTCTGAAAGTTATGATCATACTCTTTGATGATCTCATCAGCATTACTGGGAGTCTCTGAGATTATTTCCTTCTGAGAGTTTTGAAAATCATTTTATAATTTTGAAACCTTTTCTTTTAACTCAGAATTCTCTAATATGAGGCTCTCAGTCTTTTCAGAGTCAGAGACAAAATCCCTTTTTAGGTTCTTGAATTTGACTCTGATTTGCTGATACCTTTCCAGAATTTCATTTAGACTTTCTGCAAGTTCAGCCTTAGTAAAATTAATAGTGAAGTCAGGGAATACCTCTTTAGTGTCTGATTCTGAGTCTGAACCAGAAGTTTCACTGTCTTCTGACACGTTTTCCATAAGAGCTATGTTTTCTCTTCCATCATCTGACTCCGAGTCAGCATCAGAAGTGTCTGAATCATCCCATGTTGCCATGAGGCTTTTCTTCTTCTCCTTGAAGAACTTCTTTTTGGGCTTCTCCTTCTGAAGCCTTGGACAATCACTTTTGTAGTGCCCTTGCTCATTGCATTCATAGCAGATGATGTCCTTGTTATTTGACTTTCTATGTCCTGAAGAACCTTCAGATCTTCTATGTCCAGAGGAAGACTCAGACTTTTTGTATTTGGAGGAGGATTCATTTTGATTCTCTGATCTTCTAGGATTTCTGAATTTCCTTTGTCTCTGCTTCCAGAGTTGATTCACCCTTCTGGAGAGGAGAGACAATTCATCTTCTTCTGATGAGGATCCATCAGAGGTTTCTTCCATAGCCTGTGAAACCTTAGAATTAGATTTTATGTTAGATTTTAATGCTAGTGGCTTACCTTGCTTTTGAGGCTCATCTTCTTCTATCTCTATCTCGTGACTTCTGAGGGAGCTGACAAGTTCTTCCAGAGATATCTTGTTGAGATCTTTGGCTAGCTTGAGTGTTGTGACCATTGGCCTCCATTGCTTGGGTAGACTTCTGATGATCTTCTTTACGTGATCATCAGTAGAATATCCTTTGTTAAGAACCTTCAGCCCAACAACAAGGATCTGGAATTTTGAGAACATTGCTTCTATAGATTCACCATCTTCCATCTTGAATGCTTCATACTTATGAATAATCGCAAGGGCCTTGGTTTCTTTTACTTGTATGTTTCCTTCATGCGTAACTCTCAGAGAGTCAAACATATTTTTGGCTGTCTCTCTGTTTGAGATTTTCTCATATTCTGAGTATGAGATAGCACTGAGAAGTATTGTTCTGGCTTTATGATGATTTCTGAAATCACGTTTTTGCTGGTTAGACATCCTTTTTCTGTCTATCTTCTGACCATTTTCATCCACTGGATGTATGTATCCATCAATTACCATGTCCCATAGATTGGCATCATGGGCCAGAAAGTAGCTCTCAATTCTGTCTTTCCAGTAGTCAAAATTTTCTCCATCAAAGATTGGAGGTTTGCCACTGATTCTGTCCTTGTCCTCATGATAGTCATTGCTGATGTTTTGGCTTGGTCCCACCATAGTGTTTTTCTGAAGCTTGGATCTTGTACTGACACAGTTAAGTGTATGAACTCAGAACCAGGCGCTGTGATGCTAATTAAAGAAGTGAAAAACACAAGAAGGGGGGTTGAATTGAAAACTTAAAATCAAATGCGCAAAGACATAATATTTTTATCCTGGTTCATTTGATCTCAAACTACTCCAGTCCACCTGTCAAGGTGATTTCGCCTCTCTCCAACGAGGACTTAATTCACTAATCAAAAACTGATTACAATCACTACTTTGACAACTGCCAAAGTCCTCTTGAGTACAACCACAACCCAGTCAATCTCAAGGAAAAACTGGCTTAATCAAGATAAAAGAATTCAGTGTATCGTTGTTTTTCTTTACAAAAACAGTTATCACAACTGTGATATTTTACACAATTTTGAGCATAGAAAAGAGTATGTAAGCTTGCAGCGTTTTGAGATGTATTGCAGTGGTGTTTTAAAAATCGTAAAGGATTTGTCCTCTTAGATTGTTTATATAGGCAATGGAATCCTGTCCAACATAAAGCGTGATAATGGACATTTAAGCTATTTCCATATTGAGAAGATTCTTGTCTGAATGAAGCCGTTGCATGTGATGCTGTCTTGATTGAATAGTAACGCTTAAGAATCTTACAATCTTGTATGCTGCAATTGCTTCAAAACATTGATGACTTAGAGTTGTGAGAATCTGATTGTATATGAACCTTCTGTTTAGAATCAGAGTATTCTTCACTTCAGCGCAGGTTCTGATCATCATTCTTCAGTGTAGGTTCTGATCATCATTCTTCAGCGCAGATTCTGATTACCTCAGCAAGAAAGCTTCTATAGCTTAACTTCTGATGCTGCTGTGGTCAAAACTTCTGCATACACAGTAACACAATTTTAGAGTGCATATTTGTTCTTTGTGTTTATTATCATCAAAACTCTAATTAAGGGTTGTATAATCAAACTATGTTCAAACAAACCAATCCTGCTCCGTAACATGAATCTTAAAAAACTTAAATTACACATTTTTATACCTGGGATGTTATACGATATCCAAACACATCTGATAACTCACATGGGATGTTACACGACATCTAAACACATCTGATAACTCATATGGGATGTTACACGACATCCAAACACATATGATAACTTACCTGGTGTGATGCAGTGGGAGAACTGACTTGAGGTTTTGCGTTTGTGTTTGCAAATGTCGCGGTTAGCAAGAGTCGCCACCAACTTTTCTTTTATCCAAAAGGAAAGGTAAAAAAGCACAGGAAAGACCTTTGAGATGTTTTCTTGAGTTCAGGGGGTAGATTATGAAAATGGAAGGTGCTAGCATCCTTTTCATCCATGGTTTTCCATGGGCTCTTAGTTACTTGTTTAAATCACTTGCTTTGCTTTTGAAATTGTTTGAAATGGTGCTTTGCGTGGTTTTGAAAGTATTTTGAAAAGAGGCCATCGTTTAGGAAATCTTTGTAATGATTCTCGTTCGTAAGAATGTATACAAAGATGTTTGTCTTTTGAAAAATGTTTCAAGGTTTTGAAAGATGTTTGGAAATGTTTTGAAATGTGTATGTGTTTGTTTTTGAAAATAGCAAGGGTTTTTTTTGAAATGATCAAGTAACTAGAAGCATTCTACCTACTCAAAAGTCTTTCTTGGCATTTTTATTCCTTTGACACTGTTGATTTACCATTGATTTGGTAAACAACCCTATCTTTGGATGTAAACGGTACGGGCGTGGGTCATCGTATGACCATGATAGAAATATTGCCAAGTATCTTAGCAAGTTTTAGGGACCAAGATCATCTTTGTTTAGGCAACCTTTTGATAGCGTCATGGAGGGACTTATGATCTTATTTTTATTTTGTTTTGCCAAGATACATTTCATGCGTAACATGGCCATTTTTATTTAGGCAACCAAGTGGGTGAAACCCTAAGGGTGCTTGTGTGCAATGTGTGTCCTTTTACATGCATTTGATTTGTCTTGTATTAGGTCTTGTCTATTTGTTTTTTTTTTTGGTCTTATCATGCAAAACCCTAATTTACTACACAAATATATAAAGCTATAAATTGCGTAAATGTAAACTAAGTTATTACATCAATTATTATGGGAGGGGGGATACAAGTTTTTGAATGGGGATATTGCACAAATATAAATCCTAAAATACTATTACAACCCAATTGAATTA
This sequence comes from Vicia faba, assembly GCA_948472305.1. Classification (NCBI taxonomy): domain Eukaryota; kingdom Viridiplantae; phylum Streptophyta; class Magnoliopsida; order Fabales; family Fabaceae; genus Vicia; species Vicia faba. Next base: position 510,447,427 of record OX451736.1, on the reverse strand, counting down.
TGCGCAAATTAAATAAATATACAAATATTAAAAATGCAATAAAAATGTATTTATGCAAAAAAATGTTTTGTATTTGATTTTTATATGAGAAAAAATGATTCATTTAAGCCCTAAAAATAAGAGAAAAAATATTATTATTTTTGAAAGGGTGAAACCCTAGTTTTTGAATTAAAAAAAAATAATGCTTTATATTAATATTTTATCCATTTTTTGTACAAGAAAATAATAAATAATATTATGTACAAATATTAAAAATTAAAATATGTATGAAAATAATTATTTTATGTGTATAAAATAATGTAATAAAATATTAAGTATTTTTATATTATTTACAAGTTATTTATGAAAAATAGAATCTATTTGTTCTAATAAACTATTTTTATGCAAAAAATAAAATAAAAGTGTGAAAATAAATAAATTATTTTTGGATATTTTTTATCATTAGAAAAAATAAATGCAAGTAATAAAATAAAAATATGCAAGAAAAATGTAAAAATATAAGAAATAAATCAGGGGGTGAAAAAGCAATACATGAGGTGTGGAAAACAAAAACAAAAAGGCCAGAAATGCCAAAAAGCCCAAGCCAGCTCATCTTCATCCACGTCCTTCAGTTTGCGCGTGTTTCATGTACAAACCTGCAACTCTCACATACTTGCACAAAAGCAAAAACCCATAACACAAAACATGTAGCTTGTAATCTCACGATTCCAATGATATAAAATTTGTAACCTAACTCTAAAAGATCAGGGAGAATTTTAATGGACCTAAATCGTTACCTATATATTTTAGCAACTTCAAGTTTCAAATTCTCTTAGCTCAGTTAACATAAATGAAAAGTATGCATATGTACAGCTTCACCATGTTAAGGACTACATTTTTGCTTCACAAATCGTGACTTGAGGATGCCTAAATAGAGAGATAGAGTTTTGAAAGATACCTCCTTCAGTTGGATTTGGATATGGCAATGTGGGGACTTTGAGTGAGGCTTGAGGATCGTGTGAGCTTCCTTGAAGTTCCCTCAAGCTATTCCAATGCTTAGATGGCTTTGTGGATAGCTGAAACTCTATGTAGAAGTCAAGCTGCAACCTTCCCAAGTGAAAATGGTGATGGCTGAAACAGAGCTTACAGATGCAGGATGAATGCTTGGATAGCTTTGGTAGGATATGTGGAAGATGTTTGAAGTGTTAAAACAAGAAACGCACGAGTCAAAAATGAAATGGCTAGTGTTTTGCAGAAACTGGCTGTTTGGGCAGAAAAATGATGTTTTTCAGTTTCAGAGTGTTTTGGATGCTAGGCAATCGTGTATTGGCTTGTGATAAGTTTGTGAATCTGTCTATAATGATACAAAGTCCACCCTTTATCAGCTTGTACAAGTTTCTTGACTTTTGCAACCTTTCTTGCTTTTGAAGAAAAGTGAGGTGACTTGTGCAAACATGCTTGTACAACTTGCTTGCTAGCTGCAGAGAGTTGGTGCAAAATTCTTGGTATCTATGGAGATTGTTTGTACCAAAGGAACAAGTCCAAGGCTCAAGGCTGATAAAGTTGGAAAAGCTTGCCTTTATGAAAATGGCAATGTGCCCTTTATGCCTAAAATGGAAAGATCCCTTGTACAATGCTCCAAAAGCAAAGATAAAACCCTTATCCTATGAGTTTGCATTTAATTGTGGAGTGTAGAATTAGTTTAGGGCCTGTAATGCAAGGTACAAGCATGCAAGGATCTGATTTGCAACTTGATCTCATGTAAAAATGGCTTGAACAAAAGTGACAAAATGCCAACTTCCCTTCTTCGATTCCCCCTAACCACAAATGATCTTGGAGAGTTCTTGGACATTTTGGAAAGCTTTAAATGTGCTCTACAATCCATATTTGAAATGAAACTTGAGATACCTCTTGGAACTAGGTGAAAAATGTCCATGTAGTTGGGTCAAAAACCTGCCTAAATTAGGGCAAATTTTCACTAAGTTATTTAGTTCATGGACCCCTATTCACAAATTCATAACTTGAGATCTAAGCATCATTTTAGGAAACTTTATGAATCAAAGTTGTAGATTTCATGGAGGACTACAACTTTCATGTTGGAAGTTTACTTTGAATCCAATTACATCATGACGAAAAAGTGGTGAAAAGTTGGGAAAAAATAAGAAAATTTCCATACTTTGAAAAATTCCAAGTTATGAAAATTTTCAAATTCAAAACCCTAATTTTCAAAATTGGTTTTCTTGGTCAACAAGTTTCATATTTTGACATATCTTGATGAATTATGACCCTTGGCACTTGACTTTGACCAAAAAGTCAAAGTTTAACTTTTCAGTGTATAGTTGACTTTTGATCAGTTGACTGCAAAATTCATCTGTCAATCCTATGAACTTGAGATCTTTTGAACCATGTAATTAGGTCAAGATGATGCCATTGAATCCTTAAAACCATGCTTGAACTCAATTGGCCATTGGTTAGGTTAAAAATCAAAAATTGCCCTTTCTCGGTCAAAACCCTAATTTTGACCATTTTGCCCTTTTGATGATTTGATCAAATTTCTTTAAGAGTTGTGATCCAAACTTGATCAAATGGTACATAGGAGTCTAGAATGTTGATGTGGATCAAAAATTATGAAGTTTGACTGTAAATTGGCCATAGTTGACTTTTTCCCTAATACAGCTGATTTTTAGGTCATATGTGCAATTGATTGGGCAAAAATGTGATTCAAGGCTTGAAACTTGACATGAGAAATTTTAAGGGTCCGAGATGGTGTATGAAAGTCACATGAAGCATTGGTGGTCCAAAATCCTTGTGAAAATTCAAACCCTAATTTTAGGTTATCAGTGCAAGGTGATGTCTTGAGCTGAAGAGTTAGATTGGCGAGTTTTGTCGTTCGTGACTCTAAGGTAAAAGACGATTGGACACTAGAGTGCCCGTAAATTTGCACTCGCCAAAGTGTAGTTGAGGGAATGGGCTTAAAGATGCCATTTGGAGATGTGATAGAATCTTGTTGGAGATGGGCTTAAAGATGCCATCCAAGAATGTTTGTTGTAAGTCAAAAGAATGAGCATCAGAATGGTGTCCATATCTGGAACGTATCTGAGATGTATCTGAGCTTTGTATATGAATAAGTGACAAAATGGCAACCGTGTCTGGAGCGTATCTAAGCTGGGGAAATCAGAATAAGTGACAGAATGGCAACCGTGTCTGGAGCGTATCTGGACTGTAATCTGAATAAGTAGCAGAATGACTTCCGTGTCTGAAGTGTATCTGGACTGGAATCTGAATAAGTAGCAGAATGACTTCCGTGTCTAGAGTGTATCTGAACTGTATCTGATATTGAATCCTGAATGAGTAACAGAATGGCATCCTCGTTTGGAGCGTATCCGTACTGTATCTGAACTTGGAATCTGAATGAGTAACAGAATGACTTCCGTGTCTGAGGCGTATCTGTACTGTATCATGATTACATATTGTTAATGATAGCTCTTTAATCTTATCCTGCAAAGGGTAAAATGTTATCTGAAACACAAAGTTATGTTGCATGAAATGTATGATTCAATAAATGTGTTTCATCAATGTTTATGATATATGAATGCAATGTATGCGCATGTAAGCTGATCAGCTGTTTTGCTGAGGAAAAATAAATCCTTGACTGTTGCCGGGGAAAATAAATCCTTGACTGCTGAGGATGAGAATCCTTGGCGACTATGGGGGATATAGGAATCCTTCATGTCTTGAAGTTGGAGTATTGACAAAAATTCTGTTGTGAGAGATGTCATATACTGCTTGAGAAATCTGCTTGGGAAATCCAGAGAATTTGATGACTTCTACTGGGGATCACACAATGGGAATCCTTGTTCCGTTGGGGAATAAAAGAAAACTCTGATGACTTCTGCGGGGAATTAAGAATGAGAATCTTCATTCTGTTGGGGAGAAATAAAAACTCTATGGGGAATTAAGAATGAGAATCTTCATTCTGTTGGGGAGCAATAAAAACTCTGTGGGGAAGAAGGCTTACATGTTGGGGAGTAGGTTCAGGAGTTTCGGTTGTCTGCCACTCTACTGGGGAATTATCCTAGGTTTGGGAGAGACAAAAGTTAACTATTATCTGGTTGATTTCCAGGCTTCAAGATAACTTGCTGGGGAATTTGGAGAAACTGGATGGTTTCCGCTGGGGATTGATAGTTAGAAGTTTTGGCTCTGCTGGGGATTGGGAGTTTGAAGTTTTAACTCTGATGGGGATTAAGGGTTTGAAATCTTAGCTCCGCTGGGGATCTAGATGTTGTACTGTAAGGATTGCTCATGGAATAGCCTAAAGACGTTTTCCTATCCTTTCAGTCTATCAGTAATTGTTCTCTTCCATCATGTTTATTTGTAAACAGTAATTATGTTCAAATGCATATTTTCATCAATGAATCATTGGACATTTTTTTGCAAATAAAAACACAAGTGTAAAGAAAAAGGCAAATAATTTTCTGTACTTTGAAAGAGATATCTTTGTATTTACTTTGAATAAGTGTTTTGTACAAAGGAGACAGACATCCTAGTAAGAGGATGGTGTCATTAAAGTAAGAAAATTTTATACAAAGAAAGATAGCTATGTGTAAAAATCCCATGGGGTTCCCATTCCGCTATAGCCTTCGTGTCTCTGAATATATTGTCCATCCGCTGCTTCGTCCGAAGATGATTGAATTGATCAGAAGCTTCAGGTTTGTCTGTGAAGAGATTGTCCTTAAAGTGATCCGACGAGACATAGTCATACGATTTTAATTCCCTAACTTTTGCCTGGACCGCCCTTTCGGGTTTTCAGTCCACCGGGAAAACCCTTTTTGCCCAAGTCGCCCTTTCGAGTTTTCAACTTGCCGGGTGTACAGATTTTTTCATTTTATCCCTAATTTTTGCCCGAACCTTTTTAGTTCGCCGGGATGCCCTTGTTTTTCCTAGGTGTGTCAACCTAGCGGGTCTCTTATGCGTAGTATCTTTTGACTATGTCTATGTTCGCAGGGTGTGGAAAGTCGTTACTGTCCATGGTGGTTAAGATCATTGCCCCACCAGAAAAGATGTTTTTGATTACAAATGGTCCTTCATAGGTAGGGGTCCATTTGCCCCTGGGATCACTTTGTGGCAAGATGATGCGCTTGATCACTAGATCTCCAACTTGATATACTTGGCGTCTGACTTTCTTGTTGAAAGCCTTGATCATCCGTTTTTGATACGTCTGACCGTGGCAAACAATAGTAAGTCTCTTCTCGTCAATTAAGTTCAGTTGATCAAGTCGGGTTTGGATCCAATCGTCTTCACTCAAACCAACATCCTTCATGATTCTCAAGGAGGGAATCTGAACCTCGATAGGTAAAACAGCCTCCATGCTATAAACCAAAGAATAAGGTGTTGCCCCAGTTGATGTGCGAGCCGTGGTACGGTACCCGTGGAGATAAAACGGTAACATCTCATGCCAGTCCTTGTAGGTGACTGTCATCTTTTGTATGATCTTTTTGATATTTTTGTTAGCAGCTTCAACTGCACCATTCATCTTTGGCCGATAGGGAGATGAATTGTGATGTTGAATCTTGAACTGCTCGCACAAGGCAGTGATCATAGTATTGTTAAGGTTTGTACTGTTATTAGTGATGATCCTTTCGGGGATACCGTACCGAAAAATAAGATTCTGCTTGATGAAGCGGACAACAACATTCTTAGTAACAGATGCGAAGGAAGCTGCTTCGACCCACTTGGTGAAGTAATCAATGGCCACTAGAATAAAGCGGTGTACATTGGATGTTGTAGGCTTGATCTCTCCAATCATGTCGATTCCCCACATAGCGAAGGGCCAAGGAGCTGTTAAGATATTTAAAGGAACCAGAGGCACGTGCACCTTGTCTGCATAGATTTGACACTTGTGGCAGGTCCGGGAATGTTGATAGCAGTCAACTTCCATGGTAGACCAGTAATAGCCTGCCCGTAGAATCTTCTTTGCCATTGTATGCCCGCTAGAGTGAGTGCCAAAGGTACCTTCATGTAATTCAACTATAATCTTTTCAGCTTCATGATTCCGCTATCCACACAACGGAGCAGAATAGAATCATGATTCCGCTTGTACAGGATGTCATTACTTAGGAAGAACTTAGATGAGAATCTCCTTAAGAACTTTTTGTCGTTGACTGAAGCTCCTTCAGGATACTCTTGAGCCTCGAGATACCTTTTGACTTCATGAAACCATGGCTGGTCCACTACTTCTTCGGTATTAATCTCGTGATAGTGTGCTGGTTCGTTCATCCGTTCAATGGTGATTTGGGGAGCCTCATTGTCCCCATCAAGTTTAAACATAGATGACATTGTAGCTAGAGCATCTGCTAGCTGATTTTCTTCTCGCGGGAAGTGCTCGAAGGTAATCTACTCGAAATGTGGTAACAATTTCAAAACATGCTCTTTGTAAGGGATGAGGTTTGGATGCTTAGTGTCCCACTCTCCTTTGATCTGACTGATGAACAAAGATGAGTCCCCAAACACATCTAAATATTTGATTCCCAAGTCTATGGCAGCCTTGAGTCCAAAGATGTATGCTTCGTACTCTGCCATGTTGTTCGTACAGTTGAAGCAAAGTCTGGCAGTGAAAGGAGTATGGCATCCTTCTGGAGATATAAGTACAACACCTATACTGTTACCAAGTGCATTGGATGCCCCATCAAAGTACAGGGTCCATCAGGATCCTTGTTCAGGTCCATCATATGGTCTGAAATCTTTAATGTTGTCCAATGTCATGATGTCTTTGTCGGGGAAGTCAAACTTCATGGACTGGTAATCTTCTACAGCTTGATGGGCCAGATGGTCAACTAACACACTCCCCTTTATAGCTTTTTGGGTCGTGTACTGTATGTCGTATTCTGTTAGGATCATCTGCCATCTGGCTATCCTTCCAGACAGAGCAGGCTTCTCAAAGATGTACTTTATCAGATCTATCTTAGATATCAGCAAAGTGGTATGAGTCAACATATACTGCCTTAGCCAGCGAGCAGCCCATACCAAAGTGCAGTAAGTTTTCTCGAGCAGTGAATATCTAGTTTCACAGTCGGTAAACTTTTTGCTAAAGTAATAAATGGCATGGTCTTTTAGGCCAGACTCGTCATGCTGCCCCAGTACGCACCCCATTGAATTCTCTAAGACGATCAGATACATGATTAGCGGTCTTCCGTCGACGGGTGGCATCAAGACAGGAGGTTCTAGCAAATACTCCTTGATTTTATCGAAAGCAACTTGACATTCGTCGTTCCATCTCACTACCTGATCTTTCTTCAACAGCTTGAAGATTGGTTCAAAAGTAGACGTTAGGTGAGAAATGAACCTATCAATGTAGTTTAGGCGTCCCAAGAAACCTCTGACCTCCTTCTCAGTGCGAGGAGAAGACATTTCTTGTATAGCTTTGACTTTGGCAGGATCAACCTCGATGCCTTTGTTGCTGACAATGAAACCTAAGAGTTTACCGGACCGGACTCCGAATGTACACTTGTTTGGGTTCAATCTGGGCTTATACTCCTTCAACCTGACAAACAACTTTTGCAAGTGATCAAGGTGTTCTTCTTCAGTTTGTGATCGGGCTATCATGTCATCTACGTAGACCTCTATCTCATGATGTATCATATCATGAAACAAAGCTACCATGGCACGTTGATAGGTTGCCTCGGCATTCTTCAGTCCGAATGGCATCACTTTGTAGCAGAACGTACCCTACTGTGTGACAAATGTAGTTTTCTCCATGTCCTCAGGTGCCATTTTGATCTGGTTATAGCCTGAGAATCCGTCCATGAAAGAAAATACTTTGTGCTGGGCTGTATTGTCAACCAGGATGTCAATGTGCGGAAGTGGAAAATCGTCTTTAGGGCTGGCCCTGTTTAAATCTCTATAATCCACGCACATTCTCACTTTTCCGTCCTTTTTAGGCACGGGCACAATGTTGGCCACCCATTGAGGATATGAAGTAACAGCCAAAAATCCAGCATTGAACTGCTTCATAACTTCTGCTTTGATCTTCTCTGACATGTCAGGTCTCATGCGGCGGACCTTTTGTTTCACTGGTGGACAGTCTTCTCTTGTGGGTAGACGGTGTACCATAATGTCTGTATCGAGTCCCGACATGTCTTCATATGACCAGGCAAAGATCTCAACATACTCATTCAATAGCTAAATTAGGTGCTCCTTGACACTCGGCTCTAGATTGGCACCTATCTTGATTTCCTTTTTATCTTCCTCAGTACCCAAGTTGATTGTATCCAACTGCTCTTCATGAGGCAGAATAACTCTTTCTTCTTGCTATAGTAATCTGGCCAATTCCCCTGGCACCTCACAATCTTCCTCACCTTCGTATTCGGCTTGGTAGATCACATCTTCAGAGTCACTGAAGGCTATAGCAGTATCGTTACCCATGGGATCCAGAATGGAAGGGTACCTTCATTTGTGAGTGTGGGTGTGTGTAAGGGTATAGCCATCTTAAAACAATAAAATGTAAAAGAAAGACAGTGAGCATAAAAGGTTTATATGTGAAAAAGCGTCCATGATTCATTGAATGACATATGTAGATGAAATTAAAACCCTTACAAATGGACCATTGTGCCTCGGGTAAGACACAAGGTTTTTAAAGTACGAATTTTTTGTGAATTATTACAGTCCAACAGAAATGTAAAAGATAAATTACCGCGGTATGAAAGTTATCGGAATGAAGTCTTTGGCTTCCCAGTTGCAAAGTCCCCCGCTGACAGTAGGAAATATCCAATCTTCCAAGCTGCCCTCCTCTTCACTGTCCTCTAGTGCATTGATGCTTCGGTTGCTAATTTTTATCGGTGGCCCCCCAGCACGGGTACGACGCATAGCCTTCTGACCAGTCGAAGTAAACCCCAAGCCGAACTTGTCTAATTTGTAAGGAATGTCTGGAAGTTGACCCCATATTATGCACCCCCTTCTTCCACTACTGCCCTTGCATCCTTGAGAGATGACATCCGAGGTGGAAGCCTCGTGATTTTTGGGATTGAGGATACCGCCTTGGTCGCCGCTATTACTTCAGAGACTTCTTCAAAATGTTGGAAAGGGGTCTCTATGAATTCGCCATCTAACTCCATATAACGAAAGGAATTCATATGACTAATCATATATTCCTCTTCCCCATGGACAATTATGATCTTACCTTGGACGGGGTACTTGAGCATCTGATGCAAGGTGGAGGTGACAGCTCCGGCATTGTGGATCCAGGGGCGTCCCAACAGACAGGAATAAGAAGGACGAATGTCCATCACATAGAATGTCGAGTTGAAAACCTGAGTTCCCACCTTGATTGGGATGTCCACCTCCCGGTGGACCATCCTCTTAGAACCATCAAAAGCTCTGACCACTATATTGCTGGGTTTTAAAGTCAGCCCCTCAAAATCCAACCTATCAAGGGCTTTCTTTGGCAAGACGTTTAAAGACGACCCAGTATCGACCAAGACACGAGATAGGGTTGTTCCTCTGCACTCCACTGAGACATGTAGTGCATCATTGTGCTTTCTCCCTCGGGGTGTCAAGTCAGCATCGGAGAAGCCCAAGCCATTATCAGCTGTCAAGCTGGCCACACAGTCCTGGAACTGGTCAGCAGACGTCTCTTGCGGCACGTGAGTTGTCTTCAGAAATTTGACCAGAGCCTTGGCATGTGCTTCAGAGCAAAGCAGCAGGGCTAGCATAGATGTCTTGGAAGGGGTCTGCCCCAATTGTTCAACAACATCATAATCACTCTTCTTAATAATCCTCAGGATTTCTTCCATCTCCTTCTTGGATGCGTCCGAAATAACTAGTGATTGAGCCTTCGTCAGGACAGGATCCTCTTGAACATTCTTTCCTTTATTCTCAACAGCGGAAGTAGGGATAGGAATTGTATTGTCTTTGTCAGCGGGTACACTTATAGGTACAATTACCGGTGTAGGGGTAATCTTCGGAATGACCATGGGTCCAAAGACTGCTGTTGGAGGAACAATCTTTGGAGAAAAGATTCTTCCACTACGGGTAACTTTTCTTGTTCCAGCAATGTTGCTGATGTCAGAATTTTCCTCTTCAGAGCTTTCTTCTTCGACAGTCTGCTCAATCTGTTTAATACCATGGTAGTAGATTTCTCCACCATAGTTCCATGATACGGATTTATCTAATTTGTATGGGGTAGGCCCGGGCATTGTTATCTTCAATGGAGCAGTCTTCGGAGCAGATGTAATCCTAACGGGTTTTTTTTTAGGAACCCTGGAAGGATTGGCGTAGATGGTTATTATTGAAACTTCTTTCACTAGAATGGGTGAAACATGAACTTTCTCGAACAAAATTTCTTGGTTATCAATCAATTGTTGGATTCCTTTCTTCAACAAAGGACAGTCAAATGGTGAGGACAGGTGTTGTACCCCAAAATTTTCCCTCTCATTTTACCAACATTTCTCATCACAAGGCTTTTGGAACTCAAGATCAAGCTAGGGTTTGCTCTGCTCAAGACATCTCCTTGCACTGATGACCTAAACTAGGGTTTGAGTTTGCACAAGGATTTTTGGACCTTCAATGCTCAAATTGACTTTCATACTTCATATTGGACTTATAAGTTTGTCCATACCAAATTTCAAGCCTTAAATCAAATTTTTGCCCAGTCAATTGGGCAGTTGACCTAGAAATCAGCTGTATTGGGGAAAAAGTCAACTGTGGCCAATTTACAGTCAAACCTCATGAATTTTGACCCACATCAACATTATGAACTCATATGAACCATTGGATCAAGTTTGGACCACAACTCCACAATAAATTTGATCAGATCACCAAAAGGGCAAAATGGTCATTTTAGGGTTTTGACTGTACAAAAGCAATTTCTGACTTTTTAACCTAGCCAATGGAAAATTAGGTTCAACCATGGACTCAAGGACTCAATGACATCATCTTGAATTATTCAACAAGTTCAAAAGATCTCAAATGCATGGGATTGACAGATGAATTTTTCAGTCAACTGATCAAAACTTGAATGTACACTGAAAAGTCAAACTTTGACTTTTTGGTCAAAATCAAGTGCCAAGGGTCATTTTTCATCAATATGTGTAAAATTATAAAACTTGTTCATCAAGAAACCTAAAATTGCAAATTAGGGTTTGAAATTGAAAATTTTCATAACTTAGAATTTTTCCAAGTTATGAAATTTTCTTAATTTTTCCTAACTTTTCCCCACATTTTCACCATGATGCAAATGGATTCAAACAAAACCTCCAACATGAAAGTTTTATTCCTCCATAAAGTCTACAACTTTTATTCACAAAGTTTTCTCAAAAGAATCTTGGATATCAAGTTATGATTTTTGGAACAAGGGTACCTAAAACTTTTAACTTAGTGAAATTTTGCCCTAGTTTAGGCAGGATTTTGACCTATCTTCTTGGTCATTTTTCACATAGTTCCACTTGGAGTCTCAAGTTGAATTTCAAATATGGATTATAGATCATGTTGTAAGCTTTCACAATTGTCCAAGAACTCCTCAAACACATTTGTGGTTAGGGAGAATCGAAGGCTTGAAGTTGGCAAAAACTCACTTTTCATCCATGGCATATTCATGTTCATTCAAGTTGCATTTTCAAATCAGCATGCCTTACACTAGTTTACAGGCCTATAAACCACTTCACACTCCATAATTAAATGCAAATCCATCAGTCTAAGCTTTTGTTTTGATCATTTGGACATTGTACACAAAACTAAGCCCTAAGTAGAAAAAGGCAAATTTCCATTTTTGCTTAAGTATGCTTTATGTCAAACCAACAATCCTTGAGCATTGGTCCAAGATCTCTTGCAGCAAAACAAATCCACAAATCAGAGGGGCCAAGAGCAAAGTATGCAAGCATATTTGATATCCTGTACAGGCCTGTAACTTCACTTCCACATTTCTTACTTCAAAAACAAGAAACTTGTCAAAAACTTAAGAACTTGAAAACCAGCCAAGACCAACTTACACAAACAGTTTGAACATCTTTCTCACACCCCTTTGAGCTATAAACACGATTACTTGAGCCTCTAAACACCCCATAGCAAGAAATCACATTCCTTTGGCAAAACAGGGCAGGTTATGCAACTTGAGTTCCATAGCTCATTTGGATCATGCGTTTTGCCCTAAGTTGCTTCAAACACCTTCCATTCAACTCACCCAAGCTATCCCAAACCTCAAACACCAACTGTAACTCCATTTACAGTGTTCACCATTTTCATTTTGAGCTTGTGCAGGTTGAGTTCTATAGGCTGATTCAAGGACATTTAAGGCAAGCTAGCTATTGGAGAAGGTCAAGTGAAGTTCAAGCAAGCTACCAGACATCTCAAGCCTTGTTGAAAAGCACTACATTGTCCTACACGAATCCAACTAAAACAAGTTTTTCTTCACTTTATTTCTCTCTATTTAGGAACATTTAGCCTTAGGTTTGTGAATAAAAAATGTAGTGTTCATTGCAATGAAGCTGTACATATGCTCAATTTTCATTTATATTAAGTGTGATAGGAGAATTTCATCCATGAACATGCTGAAAAAACTAGGTCAGATTTTAGGGCCAGAGAAATTATCTATGGTCTTTGAGAGTTAGGACAAGTTGTTTATATGGTTGGAATCGTCTTGAAATTCTCTACAAGTTTGATGTTGTGTGTTTTTGCAATAGATCACGTATACAGGATCTGGTAGTTTGTACATGGACGCGCGCGTTTTTTCAAATGCTGGAGGATGAAGATGAAGTTTTGGGCTGGACTTGGCCTGGCTACTTTTGACACCCCCTCTTTTTCTTTTTGCACCCCCTGACCCAATTTCTTGTATTTTTATATTTTTGCATTTTTGTTTTCATTTCTGATTTTGTTTATTTATTTCCAAATATAAAAAATGCTCAAAAATATTTTCATAAATTTTTTACATTTATTTGGCATTTTATTTTAATTTTTCTAACATAAAAAGCATTTAAATACTTTTATATTATTTATTTAAACTTGAAAATAATATATAATTTATACTTTTATTTTTGTTCTTTATTTTTATTCATACTAAAAATATTTTTATAAATATAATTTATTTTTGTACATATTTTATTTTATATTATACATATTTAGTATATTTAATATACATATATATACATATATACTTTTATTTTATTAAATACTTTAGAATAAAAATACAAAATATTACATTTTTACTTTTATTTTTATTTATACTAAAAAATAATTTTTCTAAGTATATTTTATTTTTACATATATTAATATATTTTATTATATATAAATAATATAATGTATTTATTTTCTTAAAGAAATTAGGGTTTTACCCTTAAACAAATAAAATAAATCTTTTATTTATTCCTTTATTTTTTACATTAAATATTTTACATACATAAACAAACAAAAACTTTTTTTTGCATAATTTATATTATTTGATATATTTATCTATTTTGTTTATTTAAATATTGTCCATTTAAATATTTATGCATTGTGAATTCAATTTGGATGTAATAGTAAACTAGGGTTTATATTTCTTGTCAAATACCCCCCATTCAAAGATTGTACCCCCATCCCTACAATCATATTGTAATAGCTTAGAATTTTAAATTCTCGAACTTTACGCTTTCAATTATGCCATGATTAGAGAATTAGGGTTTGTATGCAAAAATCCAAATCAACAAATAGTTTGACCTAATTAAAGACAAAAATGCATGAAAATCAAACACAATGCACACTTGCACCCCTAGGGTTACAATCCACTTGTTGCCTTCAAAAATGGGCCATGGTATGCATGTTAGGTACTTTGGCAAAACAAAAACAAAACAAAAGATCATAGTCCCTCGATGACGCTATCTTGGTTGCCTAAACAAAAATGATCAAGTCCCTCAAAAAATTGCCAAAGATACTTGACACAATTGCTATCATGGTCTATACGATGACCCACACCTATCCCGTTTAACATCCTAACACAAGGTTGTTCACCAAATGCAATGGTGAAACAACACTGTCAAAAGGGTTAAAAATATTAGGAAAGATCTTTGAGTAAAATAGGGTAGATAGCTCTTAGTTACTTGATAAAAAAAGCTTGCAAAAAGATCCTTGCTATTTTCAAACACACTTCACAACACAATTTCAAAACATTATTCAAATCAAACTTTCAAATATTGAAATCTTTTCAAAAGACAAAAACACCTTTGTATACATTCAAACAAGAATCATTACAAGGGTTGCCACAACGATAGCCTCTTTTCAAAACATCTTTCAAAACCACACACAAAGCACCATTTCAAACAATTGAAAAGCAAAAGCAAGTGATCTAAACAAGTAACTAAGAGCCCATGGATAACCATGGATGAAAAGGGTGCTTGCACCTCCCCTTTTCATAATCTACTCCCTGAACCCAAGAAAACATCTCAAAGGTCTTTCCTGTGATTTTTGACCTTTCCTTAGGATAAAATAAAAAGTCGGTGGTGACTCTTGCTAAACCGAAACATTTGCAAATACAAACGCAAAACCTTAAGTCAGTTCTCCCACCGTATCACAGAACTGGCGAATCTGCTGGGGAGTTCTTTAAAAGTGGAGTAACCTTAGGGTTTAGATCACCCTTGCATGCTTATCTTGATTGCTTTGATTGCTTTACATTTAGTTCTCTTGTTTGGGTTTTGAATCCTCCACCCGGATTTTTGGGAAACATTCATAGGTAAATAGCAATATGTTGTGGAAACTGTGCGGGGTATACCGACATGGTTGAAGCAATAACTATATTAGTGCGACATATTTGTGAGTACCGATAGCCTTTGAGTCAATCAAAGAGAATACGAGGCCGCTGAGTGATGTCATGAAGCACTAATGAACTCTTAGAACCTTACTTGACCATCTTGTCCTTATTAGGGGTAGTGAGATGACCGGCTTTGGTACAATCTGAGGTTGGTAGATACTCGATACTACACTCATTGAGGATTATTTTCTTGGAATATTTTGGTCGCCAGTTAAGTGGCTAAACTGAAACAATGAACACAGAAAATAATCCAGTGATATTGAGCTCCTTAGAACCCGGTTACTATTTATAGGACAGGTTGATCCAACTAACTTCAAGAGGGTACTTACCTATGAAACCCCATGCAAGCCTAAAACTAGGAACTTGTGTGACTTGTTTGTACATATGCTTGTGCATACATCATGAACATCATAAAGCATCATATGCATCCACTAACCATTTAAAGGGTTTGGATCTTCATCTTTGTTCTTGTTTTGTAGGTCATGGAATCTCTTCGCAGGAAAACAATTCAAGTTAACCTTGTGAGAATCCCTTCTCAACTCAAGGAGCTTACTTCCAAGATTCCAGAGAATTCACTCTTCAGTGAAAGACATGGTAGTCTTCTCAACTTGGTCAACTCCAACATTGAAGAAGACATGGTGAAAGTTCTCTTCCAGTTCTTTGACCCCCTACACCACTGTTTCACATTCCCTGATTACCAACTAGTGCCTACTTTGGAGGAATTTTCTCAACTCCTGAGGATTCCTATTCTCTATCAACTACCCTACAACGGTACGGAAAGAGAACCAAAGCCTGAAGATGTTGCTCAAACCTTACACTTGCAACCATCTGATATCAAAGGTCATTGGGAAACCAGAAGTGGTGTCAAGGGTTTCTTAGCAAAGTTTCTGTTTGAGAAGGCACAATACTGCTGGAATTCTCTAGATCTACAAGCCTTTGAAGAGATTATAGCACTTCTCATCTATGGGTTGGTATTATTCCCAAACCCTGATCAACTTATAGATATGAGTGCTGTCAAGATTTTCATATCCCGGAATCCTGTACCTACATTGCTTGAGGACGTCCTACAGTCATTTCACATACGAACAATGAGGAAAAGAGGTGTTCTCATGTGTTGTACTCCTCTCTTAGCAAGGTGGTTTATTTCTCACCTACCCCAATCAGTTTTGAAGAATGAGCAGGGTTTAAGGTGGTCACAACGGTTGATGACTCTTACACATTCTGATGTTCATTGGTGTTCTCGGTCCAGAGAAAATGTCATCATCATTGATTGTTGTGGGGAATTCCCTAATGTCCCATTACTTGGCATTAGGGGAGGCATTACCTATAACCCCTGTTTAGCTCTAAGGCAGTTTGGATATGCCCGGAGAGATGGTCCTCATGATATACTGATCCCTGACTTGGTTTTTGACTTCGACAACGACGCTCAAGGACTTCGACAAAGGTTTATCAGAGCTTGGAGGATTCCCAACAAAGTGGATAGTAAGACACTGGGGCACAAGAATTCCATCCCCCTTGAGCCTTATCTCAAGTGGGTACGAACCCGTGCCCAGAGTCTTATGATTCCATACCCTCACATTCTCCCCGTGATCAAAGAGCCTGTTATGGAAGGAGAGGTTCCATACACCCTCCTACATCCTGACATGCCAACATCATTGGAAGAATTACAAAAGAGTTGGATACAGCTCAGAGAAGAGCGGAATACTTTTGAAGACAGCTTCTATGCCAGTGAGAAGAAGGTTTTGGAACTTACCCGCCGACTTCACGAAGAGGAAACTCTCAACACTTACATCGCACCAAAGAGGATGTGCAATGTCTTTTTACATTAAGAATTTGTTAATATTTTGCCCATGGGGCATTTATGTACTAACAAATTTCTTCTTATTAATATAACGTGTGTTCTTTTTGTTTGCAACAAATTTGAATTTCCGAATCCTTGAATGCATTACACGAATAACATATCATTCATCATATGCATAAACAGGTCTTCACACCAGGTTTCCTTTTCTTTCTGCTGTTTATTTCAGCGAGATGGATATAGAGCAGATGGTTAAAGATCTGCAAGCACAGAATTCGCAATTCCAACAACTCCTCATGACCTTAGCAAAGGTTCAAGAGGATCTTAAAGCACTGTTAGATAAAGAGAAGGAACCAAAAAAGAAGAAAAAGAAAAGAGTTGTGGTAGCCATTATGGGAAGGAGATTTGAGCATCAGGCTAGGAGAGTTTTGGAATTTCCCTCAACGTCTGATGAAGGGGTTGGTAAAGGAAAAGGAGTTGCAATACCCTCCGAATCTGAAGCTGAAGAAGAAGAAGAGGAAGAGGACGAAGATTACTCCGAACAGCAATATCCCCCAGCGGATGATAAGTATAAAAATCTTGAGGATCGGTTGGCGACCATGGAGTTGCAAAGGGTACCTGGTTTAGATTTCGAAGAACTAGGGTTGGTTGCTGGGATTGTCATTCCTCCCAAGTTCAAAGTACCTACGTTTGCTAAGTATGACGGTTTGTCCTGTCCAAAGATGCATCTGAGATCCTACGTCAGAAAGATCCAACCTCACTCCTATGATAAGGATCTTTGGGTCCACTTTTTTCAAGATAGTTTGTCAGGCACGCAATTGGACTGGTTCTATCAACTTGAGAGATCTGATGTTCATAACTGGGAAGATTTGGCTGCTGCTTTCTACCGATAATACCAATACAATGCAGATTTAGCGCCTACTCGTACTCAACTACAGAGTATGGGTATGGCCTCTAATGAGGGATTTAAGGAGTATGCCCAGAAGTGGCGGGATTTGACTGGAAGGGTGCAGCCACCATTATCGGATAGAGAGTTGGTTGACATATTTTTAGGGACTCTGTCAGGTCCGTTCTTCAATCACTTGATCGGGAGCTCATCTGCAGGGTTCACCGAATTAATTCTGACCGGTGAAAGGGTCGAAGCTGGCATTAAAAGTGGTAAAATTCAGTAGGATTCCCCCGCTTCCACTGCTATTAAGAAGACCTTCCCAGCTAAGAAGGAAGTTTCTGCTGTTCACACCCAGAGATCCAAAACTCCTCAACCGATCAACCTCGCAACAATCAACCAAGAGCTAATCAGCAAAGGGTAGAAAGGCCACAACGGCAATTCACCGAATCAACATGACACCGGCTCAAGTCCTCCCTCATCTGTTAAAGCTGAACCTTACCAACTTGAAAGAAGCACCAAAAAACCCCAATACCTCTTCTCCTTATTATCACTCTAATGCAAAATGTGCATACCACTCGGACAGTGTAGGGCATGATACCAACAACTATTGGGCTCTTAAAAACAAGATCCAAGACCTAATAGACGCCAAGGAAGTAGAGTTTCATGCTCCCGAAAAACCCAACGTGATATTAGCTCCTATGCCAAAACATGGTCATAATGTCCATGCCATTGTGGAAGATCTTCATGTTACCACTGTTGATAACCTTTTGACTCCGTTACCAGTGATTAAAGTGAATTTGTTGAAAGCCGGGATATTCCCAGGCTGTGGAAAAGACTGCTACTTTTGTTCAAACTTGCAAACTGACTGCCCACTATTGAAATCAGGCATCCAACGCCTGATGGATACCCAAGAGATCCTCTTTCAAAAGACTCCTTGATACTATCACTCATGTTACTCCTGTTACTTTTGATACTCCAACCAATGACATTTCTATAATAACCATCTCCGACAATCTTTCCAAGACCTGCAAAAGGCCTGTTAAGATTACACCTGATCCTAAGTTTGTGCCGCTAAAAGTCACCATGTCAGGGCCTATCCCGTATAAGTCTAACAAGACGATACCATGGAATTACGGAGGAGAGATCTTCTACCATGGTGTCAAACAGATCGAATCAGTCCAAGAGAATTCCGATGATGAAACCCCTGATATAGGGAATATTACGGGAACGAGCAAGATAACTCGCAGCGGAAGGATCTTCTCTCCGGAGATCGCTCCTCCACGGGCAGTCTTCGGACCCTCGAGAGTTTCTGTACCTGTCAAGCCATCTGTGCAAAGTCCGGTAATTGAAGAAATTGACGCACCCGAAGCTAGACCCTCTGATGTTACTACCAATAAGGGAAATGGGATACAAGAAGCGCTTGTCAGGACGAAGGCTCAGACTGTGGTTATCCCCGAGACCACCCAAAAAGAGATGAAAGAAATCTTAAAGATAATCAAGAAGAGCGACTACGATGTCGTGGAGAAGCTAGGGCAAACCCCTTCCAAAATCTCCATGTTGGCTCTCTTACTCTGCTCCGAGGCTCATGCCAAAGCCTTGATCAAATTTCTAAATACGACACACGTGCCTCAAGAAACTTCTGCGGACCAGTTTCAAGAGTGCGTGGCTAGCCTTACAGCCGATAATGGTCTTGGTTTTTCTAATGCTGATTTGACCCCTAAGGGAAGAAAGCATAACGATGCACTGCATGTCTCTGTAGAGTGCAGGGGGACCACACTTGCTCATGTTCTGGTAGATGCCGGTTCATCCTTAAATGTTCTACCAAAGAAGGCGTTGAACAGATTGGACTGCGAAGGTTTGACTCTAAAGCCCAGTAACATTGTTGTTAGAGCCTTTGACGGTTCTAAGAGGATGGTTCACGGAGAAGTGGACATTCCAATCAAAGTGGGTACAGAAATTTTCAACTCTACATTTTATGTGATGGACATTTGTCCTTCATATTCATGCTTTTTGGGAAGGCCATGGATCCACAACGATGGGGCAGTCACTTCTTCTCTACACCAAATGCTAAAGTATCCAGTTCAGGGTAAGATCATAACGGTTCATGGTGAGGAGGAGTATATGATAAGTCACCTTAACTCCTTCCGCTATGTAGAGTTAGATGGAGAATTCATAGAAACGCCTTTCCAACACTTTGAAGAGGTTTCTCCTGAAGTCGCAGTTGCAAAGATAATGACTGATGTGCCTATCGTTTCCAAGCCTGCGTCTCGGATGGCATCCCTTAAAGATGCGGAGGCTGTAATTAAAGAAGGAAGGAGTACGGTGTGGGGGCAACTGCCTGATTTTTCTCACAAGACAGACAAGTTCAGACTAGGTTTTACTGCTGCTGGCCAGAAAGCTGTGCGTCGCTCCCGGGCTGGAGGACCACCCTTAAAAATCACTCACCATGAAATTCATGCCTTAGAAGATGATGATGAAGAAGACAAATTTGAAGATTGGATCTTTCCAACCGTTGAAGGAGGATTAAGCAACTGGGAGGTGAAAGACTTCGTTCCCATCACTTTCATCAATCAGTAATTTATCTTTGAACAATTTCCTGTTTGGTCTGTAATAATTAAACAATTCGTACACTCTTTTCACCTTATGCCTTACCCGGGGCATATAGGTCCATTTGTAAGGGCTTGATTTCTTCATTATCATATGCCATTTTTAATGAATCATTGGATGTTTTCATTTATAAACTGTTGTGTTCATTTTCTTTCCTTTTACATTTTGTTTTGTTTAAGGATGGCTATCCCTTACACATAACCACACTCACAAAATGCAGGTACCCATCCACTCCGGATTCCATGGGTGACTATTCTGCTTTGGCCTTCGGTGACTCTGAAGATTTGGTCAATCATACCGAGTACGAAGGTGATGAAGACTGTGAAGTGCCTGGAGAGTTAGCTAGACTTTTACAACAAGAGGAAAGGGCTATTCTTCCCCATGAAGAGTTGTTAGAGACTATAAATTTGGGAACAGAGGAAGACAAGAAAGAGGTTAAAGTGGGTGCCAACCTGGAGCCAAATTTCAAAGAGCGTTTAGTTCAGCTGTTGAATGAATATGTTGAAATCTTCGCCTGGTCCTATGAAGATATGCCGGGACTAGATACAGATATTGTGGTTCACCGTCTCCCTACAAGAGAAAACTGTCCACCAATCAAACAGAAGTCCGCCGAATGAGGCCCGACATGTCCGAAAAGATTAAAGCTGAGGTGATGAAACAATTCAATGCTGGTTTTCTGGTTGTTACTTCCTATCCATAATGGGTTTCTAACATTGTGCCCGTGCCTAAGAAGGACGACAAAGTCAGAATGTGTGTGGACTACAGAGACCTAAACAGGGCTAGCCCTAAAGATGATTTTCCACTACCACACATCGACATCTTGGTTGACAATACAACTCAACACAAGGTATTTTCCTTCATGGATGGATTCTCGGGATACAACCAGATCAAAATGGCCCCCGAAGACATGGAGAAGACTACTTTTGTTACGCAGTGGGGTACTGTGATCGGTGGATCTGGAACTGACTGTTTTAAAGCTGGTTCGCGAAATGTCGCGGTAAGCAAGAGTCGCCACCGTCTTTTATTTTCTCCAAATGGAAAGGACAAAAGCACAGAAAAATTCCTTATAGAGATTGCTCTCGGTTCGGGAGGTAGGTTATAGAAAGGGAAGGTGTTAGCACCCTTTCTATCCATGGTTATCCATGGGCTCTTAGATACTTGCTCATTGTGTTTTCAAAAATGGTTTGTTTTCTTTTCAACTGTGGGTTTTAAAAAGTTTCTTTGAAAATTCCAGTTCGACTCTTGTATCGGTCCTCAAGAGTGTTTTGAAAAATTGCTTTCGAAAGCTTTTGAAAAGGTGTCGGTGTGAAAAGTATTTTGATTTGTTTTGAAATTTAGAGCAAGTATCTACGAGAACCTACCTACCCTAAGGAATTCGTCTGTGTAAATGTCCTTTAAAGTAGTGCCATCCCACCATTGAGAAGTAGGTAGCACCACCGTTGGAGGTGTTCGGGTCAATTCGAAGGTTCGGGACATGGTGATCACCGGAGCAATAGGAAGACACCTTAGAAGCTACCCTCATGCCAGGTTCCCGGATCATGAGGACTTACTAAGACATCCTCTACTCGACGATCACCTTTCGAGGTAAGGCAACAGTGAGGCGTACCCTAGGGGTGGTGTGTGAATTGTGTGTCATTTTCGGTTTATTATTTGTCTTGTCATGCATTGGTTATCTATGTTTTGATTTTATTTTTGAGCATTCATTCTTTCATGTGATTGTTTAACAGTTAAAAGATGCGGGAATTTAAAGTGCGGAAAAGGTAAAGGTCCTACGCTATTACAAAGGCGCGGGTCTACATCGCCAAATTAATCCAGACCCGATTAAAATAAAGTGCAAAAAATAAATGTCTAATTAACTATTACAGGGCTTTGGAGCAAGTACATTATATTCACAAAAAGAAATAAATAAAACGCGCGAAACAAAAATATAATCGAATGCGAGGGCGTTGAACCCTTTGAAGGAATTAAAATAAAATTATTAAAATAATTAAGTTAAATAAAAAGAAAGAACTTATTTTTTCATGTTTTTGTATCTATGACATTAAAGAAAAATTAAATTGGAATTTAAAAGTTAAATAATTCTAGTTCTAATTGTTTTTAATTTATTTAAAAAAAATACATTAAAGTTAAAACCTAAAATTAAAACTAAATTGATTATATAATTTATTTACAGAATTAATGGTTAATGATACTTATGGTAAAAAAAAAAAAGTGCTAAAGGTCTATTTTTATTATTTTTGGTTATTGAGAAAAAGAATTGAATTAACAACCTAAAATTAAAACTAAATTTATTATGGGATTTCTTTACAAAAAGAGTTATTGATGAATTAAATTAAAATGAGACATATTTTTGTTCTTTTATGATTTTTTCTGATTTTTTTTTGTTTTATATAAAAAAAATGTTTTAATGAATTAATTAGGAGTAATAAAAACAAAATAAAAAAAAAGAATGAAAAGAAAGGAAATAAAGAAAGCAAACTGTGGGGGGTGTTGACCCCAAATGAGGAGGTGAATTTAATAAATCAGGCCCATCTGAATGAAGCCCCTTGTTGACTTTTTTTGAATCATGTGAAACACCTTTGACTGACGCCTATGGTGGATGGCAGGTAGTGGCCATTGGATGGACCACTTGAGACACATGGCAAGTGCCAGCGCTGGGGTGTATGATGGCTCCCTGGGCGATGTGCTGCATAGGAATGAATTAAGCAAAATAATAGAAGTGATGTTAGGGGACCTGGGATTCGAACCCAGGTCCCAGTGTTCACCAACCAATGCCTTAACCAACTGATCCACCAACGCGTCTTGTATATAATATAAGAAACAAATAATATAAAAGAAAATACACGTTAGTGTTATAAAATAAAAAAAACGCATTGGATTCAAACCAACCATTCCAACCGTGCCACGCAGTCGTCTTCCCCAATGTACCTGCACTGAAAATGAAATAGCGGGGGTTTTAAACCCCCCCAAAACGCAAGCCTTTTGAGAATAGCGAATAGGCCATGGTGGGAAAGAAATAGGGCGCGATGGTTCAAATCCACTCAGTGGAAGGTCCTGATTTTAATGGTAGCAATCTTAGGTTCCAATTGTTCCTGGTATGCAAAGCCCTAAAATCAAAACTCTGAAATCCTAGGCAATGGCCATGGTGAAATCGTGCACAGGCTTGGAAAACCCAATTAAATCATGCTAACAGCTTCAGAACAGTCATATTAGTCCAAATCCATGATCAAAAATGACAAATATGGCATGAATATTAAAATGCGAATATCAAAAATTTCAAGGAAAGTTGGACTTGGTTATACCTGTTCTTTGCGTTTGAAGTTCTGAATTTGATGGCTATCATTTCCTTAGGGTGCCAGCAACTTGTTTGGATGAGAATGAGAGTCTGAAACGGGCTCTAGAGGTGTTTTCAGTTTTGAAAAATCTTGGCCAAAATGCAAGTTTGCTCTGAGTGTTGGGGCGCAGCTTAGGTCTCTATGTTGCTTCTGATCACTTGCCTAGGTCTTATGCAACATGTATGAAGAGGAATTATGGCCTCATAATGCAGAGCATTCAATTTCAAGATTCTCCATAAACCTCCATAACCAAACTTCCATTTTTGAACCATTTTTGAATTCTTGCTCTATTTGGCCCCTTGCACGAATTTGGCATATGCTTAATGGTAATTCAAGGTCCATCAAAGTCAGATATCCTCTTTAACTAGGCTTTTTGATTTTCCTTTGATTTTAAAAGATTTAAAATTAATTAAATCTAATAAAATCAATAAAAAATGAAAAAATTAATTAAAAAATTTGAAATAAAAGGTGGGACACGTGGGAATCATGGCCAAGTTAATTCAAGTGGAAAAAGTGGGCCCCTTTTGTCAAAAATGAAATTTCAAGGATAAATGATTTTGGCCATTTCACAAAAATTTCCCAACTTCTCCAATGCATATCTTGGTCAATTTTTAAGATTTGATCATGTTCTTGGACATTTTGGAAAGGTCTTGAAGTCCTATAACCAATGTCTTTGGTCCCATGTCATTTTGATTTACCAATCTCAAGTTATGGTCTTTGACTTAAAATCCCTTTTTGTTGACTTTTGAAAATGACCTATAATGTTGAAATTGATAACTTTTTGTGAGAGCATTTCTTGGACTTGGAGTGTGAAGATGAGTTGTAGGAAATGTCTTCCCCTTCAAAATGAGAATTGGATGGGATTTTTCTGATGAACCATGAAAAAGTTATGCCTTGGTCAAGTTATAGTTGACTTTTCAGCTGTCCAAAAATAGAAACTTTTGCATCTTGATGATTTTTGAGCCAAGCTTTGAGAATCATGATCAAGCATTGATCAAATGATGTTTGTGGCTTCAAAATGAGATGTTGACCAAAAATTTGAACTTTTGACTGTCAAATGACCATTTTGCCCCTACAGTTGACTGTAGTGCAATTAGGGTTTTTGACTGTGTAATTTTGTGCTGAAAGTCTTGAAACTTGACATGTAGGTGCTTGACAATGTTTATAGGCATAGGAGACTTGATTGAGCTCTTGAAAACTTCAACTTCCTTGCAAGAACCAAAACCCTAGTTTGACTGGCTTAGGAGGATAGTTGACTGTGTAGCCCTTGAGTAGACTTTGAACCATTTGCTTGTCATAACTTTGAAGATTATGGGAGGGAAAATTTTGGGGTATAACAGTTGCCCCTGTTCAATCTTCTTAGACCTGAGGATGCAGATTGGCTGGTGTGCCTTTCGTGATCCGAGGGTGGAAGATGATTGAACACTAGAGTGCCCAGAAATTTGCACTCACATAGTAGAGTATCAGTAGTGTGATAGCGGGAATGGGCTTACAGATGCCATTTGGAGAGGTCGATCGCGTAAGAGATTCCTTAGCGAGAACTTGTGTACCTGAGAAAGAAAGAAAATTACCTGGTCTGTTACAGGAGTTGACTTTCAAACTCTTTGTGTAGACGTGCCCTGGATGGATACAGGAATCGAATCTTTAAACTCCTCAGACGTGCCCTGTCAAGATACAGGAATCGAGTCTGGTACTGTAGTCGTCAACATATACACCCTGGCAAGATACAGGAATCGGATCTTCGAACTCTTCAGACGTGCCCTGTCAAGATACAGGAATCGAGTCTGGTACTGTAGTCGTCAACAGATACTCCCTGGCAAGATACAGGAATCGTATCTTCGAACTCTTCAGACGTGCCCTATCAAGATACAGGAATCGAGTCTGGTAATGTAGTCGTCAACAGATACACCCTGGCAAGATACAGGAATCGGATCTTCAAACTCTTCAGACGTGCCCTGTCAAGATACAGGAATCGAGTCTGGTACTGTAGTCGTCAACAGATACACCCTGGAAAGATACAGGAATCGGATCTTCGAACTCTTCAGACGTGCCCTGTCAAGATACAGGAATCGAGTCTGGTACTGTAGTCGTCAACAGATACACCCTGGCAAGATACAGGAATCGGATCTTCGAACTCTTCAGACGTGCTCTGTCAAGATACAGGAATCGAGTCTAGTACTGTAGTCGTCAACAGATACACCCTGGCAAGATACAGGAATCGGATCTTCGAACTCTTCAGACGTGCCCTGTCAAGATACAGGAATCGAGTCTGGTACTGTAGTCGTCAACAGATACTCCCTGGCAAGATACAGGAATCGGATCTTCGAACTCTTCAGACGTGCCCTGTCAAGATACAGGAATCGAGTCTGGTACTGTAGTCGTCAACAGATACACCCTGGCAAGATACATGAATCGGATCTTCGAACTCTTCAGACGTGCCCTGTCAAGATACAGGAATCGAGTCTGGTACTGTAGTCGTCAACAGATACTCCCTGGCAAGATACAGGAATCGGATCTGGAATCACGACAGTTGGTAGCAATTATCTTTGCATTAACTTTTGTCTTGTAAAGACAAAACGTTAGTTGTATGTGATGTCATGATGTATGACATGCGAGATGCTCTCAGAATGAATGAGATTGTATGTTCATGATGCGTATATGCATGCTATAATGTATGAAGATGTGTTGTTTATGAATGTATGTTTTCGTCTTAGGAAACAAATCCTTGACGGGTGCCGGGAAGTCACATCCTGGGCTGATGTTAGAGAATAGTGTTTCCACTGGGGAGTGATGGTTGCAAGAATAAACCGGTAGGAGAAGATGACTCTGTTGGGGGAATAAACTTGTTGAAGAGATTACTCTGCGGGGAGAAAATTATTCTAGCGATTTGGCTGGGGAACAATACTCTGTGGGGAGAGAGGTACTCTTGTTGAGATGTTGGTAGTAAATTTGCTGGGGATACCGTCGTTATATTGGAAGTTTTAATAGACTCCGCTGGGGATAAGAAGACTTCACTGAGGACGATCTTTCCGTGGCTTTTGGCTGAGGATAACCCAGTTATAAGCTCTGGTGGAGCATAACCTTTGAATAAAGTCGGGAGACGCGTTCGTGCTCTGCGAGGATAAGCTTCCAGAATCTACTGGGGATAAGCTTACTGCTTGGGGAGATGGATTCCAACTTCTTGGGGAAACTGGATTGGACTCTCCTGGGGAAGTTTTGAGATGTATTGGGAGTAACTCCACTGAAGGTTTGATATACCGCCGGGGAACAATCTTTAGACCAAGACTGCCAGGGATGCTTGTTAAGAATGCATGTATATTGCGCTGAGGATTGTTGAGATCTGCTGGAGGATACCCAACTTCCTTAAGGTTGACTGTAACTTTGTTTGGGGAGAGTGCATTGATTTGCTGACTCACTCTCTGGGGATGTAAGATATGCTGGTTGTGTTCTTCAACCGAACCTACCTTGATACCTTGGAGGACAGAACAATTAGATTGCTTAGACAACTCTTTATTGCCCCTGTTTCTAATGTTACCTGTAATTAATCCTTTGTTTTGTATGCAAATATTCATGAGTTAGCAAATTATTGTCAATGCATATACCTCACATTGAACCTTGGACGTTCTTCGCAAAACAAAACAGAAAAGGAAAAAACAAAAGGCAATTTGTCTGAAAAGTAATTTTGTATTGATTTTGAATTTTGCCTGTAAAATAGGCGTTTATGTACAAGAGGCTGACGTCCTAGTAAGAGAACGCCGCTGAACAAAAGAATTTATACAAGTTTGTACAAGAGAAAATAAAACAGCTGTGTGAAATGAATGATCCACTGGGTTTCAACTCTGCTATTGCCTTTATATCTTCGAGCGTCTCATCACTTGATGACCTAGCTGAAGATGAAGCTGATTGATCAATGCCGTCTGAACTTGATGTCGATACCGGATTCCGGATACAAAGTGATCCAATGAGACATAGTATTACGCTTTATCCCTAACTTTTTCCTGGACCGCCCTTTCGGGTTTTCAGTCCACCGGGATACCCATTTTTGCCCAAGCCGCCTTTTCAGGTTTTCGACTTGCCGGGTGTACAGATTTTTTTCATTTCATCCCTTCATTTTGCCCGAACCCTTTTGGTTCGCCGGGAAGCCCTAATTTTTGCCTAGGTATGTCAACCTAGCGGGTCTTCTTTCATGCGTAGTATCTTTTTACTATGTCTGCATTGGCGGGGTGAGGAAGGTCGTCACCATCCATGGTGGTTAGAATCATGGCGCCTCCTGAGAACACATGTTTAACCACAAATGGCCCTTCGTATGTAGGGGTCCATTTGCCCCTTGGATCACTCTGAGGAAGGATGATACGCTTGATTACCAGATCCCCAACTTGATATTCTTGTGGTCTGACCTTTTTGTTAAAAGCCATGATCATCCGTTTTTGATACGTCTGACCATGACAAATAGCAGCAAATCTCTTTTCATCAATCAGATTTAGCTAATCAAGTCGTGTCTGGATCCAATCATCTTCACTCAGATCTGCATCCTTCATTATCCGGAGAGAGGGTATCTGCACTTCGATCGGTAAGACTGCCTCCATGCCGTAGACCAAGGAGAAAGGAGTTGCCCCGGTTGATGTCCTGGCTGAGGTACGATACCCATGTAGAGCAAACGGTAACATCTCGTGCCAATCTTTATAAGTCATTGTCATCTTCTGCATGATTTTCTTAATGTTCTTATTTGCTGCTTCTACAGCCCCATTCATCTTCGGTCTGTAAGGAGAAGAGTTGTGGTGCTGTATCTTAAACTGCTCGCAGAGCTCAGTGATCATCTTGTTATTGAGATTGGTACCGTTGTCTGTAATGATTCTTTCAGGGACGCCATATCGACAGATCAGATTATGCCGAATGAACCGTGCCACGACATTCTTGGTTACTGTAGCATAGGAAGCTGCTTCAACCCACTTTGTAAAGTAATCAATCGCTACAAGGATGAAGCGATGCCCGTTAGATGCGGTAGGTCTAATCTCACCGATCATATCAATGCCCCACATTGCAAAAGGCCAAGGTGCAGTCAGGACATTCAGAGGAACTGGAGGAACATGCACCTTGTCTGCATAAACCTGGCACTTGTGACACGTCCGAGAATATTGGTAACAATCAGCTTCCATTGTAGACCAGAAATACCCTGCCCGAAGGATCTTCTTAGCCATAGTGTGTCCACTGGAATGTGTTCCGAAGGTACCCTCATGTAGCTCCGCCATAATCCTTTCTGCTTCAGTCTTATCCACACAACGCAGTAAGGTCGAATCATGGTTTCGTTTATACAAGACGTTGTTGCTAAGGAAGAACTTTGCTGCGAACCTTCTCAGAAACTTCTTATCGTTGACAGATGCACTTTCAGGGTATTCTTGAGCTTCCAAGTACCTCTTCACCTCATGGTACCAAGGCTTCTCAGTCACTAATTCAGTCTCAAGATCACAACAGTATGCCGGTTCGTCCAGTTTCCAGATGATGACCCGGGGAGCCTCATTGTCCCACTTGACTTTGAACATAGAAGACATCGTAGCTAACGCGTCCGCTAACTGATTCTCCTCTCTCGGGAAATGTTCAAAGGTTATCTCTGTGAAGTGGGGGATCATTGTCAACACACATTCTTTGTAAGGAATAAGATTCGGATGTTTCGTATCCCACTCTCCTTTGATCTAATTGATCACGAGAGCGGAATCTCCGAAGACACTCAGAAACTTGATCCTTAAGTCAATTGCAACTTTGAATCCCATGATGCACGCCTCATACTCCGCCATGTTGTTGGTGCAGTTGAAACATAGTCGGGCAGTGAGTGGAGTATGAGTGCCTTGAGGGGATATGATCACAGCGCCGATACCATTACCCAAAGCATTGGAGGCTCCGTCAAAGTGCATAGACCATCGGGATCCTTCCTCAGGTCCTTCATCCGGTCCAGGTACTTCACAATCAGTTACTATCATGATGCTTTCATCTGGAAACTCGAAGTTCATTGATTGATAGTCATCTACGGCCAGATGTGCCAAGTGGTCTGCCAATACACTTCCCTTGATGGCTTTCTGGGTTGTGTACTGAATGTCGTATTCCGTCAAGATCATTTGCCATCTTGCAATTCTCCCAGACAGAGCAAGCTTTTCGAATATATACTTTATAGGATCCATCTTTGAGATCAACAAGGTAGTGTGAGCCAGCATATACTGTCTCAGCCGGCGAGCAGCCCATACCAAAGCGCATCAAGTTTTCTCAAGCAGTGAGTATCGGGTCTCACAGTCGGTAAACTTTTTGCTAAGGTAATAAATGGCATGCTCTTTTCGGCCAGACTCGTCATGCTGCCCCAGCACACACCCCATTGAGTTATCAAGTACTGTCAGGTAAAGTATCAGAGGTCTCCCTTCAACCGGTGGCATAAGGATGGGTGGTTCTTGGAGATACTCTTTGATTCTATCAAAAGCAGCCTGACACTCATCATTCCAACGTACTACCTGATCTTTCCTCAGCAGCTTGAAGATTGGCTCACAGGTAGCAGTTAGGTGTGAGATGAACCGAGCAATGTAATTCAGACGTCCTAAAAAACCTCTGACCTCTTTCTCTGTTTTAGGAACTGGCATCTCTTGAATAGCTTTAACCTTGGCAGGGTCCACTTGAATACCTTTATCACTTACAACGAATCCTAGCAACTTCCCAGATCTTACCCCGAAGGTGCACTTGTTCGGGTTCAACCTCAGCTTGTACAGTTTCAGACGGTCAAACAATTTCTGCAGATGATCAAGGTGTTCTTCCTCAGTCTGGGACCTTGCGATCATGTCGTCAACATACACTTCTATCTCATGATGTATCATATCATGAAATAAAGCAACCATGGCACGTTGGTAGGTTGCCCCAGCGTTCTTTAGTCCAAAAGGCATGACCTTGTAGCAGAAGGTGCCCCACTGAGTAACAAATGTAGTCTTTTCCATGTCTTCAGGAGCCATCTTGATCTGATTATAGCCTGAAAAACCATCCATGAAAGAGAACACCTTATGCTGAGCTGTATTATCAACAAGGACATCAATGTGAGGTAGAGGGAAGTCGTCTTTGGGGCTGGCCCTATTCAGATCCCTGTAGTCGACACACATTCTGACCTTACCATCTTTCTTTGGTACCGGCACCACATTAGCAACCCACTGAGGGTAAGAAGTCACTGCAAGAAAACCAATGTCAAACTGTTTCATAACCTCGGCTTTGATCTTCTCAGACATCTCTGGACGCATACGGCGGACCTTTTGCTTAACCGGAGGGCAGTCTTCCTTAGTAGGCAAGTGATGGACCACAATGTCGGTATCCAACCCGGGCATGTCTTCGTAGGACCAGGCGAATATTTCCATGTAGTCATGTAACATCTGAATCAACCGTTGCTTCACGCCGAGCTCTAGGTTGGCACCAATCTTGACTTCCTTACGATCGGTCTCAGTACCCAGGTTTATTGTCTCCACTGGCTCTTCATGTGGTTGAATTGCCCTCTCTTCCTGGAGTAACAGTCTTGCAAGCTTGCCAGGCACTTCGCAATCATCTTCACCTTCGTCTTCGGCTAAGTTGATCGGATTGTCGAAGTCATAATCGGCAGTAGCAGAGTCGTTACCAGTGAGATCCGGAGTGGATTGAAACCTGTATGAGTGAGTGTGTGTAAATACAGTTGTTTTGCAATATATAAAGAAAGGAAAGAAAAGGAGCGCAAGATTTGAAATGTGAAAAACGTCCAATGCTTTTATTTATGATATATGACAGTGACAAACAAAAGCCCTCATAAATAAGACCACGGTGCCCCGGGCAAGACATCGGGCCATACAGTTTCAATTGATTGTTTATTACAAATCCAAAACAAAGAAGTTCATTACTGGGTGACAAAAGTTATGGGTGTAAAGTCTTTAGCAGTCCAATTGGTCAATCCACCATCAGTCGTCGGGTAGATCCAGCTATCGAACTCTGACTCCTCCACTTCGTCTTCCTCTCCAATAGCATTCACTCCTGAGTGGGTGATGAGCACAGGAGGTCTTCCAATTCTCGCCTTGCGCACAGCTTTCTGAGCCTCTGCAGTGAAACCCAGCCCAAACTTGTTAGTTTTAGGAGTAAAATCAGAGAGCTTGCCCCAGTTTGCACATTCACCCCCTTCAATCACAGCCTGGGCGTCTTTTAAGGAGGCCATCTTCAAAGGAGAAACCTCTTCGACCACTGCTTCTGCTGCTGCCAATGTTTGTGGTACCTCCTCAAAATGTTAAAAGGGGGTCTCAATGAACTCCCCATCCATTTCTACGTACCTGAAGGAGTTGAGGTGGCTGACCATGTATTCCTCTTCCCCTTGCACTGTTACAATCTTCCCCCTGACCGGGTACTTGAGCTTCTGATGCAACGTGGAGGTCACAGCTCCAACCTTGTGGATCCACGGGCGACCCAGCAAACAAGAATAGGATGGACAGATGTCCATCACATAGAATTTTGAATCAAATACCTGTGACCCAACCCTGATTGGGATGTCAACCTCACCATGTACCATTCTTTTGGACCCGTCAAAGGCCCGGACAACAATGTTACTTGGTTTGAGCTCTAGACCCCCACAGTCCAACCTATCCAGAGCCTTCTTGGGCAGCACGTTCAATGAAGAACCAGTGTCAACCAGCACATGAGCAAGAGTAGTGCCCCTGCATTCAATGGAGACATGCAGGGCATCATTATGGTTCTTACCTTTTGCTGTCAGATCGGCATCAGAGAAACCCAGGCCATTATCAGCGGTTAGGTTGGCCACACAGTCGATGAACTGATCAGCAGACGTCTCTTGGGGTACGTGGGCCGTTTTTAAGAAAGCAATCAGGGCCTTGGCATGGGCCTCTGAACACAGCAGCAGCGACAACATGGAGATCTTGGAGGGGGTGTGCCCCAGCTGTTCTACAACGTTGAAATCACTTTTCTTTATTATTTTGAGGATTTCTTCCATCTCCTGTTTGGAAGCCTCAACAATGGTCTTAGGTGCCTCCGTCCGGGCGGGCACATTAGCAGCAATCCCTTTGCCCCGAGCATCAGATGACTCGGCCGCAGGGGTAGAAACTTGGTCAGGGGGGGAAACAGGCACACTGGCAGGTGTGATGATCGAAGGCCTCTGAATTACCGGAGGAGCAATGTCTGGTGAGAATAGTCTTCCACTACGAGTGACCTTAGCAGGCCCGGTGATGTTGGTGACACCAGTATCAGTGTCGAACTCTTGTTTCACACCCAGAACATAAACATCTGCCCCATAGTGCCATGGGACAGCCTTATTAGATTTGTAGGGGATGGGTCCTGGAACAGTAATGGTGATGGGAGCAATCTTGTGGACAGGCAAAATTTGGACAGGCTTCCTTGAAGGAGCCTTGGAAGGGTTGTTGAAGATGGTAATAATTGAGACTTCTTCAACAGGAGCAGCAGGAACAACAGTCTTTCTGAACAAAATCTCTTTACTATCCATCAGGTTTTGGACGCCTGACTTCAGCAAAGAACAACCAGCAGGGGAAGCAACACACAGAGGGCAACCTTTGCTACATCCCGGAAATAAACCGGCTAGCAACAGGTTCCTCTTGACCGTCAGTAGCGGAGTAGCAACATCATCCACCGAAGCTACATACAAATCCTCCTCAACAGCATTCACTCCATGCTGGGGCATGGGAGCGGTTACAACATTTGGCCTCTCGGGCGCCTCAAACTGTATCTCCTTTGCATCAATAAGGTCCTGAACCTTATTCTTTAGGGCCCAACAGTCATCTGTGTTATGCCCCGGGCTATCAGAGTGATAAGCGCAACGGGCGTTGGGGTTGAACCTGGGGGATGTAGTATTCACACCCTTCGGAGCCTCTCTGACAGTTACCAGGCTAGTTGACAGCAGTTGTGGCAGGATCTGAGAGAGAGTCATGCTGAGCCGAGTATACTGCCGTTTGGGCCTCTCAGCCCTGGGTTGGTTGTACTGTTGGGGAGCAGCAGCAGGCTTAGAAATAACCACCGCGTTGACAGCTTGGCGGTGTTCAGGTTTGTTTTTCCTTCTTGGGCCATACACAGCACTAGCCTCTTTCTTGAAGGGCTTCTTTTCAGCATTGGAGGAGGCAACCTTCTGTATCTTCCCCGATTTTATACCGGCCTCGATCCTTTCACCAGTCAGGATCAGATCAGTAAACCCAGCAGAGGAATTACCAATGAGATGATTGAAAAATGGACCAGATAGGGTCCCCAAAAACATATCCACCAGCTCCCGGTCCGTCAATGGTGGCTGCACCCTGCCAGCCAGATCTCTCCATTTCTGTGCGTACTCCTTAAAACCTTCACCCGACCCTAGCGACATACCCTGGAGTTGGGTACGCGTAGGAGCGAGGTCGGAATTATATTGATATTGCTTGTAAAAAGCAGTGGCCAGATCCTCCCAGTTACGAATGTTGGTTCCATCCAACTGATAGAACCATTCGAGGTGAGTCCCTGAAAGACTCTCCTAGAAGAAGTGGATCCATAAGTTCCTGTCTGCTGTGTAAGGCTGGATCTTCCTTACATAAGAACGGAGGTGCATCTTGGGACAGGAAGCCCCGTCATACTTCACAAAGGCAGGTGCCTTGAACTTGTGTGGAATCACCACCCCAGTAGATAACCCCAAGTCTCCGAAATCCAGTCCAGGCACATGCTGAATTTCCATAGCTTTTAATCTGTCCTCCAGCTGCTTGTACCGGTCTTCAGCAGGAGGGTACTGTTCGTCGTTGAAGTCTGTTTCAGTATTAGAGACCACAGGAGTAGGGACCTCCCTTTCTTGGTGACTACCTTCCCCCACAGATGGAGTAGTCCTCTCAGCCTCATTTTGCAAGTGTTCCCGAGTCTGCGCCCAGTGTTAAATAGCACAGTCCTCTTCTTCTTCTTATTCTTCTTCAGAAGCATAGCCTTCAGCTCTTTTTGACCTTGATCCAAACCCATGATCAGCTCCTGAAATTGGGCGTTCTGCGCCTGAAGGGCCTTGATAGATGTCTCGGTTGATGATTCGGGGTTCATGATGTTGTAATAAACAGCGAAGAACAGTCAGCAACCTGAAAAGAAGAGTACCTGTGATGCATATGATGAATGGAATGCGTATGATTTATGTTTTCAAAGACAATCGGGAATCAACTTTGTAAACAAAAAGGAACACACTTCATTAGATTCAACTTTGAAACTGAAATTATTCAACCGGTTGCCCTTAGGCGTTACATGAAAGGAAATACTGAAAAGGGAAGTAAAACTGTAAAAGAACATCCAGAGCTCCTTATTGATCCCATGGTCTCCTCTTCTCAGTACGAATGTAGGCATTCAGAGCTCGCTCATTCTCCAACTGCTTTGTCAGCTTTTGGATCTTCAATTCTTGCTCGTTGAACTTTTCCTGGTAAGAGTCCCGTTCTTCTCGCAGTTGCGACCAAGACCTCTTTAATGTCTCATAATCAGTGGGCATCTGGGGAGGCAGGACAGTTGGAGGAACACCATCTTTGTCAGGACACTCAAGAATGACGGGTCTGACAGCTTCATATGGCATACCTAACTTCTGAGCTCGGATGCGAACCCATTTGTAATAGGCTTCCATAGGTAAAGAAGTCTTTGGTCCCAACTCTTGTGGGTCAGCTTTATGAACTTTGTCCCAAGCCTTGATGAACCTACGACGCAGCTCGTCACTATCCACCTGAAACTCAAAACTGATGTGAGGCACCAACATTTCATGAGGCCCTGCTCTTCTTGCTCTTCCAAACTGACGGAGTGCTAGACATGGATTGTAAGAGATTCCTCCTTGGGTACCAATCAGAGGAACATTAGGGTATTCCTCGCATCGATCAATAATAGCTATCTCATCCAAACCTCTGCAAGTCCAAATGATGTCTTTATCGGTGAGAGACATTAACCTATGAGCCCAACCTCTTCCTTCTTGGTTCTTTAGTACGAACTTAGGGAGGTGTGAAATAAACCACCTCACCAACAAAGGGATACAACACCATAGGGTTCCTCGTCTTCGGGTAGTACGAGCATGAAGTTGTTGCAAGATGTCACCCAAGAGAGTGGGTACGGGATTCTGAGACATAAAGATCCTTATGGCAGTGACATTGATGAAGTTGTTAGGATTGGGAAACAAGACTAACCCATAGATTAGGAGAGCCAAGATGTCTTCATATGCCCTAAAGTCCAGGTCATTCCAGAAACTGTTAGCTTTACCAATCAGAAATTTGGCCAAGAAACCCTTAACTCCGCTTCTAGTTACCCAGTTGTCCATTACCTCTTGATGTGTCAAGGGAAGAGCTGTAGCAACATCCTCAAGCCTGAGGGTCTTTTCCCAACCAGTAAAGGGAGTCTGATCCAAGATAGGGATACCAAGCAGATCAGAGAACTCTTCCAGGGTAGGGACCAGCTGGAAGTCTTAAAGGGTGAAGCACTGGTACAGAGGGTCATAGAACTGGGTCAGAACACTCATCAACTATTGATCCCGCTTTGCAGTGACTAAACTGAGAAGAGAACCATGCCTCTGAATGAAGGAAGTGGTATTTGGAATCCTGCTAACCAACTCTTCAAGCAACTCAGGTGAGTGAACAAAGTTGAACCGGATAGTATTCCTTCGCACAGGCATCATGGTTTCCTACAAAACAGAGCAAAGGTGAAACCCTCTTGTCTTTGAAATGGTCAGTCCTTATGCAGGATGCATGCAATGCTCATGATGTTATGATGCTATGATAAAGCACACCACAAATAGATAAAAAGGCAAACATGGTAAGGCACACAAGTCACACAAAGCAAGCCCTTAAAGTTTAGGCCAGCATGAGGTCTAGGTACTACCCTCTTTCAGTTTGTTGGTTCATACCTGTCCTATCAAAGTAACCGGGTTCTTAGAGGATCCCAATATCATTGACTACCCTCAATCGGTCATAACTCCAGCATCGCAATCTTTTCTTGCGGCCAGAACCATCACGAGAGTTTAGCCTCAATGGGCGTAGCATACTGCTACTGTTCTAATGGCCAAGTTGTGTCAATTAAGGTTCTAAGGTTGTTGGTGCTTAATGACTCCTCAGAAGACCCATATTCTCCTCGTTACAACACAAGGGATATCGGTACAGACCAAGGTGCCACACCAACGTAGCCACTGCTTCACCCATGTCGGTCTACGCCAGACAGGTCCCTCACAGCTTATGCTACCTAAACAGGGTATCCCCAGATCCGGGTTAGGATCTATGTAACTCCCATGCAACCCACAAATTTAAAGCAGACAAGTCAATACAATTGAAAACACAGTTATGAACTATCCCTAAGGTACACCTCACTTTAAGTTTAATTCCCCAGCAGAGTCGCCAGTTCTGTGATCGGTGGATCTGGAACTGACTGTTTTAAAGCTGGTTCACGAAATGTCGCGGTAAGCAAGAGTCGCCACCGTCTTTTATTTTCTCCAAATGGAAAGGACAAAAGCACAGAAAAATTCCTTATAGAGATTGCTCTCGGTTCGGGAGGTAGGTTATAGAAAGGGAAGGTGTTAGCACCCTTTCTATCCATGGTTATCCATGGGCTCTTAGATAATTGCTCATTGTGTTTTCAAAAATGGTTTGTTTGCTTTTCAACTGTGGGTTTTAAAAAGTTTCTTTGAAAATTCCAGTTCGACTCTTGTATCGGTCCTCAAGAGTGTTTTGAAAAATTGCTTTCGAAAGCTTTTGAAAAGGTGTCGGTGTGAAAAGTATTTTGATTTGTTTTTAAATTTAGAGCAAGTATCTACGAGAACCTACCTACCCTAAGGAATTCGTCTGTGTAAATGTCCTTTAAAGTAGTGCCATCCCACCATTGAGAAGTACGTAGCACCACCGTTGGAGGTGTTCGGGTCAATTCGAAGGTTCGGGACATGGTGATCACCGGAGCAATAGGAAGACACCTTAGAAGCTACCCTCATGCCAGGTTCCCGGATCATGAGGACTTACTAAGACATCCTCTACTCGACGATCACCTTTCGAGGTAAGGCAACAGTGAGGCGTACCCTAGGGGTGGTGTGTGAATTGTGTGTCATTTTCGGTTTATTATTTGTCTTGTCATGCATTGGTTATCTATGTTTTGATTTTATTTTTGAGCATTCATTCTTTCATGTGATTGTTTAACAGTTAAAAGATGCGGGAATTTAAAGTGCGGAAAAGGTAAAGGTCCTACGCTATTACAAAGGCGCGGGTCTACATCGCCAAATTAATCCAGACCCGATTAAAATAAAGTGCAGAAAATAAATGTCTAATTAACTATTACAGGGCTTTGGAGCAAGTACATTATATTCACAAAAAGAAATAAATAAAACGCGCGAAACAAAAATATAATCGAATGCGAGGGCGTTGAACCCTTTGAAGGAATTAAAATAAAATTATTAAAATAATTAAGTTAAATAAAAAGAAAGAACTTATTTTTTCATGTTTTTGTATCTATGACATTAAAGAAAAATTAAATTGGAATTTAAAAGTTAAATAATTCTAGTTCTAATTGTTTTTAATTAATTTTAAAAAAATACATTAAAGTTAAAACCTAAAATTAAAACTAAATTGATTATATAATTTATTTACAGAATTAATGGTTAATGATACTTATGGTAAAAAAAAAAGTGCTAAAGGTCTATTTTTATTATTTTTGGTTATTGAGAAAAAGAATTGAATTAACAACCTAAAATTAAAACTAAATTTATTATGGGATTTCTTTACAAAAAGAGTTATTGATGAATTAAATTAAAATGAGACATATTTTTGTTCTTTTATGATTTTTTCTGATTTTTTTTGTTTTATATAAAAAAATGTTTTAATGAATTAATTAGGAGTAATAAAAACAAAATAAAAAAAAGAATGAAAAGAAAGGAAATAAAGAAAGCAAACTGTGGGGGGTGTTGACCCCAAATGAGGAGGTGAATTTAATAAATCAGGCCCATCTGAATGAAGCCCCTTGTTGACTTTTTTTGAATCATGTGAAACACCTTTGACTGACGCCTATGGTGGATGGCAGGTAGTGGCCATTGGATGGACCACTTGAGACACATGGCAAGTGCCAGCGCTGGGGTGTATGATGGCTCCCTGGGCGATGTGCTGCATAGGAATGAATTAAGCAAAATAATAGAAGTGATGTTAGGGGACCTGGGATTCGAACCCAGGTCCCAGTGTTCACCAACCAATGCCTTAACCAACTGATCCACCAACGCGTCTTGTATATAATATAAGACACAAATAATATAAAAGAAAATACACGTTAGTGTTATAAAATAAAAAAACGCGCTGGATTCAAACCAACCATTCCAACCGTGCCACGCAGTCGTCTTCCCCAATGTACCTGCACTGAAAATGAAATAGCGGGGGTTTTAAACCCCCCCAAAACGCAAGCCTTTTGAGAATAGTGAATAGGCCATGGTGGGAAAGAAATAGGGCGCGATGGTTCAAATCCACTTAGTGGAAGGTCCTGATTTTAATGGTAGCAATCTTAGGTTCCAATTGTTCCTGGTATGCAAAGCCCTAAAATCAAAACTCTGAAACCCTAGGCAATGGCCATGGTGAAATCGTGCACAGGCTTGGAAAACCCAATTAAATCATGCTAACAGCTTCAGAACAGTCATATTAGTCCAAATCCATGATCAAAAATGACAAATATGGCATGAATATTAAAATGCGAATATCAAAAATTTCAAGGAAAGTTGGACTTGGTTATACCTGTTCTTTGCGTTTGAAGGTCTGAATTTGATGGCTATCATTTCCTTAGGGTGTCAGCAACTTGTTTGGATGAGAATGAGAGTCTGAAACGGGCTCTAGAGGTGTTTTCAGTTTTGAAAAATCTTGGCCAAAATGCAAGTTTGCTCTGAGTGTTGGGGCGCAACTTAGGTCTCTATGTTGCTTCTGATCACTTGCCTAGGTCTTATGCAACATGTATGAAGAGGAATTATGGCCTCATAATGCAGAGCATTCAATTTCAAGATTCTCCATAAACCTCCATAACCAAACTTCCATTTTTGAACCATTTTTGAATTCTTGCTCTATTTGGCCCCTTGCACGAATTTGGCATATGCTTAATGGTAATTCAAGGTCCATCAAAGTCAGATATCGTCTTTAACTAGGCTTTTTGATTTTCCTTTGATTTTAAAAGATTTAAAATTAATTAAATCTAATAAAATCAATAAAAAATGAAAAAATTAATTAAAAAATTTGAAATAAAAGGTGGGACACGTGGGAAGCATGCCCAAGTTAATTCAAGTGGAAAAAGTGGGCCCCTTTTGTCAAAAATGAAATTTCAAGGATAAATGATTTTGGCCATTTCACAAAAATTTCCCAACTTCTCCAATGCATATCTTGGTCAATGTTTAAGATTTGATCATGTTCTTGGACATTTTGGAAAGGTCTTGAAGTCCTCTAACCAATGTCTTTGGTCCCATGTCATTTTGATTTACCAATCTCAAGTTATGGTCTTTGACTTAAAGTCCCTTTTTGTTGACTTTTGAAAATGACCTATAATGTTGAAATTGATAACTTTTTGTGAGAGCATTTCTTGGACTTGGAGTGTGA
This sequence comes from Vicia faba, assembly GCA_948472305.1. Classification (NCBI taxonomy): domain Eukaryota; kingdom Viridiplantae; phylum Streptophyta; class Magnoliopsida; order Fabales; family Fabaceae; genus Vicia; species Vicia faba. The sequence goes on along the minus strand of OX451736.1, from coordinate 510,407,496 downwards.
AGATGAGTTGTAGGAAATGTATTCCCCTTCAAAATGAGCATTGGATGGGATTTTTCTGATGAACCATGAAAAAGTTATGCCTTGGTCAAGTTACAGTTGACTTTTCAGCTGTCCAAAAATAGAAACTTTTGCATCTTGATGATTTTTGAGCCAAGCTTTGAGAATCATGATCAAGCATTGATCAAATGATGTTTGTGGCTTCAAAATGAGATGTTGACCAAAAATTTGAACTTTTGACTGTCAAATGACCATTTTGCCCCTACAGTTGACTGTAGTGCAATTAGGGTTTTTGACTGTGCAATTTTGTGCTGAAAGTCTTGAAACTTGACATGTAGGTGCTTGACAATGTTTATAGGCATAGGAGACTTGATTGAGCTCTTGAAAACTTCAACTTCCTTGCAAGAACCAAAACCCTAGTTTGACTGGCTTAGGAGGATAGTTGACTGTGTAGCCCTTGAGTAGACTTTGAACCATTTGCTTGTCATAACTTTGAAGATTATGGGAGGGCAAATTTTGGGGTACAACAGGTACCTTCTGCTATAAAGTGATGCCATTCGGACTGAAGAATGCCGGGGCAACCTATCAGCGAGCCATGGAAGCTTTGTTTCATGACATGATACATCATGAGATTGAAGTATATGTAGACGACATGATAGCCCGTTCACAAATGGAAGAAGAACACCTCGACCATCTGCAAAAGTTGTTTGTCAGATTAAAGGAATATAAGCTCAGACTGAACCCTAGCAAGTGCACTTACGGAGTCAGGTCTGGTAAACTTTTGGGATTCATCGTCAGTAAAAAAGGCATCGAGGTTGATCCTGCTAAAGTCAAAGCTATACAAGAAATGCCTGCCCCCCGCACTGAAAAGGAGGTCAGAGGTTTCTTGGGACGCTTAAACTATATCGCAAGGTTCATCTCTCACCTAACATCTACTTGTGAGCCAATCTCCAAGCTGTTGAAGAAAGATCAGATGGTTGAATGGAACAATGATTGTCAAGTTGCTTTTGATAAGATCGAGGAGTATTTGCTGGAACCTCCTATCTTGATGCCACCTGTCGAAGGAAGACCTTTAATCATGTATCTGACTGTTTTGGATAACTAAATGGGGTGCGTACTGGGCCAACATGACGAGTCTGGTCGAAAAGAGCATGCCATTTATTACCTTAGCAAAAAGTTTACCGACTGTGAGACCCGCTACTCACTGCTCGAGAAAAATTGCTGCGCTTTGGTATGGGCTGCTCGCCGGCTAAGGCAGTATATGTTGACATATACCACTTTGCTGATTTCCAAAATGGATCCGATTAAGTACATCTTCGAGAAGCCTGCTTTATCCGGAAGAATCGCTAGATGGCAGATGATCCTGACTGAATATGATATCCAGTACACAACTCAAAAAGCTATAAAAGGGAGTGTACTAGCTGACCATCTAGCTCATCAAGCCGTCGAAGATTACCAATCTATGAGGTTCGACTTCCCTGACGAGGACATTATGACATTGGACAACATTGAAGGTAACAAACTGTATGACGGACCTGAACAAGGATCCTGATGGACCCTGTACTTTGATGGTGCTTCAAATGCGCTTGGCAACAGTATCGGCGCCGTACTTATTTCTCCAGAAGGTTGCCATACGCCTTTCACTGCTAGACTTTGCTTCAACTTCACCAATAACATGGCCGAGTATGAAGCTTGTATCTTTGGTCTCAAGGCTGCTATTGACTTGGGAATCAAATCTCTTATTGTATTTGGGGACTCAGCTTTGGTTATCAGTCAAATCAAAGGAGAGTGGGACACCAAACATCCTAATCTTATCCCATACAAAGAACATGTCTTGACATTGTTTCCTCATTTCGAGCAGATTACCTTTGAGCACTTCCCACGAGAAGAAAATCAGCTAGCAGATGCTATGGCTACAATGTCTTCCATGTTTAAACTCAACTGGGATAATGAGGCTCCCCAAATCACCATCGAACGAATGGACGAACCTGCGCACTGTCATGAGATTAATACCGAAGAAGTAGTGGAACAACCCTTGTTTCATGTAATCAAAAAGTATCTCTATACTCGAGAATACCCTGAAGGAGCTTCAGTCAATGAAAAAAAGTTCTTAAGGAGATTTGCTGCCAAGTTCTTCCTGAGTTATGGTATCTTATATAAGCGCAACCATGATTGTGTTCTACTTCGTTGTGTGGACAAGGTTGAAGCAAAATTGATCATGACCTAAATACATAGTGGCACCTTTGGCACCCACTTAAGCGGACATACGATGGCTAAGAAGATTCTAAGGGCAGGCTACTACTGGTCTACCATGGAAGATGACTGTCATCAATATTCCCATACTTGTCACAAATGCCAAGTCTATGCTGACAAGGTACATATTCCTCTAGTTATTCTCAATGTTCTGACAGCTCCTTGGCCATTCGCGATGTGGGGAATTGACATGATTGGAGAGATCAAGCCTACAACATCCAATGGACATCGCTTCATCTTGGTCGCTATTGATTATTTTACCAAGTGGGTCGAAGCATCTTCCTTCGCCTCCGTTACAAAGAACGTGGTTGCCCGCTTCATCAAGCAGAACCTCATATGCCAGTATGGTATCCCCGACAGGATCATCACGGACAACGGTACGCACCTGAATAACACTGTAATCACCGCTCTGTGCGAGCAGTTCAAGATTCAACATCAAAATTCATCTCCCTATCGGTCAGAGATGAACGGTGTTGTTGAAGTCGCAAACAAAAATATCAAGAAGATCATTCAAAAGATGACAATCACATACAAAGACTAGCATGAGATGTTACCGTTTGCTCTGCACGGATATCGTACCACGGCGCGTACTTCAACTGGGGCAACCCTCTTTTCTTTGGTATATGGCATGGAGGCTGTTTTACCTATGGAAGTTCAGATTCCTTCTTTAAGGATTATGAAGGATGTTGGTTTAAGTGAAGACGATTGGATTCAGACACGGCTTGATCAACTTAATTTGATCGACGAGAAGCGACTTACTGTTGTTTGTCATGGTCAGACGTATCAAAAACGGATGATCAAGGCTTTCAACAAGAAAGTTAGGCGTCAGGTATATCAAGTCGGAGATCTTGTAATCAAGCGGATCATCTTGCCACAAAGTGATCCCAGGGGCAAGTGGACTCCTACTTACGAAGGACCATTTGTGATCAAAAACATCTTTTCTAGTGGGGCTATGATTCTAACCACCATGGACGGGGACGACCTGCCGCACCCTGCGAATGCAGACATAGTCAAAAGATACTACGCATAAACGACCCGACTAGTTGAAAACCCGAAAGGTCGACTTAGGCAAAAATGGGCATCCCGGTGAATCGAAAACCCGAAAGGGCGATTCAGGCAAAAATTAGGGATAAATAAAAAATCTGTACACCCGGCAAGTTGAAAATCCGAAAGGGCGACTTGGGCAAAAAAGGGTTTCCCGGTGGATCGAAAACCTGAAAGGGCGGTCCAGGCAAAAGTTAGGGAATTAAAGCGTATGACTATGTCTCGTCAAATCACTTTAAGGACAATCTCTTCACGACCAAAGTCCAAGCTTCTGATCAATCCAATCATCCGCGGACGAAGCAACGAATGGACAAAGATACTCAGAATTGTGAAGGCTATAGAAGAATGGGAACCCCATGGAATTGTTACACATAGCCATCTTTCTTTTTGTTTAAAATTTTTCTCAATTTTTCGACAACATTCTCTTACTACGATATCTGTCTCCTTTGTATAAAGATACTTATAAAAGTTAATACAAAAATACTTCAAAGTGCAGAAATTTTCTTGCCTTTCCTTTCTTTTTACACTTATGTTTTATTTGAAAACATCCAATGGTTTGTTAAATGAGCATATGCATTTAAATATAATCACTGCTTACAAATAAAACGAAATAAGAAAGGATAATTACTGATAGGTTGAAAGTATAGGCAAACGTATTTAGGCTATTCCAGAAGAAATCCCCCACAGTATGTCATTCAGATCCTCAACAGAGCTAAAACCTTGAAGTACATATCCCCAGCGGAGTTAAATTTCAAAATTCTCATCAGAGTTAAGTTTCTAAAAAACTCCCGATCCCCAGCGGAGCCAGAATACTCTAAAATTTCATCACCAGCGGAGTCCAAAACTTCAGATCTTAAACCCCGGTGGAATACTATCCAACTTCCTCCGATTCACTAGCGGAGTTCTCCACAAAACAAGGAATCCCCAGTAGATTGGCATACAACCCAAGCTCCTGATTTCCCCGACAGAATAAACACTCCCCCCACAGAGTTATTTCCCGACAGAACAAATATTCTAGTTCCCGTTTCTCCATTAGAAGCCTCCCAGGTTTTAATTCCCCAATAGAGGTCGTCGGATTTTTCCTTATTTCCCCAGGAAAGTCATGAAGGATTCTCACATCCCCACAGAAGTTGTCAAAGTTTTGATAATCCTCGCAGGTTGCCAAGGATTTTCTATCCCCAACAGTAATCAACAAGGTTTTCTCATCTTCAACAATCAAAGATTTTTGGAATTCCCAGCATCAGTCAAGGATTTACTTTCCCCGACAACAGTCAAAGATTTCATTATCTCTAGCTATCAAGGATTTATTTTCCTCAGCAAGACAACTAATCAGTTTACATGCACATCCATTACATTCGTATATCATAAACATTGATGGAACACATTTTATTGCATCATACATATCATGCAACATAACTTTGTGCTTTAGCTAACGTTCTACCCCTTTCAGGATAAGATTAAAAAGCTATCGTTAACAACTATTCAGAGATTTCAGATACAGTATGGATACACCCCCAGACACGGCGGTCATTCTATTACTCATTCAGAATTTCAAGTCAAGATACAGTATGGATACACCCCAGACGCGGCGGTCATTCTATTACCCATTCAAACTTCAGCAATCAGATACAGACTAGATACGCTCCAGACACGGAGGCCATTCTATTTCTCATTCAGATTCAACTATCAACTTCAAGTTCAGATACACTACAGACACGAAAGTTATTCTGTCACTTGTCCGGATCCAGTTACAGTATGGATATACTCCAGACACGGAAGTTATTCTGCTACTCATACAGATCTCAACTTCAGATACAGTCCAGATACGCTCCAGACACGGTTGCCATTCTGTCACTCATTCGGAATTTATCCCCATCACATAGATGCTCCATACATAGATGTTTCTCTGTTACCTATTCAGAATACAGATACACTCCAGACACGGCAGTCGTTCTGATATTCATTCAAGAATGAAATACAGTTACAACTCAGATACGCTCTAGACACAGACGCTATTCCCTTGCTCATACGAACCCAGTCTCCAAATACAACTCAGATACGTTCCAAATATGGAACCCATTCTGATGTTCATTCTACTGATTTTCAACAAACATGTTTTGGATGGCATCTCTAAGCCCATCTCCAGCAAGATTCTACCATTTCCAAATGGCATCTTTAAGCCCATTCCCTCAACCACATTTTGACGAGTGCAAATTTATGGGCACTCTAGTGTCCAATCCTCTTTTACCTTCGAGTCACGAAAGGCAAACTTGCCAATCTAACTCTTCAGGTTCAAGAAGATTGAACAGGGGAAACTGTTGTACCCCAAAATTTTCCCTCTCATTTTATCAACATTTCTCATCACAAGGCTTTTGGAACTCAAGATCAAGCTAGGGTTTGCTCTGCTCAAGACATCTCCTTGCACTGATGACCTAAATTAGGGTTTGAGTTTGCACAAGGATTTTTGGACCTTCAATTCTCAAATTCACTTTTATACTTCATATTGGACTTATAAGTTTGTCCATACCAAATTTCAAGCCTTAAATCAAATTTTTGCCCAGTCAATTGGACAGTTGACCTAGAAATCAACTGTATTGGGGAAAAAGTCAACTGTGGCCAATTTACAGTCAAACCTCATGAATTTTGACCCACATCAACATTATGAACTCATATGAACCATTGGATCAAGTTTTGACCACAACTCCACAAGAAATTTGATCAGATCACCAAAAGGGCAAAATGGTCATTTTTAGGGTTTTGACTGTACAAAGGCAATTTCTAACTTTTTGACCTAGCCAATGGCAAATTAGGTTCAACCATGGACTCAAGGACTCAATGACATCATCTTGACTTATTCAACAAGTTCAAAAGATCTCAAATGCATGGGATTGACAGATGAATTTTTCAGTCAACTGATCAAAATTTGACTGTACACTGAAAAGTCAAACTTTGACTTTTTGGTCAAAATCAAGTGCCAAGGGTCATTTTTCATCAAGATGTCAAATTATGAAACTTGTTCATCAAGAAACCTAAAATTGTAAATTAGGGTTTGAAATTGAAAATTTTCATAACTTAGAAATTTTCTAAGTTATGAAATTTTCTTAATTTTTCCTAACTTTGCCCCACATTTTCACCATGATGCAAATGGATTCAAACAAAACCTCCAACATGAAAGTTGTAGTCCTCCATAAAGTATACAAATTTTATTCACAAAGTTTTCTCAAAATAAGCTTGGATCTCAAGTTATGATTTTTGGAACAAGGGTACCTAAAACTTTTAACTTAGTGAAATTTTGTCCTAGTTTAGGCAGGATTTTGACCTATCTTCTTGGTCATTTTTCACATAGTTCCACTTGGCGTATCAATTTTCATTTCAAAGTTGGATTATAGAGCATGTTGCAAGCTTTCCAAATTGTCCAAGAACTCCTCAAACACATTTTTGGTTAGGGAGTATCGAAGGCTTGAAGTTGGCAAAAACTCACTTTTCATCCATGGCATATTCATGTTCATACAAGTTGCATTTTCAAATCAGCATGCCTTACACTAGTTTACAGGCCTCTAAACCACTTCAAACTCCATAATTAAATGCAAATCCATCAGTCTAAGCTTTTGTTTTGATCATTTGGACATTGTACACAAAACTAAGCCCTAAGTAGAAAAAGGTAAATTTCCATTTTTGCTTAAGTATGCTTTATGTCAAACCAACAATCCTTGAGCATTGGTCCAAGATATCTTGAAGCAAAACAAATTCACATATCAGAGGGGCCAAGAGCAAAGTATGCAAGCATATTTGATAGCCTGTACAGGCCTGTAACTTCACTTCCACATTTCTTACTTCAAAAACAAGAAACTTGTCAAAAACTTAAGAACTTGAAAACCAACAAAGACCAACTTACACAAACAGTTTGAACATCTTTCTCACACCCCTTTGAGCTAGAAACATGATTGCTTGAGCCTCTAAACACTCCATAGCCAGAAATAACATTCCTTTGGCAAAACAGGACAGGTTCTGCAACTTGAATGCCATAGCTCATTTGGCTCGTGCGTTTTGCCCCAAGTTGCTTCAAACACCTTCCATTCAACTCACCAAAGCTATCCCAAACCTCAAACACCAACTGTAAATCCATTTACAGTGTTCATCATTTTCATTTTGAGCTTGTGCAGGTTGAGTTCTATAGGTTGATTCAAGGACATTCAAGGCAAGCTAGCTATTGGAGAAGGTCAAGTGAAGTTCAAGCAAGCTACCAGACATCTCAAGCCTTGTTGAAAAGCACTACATTGTCCTACACGAATCCAACTGAAACAGGTTTTTCTTCACTTTCTATCTCTCTATTTAGGAACATTTAGCCTTAGGTTTGTGAATAAAAAATGTAGTGTTCATTGCCATGAAGTGGTACATATGCTCAGTTTTCATTTATATTAAGTGTGCTAGGAGAATTTCATCCATGAACATGCTAAAAAAACTAGGTCAGATTTTAGGGCCAGAGAAATTCTCTCTGGTCTTTGAGAGTTAGGACTAGTTGTTTATATGGTTGGAATCGTCTTTAAATTCTCTACAAGTTTGATGTTGTGTGTTTTTGCAATAGATCACGTATCTAGGATCTGGTAGTTTGTACAGGGACGCGCGCGTTTTTTCAAATGCTGGAGGTTGAAGACGAAGTTTTGGGCTGGGCTTGGCCTGGCTACTTTTGACACCCCCTCTTTTCCTTTTTGCACCCCCTGGCCCAATTTCTTGTTTTTTTTTATATTTTTGCATTTTTGTTTTCATTTCTGATTTTGTTTATTTACTTCCAAATATAAAAAATGCTCAAAAATATTTTCATAAATTTTTTACATTTATTTTGCATTTTATTTTAATTTTTCTAACATAAAAAGCATTTAAATACTTTTATATTATTTATTTAAACTTGAAAATAATATATAATTTATACTTTTATTTTTGTTCTTTATTTTTATTCTTACAAAAAATATTTTTATAAATATAATTTATTTTTGTACATATTTTATTTTATATTATACATATTTAGTATACTTAATATACATATATATATATACATATATACTTTTATTTTATTAAATACTTTAGAATAAAAATACAAAATATTACATTTTTACTTTTATTTTTATTTATACTAAAAAATACTTTTTCTAAGTATATTTTATTTTTACATATATTAATATATTTTATTATATATATATATATATATATATATATAATATAATGTATTTATTTTCTTAAAGAAATTAGGGTTTTATCCTTAAACAAATAAAATAAATCTTTTATTTATTCCTTTATTTTTTACATTAAATATTTTACATACATAAACAAACAAAAACTTTTTTTGCATAATTCATATTATTTGATATATTTATCTATTTTGTTTATTTAAATATTGTCCATTTAAATATTTATGCATTGTGAAATCAATTTGGATGTAATAGTAAACTAGGGTTTATATTTCTTGTCAAATACCCCCCATTCAAATATTGTACCCCCATCCCTATAATCATATTGTAATAGCTTAGAATTTTAAATTCTTGCACTTTACGCTTTCAATTATGCCATGATTAGACAATTAGGGTTTGTATGCAAAAATCCAAATCAACAAATAGTTTGACCTAATCAAAGACAAAAATGCATGAAAATCAAACACAATGCACACTTGCACCCCTAGGGTTACAATCCACTTGTTGCCTTCAAAAATGGGCAATGATATGCATGTTAGGTACTTTGGCAAAACAAAAACAAAACAAAAGATCATAGCCCCTCGATGACGCTATCTTGGTTTCCTAAACAAAAATGATCAAGTCCCTCAAAAAGTTGCCAAAGATACTTGACACAATTGCTATCATGGTCTATACGATGACCCGCGCTTGTCCCGTTTAACATCCTAACACAAGGTTGTTCACCAAATGCAATGGTGAAACAACACTGTCAAAAGGGTTAAAAATAATAGGAAAGATCTTTGAGTAAAATAGGGTAGATAGCTCTTAGTTACTTGATCAAAAAAGCTTGCAAAAACATCCTTGCTATTTTCAAACACACTTCACAACACAATTTCAAAACATTATTCAAATCAAACTTTCAAACATTGAAATCTTTTCAAAAGACAAAAACACCTTTGTATACATTCAAACAAGAATCATTACAAGGGTTGCCACAACGATAGCCTCTTTTCAAAACATCTTTCAAAACCACATACAAAGCACCATTTCAAACAATTGAAAAGCAAAAGCAAGTGATCTAAACAAGTAACTAAGAGCCCATGGATAACCTTGGATGAAAAGGGTGCTTGCACCTTCCCTTTTCATAATCTACTCCCCGAACCCAAGAAAACATCTCAAAGGTCTTTCCTGTGCTTTTTGACCTTTCCTTAGGATAAAATAAAAAGTCGGTGGCAACTCTTGCTAAACCGAAACATTTGCGAACACAAACGCAAAACCTCAAGTCAGTTCTCCCACCGTATCACAACAGGCAAGCATGGCAATCTTTGTCACAACCTGGGAAGATGCCAACTTTTAACAAATTCAACTTGATGGTAGGGAGCAGAGTTAACAGTTCATCCACGGTATCAACAAACAGATCTTCTTCAATAGCGTTGGCATTGTGACCATGCCTCGGCATTGGGGAGGAAATAACATTCGGTTTCTCAGGCGCTTCAAATTCAACTTCCTTTGCGTCAATCAGATCTTGAATCTTGTTCTTCAGAGCCCAACAGTTGTTGGTGTCGTGCCCTGTACTTTCAGGATGGTACGCGCATGTGGCATTAGGATGGTAATGTGGAGAAGTAGTATTAGGATTTTTTGGTGCCTCTTTCAAAGTGGCCAGATTCAACTTCAAGAGATGTGGTAGTACTTGGGCTGGAGTCATGTTAATCTTGGTAAACTGCCGAACTGGCCTTTCTACCCTTTGCTGGTTAGTTCTCGGCTAGTCTGATGCAGGCTTTGGAATCATTACAGCTCCCGCCGTTGGTCGGTGTTTGGTTCTTCCTTGATTTCTCTGTGAATAGACAGCAGATACTTCCTTTCTTCCCGTGAAGGGATTTTTTGCAGCAGCTGAGGCAGACGCGTCCTTTTGAATCTTCCCATTTCTTATACCAGCCTCCACTCTTTCGCCGGTTAAGATCAATTCCATAAACCCTACAGAGGAGCTTCCAATCAGATGATTAAAGAAAGGGCCTGACAAAGTCCCCAGGAACATGTCCACTAACTCTCTTTCAGATAAAGGTGGTTGCACCCTTCCGGCTAGATCCCTCCACTTTTGGGCGTAGTCTTTAAAGCCCTCAATGGTAGCCATAGCCATACTCTGTAGCTGAGTATGGGTTGGCGCCAAGTCGGCGTTGTATTGATATTGTTTATAGAAAGCAGCTTCCAAGTCTTCCCAATTATGGACATCTTCTCTCTCCAACTGGTAGAACCAATCAAGCTGCGTTCCTGATAAACTGTCCTGGAAAAAGTGGACCCACAAGTCTTTGTCAGAAGAATGCGGTTGAATCTTCCTGACATAGGATCTGAGGTGCATTTTTGGGCAAGACACCCCATCATACTTAGCAAATAGTGGCACTTTAAACTTTTGAGGGATTACAATTCCTGATATCAGCCTTAATTCCTCAAAATCCAACCCTGGTACCCTCTGGATTTCCATAGCAGCTAGACGCTCTTCCAAGTGTTTATATTTATCACCGGCCGAAGGGTATTGTTGTTCAGAGTAGTCCTCTTCTTCCTCTTCTTATGCTTCAGAATCTGATGGCACTGCCGCTCCTTTTCCTTTTCCTTCCCCTTCCTCAGATGTTAATGGGAATTCCAAGGTCCTTCTGGCTTGTCCCTGAAATCTTCTGCCCATGAGAACCACACCAGTTGGATTCTTCTTCTTTTTTCTTTCTCTTTCTCTAGCAAAGTCTTCAGTTCCTCTTTCCCCTTGGCTAGGGTTATGAGCAACTGTTGGAATTATGAATTCTGAGCTTGCAAATCTTTGACAGTTTATTCGATATCCATCTTACTGAAATAAACAACAGAGAGATGAGGAAACCTGGTGTGAAGACCTATTTATGCTTATGATGAATGATATGCATTCATGCAATGCTTTCAAGGATTCAGAAATTCAATTTTGTTTTAAACAAAAAAGAAACACACGTCATATTAATTAAAATAGAATTGTGAGTACATCAATGCCCCTTGGCAAAATAATACAAAATTCTAAGGCAAAAAGACGTTGCGCATCCTCTTTGGTGAAATGTAGGTGTTGAGAGTCTGCTCTTCGTGAAGTAGCCGAGTGAGTTCCAAAACCTTCTTCTCGCTTGCGTAGAATTGGGCTTCGAAAGTATCGCACTCTCCCTTGATCTGTATCCAACTCCTTTGTAGATCTTTGAGTGATGTCGGCATGTCAGGATGTAAGATGGTGTATGGAACCTCTCCTTCCTTAACAGGCTCTATAATCACTGGGAGAATGGAGGGATATGGCATCATAAGACTTTGGGTGCGGGTTCGTACCCACTTGAGGTAAGGCTCAAGAGGGATGGAATTCTTGTGTCCCAGAGTCTTTCTATCCACCTTGTTGGGCATTCTCCAAGCTCGGATGAATCTCTGACGAAGTCCTTGGTCGTCGTTGTCGTAGTCAAAAACCAATCCTTGAATCAGCATATCATGTGGACCATCCCTTCGGGCATGCCAAAATTGTCTCAGATCTAACCAAGGGTTGTAGGTGATGCCTCCCCTAATGCCTAGTAGAGGGACATTAGGAAATTCCCCACAACGGTCAACAATAATGACATTCTCTCTGGATCGAGAACACCAATGAATATCTGAATGATTAAGTGTCATTAACCTTTGTTACCACCTCAAACCTTGCTCAATCTTCAAGACTGATTGAGGAAGATGAGAAATAAACCATCTTGCCAGGAGAGGAGTGCAACACATGAGAACACCTCTTTTCCTCATTGTACGAGTGTGAAAAGAGTGGAGGGTATCCCCAAGTAATGTAGGCACCGGGTTATGAGTCATGAAGATTTTGAAAGCGCTCACATCTATGAGTTGGTCAGGATTAGGGAACAAGATCATCCCATAAATGAGTAGAGCTAAAATCTCCTCAAAAGCTTGCAATTCTAGAGAATTCCAACATCTTTGGGCCTTCTCAAACAGAAACTTTGACAAAAAGCCTTTGACACCACTTCTAGTTTCCCAATGTGTTGTGACATCAGATGAGTGAAAGTGCAAGGCTTGAGAAATCTCTTCTGACTTTGGATCTCTTTCCGTACCGTTGAAGGGTAGTTGATTGAGAATAGGAATCCTCAAGAGTTGAGAAAATTCCTCCAAAGTGGGCCCAAGTTGGTAGTCATGAAATGTGAAGCAATGATGCAAAGGGTCAAAGAACTGGAAGAGAACTTTCAGCATATCCTCCTCTGTGTTGGTGGTGACCAAGTTGAGTAGACGACCATGTCTATCGGTGAATGGAGAATTCTCAGGAATCCTTGAAGCTAGCTCCTTGAGTTGTGGAGGAATTCTTACAAGGTTGATTTGGATAGTTTTCCTGCGAAGTGAATCCATAACCTATAAAACAAGAACAAAGATGAATCTCCAAAATCCTTGAAATGGTTAGTGGATGCATATGATGTTCATGATGTCCATGATGTTATGCACAAGTATATATGTACAAGCAAATCACACAAGTTCCTAGTTTAGGCTTGCATGGGGTTTCATAGGTAAGTACCCTCTTGAAGTTTAGTTGGCTCAACCTGTCCTAGAAATAGTAACCGGGTTTTAAGGAGCTCAATATCACTGGATTGTTTCCTTGTTCATTGTTTCAATTCAAGCCTCTTTACTGGCGACCGAAATATTCCAAGGAACCAACCCTCAATGAGTGTAGTATCGAGCATCTACCAACTTCGGACTGCACCAAAGCCGGTCATCTCACTACATCCTAAAAGGCTAAGTTGGTCAAGTAAAGATTATAGAAGTTCATTAGTGCTTCATGACATCACTCAGCGGCACCGTATTCTCTTTGATTGACTCAGAGGCTACCGGTACCCACAAATATGTCGCACTAATATAGCTATTGCTTAGACCATGTCGGTATACCCCGCACAGTTTCCACAACATATTGCTATTTACCTATAATGTTTCCCAAATCCGGGTAGAGGATTCAAACCCAGACAATAGAACCAAAGTGTAAAGCAAGCAAGTCAAACAATTGTAAGCAATGTAAAGGTGATCTAAAACCCTAAGGTAACCCCACTTTTATAATCTTCCCCAGCAGAGTCGCCAGTTCTGCAATGCGGTGGGAAAACTGACTTGAGGTTTTACGTTTGTGTTCGCAAATGTCGCGGTTAGCAAGAGTCGCCACCGACTTTTCTTTTATCCAAAAGGAAAGGTAAAAAATCACAGGAAAAACCTTTGAGATGTTTTCTTGAGTTCGGGGGGTAGATTATGAAAAGGGAAGGTTCTAGCACCCTTTTCATCCATGGTTTTCCATGGGCTCTTAGTTACTTGTTTAGATCACTTGCTTTGCTTTTGAAATTGCTTGAAATGGTGCTTTGTATGGTTTTGAAAGTATTTTGAAAAGAGGCCATCGTTTAGGCAATCTTTGTAATGATTCTCGTTCGTAAGAATGTATACAAAGATGTTTGTCTTTTGAAAAATGTTTCAAGGTTTTGAAAGATGTTTGGAAATGTTTTGAAATGTGTATGTGTTTGTTTTTGAAAATAGCAAGAATTGTTTTTGAAATGATCAAGTAACTAGAAGCATTCTACCTACTCAAAAGTCTTTCTTGGCATTTTTATTTCTTTGACATTGTTGATTTACCATTGATTTGGTAAACAACCCTATCTTTGGATGTAAACAGGACGGGTGTGGGCCATTGTATGACCATGATAGCAATATTTCCAAGTATCTTAGCAAGTATTAGGGACCAAGATCATCTTTGTTTAGGCAAACTTTTGATATCGTCATCGAGGGACTTATGATCTTATTTTTGTTTTGTTTTGCCAAGATACTTCGCATGCGTAACATGGCCATTTTTATTTAGGAAACCAAGTGGGTGAAACCCTAAGGGTGCTTGTGTGCAATGTGTGTCCTTTTACATGCATTTGATTTGTCTTGTATTAGGTCTTGTCTATTTGTTTGTTTTTGGTCTTATCATGCAAAACCCTAATTTACTACACAAATATATAAAGCGATAAATTGCGTAAATGTAAACTAAGCTATTACAACAATTATTATGGGAGGAGGGATACAAGTTTTTGAACGGGGATATTGCACAAATATAAACCCTAAAATACTATTACAACCCAATTGAATTATGCGCAAATTAAATAAATATACAAATATTAAAAATGCAATAAAAATGTATTTATGCAAAAAAATGTTTTGTATTTGATTTTTATATGAGAAAAAATGATTCATTTAAGCCCTAAAAATAAGAGAAAAAATATTATTATTTTTGAAAGGGTGAAACCCTAGTTTTTGAATTAAAAGAAAATAATGCTTTATATTAATATTTTATCCATTTTTTGTACAAGAAAATAATAAATAATATTATGTACAAATATTAAAAATTAAAATATGTATGAAAATAATTATTTTATGTGTATAAAATAATGTAATAAAATATTAAGTATTTTTATATTATTTACAAGGTATTTATGAAAAATAGAATCTATTTGTTCTAATAAACTATTTTTATGCAATAAATAAATAAATAAAATAAAATAAAAGTGTGAAAATAAATAAATTATTTTTGGGTATTTTTTATCATTAGAAAAAATAAATGCAAGTAATAAAATAAAAATATGCAAGAAAAATGTAAAAAATATAAGAAATAAATCAGGGGGTGCAAAAGCAATACATGGGGTGTGGAAAACAAAAACAAAAAGGCCAGAAATGCCAAAAATCCCAAGCCAGCTCATCTTCATCCATGTCCTTCAGTTTGCGCGTGTTTCATGTACAAACCTGCAACTCTCACATACTTGCACAAAAGCAAAAACCCATAACACAAAACATGTAGCTTGTAATCTCACGATTCCAATGATATAAAATTTGTAACCTAACTCTAAAAGATCAGAAAGAATTTTAATGGCCCTAAATCGTGACCTAGATATTTCAGAAACTTCAAGTTTCAAATTCTCTTAGCTCAGTTAACATAAATGAAAAGTATGCATATGTACAGCTTCACCATGTTAAGGACTACATTTTTGCTTCACAAATCGTGACTTGAGGATGCCTAAATAGAGAGATAGAGTTTTGAAAGATACCTCATTCAGCTGGATTTGGATATGGAAATGTGGGGACTTTGAGTGAGGCCTGAGGATCGTGTGAGCTTCCTTGAAGTTCCCTCAAGCTATTCCAATGCTTAGCTGACTTTGTGGATGGCTGAAACTCTCTGTAGAAGTCAAGCTGAAACCTTCCCAAGTGAAAATGGTGATGGCTGAAACAGAGGTTACAGATGCAGGATGAATGCTTGGATAGCTTTGGTAGGATATGTGGAAGATGTTTGAAGTGTTGAAACAAGAAACACACGAGTCAAAAATGAAATGGCTAGTGTTTTGCAGAAACTGGCTGTTTAGGCAGAAAAATGAAGTTTTTCAGTTTCAGAGTGTTTTGGATGCTAGGAAATCGTGTATTGGCTTGTGATAAGTTTGTGAATCTGTCTAGAATGATACAAAGTCCACCCTTTATCAGCTTGTACAAGTTTCTTGACTTTTGCAACCTTTCTTACTTTTGAAGAAAAGTGAGGTGACTTGTGCAAACACGCTTGTACTGCTTGCTTGCTAGCTGCAGAGAGTTGGTGCACAATTCTTGATATCTGTGGAGATTGTTTGTACCAAAGGAACAAGTCCAAGGCTCAAGGCTGATAAAGTTGGAAAAGCTTGCCTTTTTGAAAATGGCAATGTGCCCTTTATGCCTAAAATGGAAAAATCCCTTGTACAATGCTCCAAAAGCAAAGATAAAACCCTTATACTCTGAGTTAGCATTTAATTATGGAGTGTAGAATGAGTTTAGGGCCTGTAATGCAAGGTACAAGCATGCAAGGATCTGATTTGCAACTTGATCTCATGTAAAAATGGCTTGAACAAAAGTGACAAAATGCCAACTTCCCTTCTTTGATTCTCCCTAACCACAAATGACCTTGGAGAGTTCTTGGACATTTTGGAAAGCTTGAAATATGCTCTACAATACATCTTTGAAATGCAACTTGAGATACCTCTTGGAAATAGGTGAAAATGTCCATAAAGTTGGGTCAAAAACCTGCCTAAATTAGGGCAAATTTTCACTAAGTTATTTAGTTCATGGACCATTCACAAATTCATAACTTGAGATCCAAGAATCTTTTGGGAAAACTTTGTGAATCAAAGTTGTAGATTTCATGGAGGACTACAACTTTCATGTTGGAAGTTTTCTTTTAATCCAATTACATCATGATGAAAAAGTGGTGAAAAGTTGGGGAAAAATAAGAAAATTTCCATACTTAGAAAAATTCTAAGTTATGAAAATTTTCAAATTCAAAATCCTAATTTTCAAAATTGGTTTTCTTGGTCAACAAGTTTCATATTTTGACATATCTTTATGAATTATGACCCTTGGAACTTGACTTTGACCAAAAAGTCAAAGTTTGACTTTTCAGTGTACAGTTGACTTTTGATTAGTTGACTGTAAAATTCATCTGTCAATCCTATGAACTTGAGATCTTTTGAACCATATAATTAGATAAATATTATGCCATTGAATCCTTAAAACCATGCTTGAACTCAATTGGCCATTGGTTAGGTTAAAAATCAGAAATTTCCCTTTCTCAGTCAAAACCCTAATTTTGACCATTTTTCCCTTTTGATGATTTGATCAAATTTCTTGAGGAGTTGTGATCCAAACTTGATCAAATGGTACATAGGAGTCTAGAATGTTGATGTGGATAAAAAATTATGAAGTTTGATTGTAAATTGGCCATAGTTGACTTTTTCCCCAATACAACTGATTTTTAGGTCATCTGTCCAATTGACTGGGCAAAAATGTGATTCAAGGCTTGAAACTTGACTTGAGCAATTTTAAGGGTCCAAGATGGTGTATGAAATTCACATGAAGCATTGGTGGTCCAAAATCCTTGTGCAAATTCAAACCCTAATTTTAGGTTATCAGTGCAAGGTGATGTCTTGAGCTGACCAAATCCTAATCTTGTCTTGAGTCCCAGAAGTCTTGTGAGAAAAATCTTGATAAATGAGAGGGCAAATTTTGGGGTACAACACCTGGGGTGTTACACAACATCTGTGATCGGTGGATCTGGAACTGACTGTTTAACGCTGGTTTCGCGAAATGTCGCGGAAGCAAGAGTCGCCACCGTCTTTTATTTTCTCCAAATGGAAAGGACAAAAGCACAGAAAAATTCCTTAAAGAGATTGCTCTCGGTTCGGGAGGTAGGTTATAGAAAGGGAAGGTGTTAGCACCCTTTCTATCCATGGTTATCCATGGGCTCTTAGATACTTGCTCATTTGTGTTTTCAAAATGGTTTGTTTGCTTTTCAACTGTGGGTTTTAAAAAGTTTCTTTGAAAATTCCAGTTCGACTCTTGTATCGGTCCTCAAGAGTGTTTGAAAAATTGCTTTCGAAAGCTTTTTGAAAATGTGTTGGTGTGAAAAGTATTTTTGAATTTTTGTTTGAAATTTAGAGCAAGTATCTATGAGAACCTACCTACCCTAAGGAATTCGTCTGTGTAGATGTCCTTTAAAGTAGTGCCATCCCACCATTGAGAGGTAGGTAGCACCACCATTGGAGGTGTTCGGGTCAATTCGAAGGTTAGGGACATGGTGATCACCAGAGCAATGGGAAGACACCTTAGAAGCTACCCTCATGCCAGGTTCCCGGATCATGAGGACTTACTAAGACATCCTCTACTCGACGATCACCTTTCGAGGCAAGGCAACAGTGAGGCGTACCCTAGGGGTGGTGTGTGCGATTGGTGTGTCGTTTTCATTTGCATTTATCTTGTCATGTTATTGGTGATCTAGCGTTTGTTTTTATTTTGTCCATACATTCTTTCATGCCATTATTTAACAGTTTAAAATATTGCGGGAAAGTAAAAATTCTAAGCTATTACAAAAGGCGCGGGTCCACATCGCCAAAATTAAACCAGGACCCGATTTGACAGAAAATAAATAAATAAAGTAAATAAAGAATTAAAAGTGCAAGAAATTAATTACATGGCTTCGGGAGAGATACATCAAAATTGTAAAGAATAAACATGCGAATTTAATAAGAATTAAACGAGGGCGTTGGACCCTTTTTGCAAAATTAAATTAATGAGGAATTAATTAAAATTAAAAGAAAGAGAGAAATTGTTTTTTTGGTATTTTATGATTTTAATGGAAAAAGAGAGTTAATTAAAATTAAAATAAGATGCTAACCCTAATTCTAATTATTTTTAATTTATTAAGAAAAATATTGAAGTTTTTAACCTAAAATTAACCTTAATTTTTATATGCAATTTAATTATAAAAATAAATATCTAATATTTAATTATTATGGAATAAAAGAAAAAAGGATAAAAAATTAATATGAACCCTAATTCTATGTTTTTTAGATTTTTATTAAAAGAATTAAAATTAAAACCTAATTTAAAACTAAGTTTAATTATATACAATTTAATTACAAAAAATATTAAAATAAAGATATTTATTATATTTTTCCTCTTTTCTGACTTTTATGTGTTTTTTTATATTTTTTGTGAAAATAATTAATTAATTAAACAAATAATAATTAAAAGAAAATAGAATTAATAAAAAAATAACATGGCAAACCTAGGGGGTTCAGACCCAAATAGGAGGTTAGTCTTTTAGAAACCTGGCCCAATTAAATTGCTGGCCTCTTTGACTTTTCAGACCACGTGTAGCTTCGTTGACTTATGCTTATGGTGTTCTCCAGATTCTAGCCTTCTGATTGATCCCCTTGGGCACGTGGACGTTGGATTTTGAAGGTGCATCATGGAACAACAACACTGAACCTGCATGTGATTGTTAATTGGAAAAAAACATATGGAAAGGGGGAAGACCTGGGGCTCGAACCCAGGTCATGTACTTTACCAACAACTATGCTTGCCACTGAATCAACCCATACGCGTTTGATATATAATAACTAATAAATATTATAAAAGAAAATTAGTCAATAGCTTAAAAATGCGCGCAGAATTTGAATGAACCACTCACGCCTTGACACTGCATCATCTTCTTCATGTTTGTTTTTTCCTGAAAATATAATAAAACATAGCAACGGTTTTTTAAGCGTTCTCTTAGGCATGTTTTGGGAAAATAACGAATAGCCCAGGAACACTCATAAATTGAGCGCGAGCATGGCCTTATGATCGTCTAAACGCACTGAATTGAATGGTGGTGGTTTCTCACTCCAATTTTTCCTCATTTAAAAACCCCCAATTTGGAGCTTCCTGAACCCTAATGAACAACAATGGCATAATCGCGTATGATGCATAAAAATACAATTAAATCATTGGGTTAGCATCAGAATCTTGCAATGAACATAAACCAAGCACTAAAAGTTATGAAAAGTGCGTGAATCGAAATGCAAGAACATGAAATTATTTCGGTACAGGTCCTGCTCGTTTTACCAATTCCTGATGTTTTGATGAATGATTTTGATTGGAAATCGTTCCTTGAAGCTTTAGGAAGGTGATGGGATAAAAAATTTGCCTTGAATCGTCCTGCACAAGTGTTTTCAGAATTGAGATTTTTAAGAAAAAGTGTGTGTTTGATTTCCAGGTTCTTGCGCAGCTTAATGGTTCTTGAGCACAAGGGTTTGATCAGGCTTATGTATTGAGTGAATTAGGTTAAGAATTCTGATCAAAATCCATGCATTGATGGTTTATGAGATTTGATTTTCAAGCATTATTTTTTTCAATCTTTTTCATGCAATTTTGTACCAATCATGATCCAATCAATCCAATTCCTTCCAAATCTGATCATGCACGAATCATTGAGCCTATTACATGTACAAAAAGATTTGATAAGTTAGGTTAAGTATTTTTCATATATTTAATTGATTTAAATGAATTATTATTAATAAAAAATTCAAATAAATAAATAAAAAATGAATAAAAACTTCCCTTTGGGCCAAGTGGTCGTGCACATGCTTGGGATGATGAATTGTGGAAGAAAAATGGGCCCATTAGCAATTTTAGGTCATTTGAATCAATGTTGACTTTTCAAAATATCCAAAAATTTCCCAACTTCTACAAGGCATAACTTGCTCAATTTTTAAGCTTTGCTCATGTTCTTGGACATTTTGGAAAGGTCTTTGGGTCCTCTAACCAATGCCTTTGGTCCCATGTCATTTTGATTTACCAATCTCAAGTTATGGCCTTTGACTTAAAGTCCCTTTTTGTTGACTTTTGAAAATGACCTATAATGTTGAAATTGATAACTTTTTGTGAGAGCATTTATTGGACTTGAAGTGTGAAGAGGAGTTGTAGGAAATGTCTTTCTCTTCAAAATGAGATTTGGATGGAATTTTTCTGATAATCCATGTGAAAGTTATGCCCTGGTCAATTTACAGTTGACTTTTTTCAGCTGTCCAAATAAGGAAACTTTTGCATCTTGATGCTTTTTGAGCCAAGCTTTGAGAATCATGATCAAGCATTGATCAAATGATGTTTGTGGCTTCAAAATGAGATGTTGACCAAAAAATTTGAACTTTTGACTGTCAAATGACCATTTTGCCCCTACAGTTGACTGTAGTGCAATTAGGGTTTTGACTGTGCAATTTTGTGCTGAAAGTCTTGAAACTTGATATGAGGATGCTTGACCATATTTGTAGGCATGTGGAACTTGATTGGGCCCTTGGAAACTTCATTTTCTTGATCAGAATCAAAACCCTAATTTTGACTGTTCATGAGGCTCTTGAACTGTGCAACCCTTGGGGAATTTTGAAGCTTGACTTTGCAATTTCTTGAAGAATATGGGAGGGCAAATTTTGGGGTACAACAGTTGCCCCTGTTCAATCTTCTTAGACCTGAGGATGCAGATTGGCTGACGTGCCTTTCGTAATCCGAGGGTAGAAGATGATTGAACATTAGAGTGCCCATAAATTTGCGCTCACATAGTAACAGTGATGGTGGGAATGGGCTTACAGATGCCATTTGGAGATTGATGAATGGGATGATGGGCTTATAGATTCCATCTGGATGTTGATCGCGTAAGAGATTCCTTAGCGAGAACTTGCGTACCTGCAAAAGAAAAAATGAGTACCTGACATGTTGCAGGAGCTGGTTTTCAGATGCTTTGTATAAATGTGTCCTGACTGGTTACAGGAGTTGAGTCTGGAGCTTCACAAGATGATGAATAAACCAGGGATGGTTACTACCTTAGCATGAACGGTAAGAGAACCTTGGGTGACTTTGACTTCAACAACGCTCGTTGAGAAAATCTTGGTGGGAATTACCATCTTCGCAGTATCGGGAAGAGAACCATAGGCAATTATAATCTCAAAAGCGGACGTCTGAGAAAAACCTGGAATGGAATTATCATCTCACGCACCGTCGGGGAGAGAACCATAGGAAATTATAATCTCAAAAGCGGACGTCTGAGAAAAACCTGGGATGGAATTATCATCTCACGCACCGTCGGGGAGAGAACCATAGGAAATTATAATCTCAAAAGCGGACGTTTGAGAAAAACCTGGGCCGGAATTATCATCTCATGCACCGTCGGGGAGAGAACCATAGGAAATTATAATCTCAAAAGCGGACGTCTGAGAAAAACCTGGGATGGAATTATCATCTCACGCACCGTCGGGGAGAGAACCATAGGAAATTATAATCTCAAAAGCGGACGTTTGAGAAAAACCTGGGCTGGAATTATCATCTCACGCACCGTCGGGGAGAGAGCCATAGGAAATTATAATCTCAAAAGTGGACGTTTGAGAAAAACCTGGAATGGAATTATCATCTCACGCACCGTCGGGGAGAGAGCCATAGGAAATTATAATCTCAAAAGCGGACGTTTGAGAAAAACCTGGAATGGAATTATCATCTCACGCACCGTCGAGGAGAGAACCATAGGAAATTATAATCTCAAAAGCGGACATTTGAGAAAAACCTGGGCTGGAATTATCATCTCACGCACCGTCGGGGAGAGAGCCATAGGAAATTATAATCTCAAAAGCGGACGTTTGAGAAAAACCTGGATAACTTATACTGAGTCTTCATCAGAAAAATCTGTTGGGAGTCGATTTAGCTGGACTAGAGAAGGCCTTGGACTGGATAAGAAATCTTTGGCGTCGATTAACCGAACCGGTCTAGGTCTTGAAATAGCTGAGAACTTTAACTGGCTTTTTCCTGAAAGGTAAAGGTCAGTCATATGCAATGCATGATATGGATCAAGCAATGATGTTCTCAACATAAATGAGATTTGTATGATATGATGCGTCTATGCATGCTATAATGATGTATGTGATGTTTAGGAATGTATGCTTTCATCTAGGAAAGTAAATCCTTGACGGGTGCCGGGAAGTCACTCCTGGGCTGATGTTGAAGTATTGATTTATTGCTTCCGCTGGGGATGATAACTGCAAGAATACCGGTAGGAGAAGATAACTCCGTTGAGGAATAAACTTGGCAAATGGAAGATTCTGCGGGGAGAAAAATACTCTAGCGACCATGCTGGGGAGCGATACTCTGTGGGGAGAGAGATACTTCGTTGAATTGTTGATAATAATTTGCTGGGGATATCCTTGTTGTATTGGAAGTGCTAATAGACTTCGCTGGGGGTAAGAGAACTTCGTCGGGGACGCTCTTTCCGTGGCTTTTGGCTGAGGATAATCCAATTATACCCTGTTAAGTAAATAACTCTTTGAATAAAGCCGGATGACGTGTTCGTGCTCTGCGAGGATAAGCTTCTAGAATCTACTGGGGATAAGCTTTCCGCTTGGGGAGATGGATTCCAACTTTTCCTGGGGAAACTGGATTGGACTCTCCTGGGGAAGTTTTGAACTGCGGGGGAAGTGATTCCTTTGAATGTTTGATATACCGCCGGGGAACAATCTTTAGACCAAGATTACCGGGGATGCTTGTTAAGAATGTATATATGCTGCTGGGGAACGTTGAGATCTGCTGGAGGATACCCAACTTCCTTAAGGTTTGATTGTATAGCTTTATTTGGAGAGAGTATTGTTGACTTGCTGGCTCACTCTCTGGGGAATTGAGATATCTGGTTATGTTCTCCAGCTGAACCTACCTTGGTACCTTGGAGGATAGAACAATTAGATTGCTTGGGCAACTCATTATTGCCCCTGTTTCTGAGGTGGGAGAGGAAGACCTGTGAGGTGCTGGTAGTTGTTGATGGACAAACCTTCTTCTGGTAGGCAGGTGACAGGATGACAGGACATAGTCGTACGCTTTAATCCCTTACTTTTGCCTGGACCGCCCTTTCGGGTTTTCAGTCCACCGGGATACCCATTTTTGCCCAAGCCGCCTTTTCAGGTTTTCGACTTGTCGGGTGTACAGATTTTTTCATTTCATCCCTTCATTTTGCCTGAACCCTTTTGGTTCGCCGGGAAGCCCTAATTTTTGCCTAGGTATGTCAACCTAGCGGGTCTTTGATTTTGCGTAGTATCTTTTCGACTATGTCTGTGCTTTCAGAATGTAGGGAGTTGCCCTTGTTAGAAGTATTTTGTCATGCCACCAGAAGATTTCTGACCAGGCAAGATTTATTGTTGAAATGCCCCAAGTGACTCAGATGGAGATTTGCCCCAGGCTATTTGGCCTTTGAGAGATTCTCCGAATCTTGATTGGACTGCCCCAGATAATAAACCATGATCATATCATGCCCCTTGATTGGAAGTGCTTCTGTTCACCAGGTATTCATCGTGCGAATTTCCCTGCTGTTCAAACAAAAAGTCATGTGCAAACAAAGTTATGTTAAAAATGCAAAGCTTACGTCTGTCTTGAAGATTTTGAAAATGCATTCTTTTTTCATAAAACAAGTGATTGTTTGTAAAACGTGATGTCAACTCTGTATTTACCGTAAGCCTTAAGGAGTCAGGATACCTTTCGTAACAGTATGCTTTCGAACTAACCCATGCTTCAGCTAGGACTTTTGAGGGTTATAACGTGGCCTGGTTCATGGTTTAAGAAACAAAGGATAAAGGCTCAAATTATTTGTACCCACCCGCTCTTCGTGATGTTCTCCAAACCTAAACTCAGTTGATCATACGTTAGACCTTGTTTGAGTCTTTGCTCTGATTTTCCGGTGATGATTCGGGTGTTGACAACTTATTTTGAATAGGCAGTCCTTCCTTTTTTGTTGAGGGTTTGTAAGACCTCTTTTTTTTTTTTTTTTTTTTTGATTTCATTATCCCTATTTTTTGCCTGAACTGTTTCCTTTTGTGGAATTACAGTCAGCGGGATGCCCCGGTTTCATAAGTCTCTTTCATAGGTATTTGACTTATTGGGTTTTTTTTTTGAGATAATGACTGCCTTTCTTTATTGATTATTCGGAACCATCACTGTCTTTCTTCGTTTTGTAAGGATCTCTTTGGTGCCATTCGTTATGCATTTGGATCAACTGAGAGACTACCCTGCCCCAGGTTATGATAAAGGGTTTTAATTTTCGAAAAGAAAAACTCCTACTTCTTTGGCTCAGAGGGGTTGACGAGGGATTATCATCCTTATAACTCCAGTGTTTAGGGATTGAAACAATGCCTGTACCTCATCAGCGGGGTCTGTTCAAAAGCATACTGTAGATTATGGCATCATTTTCGTCATCCTCCCTCAAGAGGCTTAGAATTTTAGATCAAGAGTTGACATCAGAAAAAAAATATGAAAATAAGTTGCATTTAGTGAATACGAATATATTGTTTTAGAACAGACATATGTGATGCATTAATGAAATAACAATGTTTAACATGAGTAAATGTTTGAACAAAAGAGAATTGCAACTTGAACATTCGAATGAACAAAAATTTCTCAATCCTAGCCATGATTTGGCAAGGGAGCAGTGATCACGTGGGGAGTCTTGGGTATTTTAAACTGAATCTCTCCAGCGTCGATCATGTCTTGGATCTTATTTTTCAAGCTCCAACAGTCATCTGTAGTATGCCCCGGGCTGTCAGAGTGATAAGCGCAGCGGGCGTTGGGGTTGTACTTTGGTGACGTTGTATTTTGGCTATTCGGAGCTTCTTTTAGAGTTACCAGCTTGGTCTCCAGCAACTGTGGCAATATCTGGGATAAGGTCATGCTGAGCCGAGTGAACTGCCTTCTCTCGTTCTTTTGTTGGTCGTGATGTTGAATTTGTGACACTGGAGCCATTTGAGGAGCTCTTCCCTTACCTCCTTGTCTCAAAGGTGGTTGAACGATGACTGGCTTTTTACCCTTAGACTTTTGCCCCAGTTGGTTACCCTGAAGCAGTTGGTTGACGAGAAACCAGAGCTCATCTTGTCTTTGAGCTAAGCCTTGAATGGCAGTCACCTGCTCCAGCATCTGGACCTTCAATGCATCCACCTCAGCTTGTAGGTGTTTCAGCCTTTCATCCTCAGCACTGTTCCTGACGAAAGTCTCCATGAGAAGTGTCCTTATCTCCTCCTGCCCCTTGGATAGATTCAGGAGGATTTCCCTGAACTGAGTCTCTTGAGCGAGAAGGTCCTGGTTATCTGGTTGGAAAGCCATTGCTGAAATAAACAGCGAGAAAGGTAAGTGACCTGCAAAAGGGATACCTGTAATGCAATGATGGGTATGACATGCATGTAATGTTTTCAAGGACCTCGCGGGGTAAACAGGAAAATTTGTTAGCATTTGGATCCGGTAGCTTGATTGAAAGAGACTTCATATTTGTTGAGAGTCTTTCTTCCAAGGGTCAAAGGCTCACCATATCGAGTGGGTCATAGCCCCTGACAACTTTGGCTAGAGACAAATAAGTCCTCTTTGCCCCTTGCTAGATGTTTGATTCATCATGACCTGCATCACAAGCCCTTGAGATCCTTGAAATGAGTTAGGATGTATGCAATGGTATGATGTCATGATATGCATGGGGTGATGTAGGTAAACCCTGTTATGAGTCCCAATTAAGGACTATAAACAAGCCCTGCAAGAAATTCAGTAACACCTGTCATGAGTCCCAATTAAGGACTAAAACAAACCCTGCAAGAAACTCGGTAAACCTTATTATGAGTCCTAGTTAAGGACTAAAACAAAAACCTGCAAGAAACTTAGTAAGCCTTGTTATGAGTCCTAGTTAAGGACTATAAACAAAACCTGCAAGAAGTTCAGATGTCAGATAACAAGCATGCAAGTAATCCAAGTTTGAAGGCACACAAGTCACACAAGAGAAGGCCCTTAGAGTTTAGGCCAGCATGAAGTTTGGGGTACTACCCTCTTGAAGTTGGTGGGCTCAAAACCTGTCCTATTAGAAGTAACCGGGTTCTAAGGGTCCCAATATCACTGGATTGCTTTCATTGTTCATCGTTTCGATTTAGCCACTGAACTGGCGACCGAAATATTCCAGGAAAGCAACCCTCAATTGAGTGTAGTATCGAGTATCAACCAACCTCGGATTGCACCAAAGTCAGTTATCTCACTACCCTAAAGAGGCCAAGATAGTTCAATTAAGGTTCCTAAGGTCTGTTGATGCTTCACGACACCACGCGGAGGCCCCGTACTCTCCTTGACTGAACTCAAGGGTTACCGGTACACACCAAAGTGCCACATCAACGTAGCAGACTGTTTCAACCATGTCGGTATACCCCGCACAGTTCCCTCACAGTCTTGTTGCTACTTTCTAAGAAGATATCCTCCAGATCCGGGTTAGGATCGATAGAACTCCCAAGCAACCCACAATTTAAAGCACACAAGGAAAACAATTGAAAACACAGTTATGAACTAGCCCTAAGGTACACCTCACTTTATAAAGGGTCCCCAGCAGAGTCGCCAGTTCTGTGATCGGTGGATCTGGAACTGACTGTTTAACGCTGGTTTCGCGAAATGTCGCGGAAGCAAGAGTCGCCACCGTCTTTTATTTTCTCCAAATGGAAAGGACAAAAGCACAGAAAAATTCCTTAAAGAGATTGCTCTCGGTTCGGGAGGTAGGTTATAGAAAGGGAAGGTGTTAGCACCCTTTCTATCCATGGTTATCCATGGGCTCTTAGATACTTGCTCATTTGTGTTTTCAAAATGGTTTGTTTGCTTTTCAACTGTGGGTTTTAAAAAGTTTCTTTGAAAATTCCAGTTCGACTCTTGTATCGGTCCTCAAGAGTGTTTGAAAAATTGCTTTCGAAAGCTTTTTGAAAATGTGTTGGTGTGAAAAGTATTTTTGAATTTTTGTTTGAAATTTAGAGCAAGTATCTATGAGAACCTACCTACCCTAAGGAATTCGTCTGTGTAGATGTCCTTTAAAGTAGTGCCATCCCACCATTGAGAGGTAGGTAGCACCACCATTGGAGGTGTTCGGATCAATTCAAAGGTTAGGGACATGGTGATCACCAGAGCAATGGGAAGACACCTTAGAAGCTACCCTCATGCCAGGTTCCCGGATCATGAGGACTTACTAAGACATCCTCTACTCGACGATCACCTTTCGAGGCAAGGCAACAGTGAGGCGTACCCTAGGGGTGGTGTGTGCGATTGGTGTGTCGTTTTCATTTGCATTTATCTTGTCATGTTATTGGTGATCTAGCGTTTGTTTTTATTTTGTCCATACATTCTTTCATGCCATTATTTAACAGTTTAAAATATTGCGGGAAAGTAAAAATTCTAAGCTATTACAAAAGGCGCGGGTCCACATCGCCAAAATTAAACCAGGACCCGATTTGACAGAAAATAAATAAATAAAGTAAATAAAGAATTAAAAGTGCAAGAAATTAATTACATGGCTTCGGGAGAGATACATCAAAATTGTAAAGAATAAACATGCGAATTTAATAAGAATTAAACGAGGGCGTTGGACCCTTTTTGCAAAATTAAATTAATGAGGAATTAATTAAAATTAAAAGAAAGAGAGAAATTGTTTTTTGGGTATTTTATGATTTTAATGGAAAAAGAGAGTTAATTAAAATTAAAATAAGATGCTAACCCTAATTCTAATTATTTTTAATTTATTAAGAAAAATGTTGAAGTTTTTAACCTAAAATTAACCTTAATTTTTATATGCAATTTAATTATAAAAATAAATATCTAATATTTAATTATTATGGAATAAAAGAAAAAAGGATAAAAAATTAATATGAACCCTAATTCTATGTTTTTTAGATTTTTATTAAAAGAATTAAAATTAAAACCTAATTTAAAACTAAGTTTAATTATATACAATTTAATTACAAAAAATATTAAAATAAAAATATTTATTATATTTTTCCTCTTTTATGTGTTTTTTTTATATTTTTTGTGAAAATAATTAATTAATTAAACAAATAATAATTAAAAGAAAATAGAATTAATAAAAAAATAACATGGCAAACCTAGGGGGTTCAGACCCAAATAGGAGGTTAGTCTTTTAGAAACATGGCCCAATTAAATTGCTGGCCTCTTTGACTTTTCAGACCACGTGTAGCTTCGTTGACTTATGCTTGTGGTGTTCTCCAGATTCTAGCCTTCTGATTGATCCCCTTGGGCACGTGGACGTTGGATTTTGAAGGTGCATCATGGAACAACAACACCGAACCTGCATGTGATTGTTAATTGGAAAAAAACATATGGAAAGGGGGAAGACCTGGGGCTCGAACCCAGGTCATGTACTTTACCAACAACTATGCTTGCCACTGAATCAACCCATACGCGTTTGATATATAATAACTAATAAATATTATAAAAGAAAATTAGTTAATAGCTTAAAAACGCGCGCAGAATTTGAATGAACCACTCACGCCTTGACACTGCATCATCTTCTTCATGTTTGTTTTTTCCTGAAAATATAATAAAACATAGCAACGGTTTTTTAAGCGTTCTCTTAGGCATGTTTTGGGAAAATAACGAATAGCCCAGGAACACTCATAAATTGAGCGCGAGCATGGCCTTATGATCGTCTAAACGCACTGAATTGAATGGTGGTGGTTTCTCACTCCAATTTTTCCTCATTTAAAAACCCCCAATTTGGAGCTTCCTGAACCCTAATGAACAACAATGGCATAATCGCGTATGATGCATAAAAATACAATTAAATCATTGGGTTAGCATCAGAATCTTGCAATGAACATAAACCAAGCATTAAAAGTTATGAAAAGTGCGTGAATCGAAATGCAAGAACATGAAATTATTTCGGTACAGGTCCTGCTCGTTTTACCAATTCCTGATGTTTTGATGAATGATTTTGATTGGAAATCGTTCCTTGAAGCTTTAGGAAGGTGATGGGATAAAAATTTCGCCTTGAATCGTCCTGCACAAGTGTTTTCAGAATTGAGATTTTTAAGAAAAAGTGTGTGTTTGATTTCCAGGTTCTTGCGCAGCTTAATGGTTCTTGAGCACAAGGGTTTGATCAGGCTTATGTATTGAGTGAATTAGGTTAAGAATTCTGATCAAAATCCATGCATTGATGGTTTATGAGATTTGATTTTCAAGAATTATTTTTTTCAATCTTTTTCATGCAATTTTGTACCAATCATGATCCAATCAATCCAATTCCTTCCAAATCTGATCATGCACGAATCATTGAGCCTATTACATGTACAAAAAGATTTGATAAGTTAGGTTAAGTATTTTTCATATATTTAATTGATTTAAATGAATTATTATTAATAAAAAATTCAAATAAATAAATAAAAAATGAATAAAAACTTCCCTTTGGGCCAAGTGGTCGTGCACATGCTTGGGATGATGAATTGTGGAAGAAAAATGGGCCCATTAGCAATTTTAGGTCATTGGAATCAATGTTGACTTTTCAAAATATCCAAAAATTTCCCAACTTCTACAAGGCATAACTTGCTCAATTTTTAAGCTTTGCTCATGTTCTTGGACATTTTGGAAAGGTATTTGAGTCCTCTAACCAATTCCTTTGGTCCCATGTCATTTTGATTTACCAATCTCAAGTTATGGCCTTTGACCTAAAGTCCCTTTTTGTTGACTTTTGAAAATGACCTATAATGTTGAAATTGATAACTTTTTGTGAGAGCATTTCTTGGACTTGAAGTGTGAAGAGGAGTTGTAGGAAATGTCTTTCTCTTCAAAATGAGATTTGGATGGAATTTTTCTGATAATCCATGTGAAAGTTATGCCCTGGTCAATTTACAGTTGACTTTTTTCAGCTGTCCAAATAAGGAAACTTTTGCATCTTGATGCTTTTTGAGCCAAGCTTTGAGAATCATGATCAAGAATTGATCAAATGATGTTTGTGGCTTCAAAATGAGATGTTGACCAAAAAATTTGAACTTTTGACTGTCAAATGACCATTTTGCCCCTACAGTTGACTGTAGTGCAATTAGGGTTTTGACTGTGCAATTTTGTGCTGAAAGTCTTGAAACTTGATATGAGGATGCTTGACCATATTTGTAGGCATGTGGAACTTTATTGGGCCCTTGGAAACTTCATTTTCTTGATCAGAATCAAAACCCTAATTTTGACTGTTCATGAGGCTCTTGAACTGTGCAACCCTTGGGGAATTTTGAAGCTTGACTTTGCAATTTCTTGAAGAATATGGGAGGGCAAATTTTGGGGTACAACAACATCCAATCATTATGAATAGCATCACAGAGGAATATAATTAAAACATATAATCCAACATATAAGCAAAAATATCATTGGCCTCATAAAACCCTTTTCAACTTCAATTAACATAAATAAGAGAGTTATAATATTCTACTCCCAACGGCATAACACATAGATTCAATAAACAATCAACAAATGTAAATAACGTAAAAACGGTTCCCATATCGATGTTACATGATTAGAGAAATACCCTACTAAAAACAAACGACACTAAATGGAAGACACCTCAAGAGATATCCTTCCACTTACTTCAGCAACGCTACTCCTGAGAATTTGCATGTTACCCATGTAGAGGCAACATTTAAACATAAGGGATGAGAATACAATTTAATAATTAGCTTTAATAAAAATTGGAAGTCGATTAAACCACAACATCAATTACAACGACATAATTTTATCAAGTATTCTCATCCACACATCATAGCACATATTTAGATCACCAAGATGCAACACAAATGCAAATGTACTCAACAATTGACTCAGCATGCCTGTGGTATCAAATTATGAACACTCAGGTTCATTTCAATCTTTGATCCCCACCATAGGATCGATTCCCTCTTGGAACCAGAGCACACTAAAATCGCTACCATCGCCATAGGCAGCACATCATAAATCCCGATATGAAGGATTTAGCCACTCACACTAGAACCATCACCATAAGAAATGAGGCCACAACATAATTTAGAACACAAAGTTCCACAATACGGATGAATGGACTCTCCACATGAAACAACAACATCATCAACATAGTAAATTTCAACATAAAGATTGTACTTGAACCATCACCATAGGAAACAAGGCATACAACATAGTCAACAATAAGCAATCACACTCGAACCATCTCCATAGGAAACGAGGCTACAACATAATCAACATAAGATCCATAGCATAAGAAACATATTCATTATTTGATTATACAACTACATCAATTAGCACACAAAGCTTAAATCAACATTCAAGGGTTCATCAATTAAGCATATAACATTTTCACAATAATGCAATGATTCATTAACTAGACATATAAACCAACAAATTCATCAACATAGTACGTATATAAATATTATTAAAACAACCCATCTATCTCATTCAAGTTATAGCTCTATTTTTTAGCTTCCTAATACTTCAAACGGCTCATCATTTGGATATACAGTTAAAAGGTATGAGGTAAATCGTCAAAGCATGTTGTTGTACCCCAAAATTTTCCATCCCATATTTCTCAAGACATGTCAAGAATTATCTCCAAGTTGTTCAAGATGGCTCAAGAGTTTGACAATCAAATCACCTCCTCAGGCAGTCAATTCAAAATTAGGGTTTTGTGTTGCATCAAGGTCCTTACATCCAAATGGTATCAAATGCTCCCCAATATCCTAATATGTTCTCAAGTTCATCCATGTCAAATTTCAAGCCTTGCAGAGAAAGTTTGGTCAGTCAATTGCTCAAGAGGCCTAAAAATCGACTGTGTTAGGGCAAAAGTCAACTGTGACCCAAATGCAGTCAAACCTCAAGATTTTTTGTCAACATTCTCATTTTGAAGGATAATTAATCATTTGATCAAGGTTTTATCATGATTCATCAAGGATTGCTCAAGATTCATCAAGATTCAAAAGTTGCTAAATTAGGGTTTTGTAGGAAAAGTCAACTCAACTTTGACCAAGCATAACTTTCTCATACTTTATGAGAAATGACCCATCCAAATCTCATTTTGAAGAGGATGCAATTACCTACAATCCATCTTCAGACCCCAAGATCAAGAAATGCTCTCACAAAAAGTTAAAAATTTGGACATTATAGGTCATTTTTGAAAGTCAACAAAAACACCTTTTTTCCAAAGCTTATAACTTTAGCATGGAATATCAAATTGAGATGAGAGCAAAAAGGTTGGATAGAAGACATCTCAAGGTTTCCTAAAAGTCCAAGAACACTTCCAAAAGTTCAAAATTGAAGAAGATATACATTGTTGAAGTTGGGCATTCTTCCAAAATTGCCAAAAGTCAACTATCCTCAAAACTCCAATTTTTGACAAAAGGGCCCACTGTTTTCCACTTGATTTGGTCTTGTCACACCACACACGTGTCCTATCTTCAATTTCATGACCAATCATTAATTTTTCTATTTTATTTAATTTTTATTGATTTAATTCATTTTAAATCAATATTAATTCAAATAAAATCCAAAAATTAATGGAATGAGATTTTTTTGATCATTACAGGTTTTCATTGTCAAGATACACTCAATCAAATTCGTATCAAGCATTGTTGTGCACAATATATTAGATTTGGTACAATTTTGGAAAGTTTATCAATGGTGATCATATCAAATCCAAAACCTTGAATGCACATGGATTGAAAGCCCAACTCTTGACCTAATTCACTCCCATATACACACACAAGCTATACAAATCAAGAACACGAGCTAAGCACTGCAAAAACGGCCAGACAATGTTTGAAAAAAGCTTGGAAAAAGTGGAATCTGAAAACGATCTTAGAGCACGATTCAGTCCAAAATCTCCACATAGCCTTATTGCCTGACATTCACTGAAGCCAAAGGGATAAAAATCAAGCCATGAAGTAGCCCCAAACTCGCTGTAAGTGTCCATAAACATAGCTCTGTGCACGAATTCACAACCTTGGATTCTTGTGTTTTCTTGCCAAAATATTGATACATTTGTGATCCTTGCATAATTTCTAAGCATTCTGCAAAGTTTAATTTTGTTTTCATAGCCTGTATTGTAATGCCCGAACCTAGGGTTTCTTTTCTTGGTTTTTAGGCGTTTGCTTTGCAGGTGAAATTAGGACTAATAATTGGTACATGGATGCTCAGGGAGGAGAGACGAACACGTTGGTGTTCTTAGTTTGCGTTTACATGGCCTAGGATGAATTTTTGAAGCGTCCCACGAATCTTCCTGCAGATAAAAATCCGCAGGTAAATAACCAGGGATTTGTTGAAGAAGATGACCACGCGTCCTCTTCCAGTTGACTAGTTCATAACAGCGCGCCATTTTTTCCCCAGCATGATAATTGATTTTCCAATATAATATTTGTTACTTATTCCAATAACAAATTGAATGCGTTGGTTGAGTGGCAAGCGTGCTGTCCAGAATTCAATGGGACCTGGGTTCAAATCCCAGGTCGCCCAAAACACTTATTATTATTTTCTTTCAGTTATTCCAGTACACCCTCAAGCATAGAGACTACCATGCTCCTCAAAGATCCACATGCCAGATGGCCTCCAGGCCAAATCTAAGGGTCCAGATTGCAAGCTCATCATACTCCAAGTCAACAAGCGCACACTGGATGGGAAAAGTCAAGGCAGGCTTTGACGTATTGGGCTTCTGAAATGTTGATTCCACCACCAATTTGGGCCTAACACCCCCCTGGGTTTATTTCTTTTTCTCTTTTATATTTCTTTTTAATTAATTGTTTTACTAATTATCATTATTATTACCAGCCAATTAATTTTTCTCATAAAATCAAAAACATAAAAAATATTATTTTTATTTATTAAATTTAATTTCATCACTCTATTTTTGTAAATAAATAATTTAATTAATTTAGTTTTTAATTAGGTACAATTTTAATATTTTGCAATAAATTAAAATTAATGTAGAATTAGGTTTTAATAACTTTTAACCATTTTTATTTTATTTCCTAAAAAATAAAAAACCCAAAAATATATATTTTTTATTTAATTAATTAATTAACTTAGGTTTAATTTCATTTAATTCAAAAATAACAAAAAATATTCTTTCTTTAATAAAAAAGGGTCAAAACCCTAAAAATGCGTCGATCTAATTTTCTCGCACGCGTCTTATTTTTATCCAATATTGTAATTGCTGCTAGTATGTAATAGTTTCAATAGGACTCTTAATTATTTATCGCTTTTATTTACTTTCCGCAATTTAAATTAAAGGGTTTGTTTTTGGCGATGTAAATACCCGACGCCTTGTAATAGCTTAGATTTAATTTCCCGCAATTTAATTTCCGCACAATATTAACTGTTAGATGTTTGATAACTAGGCAATGCATGACAAGATCAATCTTTAACCTAAAATCAACATAGCTCACCCATAACATGTACAGATAATATAACCGAACTAACACACTCGCACATGCCACTCTTAGGGTACACCTCACTTGGTTGCCTCAAACGTGGTCATTGAGTATAGGAAGTTCTAGAGGTCGCCCTCTTGTCCAAAGATCATAGTTGCCTCGAAACGGTTGCCTCTGAAAAATGATCTAGGATATTAGGGTTACCGCTAAGGCGTCCTAACATTGCTTTAGTGACCACACGTCCCTTAATCGAATTGACCCGAAAACTCCAACGACGATGCTACCTACTCCTCAATAGTGGGATAGCATTGTCTAAAGGACATTAGCACAGTTTAATTCCTTTTTCGAGTAGGTAGATGGTTCTTAAGTACTTGCTCCTTTTAAAAACAAAACAAAACTTTTCGCACTTACACTCTCTTCAAAACAAAAACTCATTTCAAACCCACAAACACAAAGAAAAGCAAACTTTTGAAAACACAATGAGCAAGTACCTAAGAGCCCGTGGATAACCACGGATAGAAAGGGTGCTAACACCTTCCCTTTCTATAATCTACCTCCCGAACCCGAGAAATATCTCAAAAAAGGAATTTTTATGTGCTTTTGTCCTTTCCTTGTTGGATAAAATAAAAGACGGTGGCGACTCTTGCTTACCGTGAAATTTTGCAAAAACAAACGCAAACGTGAACCAACATTCCAAAACAGTCAGTTCTCATTCCCACCGATCACAGAACTGGCGACTCTGCTGGGGAATACTCTAAAAAGTGAGGTGTACCTTAGGATTAGATCATTGTGTTTTCAATTGTATGCTTTGTATGATTTATATTTGTGGGCTTGTATCGGAGTTCTATAGATCCTAACCCGGATCTAGGGGTACCCTTTAGGTAAGTAGCAATAAACTGTGAGGGATCTGTACGGTGTAGACCGATAAGGATGAAGCAGTAGCTACGTTGGTGTGGCACTTTAGTCTGTACCGATATCCCTTGTGTTGGAACGAGGAGAATATGGGTATTCTAAGGGGTCATTAAGCACCAACTGACCTTAGAACCTTAAATTGACCAACGTGGCCATAGAACAGTAGCAGTATGCTACACTCATTGAGACTAAACTCTCGCGATGATTCCGGCTGCAAGAAAAGGTTGCTAAACTGGAATTATGACCGATTGAGGGTAGTCAGTGATATTGAGATCCTCTAGAACCCGGTTACTATTTTTAGGACAGGTTTAAACCAACTGAACTGAAAGAGGGTAGTACCTAAGCTCCATGCCAGCTTGAAATCTAAGGGCTCTTAGTGTGACTTGTGTGCCTTTACCATGTTTGCTTTTTGTGGATACTTATGGTGTGCTTACTATCATGACATCATGACATCATAACATTGCATACATCTTGCATAAGGACTAACCTATTTCAAAGACAGGAGGGATTCATCTTTGTTCTGTTTTGTAGGTCATCATGATGCCCATGCGTAAGAATACCATCCGGATCAACTTTGTCCAAGTACCTACCTTGCTTAAAGAGTTGGTTGCCAAGATGCCTGACACTACTTCCTTCATCAGGAGGCATGGTTCTCTTCTCAGTTTGGTCACCTCCAAATTGGACGAGCAGATGATGAGTGTCCTGGTCCAGTTTTATGATCCGCTATACCACTGTTTTACTTTTCAAGACTATCAGTTGGTTCCCACCCTAGAAGAGTTCTCTGAGCTGCTCGGTATCTCTGTTCTGGAGCAGACCCCGTTTACTGGTTGGGAGAAGACCCTTAGGCCCGAAGAAATTGATGCAGCCCTTCATTTGACTTAAGAGGAGGTAATGGCTAATTGGGAGACTAGAAGTGGAGCTAAAGGATTTCTGACTAAGTTCTTGGTTGGCAAGGCTAACTTCTTCTGGGATAGCCTAGACTTTAAGGCGTTCGAGGATATTCTGGCTCTTTTGATTTATGGCTTGGTATTGTTTCCGAATCCTGACACTTTTGTTGATGTGAATGCAATAAAGATCTTTATCTCTCAGAACCCTGTGCCCACTCTCTTGGGTGACATTCTTTATCAACTCTATGCTCGTGCTTCCCGAAAGCGGGGAACCTTGATGTGTTGTGCTCCTTTATTGTCGAGGTGGTTTATTTCGCACCTCCCTAAGTCAGTGCTGAAGAACAAAGAAGGAATGGGCTGGGCTTATAGGGTGATGTCTCTCTCTCATAATGACATTATCTAGACTCTCAAAGGTATGGATGAAGTGACTATCATTGATCGTTGTGGAGAGTATCCTAATGTCCCATTGATAGGAACCCATGGAGGAATTTCTTACAACCCATGTTTAGCTCTTCGTCAGTTTGGAAGAGCCAGAAGAGAAGGACCTCACGAGATGCTAATGCCTCATATCATCTTTGATTTTCAGGGAGATAGCGACGAGCAACGTCGTAGATTCATAAGGGCTTGGGACATAGTTCACCAATCTGATCCACATGAGTTGGGTCCAAAGACTTCTCTGCCAATGGAGCCATATCTCAGATGGGTCCGCATCCGTGCTCAGAAGCTAGGTATGCCATATGAAGCTGTCTGGCCTGTCACTCTTGAGGTTGCTAATGAATAAGGGGTTCTTCCAACCATTCTCCATCCTTATATGCCCACTGACATTGGTACACTGAAGAGATCTTGGATGCAACTGCGGGAAGAACGAGATTCTTACCGAGAGAAGTTCAATGAGCAGGAGCAGAAGATCCAGAGGTTGACTAGGCAGTTGGAGAACGAGCGGATTCTCAACGACTATGTCCGCACTGATAAGAAGAGACCATGGGAGCATTGATGGACCTTTGATGATTTCTTTTCCAGTTCTTATTTTACTTTTCAGTATTTCCATTCTTGTAATGCCTTAAGGGCAAGTTGTTGAACAATTTGAATTACAAAGTTATCTAATAAAGTGTGTTTCCTTTCTTGTTTACAAAATTGAATCCCGATTGTCTTTGAAATCATAAATCATACGCATTTCATACACTTCATAAACAGCTACCCTTCACAGGTCTCTTATCTTCTTCACTGTTTATTTCAGCGATCATCATGACTACTGAACCTTCAACTGAGCAAGCTATAAAGGCCCTCCAGGCCCAGAATGCCCAATTTCAAGAGCTGATCATGAGTCTAGATAAGGGTCAGCAAGACCTGAAGACCCTGATGCTGAAGGAGAAGAAGAAGAAGAAGAAGAAGAAGAAGAAGAAGAGGACCATCCTGTTCAACACTGGACGCAGGTTTGGAAACGGGCTATAGAATGAAGTTGATCTGACCACCTCATCTGGAGGGAAAGATAGTTCACAAGAAAGGAGGGCTCCTAGCCCTGTGGTCTCCGACAACGAGACGGACTACGATGAAGAACAGTATCCTCCTGCTGAGGATAAATACAAACAACTGGAAGACCATTTGAACGCTATGGAAATTCAGAAGGTGCCCGGTCTGGACTTCGGAGATCTAGGTCTATCATCTGGGGTGGTGATTCCCCATAAATTCAAGGCACCAGCCTTTGCCAAGTATGACGGAGTTTCCTATCCCAAGCTGCACCTCCGGTCATATGTGAGGAAGATCCAGCCTTACACTGCTGATAAGAACTTATGGATCCATTTCTTTCAAGACAGTCTCTCAGGGACTCAGCTTGAGTGGTTCTATCAGTTAGACGGATCCAGTATTCACAACTGGGAAGATTTGGCTACTGCATTCTACAGGCAGTATCAGTACAACTCCGACCTCTCTCCTACGCGTACCCAACTCCAGGGTATGTCAATGGGAACAAGGGAAGGATTTAAAGATTATGCTCAGAAGTGGAGGGACCTCGTCAGAAGGGTACAACCGCCTTTAGCTGATCGGGAACTTGTTGACATGTTTTTGGGGACCCTGTCTGGTCCATTTTTCAACCACTTGATTGGAAGCTCTTCATCTGGGTTTACGGATCTTATTTTGACTGGTGAGAGGTTGAGGCTGGTATTAAGGCCAGGAAGATACAGAAGGTTGCTTCATCAAGCACCGAGAAGAAGCCGTTTAAAAAAGAGTCCAGTGTTGTCTACAGTGCGAGAAGACAGAATAGACCTGAACACTGCCAAGCTATCAATGCAGTTGTTATTTCAAAACCTGCTGGTGCTCCTCAGTACAACAATCAACAAAAGGACGAGAGACCTAAGAGGAAATTCACTCGTCTCAGCATGACCTTATCTCAGATTCTGCCACAGTTGATGAAGACTAATCTGGTGACTCTAAGGGAAGCCCCAAAGAATTCAAATACAACGTCACCAAGGTATAACCCTAACGCCCGCTGCGCTTATCACTCCGATAGCCCGGGGCATAATACAAATGATTGTTGGGCTTTGAAGAAAAAGGTACAAGACTTGATTGATGCGAAAGAGATCGAGTTCGGAGCACCAGAAAAGCCTAAACAAGAGGCAGGGGTGAATGCTATCAGGGACAATGATGATGAAGAGTTTGACATTGACAACTGGATCTACCCAACTGCCGATGGTGGATTAAGCAACTGGACAACGAAGGATTCTATGCCCATTTCTGTTATCACCCAGTAATGAAACTTTTTGTTTTGAAATTGTAATAGAAAATGTCTTAAACTTTATGGCCCGGTGTCTTACCCGGGGCACTATGGTTTCATTTGTGAGGGCTTTTGTGTGTCATCTTCATATATCATTAATAAAAGCATTGGACGTTTTTTGCATTTCAAATTTTGCGCTCCTTGTCTTTCTTTATTATATATTGCAAAACAACTATTTTACACACACTCACATATACAGGTCCACATCCACTCTGGATCTCACTGGTAACGACTCTGCTACTGCTAGTTATGACTTCGAAAATCCGATCAACTTAGCCAAAGACGAAGGTGAAGATGATTGCGAAGTGTCTGGTGAACTTGCAAGACTGCTACTCCAGGAAGAGAGGGTTATTCAGCCACATGAAGAGCCAGTGGAAACAGTGAATCTGGGTACTGAGACAGACAAGAAGGAAGTCAAGGTTGGTGCCAACCTGGAGCCTAGTGTGAAACAACGGTTGATTCAGATGCTGCATGACTACATGGAGATATTTGCTTGGTCTTACGAAGATATGCCTGGTTTGGATACCGACATTGTGGTTCATCGCCTGCCTATCAAAGAAGACTGTCCTCCCATAAAACAGAAGGTCCGCTGAATGCGCCCAGAGATGTCTGAGAAAATCAAGGTTGAGGTTATGAAACAGTTTGACGCCGGTTTTCTAGCAGTGACTTCTTACCCTCAGTGATTCACCAATGTGGTTCCTGTGCCGAAGAAGGATGGGAAGGTTCAAATGTGTGTTGACTACAGGGATCTGAACAGGGCAATCCCCAAGGATGACCTCCCTCTACCCCATATCGATGTTCTGGTTGACAACACTGCTCAACACAAGGTATTCTCCTTTATGGATGGGTTCTCCGGTTATAATCAGATAAAAATGGCTCCCGAAGACATGGAGAAGACCACCTTTGTTACTCAGTGGGGTACCTTTTGCTACAAGGTAATGCCTTTTGGGTTGAAAAATGTTGGGGCAACATACCAGCGTGCCATGGTTGCTTTGTTTCATGACATGATCCATCATGAGATTGAAGTATACGTCGACGATATGATTGCAAGGTCCCAAACTGAGGAAGAACACCTTGACCATCTGCAGAAGCTTTTTGATAGGTTGAAGTTGTACAAGATGAGGTTGAACCCGAACAAGTGCACCTTCGGGGTGAGATCTAGAAAACTACTAGGTTTCGTTGTAAGCGACAAAGGTATTCAAGTGGACCCTGCCAAAGTGAAAGCCATACAAGAAATGCCAGCTCCCAGAATAGAGAAAGAGATCAGAGGCTTTCTTGGACGACTGAACTACATTTCCCGATTCATCTCGCACCTAACTGCTACTTGTGAGCCAATCTTCAAGTTACTGAAGAAAGATCAAGTGGTATGTTGGAATGATGAATGCCAGGCCGCTTTCGAAAGGATCAAAGAGTATCTCCAAGAGACACCCATCTTGATGCCACCAGTTGAAGGGAGACCTCTGATCTTATACTTGACAGTGCTCGACAACTCAATGGGGTGTGTGTTGGGGCAGCATGACGAGTCTGGCCGAAAATAGCATGCTATTTATTACCTTAGCAAAAAGTTTACCGATTGTGAGACCCGATACTCACTGCTCGAGAAAACTTGTTGCGCTTTGGCATGGGCTGCTCGCCGGCTAAGACAGTATATGTTGACTCACACCATGTTGTTGATATCAAAGATGGATCCAATCAAGTATATCTTCGAAAAGCCTGCCTTGTCCGGAAGAATAGCAAGATGGCAGATGATCTTGACTGAGTATGACATCCAGTACACAACTCAAAAAGCAATCAAGGGAAGTGTATTAGCAGACCATTTGGCACATCAGGCAGTGGATGATTACCAGTCTATGAACTTTGAATTCCCGGACGAGAATATCATGTTGATAACTGATTATGAGACACCTGGACCGGATGATGGACCTGAGGAAGGATCCCGATGGTCTATGTACTTTGATGGAGCTTCGAATGCTTTGGGTAATGGCATTGGCGCCGTGATCATATCTCCTAAAGGCTCTCATACTCCGTTCACCTCCCAACTGTGTTTCAACTGCACCAACAACATGGCGGAGTATGAAGCGTGCATTATGGGTCTTCAAGCAGCAATTGACCTAAAGATTAAGTTTCTAAGTGTCTTCGGAGATTCCGCTCTCGTGATCAGTTAGATCAAAGGCGAGTGGGATACGAAACACCCAAATCTTATTCCTTACAAGGAGTATATGTTGATGTTGCTTCCCCATTTTGAGGAGATTACCTTTGAACACTTCCCCAGAGAGGAGAATCAGTTGGCGGACGCGTTGGCTACGATGTCTTCTATGTTCAAAGTCAATTGGGACAACGAGGCTCCCCGGATCATTATTGAAAGATTGGATGAACCTGCACATTGCTGTGACCTCGAGACTGAAGAGGTAACAGATAAACCCTGGTTCCATGAGGTGAAAAGATATCTTGAGGCTCAGGAGTACCCCGAGGGTGCATCTGTCAATGACAAGAAG
The DNA here is from genome assembly GCA_948472305.1 of Vicia faba. Taxonomy (NCBI): domain Eukaryota; kingdom Viridiplantae; phylum Streptophyta; class Magnoliopsida; order Fabales; family Fabaceae; genus Vicia; species Vicia faba. The sequence goes on along the minus strand of OX451736.1, from coordinate 510,365,418 downwards.
TTTCTGAGGAGGTTTGCGGCGAAGTTCTTCATCAGCAATGACATCCTTTACAAGTATAACTATGATTCGACTTTACTGTGTTGTGTGGATAAGAATGAAGCAGAAAGGATTATGGCAGAGTTACATGAAGGTACTTTCGGAACTCACTCCAGTGGACACACCATGGCAAAGAAGATCCTTCGGGCAGGATATTATTGGTCCACAATGGAAGCCGATTGTTATCAGCATTCTCGGACGTGTCACAAGTGCCAAGTTTATGCTGATAAGGTGAACATAACCCCAGTTCCTCTGAATGTCTTGACAGCTCCTTGGCCTTTTGCAATGTGGGGCATTGATATGATCGGCGAGATCAGACCTACAACATCCAACTGGCATCATTTCATCCTGGTAGCGATCGATTACTTTACGAAATGGGTTGAAGCAGCTTCCTTTACTACCGTAACCAAGAACGTCGTGGCACGGTTCATTCGGCACAATCTGATCTGTCGATACGGTGTACCAGAGAGGATCATTACGGACAATGGCACCAATCTCAACAACAAGATGATCACTGAGCTCTGCGAGCAATTCAAGATACATCATCATAACTCTTCTCCCTACTGGCCGAAGATGAATGGGGCTGTAGAAGCGGCTAATAAGAACACTAAGAAGATTGTGCAGAAGATGACAATGACATACAAAGATTGGCATGAGATGTTACCATTCGCTCTCCATGGGTACCGTACCTCAGCACGGACGTCAACAGGGGAAACACCTTATTCCTTGGTTTATGGCATGGAGGCAGTCTTGCCTATTGAAGTTCAGATACCCTCTCTTCGGATCATGAAGGATTCAGGTTTAAGCAAAGATGACTGGATTCAGACCCGGCTTGATCAGTTAAACCTAATCAACGAAAAGAGACTCACTGCTATTTGTCATGGTCAGACGTACCAAAAACGAATGATCAAGGCATTTAACAAGAAAGTTAGACGACGAGAGTATCAAGTTGGGGACCTGGTAATCAAGCGCATTATCCTACCTCAAGGTGATCTCAGGGGCAAATGGACCCCTACTTATGAAGGGCCATTTGTGGTTAAGAATATTTTCTCAAGAGGAGCTATGATTCTAACCACCATGGATGGTGACGGCCTTCCTCACCCCGTCAATGCAGACATAGTGAAAGATACTACGCATAATCAAAGACCCGCTAGGTTGACTGGCCTAGGCAAAAATAAGGGCTTCCCGGCGAACCAAAAGGGTTCGGGCAAAAATAAGGGATGAAAAATGAAAAAAAACCTGTACACCCGGCAAGTCGAAAACCTGAAAAGGCGCCTTGGGCAAAAATGGGTATCCCGGTGGACTGAAAACCCGAAAGGGCGGTCCAGGAAAAAATTAGGGATTAAAGCATAACACTATGTCTCATTGGATCACCTCGCATCCAGACTTCGGTATCGACTATCAAGCTCGGACGACACTAATCAATCAGATTCATCTTCAACTAAGCAGCAAAGTGATGAGATGCTTGAAGATATAAAGGCAATAGCAGAGTTGGAACCCAGTGGGATTATTCACATAGCTGTTTTATTTCCTTTTCACAAATTGTATAAATTCTATTTGTTCGGCGGCGTTCTCTTACTAGGACGTCAGCCTCTTGTATAAAAACGCCTATTTTCAGGCCAAACTGCAAAATCAATACAAATTCATTTTCAGAAATTTCTTTTTTCCTTTATCTGTTTTGTTTTGCAAAGAACGTCCAATGTTTATTTTTGATATATGCATTTGACATTAATTGCTGATCATAATATTTACATGCGAAACGAAAGATGAATTACTGGTAATAATAGAAACAGGGGCAAATAAGAATTGTCTAAACTATATAGTTGCTCTGTCCACCAGGTACCAAGGTACATTCAGCTGAAGAATATGGCTAAGATACCTTCACTCCCCGCAGAATAAGGCAGTAATGGTAGCTCTCCCAGCTGAGACTTGCAGCTATGAACAAATCAGCAATACTCTCCCCAAGCCGAGTTAATCTACCATCAGCCCTAAAAAGGCTTGGTATCCCCAGAAGATCTTAATATTACCCAACGGAGTATAAAGATATTCTCCAGCAAGTATAAGAGCATCCCCGACAGTCTTAATATTCTTCAAACGAAGTATAAGAATGTTCCCCGGTGGAATACAAGATACCCCAGTGGAGCCATTTCCCCAACACAGTCTAAAAAAGCTATCCCCAACGGAGTTGAATCATCTTCCCCCAGTAGACTCTGGAAGTTTATCCCCAGCGGAGTACAAGAATAAACCTCCCCAGCAAGTTTCAACCGAAAGATCATCCCCCAGCGAAGTTCTTTTCTTTCCCCAAGTAGGAGTTTAATCCTCAACAGATTCAGTGTCACCAGCAACAGTAATCCATCCCCAACGGAGTTCATCAGCGGATTCCCCAGCAGAGTTTATCATTAAAATCTTCAGCAAACATCCCTTCCCCACAGAGTAATTCCCCTCAGAGTAATCTCTTCATCAGTTTATTCCCCAACGGAGTTCTCCTCTTCTGCAAGTTTATCATCTTCGTTCATCATCCCCAGCGGAAACGAAGAATTCAACTCCATTCTCCAACAGCTATCCGAGATTTATTTCCCCCAGCTAAGACATTACATGTCCATACATCATGATACATGCATATACGCATCATACCATACAATCTCATTTATGTTGAGAACATCATTGTTTGATCCATATCATGCATTGCATAAGACTGACCTTTACCTTTCAGGAAAGATACAATCAAAATTCAAGTTATGAAGCTCGGGTACGACCAGGATAGTATCTTGATTTCTACAGCATATTGTGAAGCCCGGATTACGACCGGATAACAATATCAGACTACCGCGAAGCCTGGATTATGACCAGATAGTGATATCTCTCAAAAGTAAGCTATGAAGCCCGGAGAACGACCCGATAATAGTTTATTCTGCAGTGAGCCGTGAAGCCCGGATTACGACTGGATAGCAGCTCAGTAAGCACCATGAAGCCTGGATTCGACCAGATAATGGTATATCATAAACACAAGCCGTGAATCCCGGATCACGACCGAATAACAGCTCAGCAAGTTATTGTGAAGCCTGGATTACAACCAGAAAGCAATACAAGACCATGAAGCCTGGATTACGACCAGATAATGGTAGAAGATGTTGTGAAGACTGGATTACGACCAGATAGCAACCAAGAGTACTACGAAGCCTGTATTTCGACCAGATAGTGGTATGATACATCGTGAAGCCTGGATTACGACCAGATAGCGTTAAGGCACTATGAAGCTTGGATTCCGACCAAATAGTAGTTTACATGGACAGTTACTAAGAAGCCCGGAGTCGGCCAAATATTAGTGTGCCCTAAATTCAAGTTGAAGCCCGGATGCGACCGGGTAACCACTTGATTCATTCTGAAGCCTGGATTTCGACCAGATAAGAAGTGAGGTATTGTGAAGATTGGATTCGACCAGATAGCAGTACGCGACACCATGAAGCCTGGATTCGACCATATAATGGTATAACACATCGTGAAGCTTGGATTACGACTAGATAGCGGTACAAGGCACTGTGAAGCTTGGATTCCGACCAAATAGAAGTTTACATGGACAGTTACTAAGAAGCCTGGAGTCGGCCGGATATTAGTGTGCCCTAAATTCAAGCCCGGATGCGACCGGATAACCACTTGATTTGTTCTGAAGCCTGGATTTCGACCAGATAAGAAGTGAGAAATTGCAAAGCCTGGATTACGACCGGATAGCAAGTTTAATCTCATCTCCCCAGTAAGTGACTATAAAGTCGGGATTATGACCAGATAGCAGTCGGTCTTATCACTATGAAGCCTGAATTACGACCAGATAGTAGTTCACTCTCACCTCTTCAACATAGATGATTCCTCAATAGAATAACGGACGACCGAAGCTCCTAAAATTCAACAGAGATGATTCCCCAGTAGAATAACGGACGACCGAAGCTCCTAAAGTTCTATTTCTCCTAAGACAAAGAACGGCATTCCCCAGCGGAATCTCCCTCAACAACTGGTATACGAGCTCTCTCTAAGGAATCTCTTACGCGATCGACACTCCTTCGGATGGAATCTTTAAGCCCATCTCCCATCATCAATCTCCAAATGGCATCTGTAAGCCCATTCCCGACATCACAAGACAAATACTACTTCATACGAGTGCAAATTTCTGGGCACTCTAGTGTTCAATCATCTTCCACCTTCGGATCACGAAAGGCCCGAACGCCAATCTATATCCTCAGGTTTAAGAAGATTGAACAGGGGAAACTGTTGTACCCCAAAATTTGCCCTCCCATATTTCTCAAGACATGTCAAGAATTATCTCCAAGTTGTTCAAGATGGCTCAAGAGTTGGACAGTCGAATCACCTCCTAAGGCAGTCAATTCAAAATTAGGGTTTTGTGTTGCATCAAGGTCCTTACATCCAAATGGTCTCAAATGCTCCCCAATGTCCTAACAAGTTCTCAATATCATCCATGTTAAATTTCAAGCCTTGCAGAGAAAGTTTGGTCAGTCAATTGCTCAAGAGGCCCAAAAATCGACTGTGCTAGGGCAAAAGTCAACTGTGACCCAAATGCAGTCAAACCTCAAGATTTTTGTCAACATTCTCATTTTGAAGGATAATTCATCATTTGATCAAGGGTTGATCATGATTCATCAAGGATTGCTCAAGATTCATCAAGATTCAAAAGTTGCTAAATTAGGGTTTTGTAGGAAAAGTCAACTAAACTTTGACCAAGCATAACTTTCTCATACTTTATGAGAAATGACCCATCCAAAGCTCATTCTGAAGCGGATGCAATTACCTACAATCCATATTCACACCCCAAGATCAAGAAATTCTCTCACAAAAAGTTACAAATTTGGACATTATAGGTCATTTTTGAAAGTCAACAAAAATACCTTTTTTTCCAAAGCTTATAACTTGAGCATGGAATATCAAACTGATATGAGACCAAAACAGTTGGCTAGAGGACATCTCAAGGTTTCTAAAAAGTCGAAGAACACTTCCAAAAGTTCAAAATTGAAGAAGTTGGGCATTCTTCCAAAATTGCCAAAAGTCAACTATCCTCAAAACTCCAATTTTTGACAAAAGGGTCCACTTTATTCCACTTGATTTGGTCTTGTCACACCACACACGTGTCCCATCTTCAATTTCATGACCAATCATTTATTATTCTATTTTATTTAATTTTTATTGATTTAATTCATTTTAAATCAATATTAATTTAAATAAAATCCAAAAATTAATGGAATGAGATTTTTTTGATCATTACAGGTTTTCATTGTCAAGATACACTCAATCAAATTCGTATCAAGCATTGTTGTGCACAAAATATCAGATTTGGTACAATTTTGGAAAGTTTATCAATGGTGATCATATCAAATCCAAAACCTTGAATGCACATGGATTAAAAGCCCAACTCTTGACCTAATTCAATCCCATATACACACAAGCTATACACATCAAGAACACGAGCTAAGCACTGCAGAAACAGCCAGACAAAGTTTGAAAAAAGCTTGGAAAAAGTGGAATCTAAAAACGATCTTAGAGCATGATTCAGTCCAAAATATCCATATAGCCTTATTGCCTGACATTCACTGAAGCCAAAGGGATCAAAATCAAGCCTTGAAGCAGCCCCAAACTCGCTGTAAGTGTCCACGAACATAGCTCTGTGCACGAATTCACAACCTTGGATTCTTGCGTTACCTTGCCAAAATATTGATACATTTATGATCCTTGCATAATTTCTAAGCATTCTGCAAAGTTTAATTTTGTTTTCATAGCCTGTATTGTAATGCCCGAACCTAGGGTTTCTTTTCTTGGTTTTTAGGCGTTTGCTTTGCAGGTGAAATTAGGACTAATAATTGGTACATGGATGCTCAGGGAGGAGAGACGAACACGTTGGTGTTCTTAGTTTGCGTTTACATGGCCTAGGATGAATTTTTGAAGCGTCCCACGAATCTTCCTGCGGATAAAAATCCGCAGGTAAATAACCAGGGATTTGTTGAAGAAGACGACCACGCGTCCTCTTCCAGTTGGCTAGTTCATAACAGCGCGCCATTTTTTTATTTTTTCAGCATGATAATTGATTTTCCAATATAATATTTGTTACTTATTCCAATAACAAATTGAATGCGTTGGTTGAGTGGAAAGCGTGTTGTCCAGAATCCAATGGAACCTGGATTCGAATCCCAGGTCCCCCAAAACGCTTATTATTATTTTCTTTCAGTTATTCCAGTACACCCTCAAGCATAGAGACTACCATGCTCCTCAAAGATCCACATGCCAGATGGCCTCCAGGCCAAATCCAAGGGTCCAGATTGCAAGCTCATCATACTCCAAGTCAACAAGCGCACACTGGATGGGAAAAGTCAAGGCAGGCTTGGACGTATTGGGCCTCTGAAATGCTGATTCCACCACCAATTTGGGCCTAACACCCCCTGGGTTTATTTCTTTTTCTCTTTTATATTTCTTTTTAATTAATTGTTTTATTAATTATCATTATTATTACCAGCCAATTAATTTTTTCTCATAAAATAAAAAACATAAAAAATATTATTTTTATTTATTAAATTTAATTTCATCACTCTATTTTTGTAAATAAATAATTTAATTAATTTAGTTTTTAATTAGGTACAATTTTAATATTTTGCAATAAATTAAAATTAATGTAGAATTAGGTTTTAATAACTTTTAACCATTTTTATTTTATTTCCTAAAAAACAAAAACCCAAAAATATATATATTTAATTTAATTAATTAATTAACTTAGGTTTAATTTCATTTAATTCAAAAATAACAAAAAATATGTTTTCTTTAATAAAAAAGGGTCAAAACCCTAAAAATGCGCCGATCTAATTTTCTCGCACGCGTCTTATTTTTATCCAATATTGTAATTGCTGCCAGTATGTAATAGTTTCAATAGGACTTTTAATTATTTATCGCTTTTATTTACTTTCCGCAATTTAAATTAAAGGGTTTGTTTTTGGCGATGTAAATACCCGACGCCTTGTAATAGCTTAGATTTAATTTCCCGCAATTTAATTTCCGCATAATATTAACTGTTAGATGTTTGATAACTAGGCAATGCATGACAAGATCAATCTTTAACCTAAAATCAACATAGCTCACCCATAACATGTACAGATAATATAACCGAACTAACACACTCGCACATGCCACTCTTAGGGTACACCTCACTTGGTTGCCTCGAACGTGGTCATTGATTATAGGAAGTTTTAGAGGTCGCCCTCTTGTCCAAAGATCATAGTTGCCTCGAAACGGTTGCCTCGGAAAAATGATCTAGGATATTAGGGTTACCGCTAAAGCGTCCTAACATTGCTTTAGTGACCACACGTCCCTTAATCGAATTGACCCGAAAACTCCAACGACGATGCTACCTACTCCTCAATAGTGGGATAGCATTGTCTAAAGGACATTAGCACAATTTAATTCCTTTTTCGAGTAGGTAGATGGTTCTTAAGTACTTGCTCCTTTTAAAAACAAAACAAAACTTTTCGCACTTACACTCTCTTCAAAACAAAAACTCTTTTCAAACCCACAAACACAAAGAAAAGAAAACTTTTGAAAACACAATGAGCAAGTACCTAAGAGCTCGTGGATAACCACAGATAGAAAGGGTGCTAACACCTTCCCTTTCTATAATCTACCTCCCGAACCCGAGAAATATCTCAAAAAAGGAATTTTTCTGTGCTTTTGTCCTTTCCTTGTTGGATAAAATAAAAGACGGTGGCGACTCTTGCTTACCGCGACATTTTGCGAAAATAAATGCAAACGCGAACCAGCATTCCAAAACAGTCAGTTCTCATTCCCACCGATCACACATGTCATAGTTAAAAACAACATATGAACAATCAACTTCACATACATAGTGGACATAGGAATAATAATCAAATAAATCACCTATATATATCATGTTATATCTCTAATTATTATCTTTATAACACTTCAAATGGGACGCCATTTGGACTTAGGGTTAAGAAGTTACGGCCAAAACTGTTGGGAGGTGAAACTAGGTCAAGAAAACATAACTTTATGAACAAACACTGACAACAACGGATTGTCATATATTGACAACCGATTGTCACTGGGAAAAACTCACTTTTTGGCCTATTTTCTCAACATCAACTGATTGGTAAATTGGGACAATTGGTTGTCCCTCTTACTTTTCCAAACTTCAATCGGTTACCAGGTGGGGATAATCGGTTGCCCGTCTTCTTATTTCCAATTTTTTCTAAATTTACAGAGACATCAATCGGTTATTGCCAGGGGACAATCAATTGTCTCTTGATATTGTTCCTACTTACCGCACAACAACAACCGAGTGTAACTCTCAATTTCTAAAATTCCAGAAACTCCACTATCGTCTTTGTCCTCCATCTCTGACCTATACTTCTCATACCAGTCTTAATTAAACCACATAAATTTCATTGATTCAACCAATTATTTTCAAATTTATGACGTAATATTACAAAAGCATTATAACAACATGGAATCACCTCAATCAACACACGTATTTTTCAGAATTTTCATCACACAATAACAATTGAATGAAATCCTATTTGAGGTAAGGGTAACCTCTCTACCCTTTCATGATTATAACTATTATATGAATAAATTCCCCCTTACCTTAGATTTCCAGAACTATAATATTTAATTCTTGATGTTCTTCACTTTCTCCTAACCCCTGTTCACTCTTGCCTTTAGTATCCTCTCACGTACTTATAAAAAACTTATTCTAATCCCTAACTTTTATATTTATAATAACCAACCTTCTAATTGGGCTTTCCCCATTCTACCATCACTTAATCCTCTAACTCTCTCTTGTGTCCTCATTATTCTCCTTAATTTCCACCTTACCCTTTGATCTTACCAGGACCAGAAGGATCTTCGCGGCCTGCAACACTTGGACTTCTATTATGATGAAGGAGAAGTGGGGGTAGCACCTGCAAGACACTCCGGTAACAAAGTAAGGTTCAGAGCAAAAATGCAAGTATGAAGTTAGAATGAATGGATTATTGTACCGGACCCTCTAGTGAAAGAGGGTATTTATAGCCCCCAGTTATGGGCCAAGATCCCCATTTTGGGCTGGATTCCCAGGCCCATAATGGAGACTTCTAGGATCCTACGTGGGTAGAGGATACTATTTCGTGGTATCTATCCTGGTTCAACTGCCCCGTGATTCTCGGTGGAAGACCCATTCTATTCGGGAGCAGGGTGACTCTGATATTTGGAGGAACGTTTTCCACGTGCCCTTGGTGGGTGTTGTACCCTAAAATTTTTCCTCCCATTTTTCTTCAGGACATTCTCATAAGGTCCTCATTTGCTCAAGGTTGCCTAAGAATTGATCAGACAAATTCACCTCATAAGCAATGGGTCCACAACTAGGGTTTGATGTTTCTCAAAGAAGATTGGGTTTCAAAGGTATCAAGTGGTTTCCATGGTTCTTCATATATATTCAAGAATGCCCATGTCAAGTTTCATGCCTTGCATCACAAGATTGCTTAGTCTATGGCTCTGATGATTGAAAATCAACTATATTGGGTAAAAAGTCAACTATAGTCAACATATAGTCAAATTTCAAGATATTTGGTCAACATCAACATTTTGAAGTGATATTCATCATTTGATCAAGGGTTGATCATGATTCCTCAAGGAAAGCCCTCAAATAATCAAAAGTCAAAAGTTGCCAAATTAGGGTTTCCTTAGGAGAAGTCAAATGGACTTTGACCAAGCATAACTTTCACATGATTCATCAACTTTTCCCCAACAAAAGTCCATTTTGAAGAAAATTCAATTCTCTACAACTCTATATATGTATGCTCAAGTCCAAAAAGTGCTTCATTTGAAATATATGAGCTAATATTTTACAAGTCATTTCAAAAGTTAACAAAAAGACACTTTTTGTCAAGACAACTTACATCAAGATAAAGTTTCCAAATGCAAAATTGATCAAAAGAAAAATTGTAGAGGACATATTGAGCTTCCAAAAAGTTTAAGATCACCCTCAAGTGATAAAAAATTGAATAATTTGTGATTGGTGCAAGTTGGGCAATTTTTGAGAAATGCATGAAACCCCAATTGAGCAATTTTGAAATTTTGGACTAATGAACCTATTTTTTAAGGTTTAAACATGTTCATGACCTTATAAAGGACTCCTAAAATAATTCATACCTTGCCATGATTTTTATTTATATTTACTTTGATTTTTATTCAATTAAATACAAAGTAAATTAAATAAAATAACAAAATAATGGATTAATGCATATGGGCTTGGTCTTTGATCATATTTGAAGCCCATAAACATGATGGCCAGCTAGCAAAACCGTGTAAAGCTCAAAAGGGGAAAGATCTCCAAAAATGGAAGGCTTTAAACATGTTTTATTTTGCTTGATCTTGGCCATGATGACATGATTTTGTACCTTATTTGTTGATGCAATTTCATTCTCTATATATACACAAAGGCATGCAGATCCAAGGAGACGAAAAAAAACTGCCTCGAGAATAGGTTCATAAAATTCCAAATTTCAAAGAATTGTGCAAGAATCGAATCCCAATTTACAGAAGTTCTCAACCCAAACCAGTGATCAGACATCACTCTTGAGGTTCCCAAGAGGCTCCTCAATTCCATAAGCACGTCCAACTATTCCCAGAACGTCCCACACAGACACAATGGTTGGTAAGGTTTCAAAAGAAGACTCAGAAGCCAATTGTTGTCCTCAATATGGGGAGAAGATTCAAAGGTCCCACTAAACCGGTTCCAACTGCTGATACCTCCTCTGATAAAGACTACAACCAAGAGGAAGATAATAGAAGTGTCAGGCTGAAGGTGGAAGCAACCAAGATTATGGGGGAGATTCCTAAAGATGAAGACTATTCCAATGAATAGTACCCTCCTGTGGATGAGAGATACCAACAGTTGGAGGATCGTCTTAAGGCCATGGAAATCCAGAAAGTTCCTGGACTGGATTTTGACGTGTTAGGTCTTATTCCAGGGGTTATTATCCCTCACAAATTCAAGACCCCCACCTTTTCTAAATATTATGGTGTTTCTTGTCCCAAGCTTCACCCGAGATCTTATGTTTGGAAGATCCAACCCCATAATGCCGACAGAAAGTTATGGGTCCACTTCTTTCAGAAAAGTTTGTCTGGTACACAACTTGAATGGTTCTATCAGCTGGAAGGAATCAACATTTGTACTTGGAAAGACCTAGTTGCTGCTTTTTACAAGAAGTATCAGTATAATGTTGACCTTGCACCGACTCATGTACAATTACAAAATATGACTATGGGCTCGAACGAGGGTTTTTAAGAGTATGCCCAAAAGTGGAGGGATTTAGCTGTAAGAGTTCAACCTCCTTTGTCTGATAGGGAGCTGGTTGATATGTTCATGGGCACTCTGACAGGTCCATTCTTTAACCATCTTATTGGAAGCTCCTCATCTGGTTTTGCTGAGCTGATTCTAACTGGGGAACATGTCGAAGGTGGTATCAAGAGTGGAAAGATTCCAGTTCCTGGGTCTTCAAGTGTTAAGAACGAAACCAATTCCATTTATGGCCAGAAGGGTTGTGTAAGAAGTAACTACAACTAATCCATTGGAGTTGTGCTAATCTCCAATCCCGTACCAATGCAACATCAATAGCAAGGCAATCAGTGTAGGCCGAATGCACCAAGGAGACAATTTACTAAGATCAACATGCCATTGTTCCAGGAACTTCAATACCTGTTGAAGGCAGAGCTGATAACATTGAAGGATCCTCCTTAGAATCCCAAAACCTCCTCTCCTCGGTACAATCCTAATGTAAGATGCACCTATCATTCCAATAATCCCGAACATGACACAAATAGTTGTTGGGCTTTGAAAATTAAAATCCAAGATTTGATTGATGCTAAGGAGATTGAGTTCAACCCTCTTGAGACCCCCAATGTGATCACTGATCCAATGCCAAATCATGGCCAAGATTGATAGTGTTTATTTCATTTGAATTTTCAAATTGTAATTTCTTTTGATTGTTCGAACACTTATTTTATGTCAAGCTTTGTTATTCCATTAATGCATTACATATGTTTGGTTTGAAGTAATCCATTCGTTTTGACTATATTTAAACTATGCTTTTACTTCCTTTTTGTGATATTCAACTCTCGATTCAAAGATGTAAGCCTTTAGAGGGAGGATGACGAAAACAATACCATAATCTCTATAGTATGCTTTGGAATAGACCCTGCTGACGATGTACATGCATTCTTTCAAATCCTAAATAGTGGAGTTATAAGGAAGATAATCCCTAGTCAACCTCGTTGAGCCTGAGAAGTAGAAGTTTTCTTTTTCACACAAATTGAAACCTTTAATCATAACCCGGGGCAAGGTAGTTTCTCAATTAATTCAAATGCGCATTCAGTCGCAAGCTCTACCTTCATACACGACGAATAGTGTCGAAGATGCACTTCTAAATCAAAAGACAGTGATGGTTCCCCGTAATCTCTAAAACAGACAGTCATCATCTCTCAAAAGAAAAGCCCGCTAAGTTAAAATCTATGAAGGAGACTTAGGATAAACTGGGGCATCCCGCTGACTGTGATTTCAAAACAGCTCGGGCAAAAAATAGGGATAATAAAGTAAAAAAAGAGGTCGCTAAGAATCCTCAACAAAAAAAATATTACAAAAAAATGATGATTGCCTTCTAAAATAAATTTCCAATATTTGAACCATCACCAAAATGTCAATCCAGACTCAATTGGAATCTAAATGCACAGTTAACTGAGTATAGGGATGAATAACATCACGGAGAAAGGGTTGGGTACAAATAAAATTTGAGCCTTTATCCTTTATTTCTTAAACCGTGAACCAGGCCAAATTACAACCCTTACAAGTCCTAACTGAAGCATAGGTTAGTTCGAAAGCATACTGTTACAAAAGGTATCCTGACTCCTGTAAGGCTTACTATAAATCTTGAGTTGACTTCATATTCTTACAAAATTCTATTGTTTACTAAAAATAAATTTTCAAAACTTCAAGACAGACATAAGCTTTGCATTTTTAATACCACTATTTGCATATAACTAATTGTTCGACAACAGAGAAATTCACACGACGAATATTCAATGAATGGAACTCCTCTCAATGAACAAAATCGCTTCAAATGGAAAGACACTTCTAATAACAAGCCTTCCATAATAAAGGGGCATGCCATGTTATTATCCAACTCATTTGTGGCAGTCGAGTCATGATATAGAGAATCTTTCGAAAGTGTTGAATAGTCAAGGGCAGATCTCCATCTAAATCACTTAGGGCATTAAACATGAATTCCAGCAAAGGGCCACGTACGATCAAGAAAATATTTTATGGAAATGCTACAATACTTACTACTATGGACAATGACAATTCTTCGCACCATGTGAACACAGGCATAGTCAGAAAATGCTACGCATGAAAAAAGACCCGCTGGGTTGACTGGCCTAGGCAAAAATAAGAGCATCCCGACGAACCAAAGAGTTTGGGAAAAATTAGGGATATGTAAATAAAATTGTACACCCGACAAGTCGAAAACCTGAAAAGGAGGCTTGGGCAAAAAAGGGTATCCCGGTGGACTAAAAATCTGAAAAGACATTCCAGGAAAAAGTTAGGGATTAAAGCATACGACTATGTCCCATTATCTCATCACTTGTCTATCAGTAGAAGACTTATCACCCTGATTAGCATTTACCGAGAGCTCTAGAAGTTGAGATAATGTTCAAGACATCCTTAAATACCCACAAAGCTACTTTCAGAAGCCCGTCTTCAACAAGCGATACATTCCCCTCAAGTCTAATATGCCTTCAAGATAGAAATTGAGGCGTCTTCCACCTGTTAACATGATCATGCTCACCAGCAGATCACCCTAGGGAATAAAGGAATATGATCTTTTCCCCGATAATATTGCCAACCTACGGAGTCCCAATCTCCATCAGAGATTACGGCATCAGTAAAATTTATGGAAATTCTCTTCCCCAGCTGAGCTTATTCCTCCGAAACTATAAAAACCCCTGCAGATTTCTTTCCTCCAGCAGCGCTCATTTCCTCAACAAGAGTATTCCTCAGCAAAGTGTTTCTCCAGCAGGTTTAGGGTTTATTTCCCCAACAGGGTTTATTTCCCCAACAGAATACAGTCTCCCCAGTTTGAGTCCATTTTTCTAACTACCACAAATTACCGGCAAAGGACAGTTTGGGTTGCTACCCCTAGAGAGCTACTACTAAATCGGAAACTAAACCAGGTATCGTTCAACCTTACTCTCTCCAGACGAGTTGACATCCATATTGGAAACCTAACTAGACAACACCTCAAAATATTATCCATCTCTTTTATCCCCAGTCAGGGTATATAAGAATTAAATTCCCCAGTAAAGCGAGGAACGACAATTATTCCTGCACTCTTTTATCCTGAAGCAGAAGTCAAACATTCCAAGTGGAGTATTCGCGAAATAGAAAGAAGGAATCCGCAGCATATACACTCTAAACAAGATTGAAGACTCATATTCTTCATCCCTAACAACAGACAGGGATTTATTTTCCCAGTCAAAGATGCTGCACGGAGTTACTAATACACTTCAACGACATCTCACATTCATGCATCATTTACAAAATATTATAGCATATGCATACAAATTTCATATAACACACTCTCATTTATTTTGATAACATCATTACGCAATGAATTACATATGTCATGACATTTCATAAAGACTAACTTTGTCTTTTCAAGTAAAGTCTACAAACAAGACGAATATCATAAGTAATTTTCAAACAGGTCAAAGATTAATTCCCGAAGCAAGTTGGGGTAACTTATCTACATGACTAGGTCGAAGATTGATTCCTGAAATAAGTCGGGGAAACTATCAAAGACCAGGTGGTATGAATTCCTGAAACAGGACGATTTTACCAATGAAAGAAAATTATAGATCAATTCACGAAACAAGACAGGGTGATCATCTGCATGGCCAAATTACTTCCTTCAAAGATTTACTCTGAACAACATCTCCTAACAAGCATTTCCTCGGAGACTGAATTTTGACAAGCATTTCCTCTGAGACTAAATTTCGACAAGCATCTTCCTCGGAGAGTGAATTTCGACAAGCATTTCCTCAGAGACTGAATTCCGACAAGCATTTCCCCGGAGACTGAATTTCGACAAGAATTTCCTCGGAGACTGAATTACGACAAGCATTTCCTCCGAGACTGCATTTCGACAAGCATCTTCCTCGGAGACTGAATTCTGACAAGCATTTCCTCGGAGACTAAATTCCGACAAGCATCTTCCTCAGAGACTGAATTCCGACAAGCATTTCCTCATAGACTGAATTTCGACAAGCATTTCCTCGGAGACTGAATTCTGACAAGCATTTCCTTGGAGACTGAATTCCGACAAGCATATTCCTCGGAGACTGAATTTTGACAAGCATTTCCTCGGAGACTAAATTCCGATAAGCATCTTCCTCGAAGACTGAATTCCGATAAGTATTTCCTTGGAGACTGAATTCCGACAAGCATTTCTTCAGAGACTAAATTCCGACAAGCATTTCCTCAGAGACTGAATTTCGACAAGCATTTCCTCGGAGACTGAATTCTGACAAGCATTTCCTCAGAGACTAAATTCCGACAAGCATCTTCCTCAAAGACTGAATTTTGAAAAGCATCTTCCTAAGAGACTTAATTCTGAAAAGCACTTCCTCAGAGACTGAATTCTGAAAAGCACTTGCCTCAGAAATTTATTCTGAAAAGTATTTCCCTCAGAGATTTAATCTGACAAGCATTTCCTTCAAAGACTGAATTCTGAAGAATATTTCCTTTGAAGACTCACTCTGATACTCTTTTGGAAAAGCTGGGCGTAGACTCCTTCCAATAACTTCTTCTATTTGAACTCGGACGTAGACATCTTCTGGTTCAGATTAAATTGAGCGTAGATTTGTTCTGATACTCCTTTGGAAAATTCAGGCGTAGACTCTTTCCAACAATTTTTCTAGTTGAAGTCGGGTGTAGACATCTTCTACTACATCATTCAGACAAAATCAAGCGTAGATTCCTTCTGAAGCTCCTTTGGAGAAGTCGGGCGTAGACTCTATCCAATAATTCTTCCAGTTGAAGTCAGGCATAGACATCTTCTAGTTCAGATTAAATTGAGCGTAGACTTATTCTGATTATCCTTTGGACCAAGTCAGGCGTAGACTCACTACAAATACATCTTCTAAGACAAAGTCGGGCATAGACCTAGTCTAATCCCTATCAACGGTTATTTTGGATGGCATCTATAAGCCCATCTCTGATGTCTCTCTGTCACCTCTCCAAATGGAATCTTTAAGCCCATTCTCGGTATAATCAACCAACAATGTTACTTCGTGCACCGACAAGTGCAAATTTCTGGGCACTTAAGTGTTCAATCATCTTCCACCTTCAAGTCGCGAATGGCATACATATCTGTTGTACCCCAAAATTTTCCCTCCCATATTCTTCAAAGTTTGTCAAGAATCATCTTCAATTGGTTCAAGACCACTCAAGGGATTGCACAGTCCAAGTACCTCCTAAGCCAGTCAAAATTAGGGTTTTGTTTCTTGCAAGGAATTTGAGGTTTTCAATGGCTCAATCAAGTCCCATAGGCCCATATACATTGTCAAGCATCTACATACCAAGTCTCAAGACTCACAGGGTCAAATTGCACAGTCAAAAGCCCTATTTGCTCTATAATCAACTGCAGGGGTAAAATGGTCATTTTACAGTCAAAAGTCAAGATTTTTGGTCAACATCTTATTTTGAGTCCACAATCATCATTTGATCAAGTCTTGATCATGAATCCACAAGAATGGCTCAAAAATCATCAAAGATGCAAAAGTTGCTATTTTTGGACAGCTGAAAAGTCAACTGTAACTTGACCAAGGCATAACTTTTTCATGGTTCATCAGAAAAATCCCATCCAATGCTCATTTTGAAGGGGATGACATTTCCTACAACTCATATTCACATTCCAAGTCCAAGAAATGCTCTCACAAAAAGTTATCAATTTCTACATTATAGGTTAATTTCAAAAGTCAACAAAAATGCACTTTAAGTCAAAGACCATAACTTGAGATTGGTAAATCCAAATGACATGGGACCAAAGGCATTGGTTAGAGGACTTCAATACCTTCACAAAATGTCCAAGAACATGTTCATAGGATCAAAATTGAGCAAGATATGCATTGGAGAAGTTGGGAAATTTTTGTGAATTTGCAAAAGTCAACTTTGCTCAAAACACATCATTTTTGCTAATGGGCCTCAAATTCCTTCTTGAAACTTTGTCCAAAGCATATGCACGACCCATCAAGCCTATTTGAGTTTATTTTCTTATTTTTATTAATTAATTGGATTTTTTATTAATATTAATTCATTTAATTGATTTAAAATATAGGAAATTCAAAGATATGGTTTTCAAATCTTTTGTGAAGCAAATAAGCTCAGGGCAAGCTGGAAAATTCGTGTATCAATCAAAGAGACAAAAATCTCCATGTTTGGCAAGTTTTCTCAATCAAAAATATTGAAAAATATTTGATTTTCAATCAAATATTGAAACATCAATGCAAGGGATTTCATGTGTAAGATTTACCCTAGTTTCATTCCATTATATGTACTGAAGCAAACCCTAATGCCTGAGACGTGAGAATTCTGCATACAAAGCCATAACCATATTCAAAAAATCAAGAACAAAGTCAAAACTGTTTTCTCACTTCCGGGCCAATTCAAAGGATTTTGTGGATTCAAAGACATTGCTGGGAGTTTCCTGGATGATTTGCAATCAGTTTCCAGCTTCATAGCTCCAAGAATCGCCCATTACAGTGTCATGGTTTGAACAATTTTTCCAAAATCATATACTTTGATTCATGCATATTTAACATCTTTTGTTGATTGTTTTGTGTTCATAAGGACTGTACGAAGCTTTTGGTACAAGATAATTGGATTAATATGCCCTGAAACAGAAAACGCCATGAACGATTTCTAGGTTTTTCAAAGCTCTAAAATTGGGGTTTTCTTATTTAGGAAAAATTAAGCCTCAAGAGGCCTATGATTGAAACCGTCTGAACAAGACGAACATGCTGGACATCTCGCGAACAATTTATATTGCATACAGCTCTATTCGCTATTTTCTCTTATTGCAGGTTGTGGGGGTTTAAAACCCCCGCTAATTGTTTTTATTTTACAGGGAATCTAGGGAAGACGAAGGACATGGTGCATCATGGTTGGTTCATTCAAAAAATAACGCGCGTTTCATTTGTTTCCAGCATATGCGTTGTTTTTTTATATTATTTTCATTGCCCATTATTATAACAAATACAAGCACTTGGCTCAGTGGATGATGATATGGCATGCAACCATTGGGACCTGGGTTCGATTCCCAGGTCCACCCCAAATATTGTTTCTATTTTTTCATAACATGTTCCTATGCAGGCCTTGCCAATATATTCCACCATGAACCTTCAATGATCAGCGTGCCAAGTGGCCACAAATGTGAAACCAAAGGCCAGGGATGGAGGATCATGGTGTTCCTCAGTCAACATGCACGTAGACCATTCAGAAAGTTGATGGGTTTAATCTGTAACGTATAGCCTAAATGTAGTACTGCAAGTGTACAGCCTATCGAAGTAATATATAAGATTATCGAACCACAGAGACCAATTGTCAATCTATCAACTCTATTGCTAAGGTGCTTATCTAAGGCGAACAAGAATATTGATGTGAGTGCAGTGCACAAAGTAAATGAGCGAGGTAAATAACAGTTTAAAAGACAAGTTGGAATGTAAATCATGTAATCAGATATTGGTCCGGTCATGCGTAGATGAAACTACTTATGGGGCAGTATTTTCTATTGATAGCAAAGAATCAATTTAACGGGAACTTGTAGCTTTTGACTACTAAGAACCGAGTTTACTCTTTAAATTAAATTCCTTTATTGTCACATATAAAGGGTGCCTTCCGCGTTAAAGAGGTAAACCTATTTTTAAGAAATTGATAGTTTTGACTTAACAGAAAAGTAATTTTACTTGGAAAGATTAACTTAAAGAGACTTTTGGCTTTTGACCAAGAGTCAGATTTCAAACCTACAAACGCGTCCGAAAATAGTTTCAAAATCGTTTTCTAAAAAGGTCAATGATTCCTATTTAACCAATCAACGGCTTTCGCTCTTTTTGTTTGGTTAAATAATAATCAAGTCGTATCATTAGTTTGGACGGCTTTCGATCTTACCCAATAAACATTTAAACATAATTGACTTAAGTTAAAAGCAAAACATCCCCAGAGTATTTTCACTAGCATGATAATTAGAACATGACCATGATGACAATCATTACATCCAAACCTTTATAGTTTAGCCAGACATAATAAGTGCGAGTCTATAAAACGTGTAGACTATGATAAGAGCGTTTAAAGTCTATAAAACGTGTAGACTATGGTAAGAGCATTTAAAGTCTATAAAACGTGTAGACTATGGTAAGAGCATTTAAAGTCTATAAAACGTGTAGACTATGGTAAGAGCATTTAAAGTCTATAAAACGTGTAGACTATGGTAAGAGCAATTATAAGTAAAGAAATGCAATAAAATAGAACCTTGCTCCAGCCGGAGACTTGAATCTGATACAAATCTACGGAATGGTAAGGCTAGTATGATGAACTTCAACCAAAGTGCTCCAAGACTCGATTACAACTCAATCTACACCGCAATAACTCCCCGATGTGAAGAGATTATCACTTTACAGAAACTGATAGTATATGGCTTAAGATTGTACTAAGCTTGGATGAAACTAAAGAATGAAAATCGAAAACTATTTATAGAGGATCCTTGAGATGCGTAAAGACCAGCATGCCCCTTAACTTCTTTTGAGCGGGAAGCTTTTTGTGAAGGCCGCGGGCGCGGTGGCAGTGGTCGCGGGCGCGGTGGCTGGAACTGCCACATCATGGGAACGTGGCAGTTGATCTCTGGGTGAAAGTGGGCCACGTCATCGCGTTCCCTGTAGCCAGCGCGGTGCTGAACGCCATAAGTGCAGAATATCTTGAAAAACCCTAATTTCTTGGCGTTTTGGCTCGTTTCTTCACAGAAGGCTCTGAAATGACAAGAATCCTGAAAACAAAGGAAAAAGGAACATAATACGAGAAAATGATAATAAAAACTAAGGAAAACATGTGATATTTGAGTCAGAAACATAGTGCGATTCAGTGCGATCAAATCCTCCCACGCTTAGACCTTTGCTTGTCCTCAAGCAACAACTCTTAGAAGTAGATGAAAGAAAATTATGGTGTATACAGGTTTTGGGCAAAGAGGGCTTCTAAGTCCGAGTAAGGGTGTGTTGTCAGGCACTAACTATCTGAATCAAGGGTATCGTAATTACACTACTCGCAGAAATGCGGACATAAACCTCATAAGTATACAGATCGATCCTAATATCCTTACTATGCTAAGACTTCTTTTTGTACGAGGTCCTTTTTCATTCAGGCGCAATCACATTAAGCCCGTTATCCGTACATACTCATGGTGTAGTGACCGGTTAGTGACTCTGATCTCAAGTGATGGGATTCTGGTACAAGAGTTGGTTTAACCCCTTTTTATTTTACCCATTTGTAGTTGCGGGGGATCGGACTGTAGTCCACCCTACCAAGTCCAGCACCAGATACCTCTGGACCAACTACAACGGATATGCCTTATATATTTTTTCTTTGCTTTTATTAGTGCTTACAACTTTCTTGAGTTGAGTAATCTTTGTGAGGATCACCCAACTCGTAGTCGTATTCATACTTTATTTTGTAACTTTTAAGGCAAAATAGAGATCATCCACTTATATTCATCGATCCTACACTTAGAGCATGCTTAGGCCGGAGCTGACTGCTAAGATAAACTACTTGAAGACCTATTTGTTAAGTTTTATTCAAAATCATAGCATATTAGGAAGAAAGGATCTAATCTAAATGTTCAATAAGGCTTACGGTGTTAAAACGATAACGAATTTTTCAAAAAGTGAGTGCCCAAGAAATAGACCCTATCTAGGACCTGTCTCATAGCCCAAATCCTTAAAAACAACCACAATTCTTTGAAAAAGAAAAATTTTGTAAGGCTAAAAAGTGGGGGAAATGAAAGGGTACACTACGCAGAAAGACTCGCCTATCACATGCATTTTATTAACTACGAATATAACATGCCTAAAAGGAAAAATGCGGAAGGGAAATAAAAGCAGGAAAAACGGGAAATAAAAGCGAAAACGGGAAATAAAAGCGATAAATGCTCCTCCCACACTTAAATCAGACATTGTCCTCAATGTTCCAAAATAAGGTAAGAGGAGGTACCTGAAAACACTAGTGGGGCCACTAGGACCTTCACCATCCTGGTTGGTACGACCGGAACGGCAGCTACAGCTGCGACGACGGCTATCTCGGTCCAAAACAAGCTGCTCCAATCTCTCTGTCAAGGCGGAATTTGTCGCTTGTAGCTCTTGGGTCCTACCAATGAGGGTGCCTTGGGTTGCCTCCATCAATTGGAAGTGACGAGCGTATGTGGTCTGGTGTAGGTGCTGTTCTCTCTGGAAAGCCAGCTGACTTTCCATAATAGTGCACAGAGAGCTAGCATTTTGCTCTTGGGATGCTTGCATGAAGGCCATGTTATCGGTCGCCTGTTGCTGCAAAGTAGCAAGGAGGGTGTCCCTCTGGGCCTCTCGGGCCATATGCTCACGCCACATGTCCTCAGTGACATGGAAACTAGGAGCTGTACCTGCATGTGGGTTAGAAGTAGATGGTGTCGTGTGTGGTGGTGAAAAGTGGGGTGGTTCCTCCGTTTGGAAATCGTACTCATCATCAGTGTTGTTACCCTCATTTAAAGGTAGATTTGGGGGCAACGGACCAATAAAAGCAGGAGCGTTGAGATTGTAGGTCCAGTTACGCTCAAATCTAATATCAGTACGACGGGTGCAAGGAATAACAACACTGGGTACAGCAGCACCTCCAACCATGAGGAAGTAACAACCTTCGCTCCTCGTCTTGCATAAACGCATATCCCTGAAAAATTTAAGATTTGCAATACGAGGAGGAAGTGGCTCAAGGGTGGCAAGTTCCGTATCCAATCCTATGGCACGGGCAATAGTAGTAATCAGTCCACCAAAGGAAATTGGCCCACCTTTTCTTAAAACATGGTGCATGTGGGCAATCATGAATGGGACTGGATTAACTTTGGTGTCTGTGAGGCAGCTCTGCATGATAATTAATTCTTTAGCATTCACCTTGTTTGGGTTTTCCCGAGCAAAGATGGTGGATGCTAAAAGAAATCTAAAGACACGAAGGGCAGGATTGTGGATGTGAGAAGCAAGTAGGCCATCAAAAGATGTTGCATTTTGTTTAGTAATCCTGGCCCAAAATGCTTCAAATGCCCAATCCGTGTCTAAAGGTGCTTCACAAACGGCACCCTCCCCATAAGTCCATCCTAACATGGCAGCTAGACCGTCAGTGGAGTAGTCATATTCAACATTAAACATTCTAAATTTTACTCCACCTACGGTGCTAGCAGTGTTATGAGAGACGTTATAAATTAAAGAACTCAAAAATTCGAACGTCAGCCTAGGGTAGGTTGGTGCTTGAGTAGCAAAAATATCATGCATGCCTAGTTTGTCGAGAAGGAAAAATACACTATGGTATATACCTAATGAATATAGACAGTTTTCATCGATATACCAGGTAGAGTGTATTGGTGTTGTCAGCAATTTCTCAAGCCGCTTTTGTTGCCTTTCTCCGGCTTGGCCACCTCGCAAAATGTAGCCGTGATACTCCATAGGATTTTCTTGTGGATGAATATAAAGAGAAAGAATGGGATGTGGAAGTAATGAAGGTGTGAGGAATAAAATGAAATAGTGGGGGTATTTATAGGTAGTGAAGAAAAATGGTGGTTGGAAATATTTATGATGGGAATAATGGGAATAAATGTAGTGGGGTAGGTATGGATAATAAAGGAAGTTATGGGGGTTAAGAATGGAAGAAAATGGGATTGGAAGTGGAAAAAGAGGCAAAATGGGGGGAAAAACGAGCAACTAGCCGTTAGGTGACCGTTGCGTCACCGCGGGCGCGGCAGGGCTCACCGCGGGCGCGGTCAGGGCGGGCCAAGTTGGGCCGGTCTTGCTTCCTTTCCATTGGGCTTTTCCTTCCTTGCCATTAGCTTCAATTTTTGGAGGTGTACCTATTTTTCTTATGAACGTGCATATATGTATGTGAATACATATATACATGTATATTTATTTATTTTTATATTAAAATTATGGTGACCAGAAAAACAAAAACATTAGTAAATGAAAGATATATAAATGAAACACATGCATATATATATATATATATATATAGGTACGGACATCGGGTCACCAAAATAATTATTAATAATGCAGGAATTAGATAATGCAAATAAAAATGAGTCTGAAAAGGAAATCAACATAATACTAATAATACTGGAACTAGATATCTTGTGAATAACACAGATCTATCGCCAACCGGTAGGATGCTCTACAGGAGTGTCTGGGCCACGCAACTCAGTCAGCTGGCGTCGAATCTCTGCCACCTCGTGAGCTAATTCATCTAACTCACCAGCAAAGGTAACATCATTCACTTCCAACTGTAAATGAAGGTCAGCCACCTCATTGCGGAGAGTGGTTATTTCAGTGCGCATAGCAGTCAATAGAGTGCGAATATCAGGTTCCTGCAAGCTGAGGTTATTAGTAAGAACAGTAGTGTGTGTAACCTCGGGTCGGGATGTGTGATCTGGAGTAGAGTCCTCGGGAGCAGGAGTGTATTCAGGAGTAGAATCTTCGGAAGCAGGAGTGTATTCTTGAGTGGGATCTTCGGAAGCAGGAGTGTATTCTGGAGTGTACTCTGATATCTCACCCCAACCTTCTACGGAATAGTTCCAATTAGCAGGGTTGGAAACACAAGTCATTTGAGGGTCTGGCAGTGTGAAGGTGTAAACTGTCTGGTCATCGATGAGCAATCTGTACTGATATGGGTGGAAAGCGGCCCTCCTCATGAGCCCACGATCCATGCAAAAGTCCAAATCCAGGAAAGTATATCCACAGTATGGGGTCAGCTGTGCTATCATACTGTCCAAACCCAAAGCAGAAGCTATCTGTGTCACATTCCCTCCGGAATGAATGAGTCCTACAGCGGATCGAGCAGTCTGCTCGAGGCTCTCTATCAGAAAACCTCCACTAGCTATAGGTCTGGACTGACTGGCACAGTATAGGAAAAGGATCTCCTCAGCGGTGACTAAGTGGTCACAGTAACTCCTCCCAAAGAAAGTGTGGCACAGGATCATCTCGAAGTATCGGAAAGCCGGGTTATGGATCTTCTTGGACAGCTGGGTAGAGGGGTCAAGGCTGGCTCTATCAGTAATGTCCTGCCAAAATTTATCAATATCTTTGTCCATATAGTAACTCAATGGAAACTCAGTGATAGCGGTCGGTCCAGTTTGGAAACCAAGCAAATCCCCAAATTCTTTGATGGTCAGGGTATACTCGGTACCAAACAATCTGAAACTTAGGCATCCTCGCTCATCTCCTTCACCCACCCGTGGGTTATAATCCATAGAGCTAAGAAACTCCAGAGTAAGGTTCCTGTAGGTTTTGTGGACATCATCAGCATAAGAATCCCAGCCAAGTTGGTTGCACAGATACCTAATACTTGGCTCAATCCCGAGTGCCTCCAAGCAGCTCTGATCGGGGTACCTAGTGGGTACCATATGTCTAGCAGATAAGGTAGAAAATCGGGCTTTTTGTGCTTCATCCCTGAAAATCACAACCATACCATCGGGGTAATGCATCCTGAAAATATAAACACAAGAAATTAGTCTAGATAAAACATATATAAATTAATAAAAATAAAATAAAATTAAGAATAAACCATGGGTTGCCTCCCATGCAGCGCTTGTTTAACGTCTTTAGCTTGACGATTAGATCTTACTTTATGTGGGTATTGGTGGGTCTATAAGAATATGACTAGAGTAGTCAACAGGCAAATCGCCTCCTTTGTATAGCTTCAGTCTTTGTCCATTTACCACAAATGGAGCGCATGAATTGTTTTTGATTTCTACTGCTCCAGACTTAAGAACTTTTGACACTTCAAATGGACCTGTCCATCTTGAACGAAGCTTACCAGGAAAAAGTCGTAACCTTGAGTTAAATAGGAGAACAGGGTCACCAATGTTGAAATCTTTCTTGATGATTTTTTTATCATGCCACATCTTGGTTCTTTCCTTATATATGATGGCATTCTCATAGGCATTCAAGCGAAGCTCTTCCAGCTTGTGAATGTCCAGGATACGTTTTTCTCCGGCTTTTAGGTAATCTAGATTCAAGGATTTAATGGCCCAATAGGCTTTATGTTCTAGTTCGAAGGGTAAATGACAGGACTTTCCATAAACCAATTGATAAGGAGTTGTTCCAATAGGGGTTTTATAAGCCGTTCTATAAGCCCATAAGGCGTCTTTAAGTTTTCCAGACCAGTCTTTTCTGGATAATGATACGGTTTTTTCTAGGATCTGCTTAATCTCCCTATTCGATACTTCTACTTGGCCACTGGTTTGCGGGTGATATGGTGTTGCTACTCTATGTTTTACTCCGTATTTGCTTAGAAGCTTGTCAAATATCTTAGATATAAAATGCGATCCTCCATCACTTATGACTAACCTCGGGGTTCCAAACCTAGGAAAAATAATATTCTTAAACAGTTTGATAACTACCTTGGTATCGTTTGTGGGTGATGCAACAGCTTCTATCCACTTTGAGACATAATCGACAGCTACTAGGATATACTTGTTACCCATTGAGGAAGGAAAAGGTCCCATGAAATCTATACCCCAGACATCAAATATTTCCACTTCTTGGATGTTACTTAAAGGCATTTCATCACGTCTTGAGATGTTCCCAGTGCGTTGGCATCGGTCACATTTTGTGATGTAAGTGTGGACATCGCGCCATACAGTAGGCCAATAAAAACCTGCTTGAAATATTTTGGCGCATGTTTTAGATGTGCTTGCATGTCCACCATAAGGTGAAGCATGACAATGTTTAATGACGTTGCCTACTTCTTCTTCCGGCACACATCGTCTGAATATATTATCTATTCCTCTTTTGAATAGGAGGGGTTCATCCCAAAAGAAGTGTTTAACATCTCTAAAAAACTTCTTCTTCTGTTGGTAGCTTAAGTCAGGGGGTATGATATCAGCGGCCAGATAATTCACAATATCTGCGTACCATGGTATGTTGTTCATGGTTGAGATTTCCTCATAGGCCTCTTCTTCAGTTGAGTTTATCCCAGCTATTAATCTTTCATAAGTAGAGTGATCGTCTATAGGTATAAGTTCAGGTTTAAGGTGTTCTAACCTAGAGAGATGATCAGCTACTAAGTTTTCATCTCCTTTTTTATCCTTAATATCCAAGTCAAATTCTTGGAGTAAAAGTACCCATCTGAGCAATCTAGGCTTAGCATCTTTCTTACTTAACAAGTACCAGATTGCTGCATGATCTGTGTATACTATTATTTTTGCTCCCACCAAATAAGATCGAAATTTATCAATAGCAAAAACTACGGCTAGCAATTCCTTTTCTGTGGTTGTATAATTTAGCTGGGCAGCGTCTAGTGTTCTACTAGCGTAGTAAATTGCATGCAGTTTATTGTCTTTTCTTTGCCCTAGTACAGCTCCTACAGCGAAATCACTAGCATCGCACATGATTTCAAAGGGTTGTGTCCAATCAGGTGGTCTTATGATAGGTGCTGAAATAAGAGCTTGCTTTAAAACTTCAAAGGCCTCAAGACATTTTTGGTCGAATTCAAACTCGACATCCTTCATCAATAAGTTAGTTAAAGGTTTTGTTATTCCGGAAAAATTCTTGATGAAACGTCGGTAGAACTCGGCATGTCCTAGAAAACTTCTTACTTCCCTAACGGTCTTAGGTGGGTTTAGGTTTTCTATAACTTCTATCTTGGCCTTATCGACTTCTATACCTCTTTCAGAAATAATGTGTCCCAAGACTATCCCTTTATTTACCATAAAGTGGCACTTTTCCCAATTCAACACAAGGTTTACTTCCACACATCTTTTTAAGATTTTCTCTAAGTTTGAGAGGCAGTTTTTGAAATCAAACCCACACACTGAAAAATCGTCCATAAATACTTCCATAATTCCATCTAGGTAGTCTGCGAAAATTGACATCATACAACGTTGGAAAGTGGCAGGTGCATTACAGAGTCCAAAGGGCATTCGTCTATAAGCGAATGTTCCATAAGGGCAAGTAAATGTGGTTTTTTCTTGGTCCTCTGGGTGAATAGGGATTTGAAAAAACCCCGAATACCCATCAAGATAGCAGAAACATGAGTGTCTTGCTAGACGTTCAAGCATCTGATCTATAAATGGGAGAGGGAAATGGTCTTTTCTCGTTGCCTTGTTCAATTTTCTGTAATCTATACACATACGCCATCCTCCTTCTGTTCGTTTTGCCACATGCTCACCTTTCTCATTTTTCAGAACAGTGATACCTCCTTTCTTGGGTACCACATGGACTGGGCTTACCCATTCACTATCCGAAATTTGGTATATGATACCAGCTTCTAATAACTTAAGAACTTCTTTCTTGACTACATCACTCATGATAGGGTTTATTATTCTTTGATGTTCTCTTGAGGGTTTTGAATCTTCTTCTAGCATAATCTGATGCATGCATACGGATGGGCTTATACCTTTTAAATCTGTAACTTTATACCCTAAAGCTGAGGGGTATTTTCGCAAGGTATCTAAGAGTTGATTTGTTTCTATTTGGTTTAGAGCGGCGCTAATTATAACAGGTCTATTGATCTCCTCATCCAAAAACTCATATCTTAGATTCTTGGGTAGTTCCTTAAGTTCTATAGTGGGTTTCTCAGTACGTGGCATAAGGTCAGGGGTAAGAGCTAAGCATTCGAAAAGGTTGTCGTCAATGTACGGTTCGATACTCTTAAATCCGTCATCCTCTAAAATAGGGGTTGATGGTAATTTGATTAAAGATTCGTTTTGTTTGAGCTCATTTACACATTCGTCAATGACGTCGATGGTATAACACGCATCTCCTATCACTGGTGCCATTAGAA
The DNA here is from genome assembly GCA_948472305.1 of Vicia faba. NCBI lineage: Eukaryota > Viridiplantae > Streptophyta > Magnoliopsida > Fabales > Fabaceae > Vicia > Vicia faba. Next base: position 510,337,232 of record OX451736.1, on the reverse strand, counting down.
ACTTTGATAAAATGAACTCAATCTTTTCATCTCCTACCTCGAAAGTCAGTTTCCCTTTCTTAACATCTATTATAGCTCCGGCGGTCGATAGGAAGGGTCTTCCTAAGAGGATTGGGATGTCTTCATCTTCTTTGATATCCATTACGACGAAGTCGGTCGGAATGTACAACTGACCAATCTTGACAGGTATGTCTTCTAAAATACCCATGGGATATTTGACAGATCTATCAGCTAGTTGTAAGGACATCTTAGTAGGTTGAAGTTATCCTAATTTTAACCTCTTACAGACGGCCAGAGGCATCAGACTTACGCTTGCTCCTAAGTCTAAAAATGCTTTGTCTATCATATGGTTACCTAGGATGCAAGGGATAGAAAAACTTCCAGGGTCTTTATCTTTCTTGGCGAGTTTATTTTCGGATATAGAATGGCATTCTAAAGGCTTGGGATCATCGAGTCATCGTTTATTGGTCAAAATATCTTTCAAGAACTTAGCATATGATGGTATCTGGGTTATAGCTTCAGTAAAAGGAATCTCTACATGGAGTTTCTCTATTACCTTAATAAACTTTTGGTACTGGTTTTCTATTTTGGTGTTCTTCAGCCTCTGTGGGAACGGAATAGGTGGTTTATAAGGTTGTTGAGTGTTATTCCCTACTTCTGGTTTTGATTGCTTTTCTGGTTTCTCTGGTTCCTCGACCTGGTCTTTAGGTGTAGCATCTTCCATAGGTTTTTCTGATGTGCTTAAGTTAGGATTTCTAGGCCCTTCATAAGCAGTTCCACTTCTTAAGGTGATAGAATTTGCTTGGCCTTTTGGATTTGGTTGAGTTTGTCCAGGGAATTGTCCTCCAGGTGCAACTTGTACAGAGGTGTTTTGTGCTACTTGGGAAATCTGAGTCTCAAGCATTTTGGTGTGGGTTATTATCTGGTCAAACTTGGTTGCCAGTTGAGTAACTAGTTCGTTCGTGTGAATGTGTTGGTTCATAAACTCCTTATTTTGCTGAGTTTGAGTCTGAATAAAGGTGTCTATGGTTTCTTTAAGGTTTGGTCTTGGGGGCACTATTTGCATAGGTTGGTTTTGTTTTTGCATTTGGAATCCTTGAGGTCTCGAAGGTCCGGGATTTTGGATAGGGTTATTGTTTTTGTAAGAGAAATTCGGGTGGTTCCTCCATCCAGGATTGTAGGTATTCGAGAAAGGGTTCCCTTGGGTATAGTTAACTTGGTCTGAGCTAGATTCGTTCAAAAGGTTACAGTCAACGGTTTGATGTCCTTGAGTTCCACAGAGTTCGCATTCCGATTGGATTGCTGCTACTGTGGTTGGGTTTTGAGACATGTTCTCGACTCTCAAAGCTAGGGCGTCCATCTTGGCATTAATCATGTCCATGCAACTTACCTCATGCTTTCCTCCATGGCTCTCCTTTTTCTCTACTGTCGCTCGTTCTAATCCCCACTGGGCTTGGTTTTGGGCCATGTCCTCTATTAGGGCACAAGCGTCAGGATAAGGTTTGTTCATCAACGCTCCGCCAGCGGCAGCGTCTATGGACATCTTTGTGTTGTAATGGAGTCCATTATAGAAGGTATGTATGATTAACCATTGCTCCAGGCCATGGTGCGGACAAGCTCTTAAAAGTTCTTTATATCTCTCCCAAGCATCAAAAAGTGATTCGCCTTGGTTTTGGGTGAAACAAGTGATCAGGTTCCTAAGAACAGCGGTCTTGCTTGGTGGAAAATATCTCGCAAGAAAAGCTCTCCTAAGGTCTTCCCAAGTTGTTATTGAGTTAGTTGGAAGGGCGTCTAACCAGTCGTGAGCTTTACCTCTAAGGGAAAAAGGAAACAGTCTTAAACGGATAGCTTCGGGTGTGGCTCCATTTGCCTTAAGGGTGTCAGCTAACTGGATAAATACCTTTAAATGTTGATTCGGGTTCTCGGTAGCGAGACCAGCGAATTGGTTTTGTTGTACTAATTGTAATAATGAGGGCTTTAGTTTAAAGTTGTTGGTAGTTATAGCAGGGTTTACTATACTAGAACTAGGTTCCTCGTTAGATGGTTGGGCGAATTCCTTGAGCGGTCTTTGGTTACGATCTTCTGCCATAGCTCTTCTTATCTTGCGTATAAAAAGACGGGCACGAGCGTAACGTTCAGGTTCTACTAAAGGATCTATTAGGTTACCAGTGCTACGATTTCTACGCATCTACCGGCTAGAATAGCCTTAGTCTAAACGGGATAACAATAGGGTACGAAATTTGACGAAGTTGGTCCCCGGCAACGGCGCCAAAAACTTGATGGGTTTAATCTGTAACGTATAGCCTAAATGTAGTACTGCAAGTGTACAGCCTATCGAAGTAATATATAAGATTATCGAACCACAGAGACCAATTGTCAATCTATCAACTCTATTGCTAAGGTGCTTATCTAAGGCGAACAAGAATATTGATGTGAGTGCAGTGCACAAAGTAAATGAGCGAGGTAAATAACAGTTTAAAAGACAGGTTGGAATGTAAATCATGTAATCAGATATTGGTCCGGTCATGCGTAGATGAAACTACTTATGGGGCAGTATTTTCTATTGATAGCAAAGAATCAATTTAACGGGAACTTGTAGCTTTTGACTACTAAGAACCGAGTTTACTCTTTAAATTAAATTCCTTTATTGTCACATATAAAGGGTGCCTTCCGCGTTAAAGAGGTAAACCTATTTTTAAGAAATTGATAGTTTTGACTTAACAGAAAAGTAATTTTACTTGGAAAGATTAACTTAAAGAGACTTTTGGCTTTTGACCAAGAGTCAGATTTCAAACCTACAAACGCGTCCGAAAATAGTTTCAAAATCGTTTTCTAAAAAGGTCAATGATTCCTATTTAACCAATCAACGGCTTTCGCTCTTTTTGTTTGGTTAAATAATAATCGAGTCGTATCATTAGTTTGGACGGCTTTCGATCTTACCCAATAAACATTTAAACATAATTGACTTAAGTTAAAAGCAAAACATCCCCAGAGTATTTTCACTAGCATGATAATTAGAACATGACCATGATGACAATCATTACATCCAAACCTTTATAGTTTAGCCAGACATAATAAGTGCGAGTCTATAAAACGTGTAGACTATGATAAGAGCGTTTAAAGTCTATAAAACGTGTAGACTATGGTAAGAGCATTTAAAGTCTATAAAACGTGTAGACTATGATAAGAGCATTTAAAGTCTATAAAACGTGTAGACTATGGTAAGAGCATTTAAAGTCTATAAAACGTGTAGACTATGGTAAGAGCAATTATAAGTAAAGAAATGCAATAAAATAGAACCTTGCTCCAGTCGAAGACTTGAATCTGATACAAATCTACGGAATGGTAAGGATGGTATGATGAACTTCAACCAAAGTGCTCCAAGACTCGATTACAACTCAATCTACACCGCAATAACTCCCCGATGTGAAGAGATTATCACTTTACAGAAACTGATAGTATATGGCTTAAGATTGTACTAAGCTTGGATGAAACTAAAGAATGAAAATCGAAAACTATTTATAGAGGATCCTTGAGATGCGTAAAGACCAGCATGCCCCTTAACTTCTTTTGAGCGGGAAGCTTTTTGTGAAGGCCGCGGGCGCGGTGGCAGTGGCCGCGGGCGCGGTGGCTGGAACTGCCACATCATGGGAACGTGGCAGTTGATCTCTGGGTGAAAGTGGGCCACGTCATCGCGTTCCCTGTAGCCAGCGCGGTGCTGAACGCCATAAGTGCAGAATATCTTGAAAAACCCTAATTTCTTGGCGTTTTGGCTCGTTTCTTCACAGAAGGCTCTGAAATGACAAGAATCCTGAAAACAAAGGAAAAAGGAACATAATACGAGAAAATGATAATAAAAACTAAGGAAAACATATGATATTTGAGTCAGAAACATAGTGCGATTCAGTGCGATCAAAAGTCAACGCAGGCCTGAGCTTAGTGGGCCATAAACTACAATCAACACCTCCATACATGGGCCAGCACCCCCCCTGGTTTCTATTTTCTCTTTTATTTTCTTTCTTTTTATTTTCTTTTAATTATAATTATTATCATTATTATTATTAACTAACAAATAATTATTTTTTATAATTAATTCAGAAAACCATATTTTTTATTATATTATTATTATTTATTAATTTCAATTATTATTTTGTAAATAAACACTAACATGAATTAATTTAGTTTAATTAGGATTAGTTTTAACTTTCTTTTACAATAAATAAAATAAATTAGACCTAGGTTTTTTCTAACTTTTGACTTTTAATTTCTTTTTATTTTATTTCATTAAAAACATAAAACCACAAAAATACTTTTTCTTGTAATTAATTAATTAATTAGTAATTAGGTTTAATTTCATTAATTGCAAAAAGGACCAATTCAATTCTTTTCTCAAAAAGGGTCAAAACCCTAAGGACGTCCCGATTAAATTTATATTCGCGCTTTATTATTTTGGTTATCTTTATGTAACTGTTTCCAAGGATGTAATAGTTAATTAGGTCTTTTACTGCTTTCTTTACTTTTCTCGCATTTATTTTCCAAACGGGTTTTGTTTTTGGCGATGTATAGACCCGCGCCTTGTAATAGCGTAGATTTACCTTTCCGCACTTTATTTCCCGCAAACTATTAAACTGTTAATATGCATGACAAGACTTGTATGACAAATAAAATCAACCCGTAGCTCACAATGATGCATGTTCAAAGATAAACATTAACATGAAACTTGACACACATGCACATGCCACTCCTAGGATACGCCTCACTTGGTTGCCTCAAGGTGGTCGTCAAGTATAGGGTGTTTTAGAGGTCGCCCTCCTGTCTAAAGATCCAGTTGCCTCGAAACGGTTGCCTCGGATAAAAAAAGGATCTAAGACATTAGGGTTACCGCTAAGGCGTCCTACTATTGCTTTGGTGACCACATGTCCCTACAATCGAATTGACCCGAATAACTCCAACGACGGTGCTACCTACTTCTCAATAGTGGGATAGTACTGTCTAAAGGACTCTTACACAGCTTAATTCCTTAGAGTAGGTAGATTTCTCCTGGGTACTTGCTCCTTCAAAAACAAAACAAACTTTTCGCACCTACACTTTCAAAAAGTTTTCAAACAAACACTTCATACACTCTTGAGGACTGATACAAGAGTTACCTAGAAGTTTTTCAAACTAAACTTTTTTCAAAACCCACAAACACAAGAAAAGCAAAACATTTTTGAAAACATAGTGAGCAAGTACCTAAGAGCCCTTGGATAACCACGGATAGAAAGGGTGCTAACACCTTCCCTTTCTATAATCTACCTCCCGAACCGAGAAACATCTCGAAAAGGAATTTTGCTGTGCTTTTGTCCTTTCCATGTTGGAGAACATAAAAGACGGTGGCGACTCTTGCTTACCGCGACATTTCGCGAACCAGCTTTAAAACAGTCAGTTCTATTTCCACCGATCATAGAACTGGCGACTCTGCTGGGGAATACTGAGTAAGTGAGGTATACCTTAGGATTGGACCACTCTTATGTTTTCAATTATATGTCTTAATTGCTTTTACATTTGTGGGCTTGCATCGGAGTTTCATAGATCCTAACCCGGATCTGGGGAATACCCTTTAGGTAGCATAAGCTGTGAGGGACCTGTCCGGCGTAGACCGACACGGGTGAAGTAGTGGCTACATTGGTGTGACACCTTGGTCTGTACCGATATCCCTTGTGTTGCAACGAGGAGAATATGGGTCTTCTGAGGAGTCATTAAGCACCAACCAACCTTAGAACCCTAAATTGACCCAACTTGGCCATAGAACAGTAGCAGTATGCTACACTCATTGAGGCTAAACTCTCGCGATGGTTCTGGCCGCAAGAAAAGATTGGGACGCTGGAGTTATGACCGATTGAGGGTAGTCAGTGATATTGAGATCCTCTAGAACCCGGTTACTATTTTCTAGGACAGGTCTTAAACCAACGAAACTGAAAGAGGGTAGTACCTAAACTTCATGCTGGCCTAAACTCTAAGGGCTCTCTGTGTGACTTGTGGGCCTTCAAACTTGAATTACTTGCATGTACTTGTTATCTGACAACACGGGTTCCTTGCAGGTTTTGTTTACAGTCCTTAATTTGGACTCATAACAGGGTTTATTTACATCACTCCACGCATAGCATAACATCATACCATCATACCATTGCATACATCCTGCATAAGGACTAACCCATTTCAAGGATCTCAAGGGTCTGTGATGCAGGTCATGAGGAGCCAACTGTCTAGCAAGGGGCAAAGGGGATTTATTTTCCTCTAGCCAAGGTTGATAACTTGAGTCAGGGGCTATGACCCACTTGATATGGTGATCTTTGACTCTTGAAGAAGGACTCTCAACAACATGAAGTTCCTTCAATCAAGCTACCAGATTCTAACAATTTTCTTGTTTACCCCGCGAGATCTTTGAAAACATTGCATGCATGCATACACATCATTGCATAACAGGTACCCTTGTTACAGGTCACTTACCTTCTTCGCTGTTTATTTCAGCAATGGCTTCCCAAAAAGACAACCAGGAGTTCCGTACTCAAGAGACTCAGTTCAGGGAGATCTTCCTAAGCCTATCCAAGGGGCAGGAAGAATTGAGAACGCTCCTCATGGGGAATTTGGTCAAGAACAGTCCAGAAGACGATAAGGACAAACGGCTGAAACATCTACAAGCTGAGGTAGAAGCAATGAGGACCCAGATGCTGGGGCAGATGGCCCTTATCCAAGGCCTAGCTCGGGAGCAATAAGAGTTGAGAACTGTGATCAACCAGCTTCAGCAAGACAATATGAAGCAAGTAGTCAAGGCTGGGGACCAAAACGGTATTCAGTCTCCAAGAAGTCAAAGGTTTGGTTCGATGAATAGACCTCTCCAAGGTGCTGCTACTTCACAGGTCCAACAACGACCTCGCTAAGAACAACTGGTTGATCAGAGCAAGCCAGACAAGCCTAGGAGGCAATTCACCCAGCTCAACATGACGCTGTTTCAAGCCTTACAACACCTGTTGAGATTGAATCTGATCACATTAAGGGACCCTCCTAAGAATCCCAACACTTCCTCTTCCCGGTATAACCCGAGTGTGAGATGTGCCTAGCATTTTGACAATCCTGGACACGACACCAACGACTGTCGGACTCTGCAGAACAAGATCCAGGACCTGATTGATGAAGGAGCAGTGGAATTCACCCCAGATGGTCAGGTCGAGTTCTTATACTATCCATAGACGAGAAGACCTTTTCTTCATTGGAAGTTTCAAGTTGTACTTTTCTTTGCTTGTTCAAACATTTGTTCATGTCAAACTCTTTTACTTTATCAATGCATCGCATATGTCTGTTTTGAATCAATATATTCGCATTCGCTATATTCAAACTGCTTTCATTTTTTTATGTCAACTCTCGATTAAATTCTAAGCCTTTTGAGGGAGGATGACGAAAACGATACCACGATCTACAGTATGCTTTTGAACAGACCCCGCGGATGAGGTACAGACATTGTTTCAAATCCTAAACACTGGAGTTATAAGGAAGATAATCCCTCGTCAACCCCTCTGAGCCAAAGAAGTTGGAGTTTTTCTTTTCAAAAATTAAAACCCTTAATCATAACCTGGGGCAGGGTAGTTCTCTCAGTTGATCCAGGTGCACAATGGATGACATCAAAGAAGTCCTTACAGACAAAAGACAATGATGGTTCCGAATAATCATAAAGACAGGCAGTCATTATCTTTCAAAATAAAAACCCATTAAGTCAAAACCTATGAAGGAGACTTACAAAAACTGGGGCATCCCGCTGACTGTAATTACAAAAGAAACAGTTCAGGCAAAAAACAGGGATAACAAAATCAAAAGAAAAAGGTCCTACAGACTCTCAACAAAAAAAAGGAAATGACTGCCTATTCAAAATAAACTATCAATATCCGAACCATCATTGGAATATCAGGACAAAGACTCAAACAAGGTCTAACGCACGATTAGCTGAGTTTAGGATCGAAGAACATCACGAAGAACGGGTGGGTACAAATAAATTTTGAGCCTTTATCCTTTGTTTCTTAAACCGTGAACCAGGCCACGTTACAACCCTTAAAAGTCCTACCTGAAGCATGGGTTAGTTCGGAAGCATACTGTTACCAAAGGTATCCTGACTCCTTAAGGCTCGCTGTAAAATCTTGAGTTGACATCACATTTTACAAAATTTGCTTGTTTTACTGAAAAATGCATTTTCAAAAACTTCAAGACAGACATAAGCTTTGCATTCTTAAGATAACATTGTTTGCATATGATTATTTGTTCGAACAGCAGAGAAATTTGCACGACGAATATTTGATGAACAAAAATCTCAAGTGGAAAAGCACTTCCAATCAAGGGGCACGATGTGATCATCGTCCATCATTGGGGGCAGTCAAGTCAAGATTCAGAGAATCTCTCAAATGCCAAATAGCCAGGGGCAAACCTCCCTCTGAGTCACTTGGGGCATTGGGCCTGAATTCCAGAAACGAATCTTGCATGAGCAGACATCTTCTGGTGGTATGACAACACAATACTACTGACAGTGATAACCTCCCTACATCCTGAGAGCATGGACATAGTCGAAAAATACTACGCATAATCAAAGACCCGCTAGGTCGACACACCTAGGAAAAAATAAGGGCTTCCCGGCGAACCAAAAGGGTTCGGGCAAAAATAAGGGATGAAAATGAAAAAATTTGTACACCCGGCAAGTCGAAAACCTGAAAAGGCGGCTTGGGCAAAAATGGGTATCCCGGTGGACTGAAAACCCGAAAGGGCGGTCCAGGCAAAAGTTAGGGATCAAAAGCGTACGACCGTGTCCCGTCATCTCGTCACTTACCTACCAGAAGAAGATTTGTCAAGTTGGCAGTTATCAAGACCTCCACAGGTGCCTTCTCCCATAGAAGCTGGGGCAATAAGAGTCGTCTAAACTGTACAACCGCTCTGTCCTCCAGGTACAAAGGTCGATTCAGCTGAAGAATATAACCAGGATACCTTCACTCCCCACAGTATTCCCCAGATTCAGCAGTACTCTCCCCGAGCAGAGTTGGCCTCCCATAAGCCCTAAAAAGGCACAGTATCTCCAGCAAGTCAGCAACACTCTCCCCAAGCAGAGTTAGGCTACTGTCAGCCTTAAGGAAAGTTGGGCATCCACAGAAGATCTTAATATTCCCTAGCAGAGTATACAGATATTCCTCAACAAGCATCCCCGGCAGTCTTAGTATAAGATTGTTCCCCGGCGGAATACCAGACACCCCAGTGGAGCCATTTCCCCAGTGCAGTCTCAAAAAGTGTCCCCAGGAGAGTTGAATCATCCTCCCCAGTAGATTCTGGAAGCTTATCCCCAGTAGATTCTAGAAGCCTATCCCCAGTAGATTCTGGAAGCTTATCACCTGCAGAGTACATGCGTCTCTCCCCGACCATATTCAAAGGTTATTCCCCACCAGAGCTTATAACTGGGTTATCCTCAGCTAATTACCACGGAAAGATCGTCCTCGGCGAAGTTCTTCCTATCCCCCAGCGGAGTTCATCAAATTCCCCAACATAACTTATCAATGGAATCCCCAGCGGAGTTCTCATTAAAATCTCAGCGAAGCATCTCTTCCCACAGAGTAATTCCCCGCAGAGTAATCTCTCCAACAAGTTTATTCCCCAACGGAGTCATCTTCTCCTACCGGTTTATTCTTGCAATCATTATCCCCAGCGGAAATGAAGAACTCTATTCTTCAACATCAGCCCAGGATTCAACAGGCTCCCGGCATTTGTCAAGGATTTATTTTCCTAGACGAAAATACATTCATAGACATTTCACATTTCATAAATCCTGCTTACATACATGATAAAGTGCATACGACACTATCTCATTTTGAACATCATGACATCATGCATCTCATACATCATGACATTGCATACAACTAATGTTTTTCCTTTTCAGGAAAAAGTCAAATCAAAAGATATTACCATCAACTTTTGAAGTTCCAGATTCGATACATGTATCTAGCCAGGGCATATCTGTGAGCGATTGATTGTAGATTCGATACTTGTATCTAGCCAGGGCATATCTGCATGAAGAGTTTGAAGTTCCAGATTTGATACCTGTATCTAGCCAGGGCATATCTGTGAGCGATTGATTGTAGATTCGATACCTGTATCCAGCCAGGGCATATCTGCATGAAGAGTTTAGAGATTCGATACCTGTATCCAGCCAGGGCATATCTGTAGACGACTAATTCCAGATTCGATACCTGTATCTAGCCAGGGCATATCTGTGAGTGATTGATTGTAGATTCGATACCTGTATCTAGCCAGGGCATATCTGCATGAAGAGTTTAGAGATGTGATACCTGTATCTAGCCAGGGCATATCTGTAGATGACTAATTCCAGATTCGATACCTGTATCTAGCCAGGGCATATCTGTGAGTAATTGATTGTAGATTCGATACTTGTATCCAGCCAGGGCATGTCTGCATGAAGAGTTTAGAGATTCGATACCTGTATCTAGCCAGGGCATATCTGTAGACGACTAATTCCATATTCGATACCTGTATCTAGCCAGGGCATATATGTGAGTGATTGATTATAGATTCGATACCTGTATCTAGCCAGGGCATATCTGTATGAAGAGTTTAGAGATTCGATACCTGTATCTAGCCAGGGCATATCTGTAGACGACTTATTCCAGATTTGATACCTGTATCTAGCCATGGCATATCTGTGAGTAATTGATTGTAGATTCGATACCTGTATCCATCCAGGGCATATCTGCATGAAGAGTTTAGAGATTCGATACCTGTATCCAGCCAGGGCATATCTGTAGACGACTAATTCCAGATTCGATACATGTATCTAGCCAGGGCATATCTGTGAGTAATTGATTATGGATTCGATACCTGTATCCAGCCAGGGCATGTCTGCATGAAGAGTTTAGAGATTCGATACCTGTATCCAGCCAGGGTATATCTGTAGACGACTAATTCCAGATTTGATACCTGTATCTAGCCAGGGCATATCTGTGAGTGATTGATTGTAGATTCGATACCTGTATCCAGCCAGGGCATATCTGCATGAAGAGTTTAGAGATTCGATACCTGTATCCAGCCAGGGCATATCTGTAGACGACTAATTCCAGATTCGATACCTGTATCTAGCCAGGGCATATATGTGAGTGATTGATTGTAGATTCGATACCTGTATCCAGCCAGGGCATATCTGCATGAATAGTTTAGAGATTCGATACCTGTATCTAGCCAGGGCATATCTGTAGACGACTAATTCCAGATTCGATACCTATATCTACCCAGGGCATATCTGTGAGTGATTGATTGTAGATTCGATACCTGTATCCAGCCAGGGCATATCTGCATGAAGAGTTTAGATATTCGATACCTGTATCCAGCCAGGGCATATCTGTAGACGACTAATTCCAGATTCGATACCTGTATCTAGCCAGGGCATATCTGTGAATGATTGATTGTAGATTTGATACCTGTATCCAGCCAGGGCATATCTGCATGAAGAGTTTAGAGATTCAATACCTGTATCCAGCCAAGGCATATCTGTAGACGACAAGTTCCAGATTCGATACCTGTTTCTAGCAAGGGCATATCTGCATGAAGAGTTTGAAGTTCCGGATTCGTTACCTGTATCTAGCCAGGGCATATCTGTGAGAGATTGATTGTAGATTCGATACCTGTATCTAGCCAGGGCATATCTGCATGAAGAGTTTGAAGATCAACCCCTGTAACAGGCCAGGAAATTGTCTTTCTTTCTCAGGTACGCAAGTTCTCACTAAGGAATTTCTTACGCGATCGACACCCCGAATGGCATCTTTAAGCCCATCTCCACAACTATCCGTTACATTTCCAAATGGCATCTATAAGCCCATTCCCGACAAGGTTCTATCACATCTCCAGATGGCATCTATAAGCCCATCCTCCTATCCATCATCTCTCCAAATGGCATCTGTAAGCCCATTCCCGACATCACACTGCTGATACTCCACTATGTGAGTGCAAATTTCTGGGCACTTTAGTGTTCAATCATCTTCCACCTTCGGATCACGAAAGGCATGCAAGCCAATCTACATCCTCAGGTCTAAGAAGATTGAACAGGGGCAACTGTTGTACCCCAAAATTTGCCCTCCCATATTCTTCAAAGTTTGTCAAGAATCATCTTCAATTGGTTCAAGACCACTCAAGGGATTACATAGTCCAAATACCTCCTAAGCCAGTCAAAATTAGGGTTTTGTTTATTGCAAGGAATTTGAGGTTTTCAATGGCTCAATCAAGTCCCATAGGCCCATATACATTGTCAAGCATCTACATACCAAGTCTCAAGACTCACAGGGTCAAATTGCACAGTCAAAAGCCTTATTTGCTCTACAATCAACTGCAGGGGTAAAATGGTCATTTTACAGTCAAAAGTCAAGATTTTTGGTCAACATCTTATTTTGAGTCCACAATCATCATTTGATCAAGTCTTGATCATGATTCCACAAGAATGGCTCAAAAATCATCAAAGATGCAAAAGTTGTTATTTTTGGACAGTTGAAAAGTCAACTGTAACTTGACCAAGGCATAACTTTTTCATGGTTCATCAGAAAAATCCCATCCAATGCTCATTTTTAAGGGGATGACATTTTCTACAACTCATCTTCACATTTCAAGTCCAAGAAATGCTCTCACAAAAAGTTGTCAATTTCTACATTATAGGTCAATTTCAAAAGTCAACAAAAATGCACTTTAAGTCAAAGACCATAACTTGAGATTGGTAAATACAAATGACATGGGACCAAAGGAATTGGTTAGAGGACTTCAAGACCATTCCAAAATGTCCAAGAACATGTTCATAGGATCAAAATTGAGCAATATATGCATTGGAGAAGTTGGGAAATTTTTGTGAATTTGCAAAAGTCAACTTTGCTCAAAACACATCATTTTTGCTAATGGGCCTCAAATTCCTTCTTGAAACTTTGTCCAAAGCATATTCACGACCCATCAAGCCTATTTGAGTTTATTTTATTATTTTTATTAATTAATTGGATTTTTTATTAATATTAATTCATTTAATTGATTTAAAATATAGGAAATTCAAAGATATGGTTTTCAAATCTTTTGTGAAGCAAATAAGCTCAGGGCAAGCTGGCAAATTCGTGTATCAATCAAAGAGACAAAAATCTCCATGTTTGGCAAGTTTTCTCAATCAAAAAGATTGAAAAATATTTGATTTTCAATCAAATATTGAAACATCAATGCAAGGGATATCATGTGCAAGATTTACCCTAGTTTCATTCCATTATATGTACTGAAGCCAACCCTAATGCCTGAGACGTGAGAATTCTGCATACAAAGCCATAACCATATTCAAAAAATAAAGAACAAAGTCAAAATTGTTTTCTCACTTCCGGGCCAATTCAAAGGCTTTTGTGGATTCAAAGACATTGCTGGGAGTTTCCTGGACGATTTGCAATCAGTTTCCAGCTTCATAGCTCCAAGAATCGCCCATTACAGTGTCACGATTTGAACAATTTTTCCAAAATCATATACTTTGATTCATGCATATTTAACATCTTTTGTTGATTGTTTTGTGTTCATAAGGACTGTACGAAGCTTTTGGTATAAGATAATTGGATTAATATGCCCTGAAACAGAAAACGCCATGAACGATTTCTAGGTTTTTCCAAGCTCTAAAATTGGGGTTTTCTTATTTAGGAAAAATTAAGCCTCAAGAGGCCTATGATTGAAACCGTCTGAACAAGACGAACATGCTGGACATCTCGCGAACAATTTATATTGCATACAGCTCTATTCGCTATTTTCTCTTATTGCAGGTTGTGGGGGTTTAAAACCCCCGCTAATTGTTTTTATTTTACAGGGAATCTGGGGAAGACGAAGGACATGGTGCATCATGGTTGGTTCATTCAAAAAATAACGCGCGTTTCATTTGTTTCCAGCATATGCGTTGTTTTTTTATATTATTTTCATTGCCCATTATTATAACAAATACAAGTGCTTGGCTCAGTGGATGATGATATGGCATGCAACCATTGGGACCTGGGTTCGATTCCCAGGTCCACCCCAAATATTGTTTCTATTTTTTCATAACATGTTCCTATGCAGGCCTTGCCAATATATTCCACCATGAACCTTCAATGATTAGCGTGCCAAGTGGCCAGAGATGGAGGATTATGGTGTTCCTCAGTCAAAATGCACGTAGACCATTCAGAAAGTCAATGCATGCCTGAGCTTAGTGGGCCATAAACTGCAATCAACACCTCCATACATGGGCCAACACCCCCCCTGGTTTCTATTTTCTCTTTTATTTCCTTTCTTTTTATTTTCTTTTAATTATAATTATTATCATTATTATTATTAACTAACAAATAATTATTTTTTATAATTAATTCAGAAAACCATATTTTTTATTATATTATTATTTATTAATTTCAATTATTATTTTGTAAATAAACACTAACATGAATTAATTTAGTTTAATTAGGTTTAATTTTAATTTTCTTTTACAATAAATAAAATAAATTAGACCTAGGTTTTTTCTAACTTTTGACTTTTAATTTCTTTTTATTTTATTTCATTAAAAACATAAAACCACAAAAATACTTTTTCTTGTAATTAATTAATTAATTAGTAATTAGGTTTAATTTCATTAATTGCAAAAAGGACCAATTCAATTCTTTTCTCAAAAAGGGTCAAAACCCTAAGGACGTCCCGATTAAATTTCTATTCGCGCTTTATTATTTTGGTTATCTTTATGTAACTGTTTCCAAGGATGTAATAGTTAATTAGGTCTTTTACTGCTTTCTTTACTTTTCTCGGATTTATTTTCCAAACGGGTTTTGTTTTTGGCGATGTATAGACATGCGCCTTGTAATAGCGTAGATTTACCTTTCCGCACTTTATTTCCCGCAAACTATTAAACTGTTAATATGCATGACAAGACTTGTATGACAAATAAAATCAACCCGTAGCTCATAATGATGCATGTTCAAAGATAAACATTAACATGAAACTTGACACACATGCACATGCCACTCCTAGGGTACGCCTCACTTGGTTGCCTCAAGGTGGTCGTCAAGTATAGGGTGTTTTAGAGGTCGCCCTCCTGTCTAAAGATCCAGTTGCCTCGAAACGGTTGCCTCGGATAAAAAAAGGATCTAAGACATTAGGGTTACCGCTAAGGCGTCCTACTATTGCTTTGGTGACCACATGTCCCTACAAACGAATTGACCCGAATAACTCCAATGACGGTGCTACCTACTTCTCAATAGTGGGATAATACTGTCTAAAGGACTCTTACACAGCTTAATTCCTTAGAGTAGGTAGATTTCTCCTGGGTACTTGCTCCTTCAAAAACAAAACAAACTTTTCGCACCTACACTTTCAAAAAGTTTTCAAACAAACACTTCATACACTCTTGAGGACTGATACAAGAGTTACCTAAAAGTTTTTCAAACTAAACTTTTTTCAAAACCCACAAACACAACAAAAGCAAAACATTTTTGAAAACATAGTGAGCAAGTACCTAAGAGCCCGTGGATAACCACGGATAGAAAGGGTGCTAACACCTTCCCTTTCTATAATCTACCTCCCGAACCGAGAAACATCTCGAAAAGGAATTTTGCTGTGCTTTTGTCCTTTCCATGTTGGAGAACATAAAAGACGGTGGAGACTCTTGCTTACCGCGACATTTCACGAACCAGCTTTAAAACAGTCAGTTCTATTTCCACCGATCACAATATCTATCTAACTCTTCAGGTGTAAGAAGATTGAACAGGGGAAGCTGTTATACCCCAAAATTTCCCTCCTATTTTTCTTCAAGACATTCTATGATACGGTGGGAGAACTGACTTGAAGATTTTGCGTTTGATCGCAAATGTTGCGGTTAGCAAGAGTCGCCACCGAATTTTCTTTTATCCAAAAGGAAAGGTGAAAAAGCACAGGAAAGACCTTTGAGATTATTTATTGAGTTCGGGGGGTATATTATGAAAAGGGAATGTATTAGCACCCTTTTAATCCATGGTTTTCCATGGGCTCTAAGTTACTTGCTAGATCACTTGCTTTTGTTTGAAATTTTGCTTTGTGTGGTTTTTGAAAGTATTTTGTAAAGAGGCCATTATTTAGGAAAACTTTGTAATGATTCTCGTTCGTAAGAATGTATACAAAGTGTTTGATCTTTTGAAAACGTTTTCAAGTTTGTAAGATGTTTTTGAAAGTGTAGGTGTTTGTTTTGAAAAATAGCAAGGATGTTTTGTTTTGAAATGGAGCAAGTAATTAGGAGCATTCTACCTACTCAAAAGTCTTTCTTGTTCATTTTCTTTTCCTTTGACATTGTTATCTTACCATTGATTTGGTAAGTAACCTTATCTTTGGATGTAAATGGGACGGGCGTGGGTCATCGTATAACCATGATTAGCAATGTTTGCAAGGTATCTTAGCATTCTCTTTTAGGGACTAAGATCATTTGAAAGGCAACATAGATAGCGTCATCGAGGGACTATGATCTTGTATTTGCTTTGTTTTTGCTAAGATACCTCACATGTGTAATATGGCCATTTTGTAAAGGCAACCAAGTGGTTTTACCCTAGGGGTGCTTGTGTGCAAGTGTATTGTTTTTCATGCTTGATTTTGTCTTTGATTAGGGTTTTCTAAGCATTGGTTTTAGTCTTTCCATAACCCTAATTACTAGCATTTGTATATAAAGCAATAAATTGCATAATTTAAAATTACTACGCTATTACAATACTTGTGGGAGGGGGAGTACAAATTATAAATGGGGATTGAAAGAAAATAAACCTCATTAATCTATTACAACCATATTGAATTTATACAAGAATTGAATAAACTAATGTACAAAATGAATAAATATACAAGGATGCAAATGTGAAGAAAATGGATATTTTTGTTTGGATTTTTTAGGAAAAGGGAATTTGTTTTAACTTAATTAATTAAAAGAAAATAATTAATTAAAATAATAAAAAGTAAAACCTAAATAGTTAGTAAAATAAGTAAAGTATGATTAAATAAAAATAATTTTTCGTGTAAAAAATAAATAAACTTTTTCAAAATATAAATCTAACATTTTTATATTTTTTTTCTGATTTTTTAGTATTAGAAAAATAATTAAGAAAACAAATAAATGAAAATAAGAAAAAAGAAAAATAAAATGGGCCAGGGGTGTAGATAGCCTGCAAGGGGGGTTAGAGGTAAGAAAAAAAACAAAAGGCCCAAAGGAGGCCCAGCGCTGCCAAAAAAGGAAGTCAGAATGCAAAACAATATAAAAAAATCAAAAGGGTACCACTGGGGCTCGAACCCAGGTCCCTCAGGTTACAGGCGCGCGCTTCTACCACTGGGGTGGCTATACATCCGTTTATATAAATCAAACCATAAATATATATGGTAAACATGTTCCTGAGGCCAACTTCATCTTCAACCTCACGCCCAGCCAGAAGCTCTGTATCTCATTCAAATCTCAACAAAAATGAAAACTGTAAACATGAAACTTGTAGCAAATTTCCTCACAATTTCATAAATGCAAAGCAAAATAATTATAGCTCAAAGATAAACATGAATTTTAATGGCCCTATTCTGAACCCTAAAAATCTCAGAAACTTCAATCTTAAAATTCTCTAAGCTCAAGCAAAATTAATGGAAACTATGGACAAGGTTAGCTTTAGGGCAATGATATCTACATGTTTCATTCACAAATAAATCATTGATGATGCCTGTATGAAAAGTTCCAAAGTTAGAAAACTTACCTTGCTAGAGGGTATCGGGTTTGGAGTTTGAGCAGCTTTCAGTGAGTTCCAATGATTGGGTTAGCTTTCTCAAGTCCCCAGAAAGCTAATGGGATGCTTAACTTGAGCTGAAAGTACCTGAGGAGTTCTGGAGAAGTCCAAGTGCAAAGCTCTATTTTTGAAAATGGAGGATGGTGTTAATGGTGTTAAAGTCTTGTAACAGGGTGTGGGATGAGTTCTAAATAATGTTTAGAAACTTTAGGAACCAAAAGGCTTGAAAACGCACGAGGGAGATGTGAGTTTCAAACTTTTGGTCAGGTTGGGCAACAATTGAGGTATATGATGCAGTTCTAAGATCTTGGTGTTTTTAGGGGTCAAGTATGCGTGTTTTTGTGGCAAATGGTTTGTGTATCTATAAGCAAAGAGACTTGAGTGGTTTGGCAAGTCAGACGTACAAGTTTCAAGCTAAATGCTAGGTGACATGATTTTGAAAAAAAGTGGGAAACAAGTTTCAAGAGGAGGTACAAGCATGGACTGGGTGATTGTAAGTGTCTAAAAATATTCTCTTGTGTTATGAGACATGTATGATCAGAAGAGAACAAGTGCAAGGCTCAAGAAAAAGTTTTGTGCAAAAAGTCACTTTATCAAAATGGCAATGTGCACTTTCTTCCTAAAATGGATATAAAGCATGACCTTGCATTGAATGCTTGAAATGAGACCTCTAACAGTTGTGAAAGCAATTAATTATGGAGTGCCTAACCAGTTTGAGGCCTGCAAAGTAGAGGTTATGCAACACAACTTTGAATTTTGAATTTAGTTCATCACAAAATGACTTGTAATTCAAGTGATAAAACCCTAACTTCATATCTTCGATTCTCCCCACTAAAAAATGATCTCAAGGAATTATTGGACATTTTGGAAAGCTTGCAATGTGCTCTACAACCCATCTTTGAATTACTTTTAAAAATTCCCCTTGGAACTATATGAAAAAGTGCCATGAAGTTGGGTCAAAATCCTGACCAAATTAGGGCAAAATTTCACTAAGTGTTTTGTTTCATGACCATGTATTCTTAAAATTATAACTTGAGATCCAAGCACTTTTGGAAGAAGTTGTGTGACGTAAAGTTGTATATTTCATGGAGATCTACAACTTTCATGTTGGAAGTTTCTTTTGAATCAGCATGCATCACGGTGAAAATTTTGCTCAAAGTTATGAAAAAATAAGAAATTTCCAACACTTAGAAAAATTTCTAAGTTTAGCAGAGAATCTCCTTAAGAACTTCTTATTGTTTACTGAAGCTCCTTCCGGATATTCTTGAGCTTTGAGATTCCTCTTGACTTCATGAAACCAAGGCTGGTCCACTATTTCTTTAGTATTAATCTCGTGATAGTGAGCTGGTTCATCCATTCGTTCAATGGTGATCTGGGGAGCCTCGTTATCCCATTTAAGTTTAAACATGGATGACATTGTGGCTAGTGCATCTGCTAGCTGATTTTCTTCTCGCGGGAAATGCTCGACAGTAATCTTCTCAAAATGTGGGATCAATGTCAACACATGTCCTTTGTAAGGGATAAGGTTAGGGTGTTTAGTGTCCCATTCCCCTTTGATCTGGCTGATAACTAAAGCTGAATCTCCGAATACATTTAAGGATTTGATCCCCAAATCTATGGCAGCTTTAAGACCAGAAATGCACGCTCCGTATTCCGCCATGTTATTTGTACAATTGAAGCAAAGTCTTGCAGTAAAGGGAGTATGACATCCTTCAGGAGATATGAGTACAACACCAATACCATTGCCGAGTGCGTTGGATGCCCCATCAAAAACCAAGGTCCATCGGGATCCTTGTTCAGGTCTGTCATATGGTCTGAATTCTTCACAGTTGTTTACCATCATGATGTCTTCATCCGGGAATTCAAACTTCATGAATTGGTAGTAATCCACAACTTGATGAGCAAGGTGATCAACTAGTACATTTTCCTTTATTGCTTTCTAGGTAGTATATTGTATGTCATATTCTATCAGGATCATCTGCCATCTCGCTATTCTCCCAGAGAGGGCAGGTTTCTCGAAGATGTATTTTATTGGATCCATTTTGGATATCAACAAGGTAGTATGAGTCAGCATATACTGTCTTAGCCGGTGAGCAGCCCATGCCAGAGCACAACAAGTTTTCTTGAGCAGTGAATATCTTGTTTCACAGTCGGTAAACTTTTTGTTCAGGTAATAAATAGCATGCTATTTTCGGCCAGACTAGTCATGCTGCCCCAACACACACCTCATTGAATTTTCTAAAACAGTTAGATACATGATCAATGGTCTTCCCTCGACTGGTGGCATCAAAACAGGAGGCTCTTGCAGGTACTCTTTGATCTTGTCAAAGGAAGTTTGGCACTCATCATTCCATTTTACTACTTGATCTTTCTTCAGTAATTGGAAGATTGGTTTACAAGTAGCTGTCAGGTGAGAAATGAATCTGGCAGTGTAGTTTAAACGTCCCAAGAATCCTCTGACTTCCTTCTCAGTATGAGGAGCAGGCATCTCTTGTATCTCTTTCACCTTGGCGGGATCTACTTCAATAAATTTATTGCTGACGACAACGCCTAGGAGTTTACCAGACCTCGCCCCAAATGTGCATTTATTTAGGTTCAACCAAAGCTTGTATTTCTTTAGTCTCTCAAACAGTTTCTGTAAATGATCAAGATGCTTTTCTTCTGTTTGAGAACTAGCTATCATGTCGTCCACATAGACCTCTATTTCGTGATGTATAATGTCGTGAAACAGAGCTACCATGGCACGTTGATAGGTTACCTCAGCATTCTTCAGTTCGAATGGCATAACCTTGTAGCAAAATATGCCCCATTGCATTACAAAGGTTGTTTTCTCCCTCAGGCGCCATTTTGATTTGGTTGTAGCCTGAGAAACCGTCCATGAAGAAAAACACTTTGTGTTGTGCCATATTGTCAACTAGAATATCAATGTGGGGAAGTGGGAAATCATCCTTAGGGCTTGCCCTATTCAAATCTCTGTAGTCCATGCACATTCGTACCTTTCCGTCCTTTTTGGGCACGGGAACAACATTGGAAACCCATTGTAGATAGGAGGTGACGGCCCAGAATCCGGCATTGAATTGTTTCATGACTTCTGCTTTGATCTTCTATGACATGTCTGGTCGCATTCGACTGACCTTTTGTTTTACTGGTGGGCAATCCTCTTTTGTAGGTAGACGATATACTATGATATCTGCATCAAGTCCTGGCATGTCTTCATACGACCAGGAAAAGACCTCAACATAATTGTGTAGCAACTGAATCAGACGCTCCTTGACACTGGGTTCCAGATTGGCACCCACCTTGACTTCTATTTTGTCTTCTTCGGTACCTAGGTTGATTGTGTCCACTGGTTCCTTGTGGGGCTGAATGGTCCTCTCTTCTTATTGCAGTAACCTGGCGAGTTCCCCTGGTACTTCACAATCTTCCTCACCTTCGTCTTCGGCTTGGTAGATTAGATTTTTAGAGTCACAAAAGGCCATAGCAGAATCGATACCCATGGGATCCCGAATGTATGTAGACCTGCATTATAAGCATGAGTGTGTGTAAGAGTATAGCTATCTTTGAAGGAAATGAAAATGTAAAAAATAAAAACAATGAGCACAAAGTTTGTATGCAAAAACGTCCATGATTCATTGATGTCATATGGAAATGAGATAATAACCCTTACAAATGGACCATTGTGCCTCGGGTAAGACACAAGGTTTTAAGAGTCTGAATTGTTTTAATATTACAGATCTACCAAAATATAAAGACAAATTACTGTGGGATAAATGTAATCGGGACAAAATCTCTAGCTTCCCAGTTGTGGAGCCCTCCACTGACAATTGGGAAAATCCAATCCTCTAGGTTATAGTTGTCTTCATCATCCTCTACTATATTGACTTTGCGGTTGCTGATCTTCAAGGGTGGTCCTCCAGCACGAGCGCAGCGTATAAATTTCTGGGCTCCTGAAGTGAAACTCAAACCAAATTTGTTAGATTTGTATGGGATATCTGGGAGTTGGCCCCAAATAGTGCACCCTCCTTCTTCTATCACAGCCTTGGCATCCTTTAAAGACGACATCTTGAGCGGAGGCCTTGTAAACTTGGGGACTTGAGACACAACCTTGGTTACTGCCACAATCTGCGGAACTTCTTCAAAGTGCTAGAATGGAGTTTCAATAAATTCACCATCTAACTCCACATATCTGAAGGAATTTAGATGGATAACCATATACTCTTCTTCTCCATGAACAGTGATAATCTTCCCTTGGATTAGATATTTCAGCATTTGATGCAACATAGAGGTAACAACACCAGCATTGTGAATCCATGGTCGGCCTAGTAAGAAGGAATACGAAGGGAGAATATCCATTACATAAAAAGTTGAATCAAATGTTTGGGTTCCAACTTTTATGGGGATGTCCACTTCCCCGTGCACCATCATTTTTTAGTCGTCAAAGGCTCTCACTACTATTTTGCTTGGTTTTAATGTCAATCCCTCACAGTCAAGCCTATCAAGAGCCTTTTTAGTCAACACATTTAGAGACGAACCGGAGTCAACCAAGACATGATCCAAGGTCGTGCCCCTGCATTCGACTGAGACATGCAATGCCTCGTTATGCTTCCTCCCTCTTGGCGTTAAATCAACATACAAAAAACCTAAACCATTATCTGCAGTCAAGCTGGCTACACAGTCTTAGAAATGATCGGAAGATGTTTCTTGGGGTACATGGGCAGTTTTAAGGAACTTTACCAAGGCCTTTGCATGAGCCTCAGAATATAACAATAAAGCCAACATGGAAATTTTTGATGGAGTTTGCCCCAGTTGCTCGACTATGTTATAGTCGTTTATTTTTGTGATCTTTAGAATTTCCTCCATCTCTTTTCGGGATGTCTCATGGATAGCTACTGATTGTGCCCTCGTCTGAACAAGCTCAATCAGAATACCTTTACCTCGAGTCTTGGTTAACTCGACAGCAGGAATGTCAATAGGGGTGATAACAGGGACTGTAACAGCTTTGTC
This sequence comes from Vicia faba, assembly GCA_948472305.1. NCBI lineage: Eukaryota > Viridiplantae > Streptophyta > Magnoliopsida > Fabales > Fabaceae > Vicia > Vicia faba. The sequence goes on along the minus strand of OX451736.1, from coordinate 510,314,418 downwards.
AACAGGATTATTAGTAGAGATGATTGTAGGACTGGGAATAGCCTTTGGAGGAGCAACAACAACATGAATGATTACGGGTCCATAAATAGCTTTTGGGGGAGAAATTTCTGGAGAGAATACCCTTTCGCTTCAGGTTATCTTACTAGTCCCTGCGATATTACTGATATCGGAGTCAACTTTCTCAGAACTTGAATTTTCAGCAGCTGCCTAATCTTGCTTGATACCGTGGTAGTAGACATCACCTCCATAATTCCATGGGACGGTTTTGTCTGACGAATACGAGATTGGTCCATGCATTGTAATTATCAACGGAGCTACTTTAGGAACTGATGTAATTCTAACGAGTCTTTTGGTGGAGACCCTGGAAGAATTGTCGGAAATGGTCACGATGGAAACATCATTATAAGAAACAGTTGGAATTGAAGTCTTCTCAAACAAAATCTCCTTGTTATCTATTAGGCATTGAACGCATGATTTTAACAATGGACAGCTGGTTGGGGAGGATAAACAGAAATGACAGCTTTCATCACAGCCTGGGAATACACCGGTGTTGTACCCCAAAATTTGCCCTCATTTTATCAACATTTTTCATCACAAGGCTCTTGGAACTCAAGACCACGCTAGGGTTTGCTATGCTCAAGACACCTCCTTGCACTGTTGACCTAAATTAGGGTTTAAGTTTGCACAGGGATTTTTGGACCTTTAATGCTCAAATTGACTTTCATACTTCATGTTGGACTCATAAGCTTGTCCATATCAAGTTTCAAGCCTTGAATCAAATTTTTGCCCAAGCAATTGGACAGTTGACCTAGAAATCAACTGTATTGGGGAAAAGTCAACTGTGACCAATTTACAGTCAAACCTCATGAATTTTGACCAAAATCAACATTATGAACTCATATGAACCATTTGATAAAATTTGGACCACAAATCCACAAGAAATTTGATCAGATCACCAAAAGGGCAAAATGGTCATTTTTAGGGTTTTGACTGTACAAAGACAATTTTTGACTGTTTGACCTAGCCAATGGCAAATCAAGTTCAACCATGGACTCAATGACTCAATGACATTATCTTTACCTATTCAACAAGTTCAAAAGATCTCAAATGCATGGGATTGACAGATGAATTTTTCAGTCAACTGATCAAAATTTGACTATACACTGAAAAGTCAAACTTTGACTTTTTGGTCAAAATCAAGTGCCAAAGGTCATTTTTCATCAAGATATGTTAAATTATGAAACTTTTTCACCAAGAAACCCAAAATTACAAATTAGGGTTTGAAATTGAAAAAATTTCATAACTTAGAATTTTTCAAGTTATGAAATTTTCTTAATTTTTCCTAACTTTGTCCGACATTTTCACCAAGATGCAAATGGATTCAAACAAAACTTACAACATGAAAGTTGTAGTCCATCACAAAGTCTACAACTTTTATTCACAAAGTTTTCTCAAAAGAAGCTTGGATCTCAAGTTATGTTTTTTGGAACTAGGGTCCCTAAAACTTTTAACTTAGAGAAATTTTGCCCTAATTTAGGCAGGATTTTGACCCATCTTCTTGGCAATTTTTCACATAGTTACACTTGGAGTCTCAAGTTTCATTTCAAATACGGATTATAGTACATGTTTCAAGCTTTCCAAATTGTCCAAGAACTCCTCAAACACATTTGTGGTTAGGGAGAATCGAATGCTTGAAGTTGGCAAAAACTCACTTTGTATCCATGGCTAATACATGTTCATACAAGTTGCAAAATATGTCCAAACTAGATTTGTACTTAATTACGGGTCTCTAAACCCTTCAACACTCAAAAATTAATTGCAAATACATTGGACATTAGTATTATTCTGATCAATGGAACTTGGCACAATGAATAAATCCATTTTGGGCATAAAGGTAGCACGTCCATTTTCATAAAGGCAACTTTATGTCAACATTGTATTTCTTGAGCCTTGGACTTCTTGCTTTGAAGCAAACAAGTTCCACAAACTCAGGCAAAGGTACAAGAAACTTGTGCATGCTTGGAGATAGCCTGTACATGCCTACCTCATTTCACTTCACACTTTTCTTACAAAACAAGTCAACTTGCCAAAAGGACATAACTTGCACATCTGATATATTCAACTAAAGCCAACATTCCAAACAAGTTTTGCACATCCCTGTGAGCCAGAAACACGAGCCATTCATCCCTCAAACACCCTTGTATACAAAAATCACATTTTCTTGCAAAACAGGGCAGGCCCTGCAGAATCACTTCCATTTTCACATCCACTCGTGCGTTTTGCTTGCAACCAGTTCCAATACCTTCCATTCAACTCACTCAAACTATCCCAAACCTCCATTGCCAACTGTAACTCCATTTACAGTGTTCACCATTTCTGTTTTGAAGCTTTGCAGGTTGAGTTCTATAGAGAGATTCAGACCATTTCAAAATAAACTAAGCATTGGGAAAGGTCCAGGGAACATCAAGCTAGCTCAAAAGAACCTCAGGCCTCACTGAAAGTCTCTGCATTGTCCAACTCGAATCCAACTGAAACAGGTATTTCTCCAACTTCTATCTCTCTATTTAGGAACATTTAGCCTTAGGTTTGTGAATGAAAGATGTAGTACTCATTGCTATGAAACCATACATATGCTCAGTTTTCATTTATATTAAACGTGCTAAGAGAATTTCATCCATGAACATGCTGAAAAAACTAGGTCAGATTTTAGGGCCAGAGAAATTCTCTATGGTCTTTGAGAGTTAGATTAAGTTTTTTATATGGTTAGAATCATGGTTTAATGCTCTACAAGTTTCATGTTTTGGGTTTTGGCAAAAGATCATGTTTCTAGGAGTTAGCAGTTTGTACAGGGCAAGCGCGCGTTTTTGTCACAAGGAAGAAGATGAAGTGGAAATGGGATGGGCCTGTTTGTTCTCACTTTTGACACCCCTCTGTTTCAGTTTCACACCCCCTGGCCTAATTTCTCATGTTTTTGCATTTTTGAATTTTTTTTTTCATTTCTGGTTTTCTTTATTTATTTCCAATAATAAAAAATGCTTAAAAATATTTTCATAAATTTTTTACATTTTATTTGGCATTTTATTTGACTTTTATAACATAAAAAATATTTAGAATACTTTTGTAATTTATTTTAACTTGAAAAATAATGTAAATAATACTTTTATTTTCATTTCTTATTTTTTTTTCATATTGAAAATATTATTAAAAATATAATTTATTTTTGTACATATTTTATTTTATTTCATACATATTTAATATATTTAATATATATATATATATATATATATATATATATATATATATATATATATATATATATATATATATATATATATATATATATATATATATATATATATATATATATATATATATATATATATATATATATATATATATATATATATATATATATATATATATATATATATATATATATATATATATATATATATATATATATATATATATATATATATATATATATATATATATATATATATATATATATATATATATATATATATATATATATATATATATATATATATATATATATATATATATATATATATATATATATATATATATATATATATATATATATATATATATATATATATATATATATATATATATATATATATATATATATATATATATATATATATATATATATATATATATATATATATATATATATATATATATATATATATATATATATATACACATATATACTTTTATTTTATCAAATACTTAGAATAAAATATGAAAATATTACATTTTTATTTTTATTATTATTTATACTAAAAAATACTCTTTTTTTAAAATATATTTCTTTTTTTTGCACATATTAATATATTTTTTGTAAATAAATAATATATAATATTTATTGTATATAAATAATATATAATATTTATTTTAAAAGGAAATTAGGGTTTACCCTAAAAAATAAATAAAATTAATTTTTCTTTATTTTTTCTTCATACCTTTTACATTGAAAATACTTTATATACATAAACAAATAAAAAACCCATTTTTTCATAATACATTTTATTTAATATTTATTTATTTTGTGTATTTAAATATTGTACATTTAAATATTGATGCATTTGAGATTCAATTTGGATGTAATAGTAATCTAGGGTTTATATTTCTTGTCAAATACCCCCTATTCAAAATTGTACCCCCATCCCCATAATCATGTTGTAATAGCTTAGGATTTTAAATTCTTGCACTTAACGCTTTCAATTATGCCATGATTAGAGAATTAGGGTTTGTATGCAAAATCAAATTAACAAATAGTTTGACCTAATCAAAGACAAAAATGCATGAAAAACAAACATAATGCACACTTGCACCCCTAGGGTTACAATCCACTCGTTGCCTTCAAAAATGGGCCATGGTATGCATGTTAAGTACTTTGGCAAAACAAAAAACAAAACAAAAGATCATAGTCCCTCGATGACGCTATCTGAGTTTCCTAAACAAAATGATGAAGTCCCTCAAGAAAATTGCCAAAAATACTTAGTACAATTGTTATCATGGTCTATACGATGACCCGCGCCTGTCCCGTTTAACATCCTAACACAAGGTTGTTCACCAAATACAATGGTGAAACAACACTGTTAAAAGGGTTAAAAACATAAGACAGATCTTTGAGTAAAATAGGGTAGATAACTCTTAGTTACTTGATCAAAAGCTTGCAAAAACATCCTTGTTATTTTCAAACACACTACACAACACAATTTCCAAACCCTACTTTCAAACATTGAAAACTTTTCAAAAGACAAAAACACCTTTGTATACATTCAAACAATAATCATTACAAAGGTTGCCACAACGATGGCCTCTTTTCAAAACATCTTTCAAAACCACACACAAAGCACCATTTCAAACAATTGAAAAGCACCATTTCAAACAATTGAAAAGCAAAGCAAGTGATCTAAACAAGTAACTAAGAGCCCATGGATAACCATGGATGAAAAGGGTGCTTGTACCTTCCCTTTTCATAATCTACTCCCCGAACCCAAGAAAACATCTCAAAGGTCTTTCCTGTGCTTTTTGGCCTTTCCTTAGGATAAAATAAAAAGTCGGTGGCGACTCTTGCTAAACCGAAACATTTGCAAACACAAACGCAAAACCTCAAGTCAGTTCTCCCACCGTATCACAACCGGCATTCAATAAGTTATTTTTGATAGTCAGGAGTGGGGTCACAAGTTCATCAACTGAGGTAACAAACATATCTTCTTCAACGACATTGACATCACGGCCGTGCTTGGGCATAGGGGCAGTAATGACATTGGGAATTTCTTGCACATCGAATTCAATCTCTTTGGCTTCAAGAAGGTCTTGTACTTTGTTCTTCAGAGCCCAAAAGTTGTTAGTGTCATGGCCAGGACTCTCAGAATGGTATGCACAACGGGCATTAGGATGATAGTGAGGAGAGGTTGTGTTAGGGTTCTTTGGAGCTTCTTTCAAAGTCACTAGATTGGATCTTAACAAATGTGGTAATACTTGAGATAATGTCATATTAATTCCGGTGAATTGTCTGACTGGTCTTTCCATTCTTGGCTGGTTGCTTCTTTGCTGAGCAAGCGTTGGTTTAGGAATCATGACAACTCCCACCATTGGACGACGTTCAACCGTATCTTGATTTCTATAAGGATATACAACAAAAACTTCTTTTTTCTGATGAATGGTTTTGTTACAGCAGCAGAGGATGCATCTTTTTGAATCTTCCCATTCTTTATCCCGACTTCTAACCTTTCTCCGGTCAATATCAATTCAGTAAAACCTGCCGATGAACTCCCAATTAAGTGATTAAAGAAGGGACCAGACAAGGTGCCCAAAAACATGTCTATCAACTCTCTTTCAGATAGGGGAGGCTGGAATCTTCCTGCTAAGTCCCTCCATTTTTGTGCATAGTATTTAAAGCCTTCACTTGAAACAATGACCATACTCTGGAGTTGAGTACGAGTGGGCGCAAGATCAGCGTTGTATTGGTATTGTTTGTAAAAGGCAGCGGCCAGATCTTCCCAGTTATGAACATTTGCTCTTTCTAACTGATAAAACTAATCAAGTTGAGTTCCAGACAGACTGTCTTGGAAGAAGTGTACCTATAAACCCTTATCAGCAGTATGAGGCTGAATTTTCCTCACATAGGACCGGAGATGCATTTTGGGACATGAAACTCCGTCATATTTGGCGAACACTGGTGCTTTGAATTTTGGAGGAATGACAATCCCAGATACCTACCCTAACTCCTCAAAGTTCAATCCAGACACTTTTTGGATTTCCATTGCACTTAACCATTCTTCCAGATGCTTATACTTATCGTCAGTCGGAGGGTATTGTTCTTCAGAATAGTCTTCTTCTTCCTCTTCCTCTTCTGACTCCTGCTGGACAACTGCTTCCTTGCCTTTCCCATCTTGTTTGTCTTTCTCGCCAGATGACGTTGCAAAGTCTAGGGTCCTTCTTGCTTGTCCTTGGAATCTTCTTCCCATGTTTAGAACTCCAGTTATTTTCTTTGTTTTCTTTTTCTTCTCTTCAACGAGCAAGGTCTTCAACTCTTCTTGTCCTTTGGCTAGAGTTAAGAACATCTGTTGAAACTGAGCATTTTGAGCTTGGAGATCCTTCACCATTTTCTCGAGATCCATCTTACTGAAATAAACAGTAGAAAGATGGGGATACTTGTTACAAGAAACCTTCTTATGTTATGATGAATGGTAGATGCATATGAAATGATTTCAAGGATTTTAAAGATTCAAATTTGTTTTAGACAAACAGGAAACACACGTTATATTAATAAATTAAAGCTTGAGTACATCAATGCCTCTTTAGGCAAAATAATACAAAAACTCTAAGATAAAAAGGTTGTACACATCCTCTTTGGTGCAATGTAGGCATTCAGAGTCTGCTCCTCATGAAGTTGCTTAGTGAGTTCCAAAACCTTCTTCTCGCTAGCGTAGAATTGGGCTTCGAAAGTATCTCGCTCCAGCTTGAGTTGTATCCAATCTCTTTGTATGTCTTCAAGAGAGGTGGGCATGTCAGGATGCAGGATAGTGTACGAAACATCTCCTTCCATAACAGGCTCAATGATTACCGGGAGAATGGAGGGGTAAGGCATCATAAGACTTTGAGCACGAGTTCGTACCCATTTGAGGTAAGGCTAAAGAGGGATGGAACTCTTATGCCCTAATGTCTTGCTATCTACCTTGTTTAACATCCTCCAAGCTCGGATAAATCTCTGGTGAAGACCTTGATCATCGTTCTCGTAGTCAAATACCAAACCTTGAATCAGCATTTCATGTGGGTCATCCCTTCGGGCGTAACCAAACTGTCTTAAGGCTAAGCAAGGGTTGTAAGTGATACCTCCCCTAATGCCAAGTAAAGGGACATTAGGGAATTCTCCACAATGGTCGACAATAATAACATTCTCTATAGATCGGGAACACCAATAGATGTCTGAATATTTGAGCGTCATCAACCTTTGTGACCACCTTGAACCTTGCTCGTTCTTCAATATAGATTGGGGAAGATGCGAAATAAACCATCTTGCCAAAAGAAGAGTACAACATATAAGGACACCTCTTTTCCTCATAGTGCGAGCGTGAAAAGAGTGTAGGATGTCCCCTAGCAAAGTAGGCACCAGGTTGCAGGATATGAAGATTTTGACGGTGTTCACATCTATGAGTTGGTCAGGATTTGGAAAAAATACCATCCCATAGATGAGGAGAGCCACAATTTCCTCAAAAGCTTGCAGATCCAAAGAATTCCAATAGTTTTGGGCTTTCTCAAACAAGAACTTTTCTTGGAAACTTTTGACACGACTCCTAGTTTCCCAATTAGTTGTGACATCAAATGATTGCAAGTGTAGATCTTGAGAAATATCTTCTGGCTTTGGATCTTTTTCCATACCGTTGAAAGGTAGTTGATTGAGAATGGGAATCCTCAAGAGTTGGGAGAATTCTTCCAAAGTTGGCACAAGTTGATAATCGGGAAATGTGAAGTAATGGTGTAAAGGATCAAAGAACTTAAAGAGCACCTTCATCAGTATTGGAGGTGACCAAGTTAAGTAGGGGACCATGTCTCTCGGTGAATGGAGAATTTTCTGGAATCCTTGAAGCTAGCTATTTAAGTTGTGGAGGGATCCTTACAAGATTGACTTTAATGGTTTTCCTGCAAATAGAATCCATGTCCTACAAAACAGAACAAAGATAAATCCCAAGATCCTTGAAATGGTTCGTGAATGAGTATGATGTTATGATGTTCATGATGTTATGTATAAGTATGTATGTACAAACCAAGTAAACAAGTCCTTAGGTTTAGGCTTGCACGGAGTCTCATAGGTAAGTATCCTCTTGAAGTTTAGTTGGCTCAACCTGTCCTAGTAATAGTAACCGGGTTCTAAGGAGCTCAATATCACTGGTTTGTTTCCTAGGTCATTATTTCAGCACAAGCCTTTTTAACGGAGACCGAAATATCCCAAAAAACCAAACCTCAATGAGTGTAGTATCGAGTATCTACCAACTTCGGACTGCACCAAAGCCGGTCATATCACTACGTCCTAAAGGCCAAGTTGGTCAAGTAAAGGTTCTAAAAGTTCATTAGTGCTTCATGACATCACTCAACGGCCCTGTATTCTCCTTGATTAACTCAAGGGCCACCGGTACCCACAAATATGTCGCACTAACGTAGCTATTTCTTAGGCCATGTCGGTATACCCCGTAGAGTTTCCACAACGTATTGCTACTTACTTATAAGGTATCCCAAATCCGAGTAGAGGATTCAAACCCAAACAAAGAACCATAATGTAAAGCATACAAGTCATACAATGTAAGCAAGTAATGTGATCTAACCCTAAGGTAACCCCACTTTTAGAATTTTTCCGAGCAGAGACGCCAGTTCTGTGATACGGTGGGAGAACTGACATGAAGGTTTTGTGTTTGATCGCAAATGTTGCGGTTAGCAAGAGTCGCCACCAACTTTTCTTTTGTCCAAAAGGAAAGGTGAAAAAGCACAGGAAAGACCTTTGAGATTATTTCTTAAGTTCAGGGGGTAGATTATGAAAAGGGAAGGTATTATCACCCTTTTCATCCATGGTTTTCCATGGGCTATTAGTTACTTGCTAGATCACTTGCTTTTGTTTGAAATTGTACTTTGTGTGGTTTTTGAAAGTATTTTGTAAAGAGGCCATTGTTTAGGCAAACTTTGTAATGATTCTCGTTCATAAGAATGTATATAAAGTGTTTGATCTTTTGAAAATGTTTTCAAGTTTGTAAGATGTTTTTGAAAGTGTAGATGTTTGTTTTGAAAAATAGCAAGGATGTTTTGTTTTGAAATGGAGCAAGTAATTAGGAGCATTCTACCTACTCAAAAGTCTTTCTTGTTCATTTTCTTTTCCTTTGACATTGTTATCTTACCATTGATTTGGTAAGTAACCCTATCTTTAGATGTAAATGGGACGGGCGTGGGTCATCGTATAACCATGATTAGAAATGTTTGCGAGGTATCTTAGCATTCTATTTTAGAGACTAAGATCATTTGAAAGGAAACATAGATAGCGTCATCGAGGGACTATGATCTTGTATTTGCTTTGTTTTTGCTAAGATACCTCACATGCGTAATATGGCCATTTTGTAAAGGCAACCAAGTGGATTTACCCTAGGGGTGCTTGTGTGCAAGTGTATTGTTTTTCATGCTGGATTTTGTCTTTGATTAGGGTTTTCTAAGCATTGGTTTTAGTCTTTCCATACAAACCCTAATTAATAGCATTGGTATATAAAGCGATAAATTGAAGAATTCAAAATTACTATACTATTACAATACTTGTGGGAGGGGGGATTACAAATTATAAATGGGGATTGCAAGAAAATAAACCTAATTAATCTATTACAATCATATTGAATTTATACAAGAATTGAATAAATAAATGTACAAAATGAATAAATATACAAGGATGCAAATGTGAAGAAAATGGATATTTTTGTTTGTATTTTTTAGGAAAGGGGAATTTGTTTTAACCTAATTAATTAAAAGAAAATAATTAATTAAAATAATAAAAAGTAAAACCTAAATTTACTAAGAAAATATTTTAAATAAAACCCTAAATCAATTAATTAAAAAAATAAAATAAATTAAGTTTATAAGAAAAGTATTTTTTTGGTATTTTTATCTTGAAAATAAATTATAATATTATAACATATTTTTGGTCCTTTTTTGTTTTAAAATAATATATTTTAATGGTGTAAAAGAAAATAACTAAAACCCTAGTTTTAATTAAATTTACAAAATAATTAGTAAAATAAGTAAAGTATGATTAAATAAAAATAATTTTTTGTGTAAAAAATAAATAAACTTTTTCAAAATATAAATCTAACATTTTTATATTTTTTCTGATTTTTTAGTATTAGAAAAATAATTAAGAAAACAAATAAATGAAAATAAGAAACAAGAAAAATAAAATGGGTCAGGGGTGTGGATAGCCTGTAAGGGGGGTTAGAGGTAAGAAAAAAAACAAAAGGCCCAAAGGAGGCCCAGTGCTGCCAAAAAAAGAAGTCAGAATGCAAAACAATGTAAAAAAAATCAAAAGGGTACCACTGGGGCTCGAACCCAGGTCTCTCAAGTTACAGGCGCGCGCTTCTACCACTGGGGTGGCTATACATCCATTTATATAAATCAAACCATAAATATATATGGTAAACACGTTCCTGAGGCCAACTTAATCTTCAACCTCACGCCCAGCCAGAAGCTCTGTATCTCCTTCAAATCTCAACAAAAATGAAAACTGTAAACATGAAACTTGTAGCAAATTTCCTCACGATTTCAAAAATGCAAAGTAAAATAATTATAGCTCAAAGATAAACATGAATTTTAATGGCCCTATTCTGAACCCTAAAAATCTCAAAAACTTCAATTTTAAAATTCTCTAAGCTCAAGCAAAATTAATGGAAACTATGGACATGGTTAGCTTTAGGGCAATGATATCTACATGTTTCATTCACAAATAAATCATTGATGATGCCTGTATAAAAAGTTCCAAAGTTAGAAAACTTACCTTGCAAGAGGGTATTGGGTTTGGAGTTTGAGCAGCTTTCAGTGAGTTCCAATGATTGGGTTAGCTTCCTCAAGTCCCCAGGAAGCTAATGGGATGCTTAGCTTGAGCTGAAAGTACCTGAGGAGTTCTGGAGAAGTCCAAGTGCAAAGCTCTGTTTTTGAAAATGGAGGATGATGTTAATGGTGTTACAGTCTTGTAACAGGGTGTGGGATGAGTTCTAAATGATGTTTAGAAACTTTAGGAACCAAAAGGCTTGAAAACGCACGGGGGAGATGTGAGTTTCAAACTTTTGGTCAGGTTGGGAAACAATGGAGGTATATGATGCAGTTCTTAGCTCTTAGTGTTTTTAGGGGTCAAGTATGCGTGTGTTTTATGGAAAATGGTTTGTGTATCTATAAGCAAAGAGTCTTGAGTGGTTTGGCAAGTCAGAAGTACAAGTTTCAAGCTAAATGCTAGGTTTCTTGATTTTGAAGAAAAGTGGGAAACAAGTTTCAAGAGGAGGTACAAGCATGGGTTGGGTGATTGTAAGTGTCTAAACCATTTCTATTGTGTTATGAGTCATGTATGATCAGAAGAGAACAAGTGCAAGGCTCAAGAACAAGTTTTGTGCAAAAAGTCACTTTATCAAAATGGCAATGTGCACTTTCTTCCTAAAATGGATATAAAGCATGGTCTTGCATTGAATGCTTGAAATGAGACCTCTAACAACTGTGCAAGCAATTAATTATGGAGTGCCTAACCATTTTGAGGCCTGCAAAGTAGAGGTTATGCAGCACAACTTTGAATTTTGAATTTGGTTCATCACAAAATGACTTGTAATTCAAGTGATAAAACTCTAACTTCATCTCTTCGATTCTCCCTACTCAAAAATGATCTCAAGGAGTTCTTGGACATTTTAGAAAGCTTGAAATATGCTCTATAACCCATATTTGAATTACTTTTGAAAATTCCACTTGGAACTATATGAAAAAGTGCCATGAAGTTGGGTCAAAATCCTGACCAAATTAGGGCAAAATTTCATTGAGTGTTTTGTTTCATGACCATGTATTCTTAAAATTATAACTTGAGATCCAAGAACTTTTGGAAGAAGTTGTGTGAAGAAAAGTTGTAGATTTCATGGAGATATAAGACTTTCATGTTGGAAGTTTCTTTTGAATCAGCTTGCATCATGGTGAAAAGTTTGCTCAAAGTTATGAAAAAAATAAGAAATTTCCAACACTTAGAAAAATTTCTAAGTTTAGAAATCTTAACTTTTCAAAAATGGAATTTTGAATTTTGGATTTATTGATGAATAAGTTTCATATTTTAATATGTTTTGGTGAATTGTGATCTTTGACATTTGAATTTTACCAAAAAGTCAAAGTTTGACTTTTTCAGTACAATTGACTTTTGATCAGTTGACTGAAAATTCATCTGTCAATCCATTGGACTTGAGCAATGTTTTGAGCCATGTCATTAGGTCAAAATGATTCAATTTTACTATTGAGATCATGCCTTAAACCAATTGATAATTTTCTAGGTCAAAAATCAGAAATTGCCCTTTCCCAGTCAAAACCCTAATTTTGACCATTTTGCCCTTTTGAAGATTTGATCAAATTTCTTGAGGAATTATGGTCCAAACTTGATCAAATGATACATATGATTTTAAAATGTTAATATGGACAAAAATTTATGAGGTTTGACTGTAAATTGGCGATGGTTGACTTTTTCCCTAATACAGCTGATTTTTAGGTCAACTGCTCAATTGACTGAGCAGAATTGTGATCCAAAGCTTGAAACTTGACATGAGTAATCTTGAGGGTCCAAAATGATCCATGAAAGTCATATGGGGCATTGGAAGTTCAAATATCCTTGTGCAATCTCAAACCCTAATTTTGGTCATCAGTGCTTAAGGAGGTGTCTTGAGCTGATCAATCCCTAATGCAGTCTTGAGCCCAAGGATATCTTGTGAGCAAATTATTGATAAGTGAGAGGGAAAATTTTGGGGTACAACACATTCTAATAAGGTCCTCATTTGCTCAAGGTTTCCTAAGAATTGATCAGACAACTTCTCCTCCTAAGCAATTGGTCCACAACTAGGGTTTGATGTTTCTCAAGGAAGATTGGGTTTCAAAGGTATCAAGTGCTTTCGATGGTTATTCATATATATTCAAGAATGCTCATGTCAAGTTTCATGCCTTTCATCACAAGATTGCCCAGTCAATGGCTCAGATGATTGAAAATCAACTGTATTGGGTAAAAAGTCAACTATGGTCAACATACAGTCAAATTTCAAGATTTTTGGTCAACATCAACATTTTGAAGTGATATTCATAATTTGATCAAGGGTTGATCGTGATTCATCAAGGAAAGCCCTCAAATCATCAAAAGTCAAAAGGGGCCAAATTAGGGTTTCCTTAGGAGAAGTCAACTGGACTTTGACCAAGCATAACTTTGACAGGCTTCATCAACTTTTACCCAACCAAAGCCCATTTTGAAGGAAATTCAATTATCTACAACTTTGTATATGTACGCTCAAGTCCAAAAAGTGCTTCATTTGAAAGATATGAGCTAATACATTACAAGACATTTCAAAAGTCAACAAAAAGATACTTTTTGTCAAGACAACTTACATCAAGATAAAGTCTCCAAATGCAAAAATGATCAAAAGAGAAATTGTATATGACATCTTGAGCTTTCCAAAAAGTTAAAGATCACCCTCAAGTGATAAAAATTGAATGTTTGTGATTGATGCAAGTTGGGAAATTTTTGAGAAAAGCATGAAACCTCAATTGAGCAATTTTGAAATTTTGGACTAGTGAACCTATTTTTTAAGGTTTAAACATGTTCATGACCTTATAAAGGAATCCTAAACTAATCAATACCTTGCCATGATTTTTATTTATATTTACTTTAATTTTTATTCAATTAAATACAAAGTAAATTAAATAAAATCACAAAATAATGGATTAATGCATATGGGCTTGGTATTTGATCAGATTTGAAGCCCATAAACATGATGGTCAGCTAGAAAAACCGTGTAAAGCTCAAAAGGGAAAAGATCTCCAAAATTGAAGGCTTTAAAAATGTTTTATCTTGCTTGATCTTGGCCATGATGACATGATTTTGTACCTTATTTGTTGATGCAATTTCATTATATATATATATATATATATATATATATATATATATATATATATATATATATATATATATATATATATATATATATATATATATATATATATATATATATATATATATATATATATATATATATATATATATATATATATATATATATATATATATATATATATATATATATATATATATATATATATATATATATATATATATATATATATACACATAAAGGCATGCAAACCCAAGGAGACGAAAAAAAGCTGCCTCAAGAATAGGTTCATAAAATTCCAAATTTTAAAGAATTATGCAAGAACCGAATCCCAATTTCCAGAAGTTCTCAACCCCAACCAGTGATCAGACATCACTCCTGAGGTTCCCAGGAGGCTTCTCAAATCCATAAGCACGTCCAATCATGCCCAGAACATCCCACACAGACACACTGGTTGGTAAGGTTTCAATAATTCAAAATCTCTTAACTCATGCGTTATTGACTAATGTTGTGTGTTTATATGTGTTGGTGATCATGTTTAAAACAGGATAGAACCCTAACATGCAAGCTTAAATGTCTAAGTGAGGAATTACCTTTTTTGCATCATGTTATTGTGTTTTGATCGTGTGATATGGTGGGAAGAACTGACTGTTTTTTTGGAATGATGGTTTGCGTTTTGCGTTTGTTTTTGCAAAATGTCGCGGTAAGCAAGAGTTGCCACCGACTTTTATTTTATCCAACAAGGAAAGGAAAAAGCATAGAAAAATTCCTTTTTCGAGATATTTCTCGGGTTTGGGGGGTAGATTATAGAAAGGGAAGGTGTTAGCACCCTTTCTATCCGTGGTTATCCACGGGATCTTAGGTACTTGCTCATATTTTTTTTAAAATTGCTTTCTTTGTGCTTGTGGGTTTGAAAAAGTTTTTGTTTTGAAACTTCGATTTAACTCCTGCTTCTGCCCTCAAGAGCGTATGAAGTGTTTTGAAAAACTTTGTTCGAATAGTGTAAGTGTGAAAAAGATTTTGTTTTTTGAAAGAGCAAGTATCTAAGAACCATCTACCTACTCGAAAAAGGAATTGTTCTATGCTAATGTCCTTCAGACAATGCTATCCTACTATGAATGAGTAGGCAGCACCGTCGTTGGAGTTTAAGGGTCAATTCGAATGCGGGACTTACGGTCACAAAAGCAATGTTAGGATGCCTTAGCCATAACCCTAATGTCTTAGATCATTTGTTTGAGGCAACAATATCCGAGGCAACTATTTCGAGGCAACTATGATCTTTGGACAAGAGGACGACCTCTAAAACGACCTATACTCAATGACCGCGTATGAAGGAAACCAAGTGAGGTGTACCCTAAGAGTGCGCATGTCCGAGTGTGTCGTTTTCAGTTAATTTTATCTTTGTACATGTTAAGGGTGGTCTAAGTTGATTTTAGGTTAAAACATTCAGTCTTGTCATGCCATCCTATTATCAAACATCTAAAAGTTATAATTTGCGGAAATAAAATGCGGAATTTAAATTACAAGGCGTCGGGTATTTACATCACCAAAGACAAACCCTTTGAAAACAAATAAAGCGATAAATAAATAAAAGTCCTATTAAGCTATTACAATCCGGAATCAGATACATAAATGGATGAAAGAAAATAAATCGCGTCCAGGAAATTAAGTCGAGTGCGAGTTTAGGGTTTTGACCCTTTTGATTAAAGAAAAAAAAATTTTTTGTTGTTTTTATTTTAAGAAAGAAATTAACCTAAATTAATTACTAAATTAATAAATTAATTAATTAATAAAAATAAATTATTTTTGGTTTTTTGTTATTTTAAGAAAGCAAATAAAAATTAATTGAATTAGTAAAAACCTAATTAAGTCTAATTAATTTTTAATTATTTGCAAAAAAAGTTAAAATTATTCTAGAATTAAAACCTAAACTAATTTATTAGTATTTATTAATAAAAAATAAAAGTTAAAATTTAATTTGATAAAAAATATTTTTGTGGTTTTTATTTTATGAAAAGGCTGAATTTTAATTGGTTAGTAATTAAATAGAAATAATAAAACAATTAATTAAAATAAAGTAAATAAATAGAAGAGAAAAAGGGGTTGGGCCTGAATTTTGTGGTGCTAATAGCAATTCTGAGGCCCATTAGTGTTGGCCTCGTTTGACTCCTGGAATCTGGTGTGCACGCGTTGACCAATGCTAATGGTGGACCTTCAGCTTGGACCCTCAGATTTGGCCTTTAGCCATCTGGCCATTGGATGCTTGATGGTGCATGGTATGTTGTAGCAAGGCACATGCACTGAATTACCTGAAAAACAAAATTATGAAGGAAAGTGGGGGACCTGGGATTCGAACCCAGGTCCTGATGGATATTGAACGTGCACGCTTACCACTAGACTGCTTTGCCTTATTTGTTAACAATATACAAAGAAAATATAATAAAA
Organism: Vicia faba; assembly: GCA_948472305.1. NCBI lineage: Eukaryota > Viridiplantae > Streptophyta > Magnoliopsida > Fabales > Fabaceae > Vicia > Vicia faba. Next base: position 510,297,796 of record OX451736.1, on the reverse strand, counting down.
TAAAACAAGTTATATGCCAGCAAAATAAAAAAAAACGTGTGCGTAATTTTGAAAGGGCCAGTGAGGGCGTGACACACCTTCATCTTCTTTGTTGAACCGTTGCTAAAGGTTCCAGGACCTATACCTACGGACAGAGGTCCGACACTACAAGCCAGGCATCTCTAAAATCCTATAGGCGCCATGGAAATGCATTCTAAATCCATGGTTGAGTTCGTCTCGGCCAGCTAGTCACAACCATATCCATTATTATAGCCAATTGTGCCTGAAAATAAAAGCCCCAAAAACAAGGACGAAACCCTAGCAATGGCAGATCTTCATATTGGTCATACAAATGAAATTGGTTAATGTCAAAAGCTTGCAAATGGCACGGTGGTTACAAATATCCAATTATCCCATTGTAACAATGCATAATTTCTGAGATATGAAACCAAGTACAGGGGGAAATTGCGTGACACTTACAGTGCGCTATGGAGTCTTAACAAGCTTGCTTTTGATCCAGGTAGATTGAGTGAACACCCAGGAAGCGTTTGGGACAAGTCTCATTCCTTAAAAATGCCTCTAGCTATAGTTTTGATCTCAAGCTTTTTGATGAAATTTCCAACTTTCGTTCTGCCTATGCCTGCACTTTCCAACCCTTATTTTGATTCCCTTTGGCTTGCTTATGTACTATGGAGTGTATTAGGGTAAGAATTATGGAATGAATCTTCCCTTATCAATGCCTTGGAATTTGATTTGATCTCCTCTTTACAACTTTCCAAATTTGCCAAATCTCAATCTTTTTGCACATGATATTGTATGATTCGAGTTTGATGATGATAATGATGACAATTAAAACCTGAAACAGCCAAAAACTCTCATGTAATCAAAGTTTTGGATTTTATATGATTTAATTTGATTTAAAATGAATAAATTCAAAGAAAAATCAAATAAAATAATAAAAATAAAATATGAGCTCATGGATGAATCTAGGACACGTGGGCAATGATGCAAGCTCAAATCAAGTGGAAATGAATGGGCCCATTTGACAAAATTTGAAGTTTTGGGGATAGTTGACTTTTGGCAATTTTGCAAAAATGTCCAACTTCAACAATGCATAACTTCTTCAATTTTGGACTTTTGGAGGTGTTCTTGGAATTTTTAGAAATATTGAGATGTCCTCTAACCAACCCTTTTGGTCTCATCTCATTTTGATATTCCATGCTCAAGTTAAAAGCTTTGGAAAAATAAGTGTTTTTGTTGACTTTCAAAAATGACCTATAATGTCCAAATTTATAACTTCTTGTGAGTGCATTTTTTGATCTTTGGGTGTGAAGATGGATTGTAGGAAATTGCATACTTTTCAAAATGAGCTTTGGATGGGTCATTTATCATAAATTATGAGAAAGTTATGCTTGGTCAAAGTTGAGTTGACTTTTCCTACAAAACCCTAATTTAGCAACTTTTGAATCTTGATGAATTTTGAGCCATCCTTGATGAATCATGATCAACCCTTGATAAAATGATGGAATATCCTTCAAAATGAGAATGTTGACAAAAAATCTTGAAGTTTGACTGTTTATAGGTCACAGTTGACTTTTGCCCTAGCACAGTCGATTTTTGGACCCTTGGAGCAATTGACTGAGCAAACTTCCTCTGCAAGGCTTGAAACTTGACATGGATGATCTTGAGAACATATTAGGAAATTGGGGATAACTTGAGGTCATTTGGACTCAAAGATCTTGATGAAACACAAAACCCTAATTTGGGGTTGACTGCCTTAGGAGATAGCTTGTTTGACCAACTCTTGAGCAAACTTGATCAACTTGGAGATTTTTCTTGCAATGTCTTGAGAAACATGAGAGGGGAAATTTTGGGGTACAACAACTGCCCCTGTTCAATCTTCTTAAACCTGAGGATGTAGATTGGCTTTCGTGATCCGAAGGTGGAAGATGATTGAACACTAGAGTGCCTAGAAATTTGCACTCGCATGAGGTGGTATCAGCCTTGTGATGTCGGGAATGGGCTTACAGATGCCATTTGGAGATCGCTGGCGGGAGGATGGGATTAAATATGCCATCTGCAGGAGTGTCGATCGCATAAGAGATTCCTTAGCGAGAACTTGTATACTTGTTGTTGTAGAAGATTCCGCTGGGGAAATCTAATTTCGTTGAGATTTAGGAACTTGCCTGTACTTCAACTGAGAGAAAATCTCTGCTGAGTTTTAAGAACTTGTCCGTAATTCAACTGGGGAAAAATCTGTCGAGATTCAGAACCTTATCTGTAATTCAGCCGAGGATAATTCAGTTGAGATTTAAGAACCGGTCAGTACTTCGACTGAGGAGGATTGCCGAGATTTAGAACCTTATCTGTAATTCAACCGAGACTAGTTCAGTTGATATTTAAGAACCGGTCAGTACTTTGACTGGGTGAAACATCTTCATCGAGATCTAGGAACTGTTTGTACTTCAACGGATAATAATTCTGTTGAGATTTAAGAACTCGTCCACACTGCGACGGAGGAAATTTGTCGAGATTTAGAACCTTATCTGTAATTCAACTGAGACTAATTCAGTGGAGATTTAAGAACCGGTCAGTACTTCGACTGAGGGAAACATCTTCATCGAGATCTAGGAACTGTCTGTACTTCAACGGAGAATAATTATGTTGAGATTTAAGAACTCGTTAACACTGCGACGGAGGAAAATTACCGAGATTTAGAACCTTATCTATAATTCAACCGAGACTAATTCAATTGAGATTTAAGAACCGGTCAGTACTTCGACTGAGGGAAACATCTTCATCGAGATCTAGGAACTTTCTGTACTTCAACGGAGAATAATTCTGTTGAGATTTAAGAACTTGTCCACACTGCGACGGGGGAAATTTGTCGAGATTTAGAACCTTATCTGTAATTAAACCGAGACTAATTCAGTTGAGATTTAAGAACCGGTCAGTACTTCTACTGAGGGAAACATCTTCATCGAGATCTAGGAACTGTTTGTACTTCAACGGAGAATAATTCTGTTGAGATTTAAGAACTCATCCACACTGTGACGGAGGAAAATTTCCGAGATTTAGAACCTTATTTGTAATTCAACCGAGACTAATTCAATTGAGATTTAAGAACCGGTCAGTACTTCGACTGAGGGAAACATCTTCATCGAGATCTAGGAACTGTTTGTACTTCAACGGAGAATAATTCTGTTGAGATTTAAGAACTCGTCCACACTTCGACGGAGGAAAATTGCCGAGATTTATAACCTTATCTGTAATTCAACCGAGAATAATTCAGTTGAGATTTAAGAACTAGTCAGTACTTCGACATAGCGGAGAACTTAACTGCATCCTTCCTGAAAGGTAAAGATTAGTTGTATGCAATGCATGATATGTATCAAACAATGATGCTTTCAAAATAAATGAGATTGTGTTGTATGATGCGTATACGCATGTGTCATTATGTATGGAAATTTAATGTTTATAGCTGGGGAAAATAAATCTCGGGTAGTCGCTGGAGAAAAGAGTTGGATTCTTCGTTTCCGCTGGGGATGGCGAACGAAGATGATTGCGAGAATAAACCTGCAGAAGAGGATAACTCTGTTGGGGAATAAACTGATGAGGAGATTACTCTGTGAGGAAGAGATGCTCTACTGAGGATTCCACCGACAAATTCCGCTGGGGATGAATTACCGTTGCTGGTGGTACTGAATCCTGTTGGGGATTGAATTCTTGTTTGTGAAAGGGAAGAACTCCGCTGGGGATGATCTTCGGTTGCGACTTCACTGGGGATAACCTTTTAGACTCTAATGGGGATAATCCTTTGAGCTCTGTTAGGGATAATCTTCCAAAGTATATTGGGGATGATTCTCCAAATTTCACTAGGGAAGCTTTTTCAGACTGCGCTGGGAAAAATTTCAAACTCCACTGGGGATATTTTGTATTCTTCCGGGGAACATTCTTATACTCCGCTGGGGAATATTAAGACCTTTCAGTGCTGATGGTAAATAAACTCTGCTTTGGGAGAATATTACCGATTCATTCACAGTTGCGAGTCTCAGCTGGGGAGAGTTTTAACATCACTAACTTTTTCTTACTATGCAGGGAGTGTAGATGTTACTGGGACGCGGGCTGAGGATATGACAATGACTTTGCATCGAGACTTTTCTGCCCCTGTATCTGCGGGAGAAGGTGCCAACTGAGGCCTTGTGGATTGAGTATTATTCCAACCTATGAGGTGCTTGGTAATTGCCGATTGAAATGACAAATCTTCTTCTTGTAGGCAAGTGAAGAGATGACGGGACATAGTCGTACGCTTTAATCCCTAACTTTTGCCTGGACTGTCTTTTTAGATTTTCAGTCCACCGGGATACCCTTTCTTGCCCAAGCCGCCTTTTCAGGTTTTCGACTTGCCGGGTGTACAAATATTTTTTTGTTTTTATCCCTAATTTTTTCCCGAACCCTTTTGGTTCGTCGGGATGCCCTTATTTTTTCCTAGGCCTGTCAATCTAGCGGGTCTTTGTTCATGCGCAGTATTTTCTGACTATGTCCACGCTCTCAGGGTGTAGGGATGGTCAGTAGTGTTGTGTTTCCATACTACCAGAAGATGTTCGTTTGATCATGCAAGATTCGTTGCGGGAATCCATGTCTAATGCCCCAAGTGACTCAGATGGAGATTTCCCCTGGCTATTTGGCATCTTTGAGAGATTCTCTGAATCTTGACTTGACTGCCCCAAATGATGGACAATGATCATGCCGTGCCCCTTGGTTAGAAGTGTTTTTCCACTTGAGGTGATATTTTTTATTGAGAAGGTTTTTTGTTCACTAGATATTCATCGTGCGAATTTCTCTGCTGTTTGAACAAATAGTCATATACAAACAATGTTATTTTAAGAAAACAAAGCTTATGTCTGTATTGAAGTTTTTGAAAATTCATTTTTTCAGTAAGATAGGAAAATTTTGTAAAATGTGACGTCAACTCAGGATTTACAGTAAGCCCTACAGGAGTCAGGATACCTTTTGTAACAGTATGCTTTCGAACTAACCCATGCTTCAACTAGGACTTTTAAGGGTTATAATGTGGCCTGGTTCACGGTTTAAGAAACAAAGGATAAAGGCTCAAATTTTATTTGTACCCACCCGTTCTTCGTGATGTTCTTCGATCCTAAACTCAGCTAATTGTGCATTTAGATCCCGTTTGAGTCTTTGCTCTGATATTCCAGTGATGGTTCGGATACTGACAGTTTATTTTGAACAGGAAGTCATTTTTGTTGAGAGTTTGTAGGATCTCTTTCTTTTTTATTTTATTATCCCTGTCTTTTGGCTGAACTGTTTCTTTTGTGATTACAGCCAGCGGGATGCCCCAGTTTTGTAAGCCTCCTTCATAGGTTTTGACTTAATGGGCTTTTATTTTTGAGAGATAATGACTTCCTGTCCTTACGATTATACGGAACCATCACCGTCTTTTGTTTCGGAAGGACTTCTTTGATGCCATTCATTGTGCACCTGGATTAATTGAGAAAACTACCATGCCCCAGGTTATAATTAAGGGTTTTAATTTGTGAAAAGAAAAACTCCAACTTCTTTGGCTCAAAGGGGTTGACTAGGGATTATCTTCCTTATAACTCCACTGTTTAGGATTTGAGACAATGCATGTACATCATCAACAGGGTCTGTTTAAAAGCATACTGTAGATATTTTTGATATCATTTTCGTCATCCTCCTTCTAAAGACTTAGAATTTTTTAATCGAGAGTTGAACATCACAAAAATGAAAGCAATTTGAATATAGTGAATACAAATGGATTGATTCAAAACAGACATATGCAATGCATTGATGAATTAACAAAGTTTGACATGAATAAATGTCTGAACAATCAAAAGAAAATTACAAATTGAAAATTCTAATGAACAAAAAGTATTCTCGTCTCGGGACTTGTCACTTCAAATGGTGAGCCTTGGAGGGATGGTAGAAGAACTCATCCTGACCATCTTGCATGAATTCCAATGCTCCTTCATCAATTAGGTTTTGAATTTTGTACTTCAACTTCCAATAGTCGTCAGTGTCATGCCCCGGGCTGTTAGAATGGTATGCACACCTTGCATCAGGATTGTAGTTGGGTGAAGAAGTCTTAGGATTCGGATGAGGTCCTACCAACGTCACCAGATTCAATCTCAACAGGTGTTGCAAAGCTTGGGACAGCGGCATGTTGAGCTTGGTAAACGGCCTCAGATTAACCCGTTGTTTATGGCAAGGTTGTTGTTGGACCCGTGAGGTAGTAGCAATTTGGAGAGGCCCATTATTCACCATACCAGACCCTTGTCTTCTTGGAGGCTGACCAATAACTTGGTCCCCGGTCCCGACTGTTTGCTTCATACTATTGTATATGTCTTGAGGAAACTGGTTGATAATGGTTCTCAACTCTTCTTGTTCCCGGGCTAAGCCTTGGATAAGAGCCATCTGCCCCAGCATCTGGGTTTTCATGGTACCTAACTCAGCTTGCAGTTGTTCCAGCCGTTCGTCCTTATTGTCTTCAGGACTTTTCTTGACCAAGTTCCCGACGAGGAGTGTTTTCAATTCTTCCTGCCCCTTGGATAGGTTTAGGAAGACGTCCCTGAACTGAGCTTCTTGAGTTTGAAGATCTTGGTTGTCTTGTTGGAAAGCCATTGCTGAAATAAACAGCGAGAACATGAGAGACCTGTACTGGGAGACCTATTATGCAATGATATGTATGATATATGTATGCAATGTTTTCAAGGATCTCGCGGGGTAAACAAGAAACTGTTAGAATTTGAATTTTGTAGCTTTGATTGAAGAAACTTCATTTTGTTAAGAGTCCTTCTTCAAGAGTCAAGCTCACCATATCGAGTGGGTCATGGCCCTCGACTCAAGTCATCGTGTTTTGATCTCTAGACGACATTGGCTAGAGGAAAATAAATCCCCTTTGTCCCTTGCTAGACATTTGATTTACCATAACCTGCATCACAAACCCTTGAGATCCTTGAAATGGTTAAGGAAATGTTAAGGCATGATGTTATGATGTGTATGTTATGCGTTTAAGCAAAAGTGTGAGGTGATGTAAGTAAACCCTGCAATAAATCCAAATTATTGGATAAGGACTGTAAACAAAACCTGCAAGGAACTCGTGTTTTCAGATAACAAGAATGTGCAAGTAGTTCAAGTTTGAAGGCACACAAGTCACACAAACAACCTTAAGTTTAGGCTGGCATGGAGTTTAGGTATTACCCTCTTTCAGTTTAGTTGGTTCAACCTGTCCTAGTAATAGTAATCGGGTTCTAGAGGATCTCAATATCACTGACCATCCTCGATCGGTCATAATTCCAGTTTAGCAACCTTTTCTTACGGCCGGAATCATCGCGAGAGTTTGGTCTCAATGAGTGTAGCATACTGCTACTTTTCTATGGCCAAGTTGGTCAATCATCGGTTCTAAGGTCAGTTGGTGCTTAATGACCCCTTAGCAGACCCATATTCTCCTCGTTGCGCCATAAGGGATATTGGTACAAACTAAAGTGCCACACCAACATAGCTACTACTTCAACCGTATCGGTCTACGCTGTACAGTTCCCTCACAGTCTATTGCTACTTACCTAAAAGGTATCCCCATGTCCGGGTTAGGATCTATAGTAACCCCGATTCATCCCAAAAATATAAAACAAACAAATCAAATAATTAAAAACAATATGAACTAATCCTAAGGTACACCCCACTTATTAACTCCCCAGCAGAGTCGCCAGTTCTGTGATACGGTGGGAAGAACGGACTGTTTTTTTGGAATGCTGGTTTGCGTTTTGCGTTTGTTTTTGCAAAATGTCGCGGTAAGCAAGAGTCGCCACCGAAATTTATTTTATCCAACAAGGAAAGGAAAAAGCACAGAAAAATTCCTTTTTCAAGATATTTCTCGGGTTCGGGGGGTAGATTATAGAAAGGGAAGGTGTTAGCACCCTTTATATTTGTGGTTATCCACGGGCTCTTAGGTACTTGCTCATATTGTTTTCAAAATTGCTTTCTTTATGCTTGTGGGTTTGAAAAAGTTTTTGTTTTGAAACTTCGATTTAAGTCCTGCTTCTGCCCTCAAGAGTGTATGAAGTGTTTTGAAAAACTTTGTTCGAAAAGTGTAAGTGTGAAAAAGATTTTGTTTTTTGAAAGAGCAAGTATCTAAGAACCATCTACCTACTCGAAAAAGGAATCGTTCTATGTTAATGTCCTTCAGACAATGCTATCCTACTATGAATGAGTAGGTAGCACCGTCGTTTGAGTTTAAGGGTCAATTCGAATGCGGGACTTACGGTCACAAAAGCAATGTTAGGATGCCTTAACGGTAACCCTAATGTCTTAGATCATTTGCTTGAGGCAACAATATCTGAGGCAACCATTTCGAGGCAACTATGATCTTTAGACAAGAGGATGACCTCTAAAATGACCTATACTCAATGACCGCGTACGAAGGCAACCAAGTGAGGTGTACCCTAAGAGTGCGCATGTGCGAGTGTGTCGTTTTCAGTTAATTTTATCTTTGTACATGTTAAAGGTGATCTAAGTTGATTTTAGGTTAAAACATCCAGTCTTGTCATGCCATCCTATTATCAAACATCTAACAGTTATAATTTGCGGAAATAAAATGCAGAATTTAAATTACAAGGCGTCGGGTATTTACATCGCCAAAGACAAACCCTTTAAAAATAAATAAAGCGATAAATAAATAAAAGTCTTATTAAGCTATTATAATCCAGAATCAGATACATAAATGGATGAAAGAAAATAAATCGCGTGCGGGAAATTAAGTCGAGTGCGAGTTTAGGGTTTTGACCCTTTTGATTAAAGAAAAAGTATCTTTTTGTTGTTTTTATTTTAAGAAATTAACCTAAATTAATTACTAAATTAATAAATTAATTAATTAATAAAAATAAATTATTTTTGGTTTTTTGTTATTTTAAGAAAGAAAATAAAAATTAATTGAATTAGTAAAAACCTAATTAAGTCTAGTTAATTTTTAATTATTTGCAAAAAAAGTTAAAATTATTCTAGAATTAAAACCTAAATTAATTTATTAGTATTTATTAATAAAAAATAAAAGTTAAAATTTAATTTGATAAAAAATATTTTTGTGGTTTTTATTTTATGAAAAGGATGAATTTTAATTGGCTAGTAATTAAATAGAAATAATAAAACAATTAATTAAAACAAAGTAAATAAATAGAAGAGAAAAAGGGGTTAGGCCTGAATTTTGTGGTGCTAATAGCAATTCTGAGGCCCATTAGTGTTGGCCTCGTTTGACTCCTGGAATCTGGTGTGCACGCGTTGACCAATGCTCATGGTAGACCTTCAACTTGGACCCTTAGATTTGGCCTTTGGCCATCTGCCCATTGGATGCTTGATGGTGCATGGTATGTTGTAGCAAGGCACATGCACTCAATTACCTGAAAAACAAAATTATGAAGGAAAGTGGGGAACCTGGGATTCGAACCCAGGTCCTGATGGATATTGAACGTGCACGCTTACCACTAGGCTGCTTTGCTTTGTTTGTTAACAATATACAAAGAAAATATAATAAAATAAAACAAGTTATATGCCAGCGAAATAAAACAACACGCGCGTGATTTTGAAAGGGCCAGTGATGGCGTGACACGCCTTCATCTTCTTTGTTGAACCGTTGCTAAAGGTTCCAGGACCTATACGTATGGACAGAGGTTCGTCACTACAAGCCAGGCATCTCTAAAATCCTATAGGCGCCATGAAAATGCATTCTAAATCCATGGTTGAGTTCGTCTCGGCCAGCTAGTTACAACCATAACCATTATTATGGCCAATTGTACCTGGAAAAAAAGCCCCAAAACAAGGACGAAACCCTAGCAATGGCAGATCTTCATATTGGTCATACAAATGAAATTGGTTAATGTCAAAAGCTTGCAAATGGCATGATGGTTACAAATATGCAATTATTTCATTGTAACAATGCATAATTTTTGAGATATGAAACCAAGTACAGGGGGAAATCACGTGACACTTACAGTGCGCTATGGAGTCTGAACAAGCTTGCTTTTGATCCAGGTAGATTGAGTGAACACCCAGGAAGCGTTTGGGACAGGTCTCAGTCCTTAAAAATGCCTCTAGCTATAGTTTTTATCTCAAGCTTTTTTATGAAATTTCCAACTTTCGTTCTGCCTATGCTTGCACTTTCCAACCCTTATTTCGATTCCCTTTGGCTTGCTTATGTACTATGGAGTGTATTAGGGTAAGAACTATGGAATTAATCTTCCCTTATCAATGCCTTGGAATTTGATTTGATCTCCTCTTTACAACTTTCCAAATTTGCCAAATCTCAATCTTTTTGCACATGATATTGTATGATTCGAGTTTGATGATGATAACGATGATAATTAAAACCTGAAACAGCTAAAAAATCTCATGTAATCAAAGTTTTGGATTTTATATGATTTAATTTGATTTAAAATGAATAAATTCAAATAAAAATCAAATAAAATAATAAAAATAAAATATGAGCTCATGGCTGAAGCTAGGACACGTGGACAATGATGCAAGCTCAAATCAAGTGGAAAAGAATGAGCCCATTTGACAAAATTTGAAGTTTTGGGGATAGTTGACTTTTGGCAATTTTGCAAAAATGTCCAACTTCAACAATGCATAACTTCTTCAATTTTGGACTTTTGGAGGTGTTCTTGGACTTTTTAGAAATATTGAGATGTCCTATAACCAACCCTTTTGGTCTCATCTCATTTTGAAATTCCATGCTCAAGTTATAAGCTTTGGAAAAACAAGTGTTTTTATTGATTTTCAAAAATGACCTATAATATCCAAATTTATAACTTCTTGTGAGTGTATTTTTTGATCTTGGGGTATGAATATGGATTGTAGGAAATTGCATCCTATTCAAAATAAGCTTTGTATGGGTCATTTCTAATAAAGTATGAGAAAGTTATGCTTGGTAAAAGTTGAGTTGACTTTTCCTACAAAACCCTAATTTAGCAACTTTTGAATCTTGATGAATTTTGAGCAATCCTTGATGAATCATGATCAAAACTTGATCAAATGATGAAATGTCCTTAAAAATGAGAATGTTGACAAAAAAATCTTGAAGTTTGACTGTTTATAGGTCACAGTTGACTTTTGCCCTAACATAGTCGATTTTTGGACCCTTGGAGCAATTGACTGAGCAAACTTCCTCTGCAAGGCTTGAAACTTAACATGGATGATCTTGAGAACATATTAGGACATTGGGAAGCCATTGAGGTCATTTGGACTCAAAGATCTTGATGCAACATAAAACCCTAATTTGGGTTTGATTGCCTTAGGAGATAGCTTGTCTGACCAACTATTGAGCAAACTTGATCAACTTGGAGATTTTTCTTGCAATGTCTTGAGAAATATGAGAGGGCAAATTTTGGGGTACAACAGATTGTATCTCATTGTACAGGTTGAATTAGCCAAAAAAGAGATCACCATTGAACTCGCAATGGTCGAATTAGGGGGATTGTACCTTTCTTTCTTTGGGATGCTGCCATTTTTGCAGGGTTGAAATTTTTCCTCACCAGAGAAGACGACTGGAGCTAGGACTCCAGCGCCTCTTCAGTCCCTTGACCGTTCGACCATTCGCGTGGCACCGGGAGACATCCTGATTGGCTCGTTTATAATATCAGGGGCCCACCTATTTGACTTGTGCTTGAAAATTATATTTTAATCTTATTTTATTTTATAATGATTGTTTTGCGTTTGTATGAAAACTGAACAATATAACTCAAATGGCAAGGGGAGAAGGCTGGTAAAATCAGAGGCGTGGGTTCAACACCCAGCGCCTGCAACTTTTTTTGACCTATTTTTTCTTTAACATTTTTTCTATTTTTTGTTTTAATTATTTTTCTTTTTTTAATCAATTTTATTTAATAAAAAAGAATCACAAAAATCACAAAATCACTAAAAATTAAATTTAGGTTTTGATTAATTAATTTAATTTTTGACAAATAAAAATTGATTTAATTTAATCACATTTTGATTTCATTTCATAATTAATTTGTAAACTAATTAGAATTAGGGTTAATTATTATTTCACACTCTAAAAAGATTTTTTCAAACAAAGATCAAGATATTTTTCTAACTTAGAATCTTAGGTTTATTATAACATTTTTTTCTAATATTTTTCTTTGTTATTTAAATTCTAGAAAACAAATGTATAGGTCGCACCGACGACTTTGTAATAGTTAGTTTATCTTGTCATGTTTCTTTTTCTAAATATTGTAACTGCTCATGGGATGTAATAGCTTAGGATTTATGTTTCCCCGTACTTTTACTTTCTGCACCTATGTATGTATGTATGTATGTATGTATGTATGTATGTATGTATGTATGTATGTATGTATGTATGTATGTATGTATGTATGTATGTATGTATGTATGTATGTATGTATGTATGTATGTATGTATGTATGTATGTATGTATGTATGTATGTATGTATGTATGTATGTATGTATGTATGTATGTATGTATGTATGTATGTATGTATGTATGTATGTATGTATGTATGTATGTATGTATGTATGTATGTATGTATGTATGTATGTATGTATGTATGTATGTATGTATGTATGTATGTATGTATGTATGTATGTATGTATGTATGTATGTATGTATGTATGTATGTATGTATGTATGTATGTATGTATGTATGTATGTATGTATGTATGTATGTATGTATGTATGTATGTATGTATGTATGTATGTATGTATGTATGTATGTATGTATGTATGTATGTATGTATGTATGTATGTATGTATGTATGTATGTATGTATGTATGTATGTATGTATGTATGTATGTATGTATGTATGTATGTATGTATGTATGTATGTATGTATGTATGTATGTATGTATGTATGTATGTATGTATGTATGTATGTATGTATGTATGTATGTATGTATGTATGTATGTATGTATGTATGTATGTATGTATGTATGTATGTATGTATGTATGTATGTATGTATGTATGTATGTATGTATGTATGTATGTATGTATGTATGTATGTATGTATGTATGTATGTATGTATGTATGTATGTATAACTGTATAGTAATTAGGCGTGTATGATAAGATCTAAAATCAACCGTCAGATAACCCTAATCAAGATAATATATCTGAATTAAACGTACTTCGCACACTCGTACCTCTAGGGTAACTCCACTCGTTGCCTTGGATGAAAAATAGTCATGTCCCTCGAACGTGGGACACTTTAGAAAAGACCCTCGGTTAAAAAGATCATAGTCCCTCGGTGACCCTTCGATGCTGCCTTCGGTAAACAATCTTAGTCCCTTACGACAAATTGCTAAAGTGCCATATGAGTTTCCTTTATGACTGTATGATGACCCGCGTTTGTCCCTCAAACGTCCAACGATAGGGCTTCCTACTAACTAATGGTAGGATAGCACTACCTAAAGGAGGAGGAAAAGAACAAAGACTTTTGAGTAGGTAGATAGTTCTTAATCGCTTGATCACAAACAAAAAACATTTTCCACATAAAATGCTTCTTTTCTAAAAATATTTTCAAAACAAACACTTTGTATGCGTTCTCAACGATACGAGAATCATTACAAATTTTTCCGCACTTAGACATTTTCAAAATAATTCCAAACACACACATTCACAAAGCATTTTCAAAAGTGTGCTAGCGATCAAGAGCCCGTAGATAACTACCAATGAAAAGGGTGCTAACACCTTCCCTTTTCATAACCTACCCCCCGAACTCAGAAAAATTCTCGAAGGTCTTTCCTGTTATTTTCACCCTTTCCTTTATTGGATAAAATAAATGTCAGTGGCGACTCTTGCTATCCGCAACATTTACGATAAAACACAAAACCAAAAGTCAGTTCTCCCACCGTAATAGAAAGGGCACGTGGAAGAGATGTCCTCGACGGGCACGAGGAGGAGACGTCCTCGACGAGCACGTAGAGGAGGAGTCCTCGACGAGCACGTGTGTAATGCGTTCCCTAACAGTCATATCTATCTGGGTCTTGTTGGGTCTTACTCGCAGTAATGTTGGGATGGCCCTGCCCGACGGAGGACCAAGTCTCGGTCCAATCCTTATCAGGTTATTGGGACTTCCTCGTTGCAAAATTTGGTTGGGCCTTGCTTGATGGCATATCAAGTGCAGGCTCAGTCCAGAACAGGAGCTCCCTGTAGCGGTAGAAATGTTCAAGACTAAGCCATTGGATTGACTAGACTTTATGCAAATCAAAATGAAAATCTCCACCGTGCTTTATTGTTTCCAAAGGAATGGGAAAAGAGCGAATAACCCAAAAGAGGGGGAAAGATTCAAGGTAAGGGGGTTGGTTATGCAAAGGGAAGGTATTAGCACCCTAAACATCTACGGTACTCCGCAGGAACCTCTTTGAAAAAATATGTATATTTTGGCTATAAAAATGTGTTGTATGTAAAATGGATGGTGGAGGTGAGAAGAGAAATATATTTTTTATGATTTTTGCATCCGCTGCAGTTGCGAACCTTTAGTGCCTACGTACCACCTTTCGTGCAATAGGGTATCAGGGTACACGTAGTTCCTCTTTTAAAAATTTGAAACACAAGTGTGTTGATTAATTTTAAGAGATAAGACATCATCGTCATTGTCCGTGTTGAAAACATACTTACTACCCACAATCATGAGAAAGGAGAATTTGCATCATCTCAGAGTGGAGGATATGGCTTGGATCTTTAAATCAACAATGCCTCACTCAACACCCAAGTGGAAAATATCTCACTTCACTACATATTATAGAAGTATAGTTGTTTGCATCACTACAAGGATTGACAAGAGTCTAATCTTTTTGAGAAAAGTTTAAAGATAAAAGCCAAAGTGGCAAAATGGTTTGAAATGAGATTGATTGACTTTTAGTCTTCTCACAAAAAATGTCAAGGTATTATTAAGTTGATTGAAGTTTAATGATGAAAATGTTTTGAAAATGCATGGACCTAAGTCCAAGTTTATAATGAAAGTGTTTTAAGTTTCAAAACAAGAAGGGTCTTCAAAAGGAGGGAGAATATTTTTGAAATTAAAGAAAATGGGAGGAGAAGAATGGGCTATTCTAAAGCATAAGGTAAAAGCTAAGGATGAGGACCATCTAACCAACAAGAAGCCAAATCTTGACATTATGAGCCAAGATAGAATTCCCATTCTTTGGATTGAAATCAAGCAAGCAAAGATATTAGACCTCTTCAAGTGCATTAAGTCTTCACAAAAATTGGGCAGAGTAACGGCTGTATACGGGTGAATTCTAGATTACAGACAGAGAATGTAATCACAAAAACCTGCACACAAAAGCAAACAAACAACCCAATGTCTTGAGGTAAACCTCAAGAACTCCAGACAAAAATAATCAGATAAGATCACAAAGTCTCCAAGATAAGCCAAGGTTTCTATTCCTAAGTCCAAGAAAAAGTTCCATGCTCCATCATGCCAAGGATAGTAACCAAATAGTCCAAGTGCCATTAAAAGTTTTTTAGGGTTTATGTTGATTATTAAGTATCTTAAGAAAGGAAAGGAAAAGCTCAAGTGAGCAAAGTAAAAATGACAAGAAAATAAATGCTAAAATGAGCAAAGATGAAAATGGCATGAAACATAAATGCTAAAAATAAATAAATAGTACATAAAGCATAGAAAGAATAAAAGCATAAGATAAAACAAGTCAATAATTAGTGGTTAGTTGGATGACCATCTTGAAACTTGCATTTGGAACTCATTAGAGGATTGGTAGAACCAAAGCCTCCACACAACAAGTTGCATTTGCTTTTTGTCAAGTATATCATCCATTTGGAATTCTCACAAGTACCATTTAATGATCAACAATGTTTAAGTGATCCGCGTTTGTGATCGGTGGGAAAGAGAACTGACTGTTTTGGAATGTTGGTTCGCGTTTTACGTTTGTTTTCGCAAAATGTCGCGGTAAGCAAGAGTCGCCACCGTCTTTTATTTTATCCAACAAGGAAAGGAAAAAAGCACAGAAAAATTCCTTTTTCGAGATGTTTCTCGGGTTCGGGAGGTAGATTATAGAAAGGGAAGGTGTTAGCACCCTTTCTATCTGTGGTTATCCACGGGCTCTTAGGTACTTGCTCATTGTGTTTTCAAAAATTGCTTTTCTTTGTGTTTATGGGTTTGAAAGAAGTTTTTGTTTGAAAGGAGTGTAAGTGCGAAAAGTTTTTGTTTTGTTTTGATAGAGCAAGTACTTAAGAACTATCTACCTACTCGAAAAAGGAATTAATCTGTGCAAATATCCTTTAGACAATGCTATCCCACTATTGAGGAGTAGGTAGCATCGTCGTTGGAGTTTTAGGGTCAATTCGATTAAGGGACGTGTGGTCACTAAAGCAATGTTAGGACGCCTTAGCGGTAACCCTAATGTCTTGGATCATTTTTCCGAGGCAACCGTTTCGAGGCAACTATGATCTTTGGACAAGAGGACGACCTCTAAAACTTCCTATACTCAATGACCACGTTCGAAGGCAACCAAGTGAGGTGTACCCTAAGAGTGCGCATGTGCGAGTGTGTTATTTCGGTTAATTTTATCTTTGTACATGTCATGGGTGAGCTATGTTGATTTTAAGTTCATACATTTGATCTTGTCATGCATTCCCTATTATCAAACATCTAACAGTGTATAGTTGCGGAATTTAAATTGCGGAAATTAAATCTAAACTATTACAAGGCGACGGGTATTTACATCTCCAAAAGCAACCCTTTAATTTAAATTGCGGAAATTAAAATAAAGCGATAAATAATTAAAGTCCTAATTAAAAGCTATTACATTCCAGAAGCAATTACAATAATAAGACAAAATTGATCGCGTGCAAGAAAATTAAATCGGCGTATTTTTTAGGGTTTTGACCCTTTTTTATTAAAGAAAGCATTTTTTTGTTTATTTTTGAATTAAATGGAATTAACCCTAAGCTAACAATTAAATTAATTAATTAATGAAAATATTTTTTTTTTATTTTTGAATATTTAAAGGAATAAAATAAATTGATTAAAAGTTAGTACAAAAACCTAATTCTACATTAATTTTAATTATTGCAAAATTGTTAATGTTATTTCCTAATTAAAACTAAATCAATTAAATTAATTTATTTACAAAAATAAAAGGATGAATTTAATTTTAATAAATAAAAATAAATTATTTTTTTTTTGTGTTTTCTGATTTTATGAGGAAAATAAATTATTTGGTTAATGGCAATAAAAATAATTAATAAAACAATTAAATGAAAAGAAATATAAAAGAGAAAAGAAATAACCCAGGGGGTGTTGGGCCCAAGAGGAGGTAAGAATAACATGTTCAAGGCCCATTTACATTCAAGCCTGTATGACTTTTTCTGCTTCCTTGTATGCCTGTTCACTAGAGACTATGGTGAACGTTCAATCTTGGCCATTGGATTTGGCCTGGAGGCCATCTGGCGCCTGGAGATTTGAGGCATGTGGTGTGCTACGCTTTGGGAGATCACATAGAATCACCTGAAGAAAAATTAAACAAATGTATTAGGGGACCTGGGATTCGAACCCAGGTCCCATTGGACAATCCACTAGCGCCTTCACCAACTGAGCCATTGCACGTTTTTGTTAAATGTATGGACAACAATTATTATAAAGAACAAATAATTAATATGTTGGGATTAAAAAAAAACGCGTGAAATATGAAACAACGAATGGGGAGAGGGCACATTGTCAGCTTCCTCGTTTTAACCTGGTTTTCTTACCTGCGGATTTTTATCCGCAGCAAAATCCGTGGCTTCGTCCTAAAACAAACTATAGGCCATATAAATGCAAACAGAGACCATCACCATGCTCGTCTCTCCTCCCTGAACACAACCATGTCCATGGTTCGACCTAATTTTTCTTGAAATCAAAACGCCTAAAAATGCATACCAAGAACCCTAGAACCGACTAGGGGGTTACGAGCTATAAAAACCAAATCAAATATTACAGAAAGTCTCTAAATGGACCGATTAGCATGATTATGCAAAGATTTAGGCAAAAAGATGCAAGAATAATAGCTTATGTTTTCGTGTACAGGGCCATGTTCATAGATACTTACAGCGCAATTCAGGGAGTCTCAGAGCTTGTGAATGGTTGCAATAGCTTCAGTGAATGTCAGGCAAGAACACCACGTTGAGTTTTGGCCTTGGAAACGCCCCTAGGATGGATTTCAGATTCCCACTTTTCAAGCTTTTTCCAAGTTTTTGTTCTTTAGATTTGGCAGCTTTCAGGTCGTGTCTTTTTGTCTTTGCATTGTATGAGTATAATAGAGTGAATTAGGTTTAATTTTGGGCCTTGAATCCATGAGCATTGATGTTTGAAGATTTGATATGATCCTCCATGAACAAGCTTCCATATTTGTCAAAAAATCCAATATTTGGTCATGATATGCCTTGATTCGAATTTGGTCATGACCATAATGATATTAAAGACCTGTAATGATAAAAAAGATTTCAATTGATTAAGATTTGGATTTTATTTGGATTTAAATTGATTAAAAATGAATTAAATCAATAAAAATCAAATAAAATAGAAAAATTAATAAATTGGCACAATAATGAAGATATGACACGTGTGTGGTGTGAAAAGATCAAATCAAGTGGAAAAAAGTAGGCCCATTTGACAAAATTTGAAGTTTTGGGGATAGTTGACTTTTGGCAATTTTGGAAAAATGCCCAACTTCAACAATGCATAACTTCTTCAATTTTAAACTTTTGGAAGTGTTCTTGGACTTTTTAGAAACCTTGAGATATCCTCTAACCAACACTTTTGGTCTCGTCTCATTTTGATATTCCATGCTCAAGTTATAAGTTTTGGAAAAAAAGGTGTTTTTGTTGACTTTCAAAAATGACCTATAATGTCCAAATTTGTAACTTCTTGTGAGTGCATTTCTTGATCTTGGGGTGTGAAGATGGATTGTAGGAAATTTCATTCTATTCAAAATGAGCTTTGGATGGGTCATTTCTAATAAAGTATGAGAAAGTTATGCATGGTCAAAGTTGAGTTGACTTTTCCTACAAAACCCTAATTTAGCAACTTTTGAATCTTGATGAATCTTGAGCAATCCTTGATGAATCATGATCAACCCTTGATAAAATGATGAATTATACTTCAAAATGAGAATGTTGACAAAAAAATCTTGAGGTTTGATTGTATTTGGGTTCCAGTTGACTTTTGCCCTAGCACAATCGATTTTTGGGCCTCTTGAGCAATTTACTGAGCAAACTTCCTCTGCAAGGCTTGAAATTTGACATGGATGAACTTGAGAACATATTAGGATATTGGGGATAACTTGAGGTCATTTGGATGTAAGGACATTGATGCAACACAAAACCCTAATTTGAGGTTGACTGTCTTAGGAGGTGATTTGATTGTCCAACTTTTGAGCCATCTTGAGCAACTTGGAAGTTATTCTTGAAATGTCTTTGAGAAATATGGGAGGGCAAATTTTGGGGTACAACAGTTGCCCCTGTTCAATTTTCTTAAACCTGAGGATATAGATTGGCTTTCTAGCCTTTCGTGATCCGAAGGTGGAAGATAATTGAATACTAGAGTGCCCAGAAATTCGCACTCGCACGGTGTGGTATCAGCATTGTGATGTCGGGAATGGGCTTACAGATGTCATTTGGTGATTGTCGGTTGGTGGTTTTGTCTTCTTTGACTTATTATCTCCTTTTACAGGTTGTCTCCTTTGACGGGTTGTCTCATTTGACGGGTTGTCTCCATTGACGGGTTGTCTCCATTGACGGGTTGTCTCTTTTGACGGGTTGTCTCCTTTGACGAGTTATCTCCATTGATGGGTTGTTTCTTTTGACGGGTTGTCTCCTTTGACGGGT
This sequence comes from Vicia faba, assembly GCA_948472305.1. Classification (NCBI taxonomy): domain Eukaryota; kingdom Viridiplantae; phylum Streptophyta; class Magnoliopsida; order Fabales; family Fabaceae; genus Vicia; species Vicia faba. The sequence continues at coordinate 510,277,942 of OX451736.1, read as the reverse complement.
TGTCTCCATTGACGGGTTGTCTCCTTTGACGGGTTGTCTCCATTGACGGGTTGTCTCCATTGACGGGTTGTCTCTTTTGACGGGTTGTCTCCATTGACGGGTTGTCTCCATTAACGGGTTGTCTCCATTGACTGGTTGTCTCCATTGACGAGTTGTCTCCATTGACTGCATTCGCATCAGAAAAATCTTCAGGAATCGATTTAACTGTTTTTGTCTCCATTGACTACGTTGGTTTTTTTTTGTCTCCATTGACTGGCTTTGCCTCAGAAAAATCTTTAGGAATCGATTTAACTGATTTTGTCTCCATTGACTAGCTTTGCCTCAGAAAAATATTTCGGAATCGATTTAACTGATTTTTGTCTCCATTGACTGCGTTCGCATCAGAAAAATCTTTAGGAATCGATTTAACTGGTTTTTTGTCTCCATTGACTGGCTTTGCCTCAGAAAAATCTTTAGGAATCAATTTAACTGATTTTGTCTCCATTGACTGGCTTTGGCTCAGAAAAATCTTTAGGAATTGATTTAACTGATTTTGTCTCCATTGACTGGCTTTGCCTCTGAAAAATCTTTAGGAATCAATTTAACTGATTTTGTCTCCATTGACTGGCTTTGCCTCAGAAAAATCTTTAGGAATCGATTTAACTGATTTTGTCTCCATTGACTGGCTTTGCCTCAGAAAAATCTTTAGGAATCGATTTAACTGATTTTGTCTCCATTGACTGGCTTTGCCTCAGAAAAATCTTTAGGAATCGATTTAACTGATTTTGTCTCCATTGACATAGTTGAGAATTTAACTGCATCTTTCCTGAAAGGTAAAGGTCAGTCATATGCAATGCATGATATGGATCAAGCAATGATGTTCTCAACATAAATGAGATTGTATGATATGATGCGTATATGCATGTATCATGATGTATGAAAATGTAATGTTTTAGTTGGGGAAAATAAATCCTCGAGCTGCTGGAGAATAGAGTTGGATTCTTAGTTTCCGCTGGTGATGATGAACGAAGATGATAAACTTGCAGGAGAGTATAACCTCGTTGGGGAATAAGCTGATGAGGAGATTACTCCGAGGGGAATTACTCTGGGGAAGAGATGCTCTGCTGAGGATTTTAACGATAAACTCCGCTGGGGATTCCGCTGATAAGCTCTGCTAGGGATTCCGCTGATAAGCTCCACTGGGGATTTCAATGATAAACTCCGTCGGGGATGGATTACCGTTGCTGGTGATATTAAATCTATTGAGGATTGAATTCCTACTTGTGAAAGGAAAGAACTTCGTCGGGGACCATCTTTCAGTTGCAACTTGTTGGGGATAATCCTGTTAGACTCTTGTGGGGATAACCCTCTGAATTTGGCCGGGAATGATTCCTTGAACTTGGATGGGGAAATTTATTTTGTACTCTGCAAGGTATAAGCTTCCAGAGTTTACTGGGGATGATGATTCCACTCTGTTGGGGAAGCTTTTTAGACCGTGCTGGGAAAATATTGACTCCACTGGGGTCTTTTGTATCTTGTCGGGGAACATTTTTATACTCTGTCGAGGAATATTAAGACTGCCGGGGATACTCCTATACTTGCTGGGGAATGTTCTTACACTCCGCTGGGGAATATTAAGACCTTTTGGGGATACCAAACCTTTTTAGGGCTGATGGTAGATTAACTCTGCTTATGGAGAGTACTGCTAATTCGTTCACGGTTGCAAGTCTCAGTTGGGGAGATCTACCATTACTATCTTACTCTACAGGGAGTGAAGGTATCTTAGCCATATTCTTCAGCCGAATTTACCTTGTACCTGGTGTTCAAAGCAACTACACAGTTTTGGACAATTCTTATTTGCCCCTGTTTCTGCTATTACCAGTAATTCATCTTTTGTTTCGCATGTAAATATTCATGAGCAGCAATTAATGTCAAATGCATATATCAAAAATGAACATTGGATGCTCTTTGCAAAACAAAACAGATAAAGGAAAAACAATTTGAAATTTGTTTGAAAATGAATTGTATTGATTTTGAAATTGGCCTGTAAATAGGCGTTTTTTGTACAAGAGGCTGACGTCCTAGTAAGAGAACGCCGCCGAACAAAATTTACACAATTTGTGAAAAGAAAACAAAACAGCTATGTGAATAATCCCACTGGGTTCCAACTTTGCTATTGCCTTTATGTCCTCGAGCATCTCATCCCTTTGTTACTGGTTGAAGATGAATCAGGTTGATTAGTGTCATCCGAGCTTGACAGTTGATACCGAAGTCTGGATGCAAGGTGATCCAATGAGACATAGTGTTACGCTTATCCCTAATTTTTTCCTGGACCGCCCTTTCGGGTTTTCAGTCCACCGGGATACCCTTTTTTGCCCAAGCCGCCTTTTCAGGTTTTCGACTTGCCGGGTGTACAGATTTTTTCCATTTTCATCCCTTATTTTTGCCCGAACCCTTTTGGTTCGCCGGGAAGCCCTTATTTTTGCCTAGGCCAGTCAACCTAGATGGTCTTTGTTCATGTGTAGTATCTTTTCACTATGTCTGCATTGACGGGGTGAGGAAGGTCGTCACCATCCATGGTGGTTAGAATTATAGCTCCTCCTGAGAAAACGTTCTTAACCACAAATGGCCCTTCGTAAGTAGGGGTCCATTTGCCCCTGGGATCACCTTGAGGTAAGATAATACGCTTGATTACTAGATCCCCAACTTGATACTCTTGTCGTCGGACTTTCTTATTAAATGCCTTGATCATCCGTTTTTGGTACGTCTGACCATGACAAATAGCAGTAAGTCTCTTTTTGTCGATTAGGTTCAGTTGATCAACTCGGGTCTAAATCCAGTCGTCTTTGCTTAAACCTGCATCCTTCATGATTCGGAGAGAGGGTATCTGAACTTCGATGGGCAAGAATGCCTCCATGCCATATACCAAGGAATAGGGTGTTGCCCCTGTTGACGTCCGTGCTGAGGTACGGTACCCATGAAGAGCAAATGGTAACATCTTGTGCCAATCTTTGTATGTCACTGTCATCTTCTGCACAATCTTCTTAATGTTCTTATTAGCCGCTTCGACAGCCCCATTCATCTTCGGTCGGTAGGGAGAAGAGTTGTGATGTTGTATCTTGAATTGCTCGCAGAGCTCAGTGATCATCTTGTTGTTGAGATTGGTACCATTGTCTGTAATGATCCTTTCTGGTACACCGTATCAACAGATCAGATTATGCCGAATGAATCGTGCCACGACGTTCTTGGTTACAGTAGCAAAGGAAGCTGCTTCAACCCACTTCGTAAAGTAATCAATTGCTACTAGGATGAAACGATTCCCGTTGGATGTTGTAGGTATGATCTCGCCGATCATATCAATGCCCCACATTGCAAAAGGCCAAGGTGCCGTCAAGATGTTTAGATCTTTTGGTATCAGAAGAGTAGTATGAGTCAACATGTACTGTCTCAGCCGGCGAGTAACCCATGCTAAAGCGTAGCAAGTTCTCTCGAGCAGTGAGTATTGGGTCTCACAGTTGGTAAACTTTTTGCTAAAGCAGTAAATAGCATGCTCTTTTTGGACAGACTCGTCATGCTGCCCCAACACGTACCTCTTTGTATTATCCAGCACTTATAAGATCAACAGTCTTCCTGTAAGTGGAGGCATCAGAATTGATGGCTTGGAGGTAGTATGGTCCTCTCTTCTTGAAGAAGTAGTCTAACAAACTCAACAGACACTTTGCAATCATCTTCACCTTCGTCTTCGGATAAGTTGATCGGACTTTCGAAGTCATAACCGGCAGTAGCAGAGTCGTTATCAGTGGGATCCAGAGTGGATGTAGATCATGATACGTGAGTGTGTGCAGGATAGTTGTTTTGCAATATATATAATAAAAGAAAAACAAGGAGCGCAAGATTTGAAATTCAAGAAACGTCCAATGCTTTTATTAATGATATATGAAAATGACACACATAAAGCCCTCACAAATGAAGCCATAGTGCCCCGGGTAAGACACCGGGCCATAAAGTTTAAAACATTATTTGTTACAAATTCAAAACAAAAGTTTCATTATTGGGTAACAAAAGTAATAGGGATGAAGTCCTTTGTTATCCAGTTGCTTGGTCCATCGTTGGTCGTAGGATAGATCCAACTGTCGAATTCAGACTCTTCCACATCATCTTCAATGGCATTCACTCCCGAGTTGCTGATGAACACAGGAGGTCTTCTGATCCGTGCATTTCGAACAACCCTTTGAGCTTCTGCAGTGAAACCCAAACCAAACTTGTTAGTCTTTTGTGTAAAATCAGGGAGTCGGCCCTAATTTGTACACTCACCCATCTCAAAAACGGCCCGGGCATCCTTAAAGGAAGCCATCTTCATAGGAGAGTCTTCAACAACAGTCTCAGCTGATGCCAGTGTCTGGGGAACCTCTTCAAAATGCTGAAATGGGGTCTCAATGAACTCCCCATCCATCTCTACATATCGGAAAGAGTTGAGGTGGCTAACCATGTACTCTTCCTCCCCTTGCACTGTCACAATCTTCCCTTTGACCGGGTACTTCAGCTTCTGATGGAGCGTTGAGGTTACAGACCCAGCTTTGTGGATCCGTGGACGACCCAGCAAACAAGAATAAGATGGCTGAATGTCCATCACATAGAATGTAGAGTTGAAGACCTGAGAACCAATCTTGATCGGGATATCAACCTCTCCGTGTACCATTCTTTTAGATCCATCAAAGGCCCTGACGACAATGTTGCTTGGCTTCAGCTCCAACCCTTCACAATCCAACCGGTCTAGAGCTTTCTTAGGTAAGACGTTCAATGAGGAACCAGTATCCACCAATACATGTGCAAGAGTAGTGCCCGTGCATTCAATGGAGACATGCAGGGCATCATTGTGATTCTTCCCCTTAGCAGTCAAATCGGAGTCAGAGAAACCCAATCCATTATCAGCAGTTAAATTGGCCACGCAATCTGTAAATTGATTAGCTAATGTCTCTTGTGGTACGTGAGCCATCTTCAAGAAGGTAATCAGAGCCTTGGCATGGGCCTCTGAGCACAGCAATAGTGATAACATAGAAATCTTGGACGAGGTTTACCCCAGTTGTTCAACTACATTGTAGTCACTCTTTTTGATGATCTTCAAGATCTCTTCCATCTCTTGCTTAGAAGCTCCAACAGTAATTGTCTTTGGTGCCTCCATCTGGGCAGGCACATCAGTGGTGATCCCTTTGCCCCGAGTGTCAGATGACTCGGCGACAGGGGTAAGAATAGGAACTTAAACAGGAATGGTAGCAGGTACACTGGCAGGTGTAATAACAACAGGTCTTTGGACAGTTGGTGGAGAGATATCAGGTGAGAAAAGTCTTCCGCTGCGGGTGACTTTAGCAGGTCCAACAATATTGTTGACGCCAGTATCAACATCCAACTCTTGTTTAACTCCATGAAAATAAACATCGGCCCCATAGTGCCAAGGGACAGCTTTATCAGAGGTATAAGGGATAGGCCCCGGAACAGTGATGATCACAGGTACGATTTTCGGAACAGATGTAATTCTAACAGGCTTCCTCGAGGGAGCCTTGGAAGAATTTTCGAAAATGGTAATGATGGCAACTTCTTCAGAATGAACTGAGGGAACAACAGTCTTCTCAAACAGGATCTCCTTACTATCCATCAGGCGTTGGACACCTGACTTCAAAAGATGGCAACCCGTAGGCAAACCAGAACACATACAGCAATCTTCGTCACAACCCGGAAATAAATCGGCTAGTAAAAGGTTCTTCTTCATAGTCAACAAAGGGGTCACAATATCATCCACAGAAACCACAAACAAGTCTTCTTCTAGAGCATTCACTCCATGCTTGGGCATGGGAGCAGTCACAACATTAGGCCTCTCGGGCGCCTCGAACTCAATCTCCTTGGCATCAATTAAGTCCTGTATCTTACTCTTCAAAGTCCAACAATCATCTGTATTGTACCCCGGGTTATCAGAGTGATAAGCACAACGGGCATTAGGGTTATACCTCAGTGACGTTGTATTTGAATTCTTTGGGGCTTCCTTTAGAGTTACCAGATTGGTCTTCAGCAACTGTGGCAGAATCTGATACAAGGTCATGCTGAGACGGGTGAATTTCCTTCAAGGTCTCTCGTCCTTCTGTTGATTATTGTACTGAGAAGCACCAGCAGGTTTTGAAATAACAACCACATTAGCAGCTTGGCGGTGTTCAGGTCTATTATGTCTTCTTGAACTGTAGACAGCACTGGACTCTTTCTTAAATGGATTCTTCTCGGTGCTTGATGAGGCACCCTTCTGTATATTTCCAGCCTTAATACCAGCTTCAATCCTTTCACCGGTCAAAATAAGCTCTGTAAATCCAGACAAAGAGCTTCCAATCAGATGGTTAAAAAATGGACCAGACAAGGTCCCCAGAAACATGTCCACAAGCTCCCGATCAGCTAAGGGTGGTTATACTCTACCAGCGAGGTCCCTCAACTTCTGAGCATAATCTTTGAATCCTTCACCCGTTCCCATTGACATACCCTGGAGTTGGGTACGTGTAGGAGCGAGGTCGGAGTTGTACTGGTACTTCCTGTAGAATGCAGTAGCCAAATCTTCCCAATTGCGGATACTGGTTCCGTCCAACTGATAGAACCACTCAAGCTGAGTCCCTGAGAGACTGTCTTGAAAGAAATGGATCCATAGGTTCTTATCAGCGGTGTACGGCTGAATCTTCCTCACATATGACCGGAGGTGCAGCTTCGGACAAGAAACTTTGTCATACTTAGCAAAGGCTGGTGCCTTAAACTTATGGGGAATCACTACCCCAGATGATAGGCCCAGATCACTAAAATCCAGACCAGGCACCTTCAGAACTTCCATAGCACTCAACCAGTCTTCCAGTTTCTTGTATTTGTCCTTAGTTGGAGGATATTGTTCTTCGTCGTAGTCCGTCTCGTTGTCGGAGACCACAGGGCTAGGATCCCTCCTTTCCTCTTGACTATCTTTCCCTCCAGATGAGGTGGTCAGATCAACTTCATTCTGTAGCCTGTTTCCAAACCTGTGCCCTGTGTTGAACAGGATGGTCCTCTTCTTCTTCTTCTTCTTCTCTTTCAGAATCAGGGTCTTTAGGTCTTGCTGACCCTTAGCTAGATTCATGAACAACTCTTGAAATTGGGCATTCTAGGCCTGGAGGGCCTTAATAGCTTGCTTAGTTGAAGGTTCAGCAAACATGATGACTGCTGAAATAAACAACAAAGAAGATAAGAGACCTGTAATGGGTACCTGTTATGGAGTGCATGGGATGAAATGCGTATGATTATGATTTCAAAGACAATCGGGAGATTCAAATTTGTAAACAAGAAAGGAAACACACTTTATTAGATTAAACTTTGAAATTCAAATTGTTCAACTGATGCCCTCAGGGCGTTACATGAAAGGAAATACTGAAAAGTAAATAAAAACTGGAAAGGAAATCAATCAATGGTCAATCAGCGCTCCCATGGTCTCTTCTTATCAGTGCGGACATAGTCGTTGAGAATCCGCTCGTTCTCCAACTGCCTAGTCAACTTCTGGATTTTCTGCTCTTGCTCGTTGAACTTCTCTCGGTAAGAATCCCATTCTTCCCTCAGCTGCATCCATGACCTTTTCAGTGCCCCAATGTCAGTGGGCATATAAGGATGGAGGATGGTTGGAAGAACCCCTTCTTCATTAGCAACTACAAGAGTGACAGGCCGAACAACTTCATATGGCATACCCAGCTTTTGGGAACGAATGCGGACCCATCTGAGATATGGCTCCATCGGAAGAAGTCTTTGGGCCCAGCTCATGTGGATCAGATTGGTGAACTCTATCCCAAGCCCTTATGAATCTGTGACGTTGCTCGTCGCTATCCCCTTAAAAATCAAATATGATACTAGGCATTAGCATCTCATGATGTCCTTCTCTTCTGGAACGCCCGAACTAACGTAGAGCTAAGCATGGGTTGTAAGAAATTCCTCCATGGGTTCCTAACAGTGGAACATTGGGGTACTCCCCACATCGATCAATAATAGTCACCTCGTCCATACCCTTGAGAGTCCAAATAATATCATTATGCGAGAGAGACATAACTCTATAAGCCCAACCCATACCTTCTTTGTTCTTTAGCACTGACTTGGGAAGGTGCGAAATAAACCACCTTGCCAATAACGGAGCACAGCACATCAAGGTTCCCCGCTTTCGGGCAGTACGAGCATAGAGCTGACGAAGGATGTCACCCAAGAGAGTGGGTACCGGATTCTGAGAGATGAAGATCTTTATCGCATTCACATCAACAAAGGAGTCAGAATTCGGAAACAATACCAATCCATATATCAAAAGATCCAGAATATCCTCGAATGCCTTGAAGTCTAGACTATCCCATAAATAGTTAGCCTTACCAACCAAGAATTTAGTCAGAAAGCCCTTTGCTCCACTTCTAGTCTCCCAATTAGCCATTACCTCTTCTTTGGTCAAATGAAGGGCTGCAGCAATCTCCTCGGGCCTAAGAATCTTTTCCCAACCAAGAAACGGGGTATGTTCCAGAATAGAGATACCGAGCAACTCAGAGAATTCTTCTAGGGTGGGAACCAGCTGATAGTCTTGAAAAGTAAAACAATGGTACAACGGATCATAGAATTGGACCAGGACACTCATCATCTGCTCGTCCAATTTAGAGGTGACCAAACTGAGAAGATAACCATGCCTCCTGAGGAAGGAAGTAGTATCAGGCATCTTTGCAACCGACTCTTTCAGCAAGGTGGGAACCTGGACAAAGTTGATCCGGATGGTATTCCTACGCATGGGCATCATGATGACCTACAAAACAGAGCAAAGATGAATCCCTCCTGTCTTTGAAATAGGTTAGTCCAATGCAAGATGTATGCAATGTTATGATGTCATGATGTCATGATAGTAAGCACACAACAAGTATCCACAAACAGCAAACATTGTAAAGGCACACAAGTCACACAGAGAGCCCTTAGATTTCAGGCTGGCAAGGAGCTTAGGTACTACCCTCTTTCAGTTTAGTTGGTTTAAACCTGTCCTAAAAATAGTAACCGGGTTCTAGAGGATCTCAATATCACTGACTACCCTCAATCGGTCATAATTCCAGTTTAGCAACCTTTTCTTGCGGCCGGAATCATCGCGAGAGGTTAGTCTCAATGAGTGTAGCATACTGCTACTGTTCTATGGCCAAGTTGGTCAATTTAAAGGTTCTAAGGTCAGTTGGTGCTTAATGACCCCTTAGAAGACCCATATTCTCCTCGTTCCAACACAAGGGATGTCGGTACAGACTAAAGTGTCACACCAACGTAGCTACTGCTTCAACCGTGTCGGTCTACGTCGGACAGTTCCCTCACAGTTTATTGCTACTTACCTAAAGGGTATCCCCAGATCCGGGTTAGGATCTATAGAACTCCAATACAAGCCCACAAATATAAATCATACAAAGCATACAATTGAAAACACAATGATCTAATCCTAAGGTACACCTCACTTTTTTTGAAATCCCCAGCAGAGTCGCCAGCTCTGTGATCGGTGGGAAAGAGAATTGACTGTTTTGGAATGCTGGTTCGCATTTTGCGTTTGTTTTTGCAAAATGTCGTGGTAAGCAAGAGTCGCCACCGTATTTTATTTTATCTGACAAGGAAAGGAAAAAAGCACAGAAAAATTCCTTTTTCGAGATGTTTCTCGGGTTCGGGAGGTAGATTATAGAAAGGGAAGGTGTTAGCACCCTTTCTATCCGTGGTTATCCACGGGCTCTTAGGTACTTGCTCATTGTGTTTTCAAAAATTGCTTTTCTTTGTGTTTGTGGGTTTGAAAGAAGTTTTTGTTTGAAAGGAGTGTAAGTGCGAAAAGTTTTTGTTTTGTTTTGAGAGAGCAAGTACTTAAGAACTATCTACCTACTCGAAAAAGGAATTAATCTGTGCAAATATCCTTTAGACAACGCTATCCCACTATTGAGGAGTAGGTAGCATCGTCGTTGGAGTTTTAGGGTCAATTCGATTAAGGGACGTGTGGTCACTAAAGCAATGTTATGACGCCTTAGCGGTAACCCTAATGTCTTGGATCATTTTTCCGAGGCAACCGTTTCGAGGCAACTATGATCTTTGGACAAGAGGACGACCTCTAAAACTTCCTATACTCAATGACCACGTTCGAAGGCAACCAAGTGAGGTGTACCCTAAGAGTGCGCATGTGCGAGTGTGTTATTTCGGTTAATTTTATCTTTGTACATGTCATGGGTGAGCTATGTTGATTTTAAGTTCATACATTTGATCTTGTCATGCATTCCCTATTATCAAACATCTAACAGTGTATAGTTGCGGAATTTAAATTGTGGAAATTAAATCTAAACTATTACAAGGCGTCGGGTATTTACATCGTCAAAAGCAACCCTTTAATTTAAATTGCGGAAAGTAAAATAAAGCGATAAATAATTAAAGTCCTAATTAAAAGCTATTACATTCCAGAAGCAATTACAATAATAAGACAAAATTAATCGCGTGCGAGAAAATTAAATCGGCGTATTTTTTAGGGTTTTGACCCTTTTTTATTAAAGAAAACATTTTTTTTGTTTATTTTTGAATTAAATGGAATTAAACCTAAGCTAACAATTAAATTAATTAATTAATGAAAATATTTTTTTTTTGAATATTTAAAGGAATAAAATAAATTGATTAAAAGTTAGTACAAAAACCTAATTCTACAATAATTTTAATTATTGCAAAATTGTTAATGTTATTTCCTAATTAAAACTAAATTAATTAAATTAATTTATTTACAAAAACAAAAGGATGAATTTAATTTTAATAAATAAAAATAATATTTTTTTTTGTGTTTTCTGATTTTATGAGGAAAATAAATTATTTGGTTAATGGCAATAAAAATAATTAATAAAACAATTAAATGAAAAGAAATATAAAAGAGAAAAGAAATAACCCAGGGGGTGTTGGGCCCAAGAGGAGGTAAGAATAACATGTTCAAGGCCCAATTACGTTCAAGCCTGTATGACTTTTTCTGCTTCCTTGTATGCCTGTTGACTAGAGACTATGGTGAACGTTCAATCTTGGCCATTGGATTTGGCCTAGAGGCCATCTGATGCCTGGAGATTTGAGGCATATGGTTACGCTTTGGGAGATCACATAGAATCACCTGAAGAAAAATTAAACAAATGTATTAGGGGACCTGGGATTCGAACCCAGGTCCCATTGGACAATCCACCAGCGCCTTCACCAACTGAGCCATTGCACGTTTTTGTTAAATGTATGGACAACAATTATTATAAAGAACAAATAATTAATATGCTGGGAGTAAAAAACAAAACGCGCGAAATATGAAACAACGAATGGGGAGAGGGCACGTTGTCATCTTCCTCGTTTCAACCTGGTTTTCTTACCTGCGGATTTTTATCCGCAGCAAGATCCGTGGCTTTGTCCTAAAACAAACTATAGGCCATATAAATGCAAACGGAGACCATCACCATGCTCGTCTCTCCTCCCTGAACACAACCATGTCCATGGTTTGACCTAAATTTTCCTGAAATCAAAATGCCCAAAAATGCATACCAAGAACCATAGAACCGGCTAGGGGGTTACGAGCTATAAAAACCAAATCAAATATTACAGAAAGTCTCTAAATGGATCGATTAGCATGATTGTGCAAAGATTTAGGCAAAAAGATGCAAGAATAATAGCTTATGTTTTCGTGTACAGGGCCATGTTCATGGATACTTACAGCGCAATTTAGGGAGTCTCAGAGCTTGTGAATGGTTGCAATTTCTTCAGTGAATGTCAGGCAAGAACACCACGTTGAGTTTTGCCCTTGGAAACGCCCCTAGGATGGATTTCAGATTCCCACTTTTCAAGCTTTTTCCAAGTTTTTGTTCTTTAGATTTGGCAACTTTCAAGTCGTGTCTTTTTGTCTTTGCATTATATGAGTATAATAGAGTGAATTAGGTTTAATTTTGGGCCTTGAATCCATGAGCATTGATGTTTGAAGATTTGATATGATCCTCCATGAACAAGCTCCCATATTTGTCAAAAAATATAATATTTGGTCATGATATGCCTTGATTCGAATTTGGTCATGTCCATAATGATATTAAAGACCTGTAATGATCAAAAAGATTTCAATTGATTAAGATTTAGATTTTATTTGGATTTAAATTGATTAAAAATGAATTAAATCAATAAAAATCAAATAAAATAGAAAAATTAATAAATTGGAACAAGAATGAATATATGACACGTGTGTGGTGTGACAAGATCAAATCAAGTGGAAAAAAGTGGGGCCATTTGATAAAATTTGAAGTTTTGGGGATAGTTGACTTTTAGCAATTTTGGAAAAATGCCCAACTTCAACAATGCATAACTTCTTCAATTTTGAACTTTTGGAAGTTTTCTTGGACTTTTTAGAAACCTTGATATGTCCTATAACCAACCCTTTTGGTCTCATCTCATTTTGATATTCCATGCTCAAGTTATAAGTTTTGGCAAAAAAGGTGTTTTTGTTGACTTTCAAAAATGACCTATAATATCCAAATTTGTAACTTCTTGTGAGTGCATTTCTTGATCTTGGGGTGTGAAGATGGATTGTAGGAAATTGCATCCTATTCAAAATGAGCTTTGGATGGGTCATTGTTCATAAAGTATGAGAAAGTTATGCTTGGTCAAAGTTGAGTTGACTTTTCCTATAAAACCCTAATTTAGCAACTTTTGAATCTTGATGAATCTTGAGCAATCCTTGATGAATCATGATAAACCCTTGATCAAATGATGAATTATCCTTCAAAATGATAATGTTGACAAAAAATCTTGAGGTTTGACTGTATTTGGGTCCCAGTTGACTTTTGCCCTAGCATAGTCGATTTTTGGGCCTCTTGAGCAATTGACTGAGCAAACTTCCTATGCAAGGCTTGAAATTTGACATGGATGAACTTGAGAACATATTAGGACATTGGGGAGCACCTGAGGTCATTTGGATGTAAGTACCTTGATGCAACACAAAACCCTAATTTGAGGTTGACTGCCTTAGGAGGTGATTTGACTGTCCAACTTTTGAGCCATCTTGAGCAACTTGGAAGTTATTCTTGAAATGTCTTTGAGAAATATGGGAGGGCAAATTTTGGGGTACAACAGCGTTGACCAAAGGTGTTGTAGATCCATTAGAGGATTGGTAGAACCAAAGCCTCCACACAATGAATCTCAAGGTTATTGGATCAAAGAGATTAAATTAACATACTTGGGCTTGCAATCATAAGTTTGGGCCACGAACGATCATTTATTCGAATCGGGACAAAATTTAGCGCTTTGTTAAGCAATCGTAAGTGGACTTATATAGAAGTCGCACCTATTTTGAGGTCGGTCAATAGCAATTTATGCACCATTTGTTTTGAGACATGATATAGAGATCATGCTCCAACAACACTTAGTGCAATAAGAAGGGGATGGGATGAAGAGGATTAGGGCAAAAAGTGGGATAAACCACTTTTGAATTAAAAATTTAATCAAACTATTATTAAAATTATTCATCCATTTTGATGGAGTTGAACTCAACACCCAAGATCTAATGATGTTAATAAAGTCGTGATCAAAAAATCAACTCAAGACAGCCAGAAAATAATCACAAAATAATAATATATTTAATATATACAATAAAAGGGTTAAAAAATGTTTAAAAATAGAAAATAATGAGGAAAAATATCAATTATGTTCAAATTAATAAAAAAATGAAAAATAAGGCCATAGAAAAATCAGAAGTGGATCCAAATATTTTTATAAAATTTTTGGTAATTTTTAAAAGTCAGAAACTATTTTTAAACTATTTAAAATTGCTAAAACAAACATAATATAGATCAAAAATAGTAAACCTCAACATAAAATTCCATAAAATTTTCAGAAAATCAAAGATATGCAAAATAATATTTATGAATTTTTCCAGAATTAAAAAATGTCAGAAAGTATTTTTTAAGTAATTAAAAGAAAGCAAATAATGAAAAAAATATAAAAATACCGAATGTTAAAATAAAAATGTGGAAAAATATTCATGAGATCAGAAATAATTCAAAGTATTTTTGTGAGTTTTTTCATAATTTTTGGATAAAAAATAAAAGAGTTATGAATTTTTGAAAATTTAATCAAATAAAATATAAAATCAGAAAATAAAATAAAACCAAAAAGATGTGGACCATCAGATCATAGTCAAAACGCGTTAGTAAGCTAATCCAATGGACCAGGCGCGCTGTGCTTGATATGGATCTTAGTGAAATACACATGGGATCAGAAAAAGGGCAACCAATGAAATTAAAACGCTTGGCACGCTATCATTAGCTGAGACGAGACATGTCATCATCTTCAACCTCCAGACATCCTACAATGGGGATTTTGTGAGATCCTTCAAATGGAAAAATTAGGATCTCTGGCTAGCATCATTGAACTCGTCTCTTCAAGACGATTCTAACACAAGCATCGCGCCAAATTTATATAAGGTATGGAGAGAGCTATGAATCAAAAACTCAGAAAATAAAGAGCACCTTCAATTTGGGATTTCTCTCTCAATTCTCAATAGTTTTAAATATTGTAAGCAACATTAGAATCAGACAAAGGAGTAGAACAGGTTAGTGTTTGATTTGGATCCAAATAATGGAGAATTCTACCTTTTCGAAGTTCAAGTAAGAAGCTCTGAAACTGGACTTCTGTAGCTTGAATTATGGGTCATTTTGATTGGTTTAAGTGCTGGAGAGTATGTATGATGCTCAAGGATGATGAATGCACAAAGAATTTTGGAAAAGGAAGCTTAAATTTCAAAAACTGAATTCAACAAAAGTGGGTTCGTGTGAAGTTTTGGCAGGGTGTTCTTGGCTCTCTAAGCTTGGGAAAATGGATGGGGGTGACCCTTTATTTATAGGGAAGCAAGTGGGATCAAAAGGAAGAGTGAATGATGCGTTTTGGAGGGAATTCGTATGGGTTTGCATCATGAAGAAAGTGTGACTCAATTTTGATCATAACTCAGGTAAATCATGTGTTTCATGATGCTAATCACTTCTGGCAAGTTTCTAATCATGTTTAGAAACAAAGACGCGTGGAAAACTTATGATTAGAAGCCAAAACAAAGATTTCAAAATCCTGACTTTGTGAAAAATTCAGTTTCAAGTTACCAAATTCAAATCCATGGCATTTCCAACTCAAGGGGTCTTAGGGCATAATTCTTGATGCTTTGGAAAGATGAGGTTACAAGCTTTGCAATGGAAAAAGAATGGAATCAAATGGATGCTTGAGCTGAAATTTACATGGAGTCAAAGTTGAAGAAAAAGAGTTGACTTTCCATACTTAGAAATATTTCCAATTCTTCTTCAAAAATGACCTATAATCTTTTGTATCCAAACATGGCCTTCCACTTAGAATTTGCTCTTGACCAAAAAATATGGAATGAAGTAGACCTCTTTAATGAAATTTTGAAATTTGAACCACTCAAAATATCCAAAAAATGAGCAAGTTATGACTTGTTGAAGTTATCCAAAACTCATGAAATGACCTATAATCTTTTGCATTCTTAAGGCAACTTCCATCCATTTTCTCACTTTTCACATAAAAGAAGGAAAAAGTACACATCTTCAAGTTCATCATGGAAAATGAATGGAATCAAGGTGATAAAAATTGACCAAGTTATGACCATTTGAAGTCACATATGGAAAATTAGGGATTTATCTGGATGACTTGTAATCTTTCTTCTTCACCAAGTTCTCTCCACATGAAAACTCCTTGGAACTTTTGAAGTGATTTGTTGGTAACTATTTTAAGAGAAAGATGTCTTTGTAATCACTCAAAAATACCAAAAGGTGAGCAAGATATGCTCCTTTGAAGTTCAAAACCCTAGCCTCTATATCAAGAGAATGCTTTGAGGAACTTTGACAAGTTTGAACAAACTTCTTGTGCTAACATTCTTTCTTTGTGAATAGAAGTTGTTAAGGATGATGATGAGGACTCATAGCCACTAAAACCACTTCCATATCTTGAAATTTGAGAGAAATGTGCTCTTGTGACTCATAGGAACAAGACCTTGTCCAATCATGACAACTTCTTCCCTCAACCCCTTGTACTTTTGAATCAATTTTGATAACTTTGAAATATGTTGAACCAAAATAAGCCTTGTCATGTTATTTCTTCCAAAACAACTTCAATGGTGAGGTTTGAACTCCTCAAGCTATGTTGACTAGGGAATGGAAATAAACTCATGAACCCATGGAGCAATTTGCTAAACCTCACAGCCTTTACCTACATTATTAACAAGTAAGGCAAATCCACATTGCATTTTATTAATAAAAGAAAAATCTAAGCAAAATATTCATGATCGCAAAAGAGAACAAGTCAAGGTGCTTGGTAATTCCTCAAAAAGAGAAAAGCTAAATGATAGGGAGAAGAACCAAAAGTCCTAATGTGATCTTGTTGTGATTGAATCAATATGGTATGATGAATGGATCTGAGGGGAAAAAATTGGGGTACAACAGCTGCTCTTATTTAAGTTTCTTCTATCCGGAGATACGAAGGTTGAAAATCTTCGTGTCGACGTGATCGAAGATACTTAAATATAAAACAAACCCTATTTTTGGCCCTAAGATGCCATGCAAATTCTTATGCATATGAATGCTTATGAATAGTACCAAAGAGACGCAAAGTATCACTGGGGATGCCACAAAAATGAAGAAACAAAGGAGCAACCCCACCAGGAAAATAAATCAATGGTGGACCAAAAGAACTGAATCAAAGAGGAAGATAACAAGCATTGATGTTCACTGCCGACGGTCTACCAACATTCACTGAAGTTAGAAAGAGAAAATATCATATCACCGCCGTTCACTGACGGTGAACTATCAATGTTCACTGAAGATAGCAAAAAGATAATAAACATCGATGTTCACTACTGATGTCCTACCAACGTTTACTGAAGGTAGAAAGAGAAAATATCATATCAGTGCCGTTCACTGACGATGAACTATCAACGTTCACTGAAGATAGCAAAAAGATAATAAACACCAACGTTCACTGCCGATGTCCTACCAACACTCACTGAAGGTAGAAAGATAAAATATCATATCACTGTCGTTCATTGACGATGAAATATCAATGTTCACTGAAGATAGCAAAAAGATAATAAACATCGACGTTCACTGCCGATGTCCTACCAATGTTCACTGAAGGTAGAAAGAGAAAATATCATATCACCGTCGTTCAATGACGATGAACTATCAACGTTCACTGAAGATAGCAAAAATATAATAAACACTAACGTTCACTGCCGATGTCCTACCAACGTCCACTGAAGGTAGAAAGAGAAAATATCATATCACCTCCGTTCACTGATGATGAACTATCAACGTTCACTGAAGATAGCAAAAAGATAATAAACACCAACGTTCACTGCCGATGTCCTACCAACATTCACTGAAGGTAGAAAGAGAAAATATCATATCACCGCCGTCCACTGACGATGAACTATCAACGTCCACTGAAGATAGCAAAAAGATAATAAATACCGACATTCACTGCCGATGTCCTGCCAAAGTTCACTGAAGGTAGAAAGAGAAAATATCATATCACCGTCGTTCACTGACGATGAACTATCAACGTTCACTGAAGATAGCAAAAAGATAATAAACACCGACATTCACTACCGATGTCCTACCAACGTTCACTGAAGGTAGAAAGAGAAAATATCAAGTTTTCCCCAAAATTCTGGTGTTTCGCCTAGAACGGGTCTCAACTTCTTCTTTAACCAAGGGAATCTGCCTGGAAAGGGTCAAACATAAGCTATCTCAAATAAAGAGACTTGCTACTTGTTGTCATGGAGAATTGCAAAAGAAATGACTTTCTAGGGATAGAAATATGACTTCCCAGGGAAATGCCACGATATTCCTGCTGAGGAGATAAAGTCTTCTCGTGCAAAATAAATGCACAAACCAAAACTCGAAGTTTTCAGAAATCCAAAGTAAATAATATTGTCATGCAACCACATATCCAAATTAGAAATAAACTGGAGCAAGACAACCAATGAAGATACATCCTTTGAGAAATAAACTCAAGAGGGAAAACCAAATCCATCTAAGCAAAGAGCGTTGCAGGAAGGTCAGAACACAAGGTCAATGAACAATGATTTGTCAATTTTAGCCATGCATGATGTATGTATGAATGTATGAGTGTTATTACGCATATGCTGGTAAAACAGATACACAAACAGTAGGAACAAACAAACAAAATCGCCTCAAGTACTAACAACACTCGGCTAAACTTCAACCAGAAAGATCATTCCAAGAAAGGTAAAAGCCAATTGCGGAAACCAAACTTATTGCCTGCCTTTAACTTTACTAAAGAGAAATATAATTTGGAGATAGACAAATTAAACAGATACCAAGATAGAACATCCTCCTTCCGGCTTCATCAGAGAAACCAGTTTTTCTTCAAAAGTAACACACCTACTGGAGATTGCAAGACCAACCTTAAATAAAGCAGACTGGTGCCGAAACAAACAGACCTCACTAGGGAATTCAAGCCTACCTCCCTGGAGAAAGATACAGATTGACACCTTACATCATAAACACTTATTCCAACAAAAGATGCCCTGGGATAGCCTTCCCGGGGAATTAGAAAGTCATCAATATGGAAAGAGGTCAAACCTATGGGGATTTTAAATCCAACCCAGCACTTGTGAGTGAAAACCCAAAGGTTGATAATCATTTCAACACTTCTCAGAAAAGATACTGCCCTGGTCTAGTTTCCTGGGAAAAAAGATACCAGCAATAATGTCAATATTGCAGAAAGAGCGACACCTCAGCATACCAAGGTAATAAAACCTTTCAGCATATGAGGGAAAACTTTGTTGGGGAATCTGGGACAGAGGCTTCTGACCATGCAAACCCAAAATCAAAAGTGAACCAAGACTTGACTGGAGCCAATGGGATCACGAACCCAATACCGCGTCTTACACTGATTGTTATCGTCTTTAACTATCTGAGAAACATATAAAGATCATGCACATACCAGAAAAATGACCTAAGAGAACCTTCAAGAAGGAAGTAAATATTCTCAAAACAACCGGAGTTTGTTCATTCTTGGGATCACCATTTTTTGTTGTCATTGTGTTATCACAAATCTCAAAGTAAATTGAATTGTAAAAAATCTCTCCTCTTTTTTTGAAAAGTCAATTTTGCTTTTTAATCTTTTTGCTTTAAAAGTTATTATCAGTAATAAATGGAGTCTTTGCAAGCTAAATAAAATAAGAACACAAAGAATTGGGTAAAAGCTCGAATTTCATTAATAGAATGGTAGTCCGCGAATGGTGAGACTCCATGGATGATTACAAAGTTTGGGAAATGGTAATATATGATGGAAAAGATACATTGAGATACAATGACCACTATTCCCCCTATCAACTTTTGAAATCCTGAGCAGCAGCTTTTGTTGAAGTATGTAAGGATCAGAGAAGATTGTTGCTTCAACGATCAAGTCTTGTCTGACGTAGTTACTTGCCAAGAGAATCCCTAACTTTTGCCTAAGTAGCCCTTGCGGGTTTTCAACTTAGCGGGAAATTTATTCTGTTTATGTCTCTAATTTTTGCCTAGACCACCCTTTCGGGTTTTCGGCCTACCGAGACGCTACTTTTTGCCTAAGCCGCCCTTTCAAGTTTTCAACTTAGTGAGTTGTTCTTTTATTTCTTTAGGTGAAGTATTTCTTAACTGCGTCAGCATTCAAGGGACGTGGGAACTCCTCGCCATCCATAGTGTCAAGAATTAATGCACCACCAGAGAAGGATTTCTTGACAACATACGGGTCTTCAAAATTAGGAGTCAACTTGCCCCTAGAATCAGTGTTAAAAGACATAATCTTCCTGAGCACGAGGTCGCCTTCTCTGAATTCACGAGGTTTGACCTTTTTATCAAAAGCTTTCTTCATTCTTCTCTGATATAACTGCCCATGACATAAAGCTGTCATTTCTTTTTTCCTCAATCAAATTCAATTGGTCAAACCTGTTCTGGACCCATTCAGCCTTTGTCAACTTGGTTTCCATTATTACACGCAACGAGGGAATCTCTACCTCGACAGGGAGTACAACTTCCATTCCATACACCAGGGAGAACGGGGTTGCTCTTGTTGAAGTGCAGACAGATGTTCGATATCCATGAAAAGCAAAAGGGAGCATTTCATGCAATTCCTTATAAGCAACAACCATTTTCTGGATAATTCTCTTGATATTCTTATTAGCAGCCTCAACATCCCCATTCATCTTTGGCCTGTATGGCGACGAATTGTGATGGACAATCTTGAACTCTTCACATAGTTCTGTCATCATCTTGTTGTTCAAATTCGAGCCATTGTCGGTGATGATTCTGCTCGGCACACTATACTGGCATATAAGATTATTTTTAATGAAATGCATAACCACCTGTTTGGTAACATTGGCATATGAAGCAGCCTTTACCCATTTGGTGAAGTAGTCAATTTCTACCAAGATAAAACGGTGCCCATTCGAAGCTTTGGGTTCTATCATCCCAATCATGTCAACCCCCACATAGAGAAAGGCCATGGGGAGGAAATCACATTGAGAAGTGTCGAAGGCACATGGATCTTATCTGCATAAACTTGGCATTTATGGCACTTCTTTGCAAATTTGTAACAGTCAGATTCCATTGTCAACCAATAATAACCTGCCCTTAGCATCTTTTTAGCCATCGAATGTCCATTAGCATGAGTTCCAAATGAACCTTCATGAATCTCATGCATCAACATGTCTGCTTTGTGTCTATCCACGCATCTGAGCAAGACCATGTCATAATTTCTCTTGTATAACACATTTTCACTGAGGAAGAAACTGCCTGCCAATCTTCTCAATGTCTTTCTATCTTTCCTCGATGCACCAATCGGGTATTCCTGGGTCTGAAGAAAATGATTGATATCATAATACCAAGGTTTTTCATCTGCTACCTCCTCTTTCGTAAACACATGAGCGGGCATATCCAGCCGTCGAACTGTAATTCGGGGTATATCATTCCAAGTATTTACTTGGTACATGGAAGCCAGAGTTTCCAGAGCATCCACCATTTGATTTTCATCTCGTGGGATGTGATGGAATTCAACTTTATTGAAGAAGGGTAATAATCTTCTCGCATAGTCTTTGTAAGGAATTAAGCCAGGGTGACGAGTGTCCTATTCTCCTTTCATCTGATTTATTACCAAAGCTGAATCACCATACACATCTAGAATTTTGATTCTGAGATCAATAGCTTCCTCAAGTCCCATGATACAAGCCTCATATTCTGCCATATTATTAGTGCAATCAAATGTTAACCTTGTAGTAAAAGGAATGTGCGATCCATGAGGAGTGACAATCACAGCACCAATTCCTTTACCATAAGCATTCACCGCTCCATCAAAAATCATACTCCAACGAGATTCAGGGTCAGGGCCTTCCTCAGGCAATGGTTCATCACGATCTTTCACTTTCAAAAACATCATATCCTCATCAGGGAGTTCATACTTTGCAGTCTGATGATCTTCCACCGGTTGGTGAGCAAGGTAATCTGCCAACACACTACTTTTAATAGCCTTTTGAGTGTGGTAATCGATATCATATTTCGATAACAACATCAGCCATCGGGAAATTCTCCCAGTAAGAGTAGGCTTTTCAAAAATATACTTGATTGGATCCATTTTGGAGATCAACCAAGTGGTATGATTCAACATATACTGCCGCAAACGCTTTGCCGCCCAGGCCAAAGCACAACATGTCTTTTCTAGCATGGAATACCGCGTCTCACAATCAATGAACTTTTTTCTGAGATAATAAATGGCGAACTCCTTCTTCCCTTTTTCATCCTGTTGTCTCAGAATACAACCCATGGATTTATCTAACACTATTAGATACATAATCAAAGGTCTTCCTTCTATGGGAGGGAGCAAGATAGGAGGTTCAAGTAGATATTCTTTAATAATCTCAAATGCCTTTTGACAGTCATTCGTCCATACACAACCTTGATCTTTCTTTAACAACTTAAAGATCGGTTCACATGTTGCAGTCATGTGGGAAATAAATCTGGAAATATAATTCAAACGCCCGAGGAAACCTGTTGTACCCCAAAATTTGCCCTCATATTTTTCCACCAAGAAATCACAGCCTCAGGCGTTTCCTGATTTTTCAGATTGGCATAAGAATCAGTCGAACAGACTTTTCTTATCAGTCAGACAAAATTAGGGTTTTCATTGATTTTAAAGCAGTTCAGGCAGATTGCTAAGGTTTGGTTGAGTTGGCTCAAGTTTTGATCAGGCGGACGCTTCTCTGACATTTAATCAAAAATTAGGGTTTTTGTGCGCGCATTCTCAGAAGGGATTAATTCTACAGTTTCTTTTCAGTTTACTCTGAGATTTGGTTTGAGGCATTTAGTTGAGGACTTGCAGTGCTTGGTATGATCAGTGAAGGCAAAAGAATAGGGATGTTTGTTTGATTTGACTGTGCATTGTTATGTTTAATTCGGAACGCAGGACGTTTATTAATTATTTCTTTTTCTAAGTCAGGATAATTGGATTTACTTCCAATTGTTTTAATTTAAGAAACTCAAATAATTAAAATAAACAATTGAATTGAAAGAGGAATTAACTGATAAAAAAGGGGGATGTTTATTTATTTTGAATTGTTTGTTACAGATATTATTTAAATACTGTAAATTTATTTACAGTTATTTACGTTAATACTATTACAAATAATTAAAATGGAAACAAAGCTATATCCTAAAAGTCTTCAAATCTTCATCTTCTACTGCTACTCCTCTCCATTGATTTTTATCTGCAAAACAAAGAAAAAAAAAAGTCAAATGCAGATAAAATAATTAAAGAGCAGACAGATAAAATTGGGTTCATCATTAAAAGCAACTGGCCGGAATCAGTTTGCCCTCTCTGCAAATCACGAGATTTCTCCCGGTTCACAAAGAGGGATGAAATGCTTGCAAAAAGTATGAAATGCACAAAAATTACATTATTGCACAAATTCAAAGTTTGTCAAAAGCTGCATAATTCCAAAAGTTTCCAACAACATGTACAACTATGAAGTCCAAACTGAATTGCCTAACCAAACCAAAAAGGCAAACTGAAATTCACAAGTTCAAACTATCCAAGATGTCAAAAGCTGTCCAAAAGGATATGGAAAGATATCAAAGTACAAAATACTGTCAACAAGATGCAGGAAAAGTACAAAGTAAGCAGAGCTAAACAAATATTGCAAGCAATGTTCAAATGCATCATTTCCCAGGCCAATTGCTTTTTCAGAATTAGTACAGTGCTAAGCAATATTTTATGCTTTTTTTTAATCTGTCAAGAGAGAGAGAGAAGAGAAAAAGAAAAGGCTTACAGGGCTTAGGCTTGAAGAAAGAATATATATAAAACAAACTGTTATCAACACAGTAAAAAAAGAGAGCAGATTACATAACAAAAAATAACACAAACTCAAAAAGAACATACAGAGCTGCCTCCAAAACCTCACAAAGGGCCATAAACCTGTTTCAATTCAAAAGCCCTCAAGCCTTACCTGCTGCAAATAAACCAGTTCAAAAGCTCATAAACTCAAAACTTCAACCAAAACACAAGCTCTGAACCTGCCTGTAAACCTGTGTCAAAGCCATCAATAAACCTGCTAGTCTAAACCACAAAGCATCAAAACCATACAAACCAAAACAGAATCCCAAAAACCTCAAAGGCCTGTAACCATTCAAACACAACCTGTCAAAACAAGCCTAAAACCTCAATGGCCTGTAACCATTCAAAGCACCTAACCTGTCAAGCCTCCAGCCTTTCAGCTTGTCAAGCCTGAAGCCTAAACCCGAAATCCTCAAACCAAAAGGCCATCAATAAATTTACAAACAAACTGTCAAGCATCTAGCCTTAAGTCTTTGTCCAAAAAAAAGCATTCAAGACAACTTAGACTCAAACAATCCAAACCCTCAGAAGGTTTTCATCACAGGGTTAACATCATAAACATATAGAGCCAGCAGACATATCATCATCAAATAATCTCAGGGCAAACAATAAGCAAGGCAATTCAGAATATCATCATAATCACTCAGAACATCATCAGGGGCAAAATGGACAGAAGAGGAAAAGAAGCAATCAGGGGCAAGCATATCAGCATACAAGGCATCTCAGATAAATCATCACTGAAAGTGTATCAAGCATAGCTACGTACAGAAGCAAAAGCCAACGTTCAAAAGAGGAAAAGAAGTGATCAAACAAGGTTTTCAGAAGCTCATCACAAAACCTAAAAGGCAAAAATAAAGATACCAGGAAGCAAGGGTTCAGAGCATCACGCGTATCCCTCCGTCTGGCCACCCTGAGCGCCTCCATCTCCATCCTCCTCCGTCTCCAACAAAGGTATAATTTTCTTTTCTTTTCATACTCCTCAAATAGCAAACAGATACCAACACATCGAAATCAGAATACGAAAGTAACACGTAAAAGCTTAAAACCCTAAAATTAAAGGAACGAAATCATTACCTTAGTACAACCTCATTGAATAATCCATGGAGGGAAGAGGAAGTAACGATGGCACTGGTTGGCTTTAGACGGAGGTTTTGCTCAGATAAGCTTTGGTTTGAGAGGACGAAGAGGAACGAAGATGGAGAAGAGCGCCGCTCTGTAAATCCAACGAACCCTAGAATTCCCAAATGAGCAAAACAAGTTCAAACCCTTACAATTTGTGTCAAGTGGTTAGGCCTTGCCCTTTCCATCCTAAAGCCCATTTCTAATTCCATGCATACCCCCCTTTTTTATGCTTCTGATCAATTTTTGCTTGGGCCAAACAAAACCCTCTAAAGCCCATTCCTTTTTTTTAACTAAAAAATATTACTCTATACTTTTTTTTATAACTTACTTAATATACTGATTTTAATTTTGCCTTATCAATACTTTTTTTATATATATAACATAATTAAATTTTGTATAGAAACTAAAATTCAAATAATAATTTTTCTTTAAATTTAAGACAATTTTCCTTTCTTTTAATTAAAATTTTGTATATAATACATTAACTAAAATACAAATAATATTTTTCTTTAAACTTAAAACATCTCATTTTTTAAAACTTTTGTACATAAAATACTAGCATCAATACATTAAAAAAGGATAGAATTCTTAAAACATTTCCTTTTCTTTTCTTAAAATATTTTGTTTGTACATACTTAAACAAAAATACAAAATGATAACAATACATAAATAAAATACTTGATAATACATTAAGATTAACATTTTTCGCACCTGTAAATAAATCATACACTTACACAAATACATTGACACATTTACATTGCTTTATTCCAATACATTGATACATTTACGTTGCTTTATTCTTATACATTGCTATATCTTACATTACATTGCGATCGATTCGATTTGGTTGTAAATATTTGGACACTACTCTCCTATTAAAGTCTCATCCCCATTTGTAAATATTTGTACCCCCACTCCCGGATACTTATTTGTAATAGCGTAGACTTTAAATTCCCGCAATTTATTGCTTTCAAATATACCATGGTTAGACCTAGGGTTTGTATGTACATAAAATCAAACGCTAGATAACCTAATACAAATACAAATACATGAAATCAATACACAATTCACACTTGCACCCCTAGGGTAATCCCGCTTGTTGCCTTCCAAAATGGGCCATGCTTGCACGTTGAGTATCTTTGGCAAAACAAAACAATTCAAATGATCATAAGTCCCTCGATGACGCTTTCGAAAGTTGCCTATCAAAATGATCATAGTCCCTTCAAGCAAATTGCCAAAGACACTTGGCACCATTGCATTCATGGTCCATACGATGACCCGCGCCTGTCCCGTTAACATCCTAATGCAAGATTGTCCACCAAATACAATGGTGGAACAAAACTGTTAAAAGGGTTAAAACATGAGAAAAACCTTTGAGTAAATTTAGGGGTAGACAAACTCTTAGTTACTTGATCAAACTTGCAAAACACACTTGCCTACTTTTCAAAACCACACTCCACAATACACTTTCAAAACAAACTTTCAAAAAAACATTTGAAACATCTTTTCGAAAAGATACACACCTTTGTATATACTAAAACAAGTCATTACAATGGTTGCCTAGACAAGGCGTCTTCTTCAAAAATATTTTCAAAACACACACACACACACCACAACTTCAAACAATTGAAAATCAAGGCAAGTGATCTAAACAAGTAACTAAGAGCCCATGGATAACCATGGATGAAAAGGGTGCTAATACCTTCCCTTTTCATAATTTACCCCCCGAACCCACGAAACATCTCAAAAGGTTTTTCCTGTGCTTTTTAACCTTTCCTTTAGGATAAAATAAAAAAGTCGGTGGCGACTCTTGCTAAACCGAACAAGTGCGAATACAAACGCAAAACTCAAGTCAGTTCTCCCACCGTATCACCAGAACTGGTGACTCTGCTGGGGAATTGATTTAAAAGTGGGGTTACCTTAGGGTTTAGATCACCTTTACATTCTTGCTTTGATTGCCTTGATTGCTTTACTCTTTGGGTCCTTGTTTGGGTTTGTTGTAAATCCTACACCCGGATTTGGGGGCACCTTTTTAGGTAAATAGCAAAAAAAACTGTGAGGGAACTGTGCGGGGTATACCGACACGGTTGAAGCAGTAAGCTATGTTAGTGTGACATATTTGTGAGTACCGGTAACCCTTGAGTTCAATCAAGGAGAGTACGGGGCCGCTGAGTGATGTCGTGAAGCACTAACGAACTCTTAGAACCTTAATTGACCATCTTAGCCTTTTTAGGGGTAGTGAGATGACCGACTTTGGTGCGGTCCGAAGTTGGTAGATACTCGATACTACACTCATTGAGGGTTGTTTTCT
The DNA here is from genome assembly GCA_948472305.1 of Vicia faba. Classification (NCBI taxonomy): domain Eukaryota; kingdom Viridiplantae; phylum Streptophyta; class Magnoliopsida; order Fabales; family Fabaceae; genus Vicia; species Vicia faba. Next base: position 510,251,073 of record OX451736.1, on the reverse strand, counting down.
TGGAATATTTTGGTCGCCAGTTAAGTGGCTAAACCAAAACAATGAACACAGAAAACAATCCAATGATATTGAGCTCCTTAGAACCCGGTTTCTATTTTAGGACAGGATGAGCCAACTAACTTCAAGAGGGTACTTACCTACAAACCCCATGCAAGCCTAAACCTAAGGACTTGTTTTCTTTGTGTGAATATGATTACCTGTATATACACTCACTTGCTTTCGCATACATATACATAACATCATAACATCATACCATAGCATTTTCAATAAACCATTTCAAGGGTCTCGAGGGTTCTTTTGATGCAGGGTTACGTCGAACCAGACGTCTACCAAAGGGCAAGAGGTTTCTCCTCTAAGCAAATACCATCAAAGATCAAGTACAACAACTTGAATCAGGGGCTATGACCCACTCGACATGGTGAGCTTGATTCTCGTGGAAAGACAACCACCGGTGTAAAGTTCTCCAATCAAAGATCAAGTGCAACAACTTGAATCAGGGGCTATGACCCACTTGACATGGTGAGCTTGATTCTAGTGGAAAGACACCCATCGGTGCAAAGTTCTCCAATCAAAGATCAAGTGCAATAACTTGAATCAGGGGCTATGACCCACTTGACATGGTGAGCTTGATTCTCGTGGAAAGACATCCATCGGTGCAAAGTTCTCCAATCAAAGATCAAGTGCAACAACTTGAATCAGGGGCTATGACCCACTTGACATGGTGAGCTTGATTCTCGTGGAAAGACATCCATCGGTGCAAAGTTCTCCAATCAAAGATTAAGTGCAACAACTTGAATCAGGGGCTATGACCCACTTGACATGGTGAGCTTGATTCTCGTGGAAAGACATCCATCGGTGCAAAGTTCTCCAATCAAAGATCGAAGTTCAACCTCTAACATTCTCGTGTGTTTACCCCAAGAGATCCTTGAAAGCATGCATCCGCATATCATGCATTGCATCTTGACAGTTTTTCCTTTTTCAGGTTTCCTTACTCTCATACTGTTTATTTCAGTAAGAGATGGCTCTAGAGAGAACTGTCAAGGATATCCAGGACCAGACTGCTCAACTGCAGGAAATGTTCTTGAACATGTCCCTGGGGCAAGAAGAAGTGAAAGCTCTCCTCACAACAGGCATGGTCCAGGGGAATTCAAACAATGCCAGGAGCGATCAGTTGGAAGCACTGCAGTCTGAGCTGACAACAATGAGGATCCAAATGACGGGGCAACTGGTGGGCCAGATGGCTCTCATCCAGGACTTGGCTCAAAGACAGGAGGAACTCAGAGTTCTCGTTAACCAACTGGGGCAAACATCTGAGGTTGAAGAGCAAGTCACCACTCAAGAAGACAAGGGGAAGGCTCCTCTACTTGCTTCAGGGTCACAAACCCATCAACAACCTCGCCATCGTCAACGGGGTAATCGGCGTAAGCAAAATACGTCGGGAAGACAGTTCACTGAGACTGACATACCGTCATCTCTGATACTGGAGCGTTTGTTGGAAGTCAATCTGACTGCTTTGAGGGATCCTATTCGGAAGCCCAATACCTCCGCTCCTAACTATCATCCTGGTGCATTTTGTGTTTACCACTCCTATAGCCCGGGACATGACACAGACGACTGTTGGGCCTTGAAGAACAAGATTCAAGATCTGATTGACATTGGAGTGTCGAGGTTCATGCCAGACGGCGAGATGAAAATCTTCCGTTAAGGGTTTCTCCACCTGAAGTGACAAAGCTCAAACTGAGATACTTTTGCTTCATTTGAATTTTCAAAGTTGTAATTTCTTTTGTTATTCAAACAATTATTTGTTGATGTTAAACTCTGTTTCATTAATGTATTGCATATGTTTGTCTTGAATTCATCCATTCGTTTTCACTACTCTTGTGTTTTCTTTATGATACTTAACTCTTGATAAAAATCTGCAAGCCTTTAGAGGGAGGATGACGAAACAATACCATAATCTCATACAATATACTTTTAAACAGACCTTGCTGATGATGTACAGGCCTTTCTTTCAATTCCCAAACACTGGAGTTATAAGGAAGATAATCCCTAGTCAACCCCTTCGAGCCAGAGAAGTAGGAGTTTTCTTTTCTAAACAATCAAAACCTTTGATATAAACCTAGGGCAGGGTAGTATCTCAGTTAATTCAAAAAAAAAGTGCGCATTGAAGTCGCAAACTCTCAGTTCGTAACACAACAAATGACAAGAAAAGCTTTCCTCTGGAATCAAAGGACAGTGGTGGTTCCCCATCACATAGACAATCAATCTCTCATACTGTTTATTTCAGTACGAGATGGCTCTAGAGAGGACTGTCAAGGATATCCAGGACCAGACTGCTCAGCTGCAGGAAATGTTCTTGAACATGTCCCTGGGGCAAGAAGAAGTGAAAGCTCTCCTCACAACAGGCATGGTCCAGGGGAATTCAAACAATGCCAGGAGCGATCAGTTGGAAGCACTGCAGTCTGAGCTGACAACAATGAGGATCCAAATGACGGGGCAACTGGTGGGCCAGATGGCTCTCATCCAGGACTTGGCTCAAAGACAGGAGGAACTCAGAGTTCTCGTTAACCAACTGCTTCGGGAAAACCAACTGGGGCAAACATCTGAGGTTGAAGAGCAAGTCACCACTCAAGAAGAAAAGGGGAAGGCTCCTCTACTTGCTTCAGGGTCACAAACCCATCAACAACCTCTCCAGCGTCAACGGGGTAATCGGCGTAAGCAAAATACGCCGGGAAGACAGTTCACTGAGACTGACATACCGTCATCTCTGATACTGGAGCGTTTGTTGGAAGTCAATCTGACTGCTTTGAGGGATCCTATTCGGAAGCCCAATACCTCTGCTCCTAACTATCATCCCGACGCATTTTGTGTTTACCACTCCTATAGCCCGGGATATGACACAGACGACTATTGGGCCTTGAAGAACAAGATTCAAGATCTGATTGACATTGGAGCGCTGAGGTTCATGCCAGGCGGCGAGATGAAAATCTTCCGGTAAGGGTTTCTCCACCTGAAGTGACAAAGCTCAAACTGAGAGACTTTTGCTTCATTTAAATTTTCAAAGTTGTAATTTCTTTTGTTATTCAAACAATTATCTGTTGATGTTAAACTCTATTTCATTAATGTATTTCATATGTTTGTCTTGAATTCATCCATTCGTTTTCACTACTCTTGTGTTTTCTTTATGATACTTAACTCTTGATAAAAATCTGCAAGCCTTTAGAGGGAGGATGACGAAACAATACCATAATCTCATACAGTATGCTTTTGAACAGACCTTGCTGATGATGTACAGGCATCAATTCCCAAACACTGGAGTTATAAGGAAGATAATCCCTAGTCAACCCCTTCGAGCCAGAGAAGTAGGAGTTTTCTTTTCTAAACAATCAAAACCTTTGATATAAACCTGGGGCAGGGTAGTATCTCAGTTAATTCAAAAAAAAGTGCACATTGAAGTCGCGAACTCTCAGTTCGTAACATAACGAATGACAAGAAAAGCTTTCCTCTGGAATCAAAAGACAGTGGTGGTTCCCCATCACATAGACAGTCAATCTCTCAAAAGAGAAAAGCCCACCAAGCCAAAACCTGTAAAGGAGGCTTAAGAAAGCTGGGGCATCCCGCTGACTGTAATCTCGAAAACAGGAACAGTCAGGAAAAAGTTAGGGATAACAAATCAAAATCAAAATAAAGAGGTCATTACAAATCCTCAACAACATGAAAAATGTTGCAAAAGAAAAAAAAGGAGATGATGACTGTCTTCCAAAATCCAACTGGCGAACCATCACCCAAAAAGTCGTTCCAAGCTCGAACAGAGTGTGACGCACAATTAACTGAGCTTAGGGTTGAAGAACATCACGAAGAGCGGGTGGGTACAAATATACTTTGAGCCTTTATCCTTTGTTTCTTAAACCGTGAACCAAGCCACGTTACAACCCTTCAAAAGTCCTAATTGAAGCATGGGTTAGTTCGAAAGCATACTGTTACAAAAGGTATCCTGACTCCTGTAGGGCTTTGCTCTAAAATCTTGTGTTGATTTGTCTTATAAAAAAGTTTTCTGCTAAAAAAACGCATTTCTCAAAACTTCGAGACAAACATAAACTTTGCATTGCTTGAATATCACTGTTTGCATTTGGCTATTTGTTTGACAGCGAAGAAATTCATACAGCGAATGTTCGGAGGAACAAAAACTCTCTCAGTGAGTAAAATCACTTCAAAAAGGATGACACTTCCGTTGAAAAAATCTCCTATCAACGAGGGGCATCACATGTCACTATCCAGCTACACCTGGGGCAGTCCGGTCAAGGTTTCAACAGATCTTTCAAAGTTCAGTTAACCTGGGGCAGTCCGGTCAAGGTTTCAACAGATCTTTCAAAGTTCAGTTAACCAGGGGCAGTCCAGTCAAGATTTCCACAAAATCTCTCAATTGCAGATTAACTTGGGGCAAGTCTCCTTCATCATCACTTGGGGCATTCGAATGTCAAAAGTGTTCAACATTTCCTTCATCACCTGTGGGAAGATGCAGTTTTACACGAACTCATCATGAAGCAACCCTACACCGGTTCCTTCTCAAAACCATATGCAGTTTTACACGGACTCATCATCAGGAAACTCTACATTGGTTCCTTCTCAAAACCAGATGCAGTTTTACACGGACTCATCATCAGGAAACCCTACACCGGTTCCTTCTCAAAACCAGATGCAGTTTTACACGGACTCATCATCAGGAAACCCTACACAGGTTCCTTCTCAACCTCAGATGCAGTTTTACACGGACTCATCATCAGGAAACCCTACACCGGTTCCTTCAAACCCAGATGCAGTTTTACACTGACTCATCATCAGGAAACCATACACCGGTTCCTTCTCAAACTCAAAAGATTCTTGCAATCCCCAGCCAGAGAACCTTCCAGAATCTAACTCCCCTCAGAGTCAAGTTTCAAAATCCCCAGTGGAGCCAAAACTGTCAATCCCCAGCGGAGCTAAAACTTCCAACTATCAATCCCCAAGCAGATTGAAGACTCTCATTCTCAGCACCTCGCAAAATATTCGAATATTCTCCAGTGAAGATCCCCTCAAGACAAGAATCCTCAGTAGATTGGCATACAACCCAAGCTCCGGAGTCCCCAACAGAGGTCCCAGGATTTCTCACTTTCAACAATCAAAAGATTCTTGCCTTCCCCGACAGCAGTCAAGATTCTCCTATCCCCAGCGGAGTTCATCAAATTCCCCAACATAACTTATCAGTGGAATCCCCAGCGGAGCTCTCATCAAAACCTCAGCGAAATATCTCTTCCACAGAGTAGTTCCCCGCAGAGTAATCTCTCCAACGAGTTTATTCCCCAACGGAGTCATTTTCTCCTACCGGTTTATTCTTGCAACCATCATCCCCAGCGGAAACGAAGGACTCCACTCTTCAACATCAGCCCAGGATTTGAACTCCCGGCAGTCGTCAAGGATTTATTTTCCTAGACAAAAATACATTCATCACATTATCATACACCATGATGCATACATATATGCATCATATCACACTATCTCATTTTGAGCATCATGACATCATGCATTTCATACATCATGACATTGCATACAACTGATGTTTTGCCTTTTCAGGAAAAGGTCAATCCAAAGATGATTACTATCGACTGTCACAATTCCAGATTTGATACCTGTACCTAGCCAGGGCACATCTGTGAGCAACTAATTGTAGATTCGATACCTGTATCTAGCCAGGGCATATCTGCATGAAGAGTTTGAAGATCAACCCCTGTAACAGGCCAGAAAATTATCTTTCATTCTCAGGTCAGAGGTTTACACCTGTATCCAGCCAGGAAAGCTATCTCTACCAACCTTTTGCAAATTCCAGATTCGATTCCTGTATCCATCCAGGGCATTTCTGTAGACGACAAATTCCAGATTCGATACCTGTATCTAGCCAGGGCATATCTGTGAGTGATGAATTGTAGATTCGATACCTGTACCTAGCCAGGGCATATCTGCATGAAGAGTTTGAAGATCAACCCCTGTAACAGGCCAGGAAATTATCTTTCATTCTCAGGTCAGAGGTTTACACCTGTATCCAGCCAGGAAAGCTATCTCTACCAACCTTTTACAAATTCCAGATTCGATACCTGTATCCAGTCAGGGCATATCTGTGAGTAACTGATTATAGATTCGATACCTGTATCCAGCCAGGGCATGTCTGCATGAAGAGTTTAGAGATTCGATACCTGTATCCAGCCAGGGCACGTCTGTAAGCAACCTTTTGAAGTTCCGGATTCGATTCCTGTATCTAGCCAGGGCATATCTGTGAGCAATCGATTGTAGATTCAATACCTGTATCTAGCCAGGGCATATCTGCATGAAGAGTTTGAAGATCAACACCTGTAACAGGCCAGGAAACCATCTTCCTTTCTCAAAGTACGCAAGTTCTCGCTAAGGAATCTCTTACGCGAACGACACCTCCCGATGGCATCTGTAAGCCCATCTCCACAACTATCCATTACACTTCCAAATGGCATCTTTAAGCCCATTTCCAGATGGCATCTCTAAGCCCATCCCCCGACCAGATTCTGTCACATCACCAGATGGCATCTTTAAGCCCATCACCAAATGGCATCTGTAAGCCCATTCCCTCTACCATCACCTCACCGAGTGCAAATTTTCGGGCACTCTAGTGTCCAATCTCCTTTTACCTTCGAGTCACGAAAGGCAAACTTGCCAATCTAACTCTTCAGGTTCAAGAAGATTGAATAGGGGCAACTGTTGTACCCCAAAATTTGCCCTCGTATTTTTCCACCAAGAAATCATAGCCTCGGGCGTTTCCTGATTTTTCAGATTGGCGTAAGAATCAGTCAAACAGACTTTTCTTATCAGTCAGACAAAATTAGGGTTTTCATTGATTTTAAAGCAGTTCAGGCAGATTGCTAAGGTTTGGTTGAGTTGGCTCAGGTTTTGATCAGGCGGACGCTTCTCTAACATTTAATCAAAAATTAGGGTTTTTGTGCGCGCATTCTCAGAAGGGATTAATTCTACAGTTTCTTTTCAGTTTACTCTGAGATTTGGTTTGAGGCATTTAGTTGAGGACTTGCAGTGCTTGGTATGATCAGTGAAGGCAAAAGAATAGGGATGTTTGTTTGATTTGACTGTGCATTGTTATGTTTAATTCGGAACGCCGGACGTTTATTAATTATTTCATTTTCTAAGTCAGGATAATTGGATTTACTTCCAATTGTTTTAATTTAAGAAACTCAAATAATTAAAATAAACAATTGAATTGAAAGAAGAATTAACTGATAAAAAAGGGGGATGTTTATTTATTTTGAATTGTTTGTTACAGATATTATTTAAATACTGTAAATTTATTTACAGTTATTTACATTAATACTATTAAAAATAATTAAAATGGAAACAAAGCTATATCCTAAAAGTCTTCAAATCTTCATCTTCTACTGCTACTCCTCTCCATTGATTTTTATCTGCAAAACAAAGAAAAAAAGAAAAAGTCAAATGCAGATAAAATAATTAAAGAGCAGACTGATAAAATTGGGTTCATCATTAAAAGCAACTGGCCGGAATCAGTTTGCCCTCTCTGCAAATCACGAGATTTCTCCCGGTTCACAAAGAGGGATGAAATGCTTGCAAAAAGTATGAAATGCACAAAAATTACATTATTACACAAATTCAAAGTTTGTCAAAAGTTGCATAATTCCAAAAGTTTCCAACAGCATGTACAACTATGAAGTCCAAACTGAATTGCCTAACCAAACCAAAAAGGCAAACTGAAATTCACAAGTTCAAACTATCCAAGATGTCAAAAGCTATCCAAAAGGATATGGAAAGATATCAAAGTACAAAATACTGTCAACAAGATGCAGGAAAAGTACAAAGTATGCAGAGCTAAACAAATATTGCAAGCAATGTTCAAATGCCTCATTTCCCAGGCCAATTGCTTTTTCAGAATTAGTACAGTGCTAAGCAATATTTTATGCTTTTTTTTAATCTGTCAAGAGAGAGAGAGAGAAGAGAAAAAGAAAAGGCTTACAGGGCTTAGGCTTGAAGAAAGAATATATATAAAACAAACTGTTATCAACACAGTAAAAAAAGAGGGCAGATTACATAACAAAAAATAACACAAACTCAAAAAGAACATACAGAGCTGCCTCCAAAACCTCACAAAGGGCCACAAACCTGTTTCAATTCAAAAGCCCTCAAGCCTTACCTGCTGCAAATAAACCAGTTCAAAAGCTCATAAACTCAAAACTTCAACCAAAACACAAGCTCTGAACCTGCCTGTAAACCTGTGTCAAAGCCATCAATAAACCTGTAGTCTAAACCACAAAGCATCAAAACCATACAAACCAAAACAGAAGCCCAAAAACCTCAAAGGCATGTAACCATTCAAACACAACCTGTCAAAACAAGCCTAAAACCTCAATGGCCTGTAACCATTCAAAGCACCTAACCTGTCAAGCCTCCATCCTTTCAGCCTGTCAAGCCTGAAGCCTAAACCAGAAATCCTCAAACCAAAAGGCCATCAATAAATTTACAAACAAACTGTCAAGCATATAGCCTTAAGTCTTTGTCCAAAAAAAAGCATTCAAGGCAACTTAGACTCAAACAATCCAAACCCGCAGAATGTTTTCATCACAGGGTTAACATCATAAACATACAGAGCCAGCAGACATATCATCATCAAATAATCTCAGGGCAAACAATAAGCAAGGCAATTCAGAATATCATCATCATCACTCAGAACATCATCAGGGGCAAAGTGGACAGAAGAGGAAAAGAAGCAATCAGGGGCAAGCATATCAGCATACAAGGCATCTCAGATAAATCATCACTGAAAGTGTATCAAGCATAGCTACGTACAGAAGCAAAAGCCAACGTTCAAAAGAGGAAAAGAAGTGATCAAACAAGGTTTTCAGAAGCTCATCACAAAACCTAAAAGGCAAAAATAAAGATACCAGGAAGCAAGGGTTCAGAGCATCACGCGTATCCCTCCATCCGGCCACCCTGAGTGCCTCCATCTCCATCCTCCTCCGTCTCCAACAAAGGTATAATTTTCTTTTCTTTTCATACTCCTCAAATAGCAAACAGATACCAACACATCGAAATCAGAATACGAAAGTAACACGTAAAAGCTTAAAACCCTAAAATTAAAGGAACGAAATCATTACCTTAGTACAACCTCATTGAATAATCCATGGAGGGAAGAGTAAGTAACGATGGCGCTGGTGTGCTTTAGACGGAGGTTTTGCTCATATAAACTTTGGTTTGAGAGGACGAAGAGGAACGAAGATGGAGAAGAGCGCCGCTCTGTAAATCCAACGAACCCTAGAATTCCCAAATGAGCAAAACAAGTTCAAACCCTTACAATTTGTGTCAAGTGGTTGGGCCTTGCCCTTTCCATCCTAAAGCCCATTTCCAATTCCACGCATACCCCCCTTTTTTATGCTTCTGATCAATTTTTGCTTGGGCCAAACAAAACCCTCTAAAGCCCATTCCTTTTTTTAACTAAAAAATATTACTCTATACTTTTTTTTATAACTTACTTAATATACTGATTTTAATTTTGCCTTATCAATACTTTTTTTATATATATAACATAATTAAATTTTGTATAGAAACTAAAATTCAAATAATAATTTTTCTTTAAATTTTAGACAATTTTCCTTTCTTTTAATTAAAATTTTGTATATAATACATTAACTAAAATACAAATAATATTTTTCTTTAAACTTAAAACATCTCATTTTTAAAAACTTTTGTACATAAAATACTAGCATCAATACATTAAAAAAGGATAGAATTCTTAAAACATTTCCTTTTCTTTTCTTAAAATATTTTGTTTGTACATACTTAAACAAAAATACAAAATGATAACAATACATAAATAAAATACTTGATAATACATTAAGATTCACATTTTTCGCACCTGTAAATAAATCATACACTTACACAAATACATTGACACATTTACATTGCTTTATTCCAATACATTGATACATTTACGTTGCTTTATTCTTATACATTGCTATATCTTACATTACATTGCGATCGATTCGATTTGGTTGTAAATATTTGGACACTACTCTCCTATTAAAGTCTCATCCCCATTTGTAAATATTTGTACCCCCACTCCCGGATACTTATTTGTAATAGCGTAGACTTTAAATTCCCGCAATTTATCGCTTTCAAATATACCATGGTTAGACCTAGGGTTTATATGTACATAAAATCAAACGCTAGATAACCTAATAAAAAGACAAATACATGAAATCAATACACAATTCACACTTGCACCCCTAGGGTAATCCCGCTTGTTGCCTTCCAAAATGGTCCATGCTTGCACGTTGAGTATCCTTGGCAAAACAAAACAATTCAAATGATAATAAGTCCCTCGATGACACTTTCGAAAGTTGCCTATCAAAATGATCATAGTCCCTTCAAGCAAATTGCCAAAGACACTTGGCACCATTGCATTCATGGTCCATACAATGACCCGCGCCTGTCCCGTTAACATCCTAATGCAAGATTGTCCACCAAATACAATGGTGGAACAAAACTGTTAAAAGGGTTAAAACATGAGAAAAACCTTTGAGTAAATTTAGGGGTATACAAACTCTTAGTTACTTGATCAAACTTGCAAAACACACTTGCCTACTTTTCAAAACCACACTCCACAATATACTTTCAAAACAAACTTTCAAAAAAACATTTGAAACATCTTTTCGAAAAGATACACACCTTTGTATATACTCAAACAAGAGTCATTAAAATGGTTTCCTAGACAAGGCGTCTTCTTCAAAAACATTTTCAAAACACACACACACACCACAACTTCAAACAATTGAAAATTAAGGCAAGTGATCTAAACAAGTAACTAAGAGCCCATGGATAACCATGGATGAAAAGGGTGCTAATACCTTCCCTTTTCATAATCTACCCCCCGAACCCACGAAACATCTCAAAAGGTTTTTCCTGTGCTTTTTAACCTTTCCTTTAGGATAAAATAAAAAAGTCGGTGGCGACTCTTGCTAAACCGAACAAGTGCGAATACAAACGCAAAACTCAAGTCAGTTCTCCCACCGTATCACAAAACCCCTTACTTGCTTTTCAGTTTTTGGTGCTGGCATTTCTTGAATTTCTTTGACTTTATCAGGGTTAACTTCAATTCCTTTCTGGCTAATAATGAAACCCAACAATTTCCCCGATCTAACACCGAAGGTGCATTTATTTGGATTTAAGCAGAGACGATACTTCCTCAAACGCTGAAACAACTTCAACAAATCTTCTATATGCCCTTCTTCAGTCTGGGATTTAGTAATCATATCATCAATATATACTTTGATTTCCTTGTGCATCAGATCATGGAATAAGGTTGTCATAGCCCTCTAGTACGTTGCACCAGCGTTCTTCAACCCGAAGGGCATCACTCTGTAATAGAATGTTCCCCAGGGTGTGATAAACGTTGTTTTTTCCATGTCCTCTAGAGCCATTCTTATTTGATTATACCCGGAAAATCCGTCCATGAACGAGAATACATTTAATTTTGCTGTGTTGTCCACTAACATGTCGATGTGAGGCAATGGAAAATCATCTTTTGGACTAGCTTTATTTAGATCTCTGTAATCTACGCACATGCGAACTTTTCCGTCTTTTTACGGTACTGGGACAATATTGGCAATCCATTGAGGAAACACTAACGTCACAAGAAAACCAGCATTAATCTGTTTTAGCACCTCCTCTTTAATCTTTACTGCCATATCTGGGTGGGTTCTTCTCAACTTTTGTTTAATTGGCGGACACTCTGGCTTCAACGGCAAACGATGCTCGACAATATCTGTATCTAGCCCAGGCATATCTTGATAAGACCAAGCAAAAATATCCACATAATCTTTCAACAACTCAATCAACCCGCTCATCACATCGGGATGCAACGATTCTCCAATCTTAACTTCCTTCGGATCTTCTTCAGAACCCAAATTAATCACTTCCAAAGGCTCCTTATATGGTTGAATTGTATTTTCCTCGTGATTAAGAAACCGTGAGACCTCTTCTGGAATCTCATCATAATCTTCTTCTTCATCCCCAAACATAGGACATTCAAAGTTGAGAGAGGGTGCAGGGTCATTGTATTCAACGCGTTTTTTAGTTAATCTGCACATATGATTTATGATTGCTTTTAGAAACTGACACATATAACAAGTGATCATGCAGATTAATTTTCAGTTATTATTTATTTTGAAAGGTTTTTTTATTACCATTTCCCAAGAAAAAGTGGAAAATAAAGACATAATTTAGGAAGCAAAGACAACTTTTATTAATGATCTTAAAAGTCATAGCAAACAGATAAGCCCTACAACATTAATACTTCTACCTTGGGCACAATGAAAGCTTTTCAAAAGAAAGAAACAGATTAACAAGACAAATTACTTTGAAACATGTATGCAAGAAGGAATATCAATGGTGACCCAGTTCTGAACTCGGACTCCATGCGTCACATAATTTGGTACTTCCTACTCTGCTTCATCCTCTTCGACAGCATTAATTCCAGAATCAATGGGATGGAGGTAGCCTTCGCTGCGGAAAACATCCTGATAATTGTTCACAGTAGACTTTGACTTCAAACCTTCGCCCTTGCCAATCTTCGAAGGGAAACCTAAACCAGCTCTGTTCTTGTTCACGGGTGGATCCACAAGTCGTCCCCAAACTGTATTATGACCATTGCGTACAACCTGTTATGCGTCTTTCAGCGAAACCACAAAATTCTCATTTCTCCTTATGTTATAAATGGATAGGGCTTGGAACTGGGTTCCAACAGTAGCCTCATCCGCTTCTACAATACTGAAAGAGGATAGATGAGATATCAACAACACCTGCTCCCCGTTTATGATCACTACCTTCCCTTCACGCACAAACTTTAGCTTCTGATGCAGAGTTGAAGTGACAGCACCTGCTTCGTGTATCCATGGATGTCCTAGAAAACAACTATATGCGGGAATAATGTCCATGACCTGGAAGGTTATCAGGAACAAATGTGGTCCTATATGGATGGGTAAGTCCACTTCACCGATGACAGATTTCCTCGACCCATCAAATGCCTTCACAATGATGCCACTCGGGCGCATAGGTGCTCCTTGATACTTTAACTTCATGAGAGTACTCCTCAGTATAACATTCAGCACGGATCCATTATCAATTAGCACATTGGACAGCGGATCATTCTTGCAGTTCATAGATATGTGGGGGTCCAGGTTATGATTCCTCCCTTCATCTGGTAACTCATCATCGCAGAAACTCAAGTTATTACATGATGTAATGTTTCCAATTACGCTGCTGAATTGATCTAATGGAATGTCACTCTCCATAAAAGCTTGGTCTAGTACTCTCATCAATGATTCTCTATGAGCAGAGGAGTTCATCACTAAAGTTAGGATGGTTATCTTTGAAGGAGTCTGTAGTAGCTGATCTACAATTCTGTAATCGCTCATCTTAATCATCTTCAAAATATAATCCACTTCTTTCTCTAATGTATCTCCACTAGTCTCTCCTGTAGCCTTCTTAGGCTCATCATTCTCATCAATTTTCTTTCCAGCAACAACATCTCTTCGAACAACCGGCGCAAACACACGACCGCTACGGGTCACCCTGCTATTTTCAGCTATATTTCCAATATCAGGCATTGGCTGGATGGGAACTTCCACCCCATCTTCTAAGATTGTAGCGTTGTATTTGTAAGGCACGACCTTATCTGATTGGTAGGGAATAGGACCTGGAAGACTAATTACCAATGGGGTAACAGCTAGTTTGCTATGGTACTCCACTTCAAGATGAACAGGTGCACCAAAACAAGGTACAATAATGTTTACCCCTTCCTCAACACAATCAGGCATCACAAAGTCATTTCTGGAAAACAAATCTTCGTCTGAAGAGAAATACTCATCCGCAGAGGCATACTCTTCCTCTGACTCTTCTTCCATTAAACAAACTTCAACCATATCAACCTCATGATAATCATCTCTCTGACCTGTGATCTTGATAGTCCCATTGTCTAACAGCAACTGAACACCTTCCCTTACAATAGAACATCCTCGGGGGTCTCAATAGCAAACTAACATATTGGTGTTCCACCTGACCAGCAGTACGGCAGAAGGTAGCATGCAACTGCACGAGATCCTCATTCAAATACTCCACATCAAAAATTTTGAATTCACCAGGACATCCAGAAACCATATAAACTTCCTCTTCATACTCTGCCCTAGGCCTGATTATATGGATTAAACCCTCATCCATCATCTCCTATAAATTATCCTTTATCCTCTCACAACCCTGTATGTATGTACTGCAAACAGCAAAACCGGCATGGTCATGCGTATAATAGCTAAATTCACAGAGGTCTGCGTGCATTTTCACCAAATCACCTCTAACCAGATTAATGTCAAAAATCCGGAAGTCACCTGGACAACTGGCCACCATATTTACAGCATTCACTTCCCCGTGCTTGGGTAGAGGATTGTCTTTCACATTAGGTCCCATGTCTCTGAAAGATAAAATTCCAGACTTCACCAACCTTTGCACTTCAGTCTTCAAAGGATAACAATTCTCAACACTATGCCCTGGTGCACCTTGATGAAAAGCACAATGTTGTACCCCAAAATTTTCCCTTTCATTTATCATAACTTTTCTCATAAGATCTCTTTAACTCAAGACTGGATTAGGGTTTGGTCAGCTCAAGACATCTCATCATGCACTGATGACCCAAAATTAGGGTTTGAAATTGCACAAGTATTTTTGGACTATCAATGCTTCATGTGACTTTCAAACATCATTATGGACCCCTAAGATCACTCATGGCAAGTTTCAAGCCTTGAACCATATTTTTGATCAGTCAATTGGACAGTTGACCTAAAAATCAGCTATATTGGGAAAAAGTCAACCATGGCCAATTTACAGTCAAACTTCATAATTTTTGATCCACGTCAACATTTTAGACTCATATGTATCATTTGATCAAGTTTGGATCACAATTCCTCAAGATATTTGATCAAATCATCAAAAGGGCAAAATGGTCAAAATTAGGGTTTTGACTGAGGAATGGCAATTTCTGATCTTTGACTTAGGAAATGACCAATTGAATTAAATCATGATTTCAAGGGTTCATTTGTATCATCTTGACCTAATTTCATGTTTCAAAACATTTCAATTTCATTGGATTGACAGTTGAAATTTGCAGTCAACTGATCAAAAGTCAACTGTACACTGAAAAGCCAAACTTTGACTTTTTGGTCAAAATCAAGTACCAAGGGTCACAATTCATCAAGACATTTCAAAATTCGAAGCTTGGTCATCAAGAAATCAAGGATTGAAAGTTAGGGTTTAAAATTGAAAATTTTCTTAACTTAGAAATTTTTCTAAGTATAGAAAATTTCTTATTTTTTCTCAACTTTAGGCCATTTTTTCACCATGATACAAAATGATTCAAACAAATTTCCCAACATGAAAATTGTAGACCTACATGAAATATACAACTTTTCTTCACACACTTTTCCATAAATATGCTTGGATCTCAAGATATAAATTTATGAATACATGCTCATGAACTAAATAACTTAGTAAATTTTTTGCCCTAATTTAGGCAGGTTTTAGACCCAACTTCATGGCAATGTTTCACCTAGTTCCAAGAGGAGTCTTGAAATGCATTTCAAATATGAATTATAGAGCACATTACAAGCTTTCCAAAAATATCCAAGAACTCCTCAAGATCATTTTTGAGTAGGGAGAATCGAAGAGATGAAGTTGGCAATTTCTCACTTTTGATTCAAGCCATTTAATGAAGAACAAAGTTCCAATCAGTACCTATGCTGCCTAATCCATGCTTTACAGGTCCCAAACATGTTTCTTACTCCTTAATTTAATGCTTAATCAGTTGACAAATCTTTGATCCAAGCCTTAGAGCCATTACCCAAGTTGTAATTCCATAAATGGCATAAAGTGGCCATTGCCATTTTGAAAAAGCTCCACTTTTGCAAACTTTACAATCTTGAGCATTGAACCTGTATCCTTTGCACATACAAGTACCACAGACCTAAGGCAACTTGTATAGAACAAATACCAACCCTAAGAAAGCCAGTACAAGCAGGTAAGGCCTTGTCCCTTCACTTTGCTTGAAAAGCAAGAAAGTGTGCAAAAAGGTGGGAACTTACAAATCTGTTGGAGAGCTGACTTTAAACTGATTCCACACTAATATACAAACACATTGCAACATAACACGTGATCACTAGAAGCCTGAAACACTCCCAAACTTCCTTTCACCAAAAACTATCAAAACTTGTAGTTTCTTGCATAAGCATAGCAATCTCTCATTTGGCTCGTGTGTTTCAAGTCTTAACCATCAAAACACCTTACCTACTTGATATCTAACTGATCCAGACCCTCATCCCTGTACTGTAACTCCTTCTCCATCATCTGTCATTTTTGTTTTCAAAGCTTGCAGGTTGACTTGGATAGAGAGTTCCAGGCACTTCCAGAGTAAGGCAAGGATTGAAACACACTCAGGGAGGTTCAAGCAAGCTCAAGCAATCATCAGGCCTTCATAAAACTCACTCCAACTCCATCCATGATTTCAACTGAAAGAGGTACAAATATCAACTTCCATCTCTTCATACAGGCATCCATTGGCCATGATTTGTGAATAAACAATGTAGACCTCATTGCAATGAAGCTGTACATATACATATCTTGCATTTATTTAGCCTGAGTTGAGAGAATTTTGAACTTGAAGTTCCTGGAAAAATTAGGTTTAAATTTAGTGCTTTTAAAATTCATTCTGATCTTTGATTGTTAGCTTACATGATTTATATGGTTAGAATCGTGAGACAAAATGCTACAACATTCATGTTATGAGTTTTCATTTTCATGGAAGAATGAGAAGTTACAGAGCATCTGGCTGGCTAGAGGAAGAAGATGAAGTACATGGCAAGGGCTTTGTTTGTGTTATGTTATTTTTGTTTCACATTAATTAACGGATGTATAGCCACCCCAGTGGCAAGGTAGCATGCTGGTGAGACCCATGTCCTGGGTTCGAACCTTGGCGCTACCTTTTGCTTTTTTCACATTTTTTCCATTTTCAGTTTTGGCTTGTTTTTGCAGGAATTGGGTCTCCACGCTGGGCTTAGTTTTTTTCTAACATTCACCATCTGATTGATCAGTATACCCCCTGGCCCAACTATTTCCATATATTTTTATTTATTTATTTTTGTTTTCATTTTTGTTTATTAATATTTTCTTTAATCCATAAAAATCCTAAAAAATATAAATATGATAATATTGCATTTTATTTTATTTTTCACATAAAAAATATATTTTATCTTCAATATATATTAATTATTTTTCTTAATAAACTTGTAAATATAAGTAAAGTAGATTTAGTTTAATTTGTTTTATTTCATATTTGTAAATATTTATTTTTACATGTAAAAAACTAAATACTTCCTTACAATATTATTTATTATTTTTGGATACAAAAATACACAATAATAGTATATACAAGAACTTTATTTTCTTTCAAAAATAAATTAGGGTTAAACCTTTTTTAAGAATTAATTTCTTTTCCTCATATTTTGAGGATTAGGGTAAAAAATTTCTTTTCACATAAAAAAACAAAACAAAATCTTTTTTCATGTACATAACATTGCATATTTAAATATTGTATATTGTTTACTCTAATATTCGTACAAATTCGATTTGATTGTAATAATTTATTTAGATTGACATTCTTGCAAATCCCCATTCAAATTTGTATTTCCCCCTCCCCACAAATTTGTTGTAATAGCTTAGTAATCTTTACATTACGCAATTTACCGCTTTGCACGCCATGTTAGTAATTAGGGTTTGTATGGAAAGATCAAAACAAAGCAAATAGAAAAAACCTAATCCAAGACAAAACCAAGCATGGATATAACACACTTGCACACAAGAATCCTTAGGGTTTGTCCACTTGGTTGCCTTACATAAAATATAGTCATATTACGCATGCGAAGTATCTTGGCAAAACAAACAAATATAAGATCATAGTCTCTCGATGACGCTATTCAAGGTTTCCTTACAAAATGATGTTGGTCCCTCAAGAATGCCAAGATACTTTGAAAACATTTTTAATCATGGTTATACAATGACCCACGCCTGTCCCGTTTATATCTAAAGATAGGGTTGTTTACCAAATCAATGGTAAGATAACAATGTCAAAGGAATAGAAAAAGCATAAGAAAGACATTTTGAGTAGGTAGATTACTCCTAGTTACTTGCTCTATTTTCAAACAACTATCCTTGCTATTTTCAAAACAAGCACACACAATTCAAAAACATCTTACAAACATTGAAAACATTTTCCAAAGACAAACATCTTTGTATACATTCTTACGAACGAGAATCATTACAAAGATTGCCTAAACAATGGCCTATTTTACAAAATACTTTCAAAACCATACCAAACACAATTTCAAACAACAAAAGCAAGTGATCTAGCAAGTAACTAAGAGCCCGTGGAAAACCATAGATGAAAAGGGTGTTAATACCTTCCCTTTTCATAATCTACCCCCCGAACTCAAGAAAACATCTCAAAGGTCTTTCTTGTGCTTTTTCACCTTTCCTTTTGGATAAAAGAAAAGTCGGTGGTGACTCTAGCTAACTGCAACATTTGCGATAAAATGCAAAACCCTCAAGTCAGTTCTCTCACCGTATCACAGAACTGGCGACTCTACTGGGGATTTTTATAAAAGTGGAGTTACCTTAGGGCTAGATCATATTTATTTGCTTACATTGTTTGACTTGTTTGCTTTACATTTTGGTTCTTTGTTTGGGTTTGAATCCTCCACCCGGATTTGGGAAACATTATAGGTAAATAGCAATACATTGTGGAAACTGTGTGGGGTATACCGACATGGTCTAAGAAATAGTTATGTTAGTGTGATATATTTGTGGGTACCGGTAGCCTTTGAGTCAATCAAAGAGAATACAGGGCCATTGAGTGATGTCATGAAGCACTAATGAACTTCTAGAATCCTTTACTTAACCAACTTAGCCTTTAGGTTGTAGTGAGATGATCGGCTTTGGTGCAGTCCGAAGTTAGTAGATACTCGATACTACACTCATTGAGGTTTGGTTTCTTGGGATATTTCGGTCGCCATTAAAGAGGCTTGAGCTGAAACAATGACCAAGGAAACAATCCAATGATATTGAGCTCCTTAGAACCCGATTACCTTTATTAGGACAGGTTGAGCAAACTAAACTTCAAGAGGGTACTTACCTATAAAACCCCATGCAAGCCTAAACTAAGAACTTGTTTGCTTTGCTTGTATATACATACTTGTACATAACATCATGGACATCATGAACATCATATGCATTCACTAACCATTTCAAGGATTTTGGAGATTCATCTTTGTTCTTGTTTTGTAGGATATGGATTCACTCCGCAGGAAAACTATCCAAATCAACCTTGTAAGAGTTCCTCCATAACTCAAGGAGCTAGCTTCAAGGATCCCTGAGAACTCTCCATTCACCGAGAGGCATGGTCGTCTACTCAACTTGGTCACCTCCAACACAGAGGAGGATATGATGAAGGTGCTCTTCCAGTTCTTTGATCCTTTGCACCATTGCTTCACCTTTCCCGACTATCAGCTTGTGCCTACTTTGGAAGAATTCTCTCAACTCTTGAGGATTCCCATTCTCAATCAACTACCTTTCAACGTTACAGAAAGAGATCCAAAGCCAGAAGAGATTGCTCAAGCTCTGCACTTGCACTCATCTGATGTCACAACTCATTGGGAAACTAGAAGTGGTGTCAAAGGCTTCTTAGCAAAGTTTCTATTTGAGAAAGCCCAAAGCTGTTGGAATTCCTTATATCTGCAAGCATTTGAAGAAATTGTGGCTTTTCTTATCTATGGGATGGTCTTGTTTCCCAATCCTTACCAACTCATAGATGTGAGAACTGTCAAAATCTTCATGTCACATAATCCGGTGCCTACATTGCTAGGGGATATCCTACACTCTTTTCACACTCGCACAATGAGGAAAAGAGGTGTCCTTATGTGTTGCACTCCTCTCCTGGCAAGATGGTTTATTTCTCATCTTCCTAAATCAGTTTTAAAGAATGATCAAGGTTCTAGGTGGTCACAAAGGTTAATGACGCTCAAACATTCAAATATTCATTGGTGCTCTCGATCCAAAGAGAATGTTATCATTGTTGACCATTGTGGGGAATTCCCTAATGTCCCTCTACTTGGCGTTAGGGGAGGCATCACCTACAACCCATGCTTAGCTCTAATACAGTTTGGTTACGCCCGAAGGGATGGCCCGCATGAGATGTTGATTCAAGGCTTGGTATTCGACTACGACAACGACGATCAAGGTCTTTGCCATAGATTCATCCGATCTTGGAGGATGCTAACAAAGGTGGATAGCAAGACTTTGGGACACAAGAATTCCATCCCTCTTTAGCCTTACCTCATATGGGTACGAACCCGCGCTCAAAGTCTTATGATGCCTTATCCTTCAATTCTCCCGGTGATCATTGAGCCTGTTAAGGAAGGAGAAGTTCCATACACTATCCTACATCCTGACATGCCCACATCTCTTGAAGACCTACAAAGGGATTGGATACAGATCAAAGGAGAGCGAGATACTTTCGAAGCCCAATTCTACGCAAGCGAGAAGAAGGTTTTGGAACTTACTAGGCTACTTCATGAGGAGCAGACTCTAAATGCCTACATTGCACCAAAGAGGATGCGCACTACTTTTTTATCTTAGAGTTTTGTATTATTTAGCCCAAGGGGCATTGATGTACTCAAACTCGATTTTATCAATATAACGTGTGTTTCTTTTTGTCTAAAACGAACTTGAATATTTTTAAAATCCTTGAAAGGATTGCAAACAACGAACTTGAAATAATTGTGTACATATCATTCATCATAACATAAACAGGTCTTTTGCAATGAGTTTCCTCATCTCTCTACTGTTTATTTCAGTAAGATGGATCTCGAACAGACAGTCAAAGATCTTCAAGTTCAAAACATGCAGTTTCAACAGTTACTCATGACCCTGGCTAAGGGGCAAGAGGAGTTGAAGACTCTATTGGCCAAAGAGAAGAAGAAGAAAGAGAAGAAACCAACCGGTGTTGTAATCATGAGGAGAAAGTTTCAAGGACAAACTAGAAGAACCTTGAATTTCACAGCAACATCTGATGAAGGAGAAGGGAAAGGAAAAGAAACAGCAGTTCCGTCAGAATCTGAAGAGGAGGAAGAAGAGGAAGACTACTCCAAGGAACAGTATCCTCCAGTGGATGATAAGTACAAACGTCTTGAAGAGCGTTTGAACGCTATGGAAATACAAAGGGTACCAGGTCTAGACTTTGAAGAATTGGGGCTGGTATCGGGAATTGTGATCCCACCGAAGTTCAAAGTGCCGTTGTTTGCAAAATATGACGGGGTGTCATGTCCTAAGATGCAACTCTGATCATATGTGAGAAAGATTCAGCCGCACTCCACCGATAAAGACCTGTGGGTGCATTTTTTCCAAGATAGCCTATCTAGAACACAACTCGATTGGTTTTACCAATTGGAAAGGTCCGACGTCCACAACTGGGAAGATCTTGCCGCAGCTTTCTATAAGCAATACCAGTATAATACAGATTTGGCGCCTACCCGTACTCAACTTCAGAGTATGGCTATGGCTTCAAATGAGGGTTTCAAGGATTACGCGCAGAAATGGAGAGATCTAGCTGGGAGAGTGCAACCCCCCTGTCTGAAAGGGAGTTGGTGGATATTTTCTTAGGCACTCTATCGGGCCCTTTCTTCAACCATTTGATTGGGAGCTCATCTGCTGGATTTACTAAGTTAATACTAACCAGAGAGAGGGTGGAAGCTGGCATAAAAAGTGGAAAGATTCAGAAGGATTCGTCTTCCTCTACAGGTGTGAGAAAAACTTTCATTGGGAAGAAAGAGGTATCTGTTGTTTATCCACAAAGGAACCAAGGGAGAGTTGAACGCCAACCAATGGTAGGGGCCATTATGATCCCAAAGCCTACATCTGATCAACCAAGAAGTAACCAACCAAGGGTGGAAAGGCTAGTCCGGCAATTCACCAGGATTAATATGACTCTAGCTCAGGTTTTACTGCATCTTCTGAAATCTAATCTGGAAACTTTAAAGGAAGCTCCAAAGAACCCCAACACTGCATCCCCTCATTATCACCCAAATGCCAGATGCGCATATCATTCCGAAAGTCCGGGTCATGACACTAACAACTGTTGGGCCCTGAAAAACAAAATTCAAGACCTTATAGATGCAAAAGAGATTGAGTTTGATGCGCCCGAGAAACCAAACGTCATTTTTGCTCCTATGCCTAGGCATGGTCATAACACCAATGCTATCGAAGAAGATTTGTTTGTTACCACAGTTGATGAACTCTTGACTCTGCTCCTAATCATTAAGATAAACTTGTTGAAAGCTAGTGTATTCCCGGGTTGTAATGAAGACTTCCATCTTTGCTTATCCTCACCGACTATTTGCCCGTTGTTGAAGACAGGCATTCAACGCTTGATAGACAACCAAGAGATTTTGTTTGAAAGTGCTCCTGTTGCACTTGTTCCTGTTGAAGACGTTTCAATCATAACCATCTTCTCCAATCCTTCCAGGGTCCCCAAAAGACCCGTTAGGGTTACATTGGTTCCAAAAACTACTCCTCTTATAATCATAATTCCCGGGCCGGTCCCGTATGAATCAGACAAAATAGTGCCGTGGAATTACGATGGAGACATCTACTACCATGGTATCAAACAAGATGGGCTGGCCACCGAAGAAATAAGCTCCAAAGAAGAAGACTCTGACATCAGCAATATTGCCGGAACCATTAAGATTACCCGTAGCGGTACAATCTTCTCTCTAGAAATTGCCCCTCCAAAGGCAGTTTTTGGACCCATGGTTGTTCCAAAGGTTACCTCGGTACCAATAATCATATTTGCAAGTGCTCCTACTGGAAAAGATGACACAACCCCTGTTGTTATCCCTACCAACACTCCTACTGCTGAAACTCGAGGGAAAAGTACTCAAGAACAGCCCATCCGGACGAAGGCTCAACCACTAACTATCCCCGAAACCTCCAAGAAGGAAATGGAGGAGATCCTGAGAATAATAAAGAAGATCGACTATGATGTAGTTGAACAGTTGGGACAAACTCCCTCCAAAATCTCCATGCTGGCATTGTTGCTGTGTTCTGAGGCACATGCGAAAGCTCTGGTTAAATTTCTAAAGACAGCCCATGTGCCTCAAGAGACGTCTGCTGACCAATTTCAAGATTGTGTGGCCAGCTTGACAGCTCATAACGGTGTGATCAGTGGGAATGAGAACTGACTGTTTTTGAAATGCTGGTTCGCGTTTGCGTTTGTTATTAAAAGAGAGAAAATACTTAAGAACCTCTACCTACTCAAAAAGGAATTTAATTGTGCAAATGTCCTTTAGACAGCACTATCCTACTATTGAGGAGTAGGTAGCACCGTCATTGGAGTTTTCAGGTCAATTTGATTTTAGGGACGTGTGGTCACTAAAGCAATGGTAGGACGCTTTAGTGGTAATCCTAATGTCTTAGATCATTTTTATCAAGGCGACCATTTCGAGGCAACTTATGATCTTGGGACAAAGGACGACCTCTAAAACATCCTATACTTAATGACCACGTTTGAGGCAACCAAGTGAGGTGTACCCTAAGAGTGGCATGTGCATGTGTCAATTTTTAGTTTATATTATCTTTGTACATGCTATGGTGAGCTACTGTTTAATTTTAAGTTAAGACAGATCTTGTCATACAATCCTAGTTAGCATACATCTAAACAGTTAATATATGTACAGGAATTTAAAGTGCAGGAATTGTAAATCCTACGCTATTATAAGGCTTTCGGGGAGGGGGATTATTTACATGTCCAAAATTGGGGAATAAAAGTAATAAAGTAAAAGTTTAAGCTATTACAAACCGGTAGGCAGTTACAATAAAATAAACGCGCGAATCTGAAAATAAACTCTAAAATTCTAAGAATAAAATCTTTTTTTTGTTGTTTTATTTTATTTTGGGAAAAATAATCTAAATCTATTTAATTTTAGTTTTGGAAAAATGTTAAGATAATTAAAGGTTAATTAACAAAGTTAATTTAATAGAAAAAGAACTAGCCTAATGTTTTTGTGGTTTTTTGATTTTAATGTTAATTAAAAGGAAGTCTATGAAAACAAAAATAAAATTCAAGGGGAATCCTTCGATCCAAGGAGAAAACGGGAGTTTCGACCCAGGGAGAGCAATAGAAGCTTCGATCCAGAGGGGGTCAGGGTCCTTTCGATTGGGCCAAACAGCAAGGCGTGAGTAGCCTTCGATCCATGGAAGAGGATTGTCTTTTGATCATGGAGGTCATGGCTTTCGATCCAGGAATGAGATGCCTCCTTCGATCTAGCATGCTAATGGGTTCGATCCAGAGAAGGTGTCTCCTTCGATCTGGGATGCTATACCTATAAAAGTATGTTAGCGAAATGAACACAGGGGCCTGGGTATTGAACCCCAGGCCCTTTGATCATGCGCTTGCTGGGTCCCTTCAGGCTATGTCTGCAGCAAGTGTTAGCAAACGAAAAACATGACCTGGGTTCCAAACCCAGGCCTTTCGATCCTGTCTAGGATGGAAAATCAGAGGTAACAACAAGTATGAATGTATTATGCAAATATGAGGTTGGATAATTTACCCTTTCTTACCAGAAGATTGGACTTCGATTTGGACGCTTCCTAGATGTAGGCACCTTCGATCTGGGATTTCTGGGGCGTGGATGCTTTTGTTGAAGGATTGCTTTAGCACAGCCTGTGGTGGGTAGCGTCTCCCCAATGCTTCTCCCTGTATATTTTTCGTCCTCCTCTTGTAGAGTTTTTGTGTGTGTTTCGTGGTATATTTTCGTGTGTGCTCCTGTAGAGTTTCTGTGTATTGGATATGATTTTCGTGTCTATGTTTTTATTTTGATTTTTCGTCTGATTTTCCGTGATTTTTCGTGTGTTGGCCTCTGTATTTATAGGGGTGTGAGGGTGCAGTAATGGCAAGAGACAGCATTTAACCAGGCCATTAAAGCCACGAGACAAGAATCAAACACATTAAATAATTTCCTTTTTTTGAAATGTCCGTGTCTCCTGGATGAACCTGGACGCTTTTGGATTTCTAATGCCTTCAGGCCCTGTTCTTCGATTGGCCTTGAGTGGCCTCCTTCCAATGGATTTCTCATGTACCTTTCGAATGAGCCTTCTGAATGCTTCTTCGAATGGTCTTGAGTTGTTTCCTTCGAATGGACTTCCCATGTATCTTTCGAATGGGCCTTCTGAATGCTTCTTCGAATGGCCCTTATCCAAAGATCAATCGAAGGGTACCAATTAAAAATTCCAATCGAAAGGCTTTGTTAACAGGCCAATCGAAAGGTTATGTTTCATGCTAATCGAAGTGCTTGTTCATGCCAATCGAAATGCTCCTTCAGAACACCAATCGAAGTGTCTTTCAGAATGCCAATCTTCAGAATGCCAATCGAAAGGCTCCTTCAAAATACCAATCGAAGGGTCTTTCAGAATTCCAATCAAAGTGCTCCTTCAGAAGGCCAATCGAAGGGTCTTTCAGAATGCCAATCGAAGTGCTCCTTCAGAATGTCAATCGAAATGCTCCTTCAGAGTGCCAATCGAAGGGTCTTTCAGAATGCCAATTGAAATGTACTTAAAGCAACACTCAAAAAATTTCTTTTTCCTTAGGCAAGAGTTTGTGATCAAGCATGCCGGGGGAAGACTTTGGAAAACATGAGAGGGAAAATTTTGGGGTGCAACAGTTTCCCCTGTTCAATTTTCTTAAACCTGAGGATATAGATTGTCTTTCGAGCCTTTCGTGATCCGAGGGTGGAAGATAATTGAACACTAGAGTGCCCAGAAATTTGCACTCGCATGGTGTAGTATCAGCATTGTGACGTCGGGAATGGGCTTACAGATGCCATTTGGAGAGATGATAGGAGGATGGGCTTAAAGATGCCATCTGCAGGAGTGATGGATAGTCATTGGAGATGGGCTTAAAGATGCCATCCAGGGGAGATTGCTGGACTGTATTTGAATGAGTGACAGAATTACATCTGAATCTGGATCATATCTGGACTGTTATTTGAAGGTCTCTGATTGCCTATCATTAACTGGAAGAAATAAATCTAACTAGAGGAGGTCTTTTTTGATAATGACGTGTGATGAAGGAATCTGAGACGATTGCTACTCCAAACAGATGATGAAGGAATCTGATACGATTGCTACTTCAAACAGATGATGAAGGAATCTGAGACGATTACTACCTCAGCAAGATGATGAAATAATTTTGGACGATTACTACCTCAGCAGGATGATGAAGGAATCTTGGACGACTACTACAACAGCAGGATGATGAAGGAATCTTGGACGATTACTACCTCAGCGGGATGATGAAGGAACCTTGGACGATTACTACCTCAGCAGGATGATGAAGGAATCTTGGATGACTTCTACCTCATCAGGAATGGTGAAGGAATCTTGGACGATTACTACCTCAGCGGGATGATGAAGGAATCTTGGACGATTACTACCTCAGCGGGATGATGAAGGAATCTTGGATGACTTCTACCTCAGCAGGAATGGTGAAGGAATCTTGGATGATTACTACCTCAGTGGGATGATGAAGGAATCTTGGACGATTACTACCTCAGCGGGATGATGAAGGAATCTTGAATGATTACTACCTCATCATGATGGTGAAGGAATCTTTGACGACTGCTACCTCAGCGGGATGATGAAGGAATCTTGGATGATTACTACCTCAGCAGGATGATGAAGGAATCTTGGACGATTACTACCTCAGCAAGGTGATGAAGGAATCTTGGATGATTGCTACCTCAGCAGGATGATGAAGGAATCTTGGACGATTACTACCTCAGCAGGATGATGAAGGAATCTTGGACGATTACTACCTCAGCAAGGTGATGAAGGAATCTTGGACGATTGCTACCTCAGCAGGATGATGAAGGAATCTTTGACGACTGCTACTCCAAAAGGATGATGAAGGAATCTTGGACGATTACTACCTCAACGGGATGGTGAAGGAATCTTGGACGATTACTACCTCAGCAGGATGATGAAGGAATCTTGGACGATTACTACCTCAACGGGATGATGAAGGAATCTATGACGACTGCTACTCCAAAAGGTAATGACTTTTATCTGTCGATCGATCTTTCCTGAAAAGGTAAAGAGTTAGTTGTATGCAATGTCATAATGTATGCATTGTGTAATGATGTTCTCAAAATAAATGAGATTTATGTCATATGCATTTTGTATGCACATGTTATGAATGTTGTTGAAGTGTAATTTTGTCTTGGAGAATAAATTCTTGACAAGTGTTGGGGAGTTATTAAATCCCAGACTGCTGTTGAAGAGTATGTGCGTCTTCAAACTTTGCTTAGAATGTTTCCACTGAGGATCCTCGTTTTGTTGAGGAGAACTTCGTTGGGGAAGTTGTGAACTCTATGGAGAGTATTGATTCATTCTTGGGGAACAAGTTCAGGAGTCTCGGTTGTCCGTTGCTCTACTGGGGAGTCAGAGTTAAACTGACATCTGGTCGGGTCCAGGTTTCACAGTAACTTGCTGGGGATTGTAGAGTAGTCTATTGGGGAAGAGGAGTTGTGGTCCTTTGATTTGTAGTAGTCAGAGAGGCAAACTCAAGCTGGGGAATCCTGGTGCTGTTGGAGAAATAAACCATGTCGTCGGTCTGCTAGAGAGGTGACATCTTCGTTGGGGGAAGTCCTCGAGGATTCTTGAGGTTGATTCAGCTGGGGAAAGGTTTTCAGAGATTAAACCCTTGCTGGGAGTCATCCTATGAGAAGGATTTTAGGGAGATATGTCATTGCCCCTAGTAGCAAGTGTTTGTGACACTGCCAAAAAATGTTTAATTGTACGTAACCCTTCGCTGAGATTGATGTTCAATGCCCCAAGTGACGGAGATGGAGACTTGCCCCTGGTTACTCTGCATTTCTTCAGAGATTTCTTGAAATCTTGACTGGACTGCCCCAGGTGATGGACAATGATCATGCCATGCCCCTTGATTGGAAGGAGATTTGTCAATGGAAGTGTCATCCTTTTTGAAGTGATTTTGTTCACTGAGAGGGCTTTCATTCATCGGATATTCATTGTGTGAATTTCTCCGCTGTCAAACAAATAGCCAAATGCAAACAGTGATATTCAAATAATGCAAAGTTTATGCTTGTCTCGAAGTTTTGAAAAATGCGTTTTTTAGCAGAAAACTTTTTTTATAAGACAAATTCAACACAAGATTTAGGACTAAGCCTTACAGGAGTCAGGATACATTTTGTAACAGTATGCTTTCGAACTAACCCATGCTTCAGTTAGGACTTTTGAAGGGTTGTAACGTGGCTTGGTTCACGGTTTAAGAAACAAAGGATAAAGGCTCAAAGTATATTTGTACCCACCCGCTCTTCGTGATGTTCTTCAATCCTAAACTCAGTTAATTGTGCATTTGAACTCTAAATTAGTCTGGAATGACGTTTTTGGTGATGGTTCACACAAGTTGAATTTTTGAAGGCAGTCATTTTTGCAAAAATTTTCATGTTGTCGAGGATTTGTAATGACCTCGTTCTTTTGATTTGTTATCCCTAATTTTTTCCTGACTGTTCCTGTTTTCGAGATTACAGTCAGCGGGATGCCCCGGCTTTCTTAAACCTCCTTTATAGGTTTTGGCTCAGTGGGCTTTTTTTTTTGAGAGATTGACTGCCTATGAGATAAGGAACCACCACTGTCTTTTGATTCTAGAGGAATGCTTTTGATGTCGTTCGTTGTATTATGAACTGAGAGTTTTGTGACTTCAATGCATATCTTTTGAATTAACTGAGAGACTACCCTGCCCCAGGTTTAAATCAAAGGTTTCAATTTGTTTAAAAAACAGAAAACTTCTACTTCTTTGGCTCGAAGGGGTTGACTAGGGATTATCTTCTTTATAACTCCAGTGTTTAGGATTTGAAAGAAATGCATGTACATCGTTAGCAAGGTCTGTCCAAAAGCATATTGTATGAGATTATGGCATTGTTTCGTTATCCTCCCTCTAAAGGCTTGTAACTTTTAGCAAGAGTTGAATGTCATAAAGTGAGTAAAAAGCATAGTAATTAAAATGATGAATTCAAGACAAACATATGCAATGCATTTAGTGAAACAGAGTTTGACATTAATAGATAATTGTTTGAATAACAAAAGAAATTACAACTTGAAAATTCAAATGAAACAAAGACCCTCTCTTGTCAGAACTTGTCACTTCAAATGGTGAACCTTGGAGGGATGGTAGAAGAACTCAGCCTGACCATCTTGTGTGAATTCCAAAGCTCCTTCGTTAATCAAGTCTTGAACTTTGTTTTTCAATGCCCAACAGCCATCGGTATCATGCCCCAGGCTGTTGGAATGGTATGCACACCTTGCATCAAGATTGTACTTTAGGGAGGTTATGTTGGGATTCTTAGGAGGGTCCCTTAACTTCACCAGATTCAACCTCAACAGGTGTTGTAAAGCTTGAGACAACGACATGTTGAGCTCGGTAAATTGCCTTCTGGGCTTACTCTGATCAACCCGTTGTTCTTGGCGAGGTTGTTGTTGGACCCTTGAGGTAGTAGCAACTTGGAGAGGTCCATTCTTCACCATACCAAACTCTTGTCTTCTTGGAGGCTGATTAATGATTTGATCCCCAGCCTTGACCGTTTGCTTCATGTTGTTGTATCTATCTTGATGAAGCTGGTGGATCATGGTTCTCAACTCTTCTTGTTCCCGAGCTAAGCCTTGGATAAGAGCCATCTGCCCCAGCATTTGGGTTCTCATTGCATCTACCTCAGCTTGCAGATGTTTCAGCCGTTCGTCCTTATTATCTTCAGGACTTTTCTTGACCAAACTCCCCATGAGGAGTGTTCTCAACTCTTCCTGCCCCTTGGATAGGTTTAGGAAGATTTCCCTGAACTGAGTCTCCCGGTTGTCTTGTTGGAAAGCCATTGCTGAAATAAACAGCGAGAACATGAGAGACCTGTACTGGAAGACCTGTTATGCAATGATATGTATGATATATATATATATGCAATGTTTTCAAGGATCTCGCGGGGTAAACAAGAAGCTTGTTAGAATTTGAATCTCGTAGCTTTGATTGAAGGAACTTCATGTTGCTGAGAGTCCTTCTTCGAGAGTCAAGCTCACCATATCGAGTGGGTCATAGCCCACTGACTCAAGTTATCGCGCTTGGATTTCTAGACAACTTTGGCTAGAGGAAAATAAATCCCCTTTGCCCCTTGCTATCCATTTGATTTACCATAACCTGCATCACAGACCCTTGAGATCCTTGAAATGGTTAAGGAAATGTTAAGGCATGATGTTATGATGTATATGTTATGCGTTTAAGCAAAAAGTGTGAGGTGATGTGATTAAGCCCTGTAATAAATCCAGATTATTGGATAAGGACTGTAAACAAAACCTGCAAGGAACTCATGTTGTCAGATAACAAGAATGTGCAAGTAGTTCAAGTTTGAAGGCACACAAGTCACACAAAGAGCCCTTAGATTTCAGGCTAGCATGGAGTTTAGGCATTACCCTCTTTCAGTTTAGTTGGTTTAAACCTGTCCTAAAAATAGTAACCAGGTTCTAGAGGATCTCAATATCACTGACTACCCTTGATAGGTCATAATTCCAGCTTAGCAACCTTTTCTTGCGGCCGGAACCATCGCGAGAGTTTAGTCTCAATGAGTGTAGCATACTGCTACTGTTCTATGGCCAAGTTGGTCAATTTAAGGTTCTAAGGTCAGTTGGTGCTTAATGACTCCTCAGAAGACCCATATTCTCCTCGTTTCAACACAAGGGATATCGGTACAGACTAAGGTGCCACACCAATGTAGCTACTGCTTCATCCATGTCGGTCTACGCCGGACAGATCCCTCACAGTTTATTGCTACTTACCTAAAAAGGGCACCCCCAGATCCGGGTTAGGATCTATAGAACTCCGATGCAAGCCCACAAAATTAAAAGCATACAAAGTAATACAATTGAAAACACAAGTGATCTAATCCCAAGGTATACCTCACTTATTAGTCCCCAACAGAGTCGCCAGTTCTGTGATCGGTGGGAACGAGAACTGACTGTTTTTAGAATGCTGGTTCGCGTTTGCGTTTATTTTTAAAAGAGAGCAAGTACTTAAGAACCTCTACCTACTCAAAAAGGAATTTAATTGTGCAAATGTCCTTTAGACAGTACTATCCTACTATTAAGGAGTAGGTAGCACCGTCGTTGGAGTTTTCGGGTCAATTCGATTTTAGGGACGTGTGGTCACTAAAGCAACGTTAGGACGCTTTAGTTGTAATCCTAATATCTTAGATCATTTTTATCGAGGCGACCATTTCGAGGCAACTTATGATCTTGGGACAAAGGATGACCTCTAAAACATCCTATACTTAATGACCACGTTCGAGGCAACCAAGTGAGGTGTATCCTAAGAGTGGCATGTGCATGTGTCAATTTGGAGCTACTGTTTGATTTTAAGTTAAGACAGATCTTGTCATACAATCCTAGTTAGCATACATCTAAACAGTTAATATATGTACAGGAATTTAAAGTTCGGGAATTGTAAATCCTACGCTATTACAAGGCTTTCGGGGAGGGGGATTATTTACATGTCCAAAATTGGGGAATAAAAGCAATAAAGTAAAAGTTTAAGCTATTACAAACCGGTAGGCAGTTACAATAAAATAAACGCGCGAATCTGAAAATAAACTCTAAAATTCTAAGAATAAAATCTTTTTTTTGTTGTTTTATTTTATTTTGGGAAAAATAATCTAAATCTATTTAATTTTAGTTTTGGAAAAATGTTAAGATAATTAAAGGTTAATTAACAAAGTTAATTTAATAGAAAAAGAACTAGCCTAATGTTTTTGTGGTTTTTTGATTTTAATGTTAATTAAAAGGAAGTCTATGAAAACAAAAATAAAATTCAAGGGGAATCCTTCGATCCAAGGAGAAAATGAGAGTTTCGACCCAGGGAGAGCAATAGAAGCTTCGATCCAGAGGGGGTCAGGGTCCTTTCGATTGAGCCAAACAGCAAGGCGTGAGTAGCCTTCGATCCATGGAAGAGGATTGTCTTTTGATCATGGAGGTCATGGCTTTCGATCCAGGAATGAGATGCCTCATTCGATCTAGCATGCTAATGGGTTCGGTCCAGAGAAGGTGTCTCCTTCGATCTGGGATGCTATACCTGCAAAAGTATGTTAGCAAAATGAACACAGGGGCCTGGGTATTGCACCCCAGGCCCTTCGATCCTGCGCTTGCTGGGTCCCTTCAGGCTATGTCTGCAGCAAGTGTTAGCAAACGAAAAACATGACCTGGGTGCCAAACCCAGGCCTTTCGATCCTGTCTAGGATGACAAATCAGAGGTAACAACAAGTATGAATGTATTATGCAAATATGAGGTTGGATAATTTACCCTTTCTTACCAGCAGATTGGACTTCGATTTGGACGCTTCCTGGATGTAGGTACCTTCGATCTGGGATTTCTAGGGCGTGGATGCTTTTGTTGAAGGATTGCTTTAGCACAGCCTGTGGTGGGTAGCGTCTCCCCAATGCTTCTCCCTGTATATTTTTCGTCCTCCTCTTGTAGAGTTTTTGTGTGTGTTTCGTGGTATATTTTCGTGTGTGCTCCTGCAGAGTTTCTGTGTATTGGATATGATTTTCGTGTCTATGTTTTTCTTTTGATTTTTCGTCTGATTTTCCGTGATTTTTCGTGTGTTGGCCTCTGTATTTATAGGGGTGTGAGGGTGCAGTAATGGCAAGAGATAGCATTTAACCAGGCCATTAAAGCCACGAGACAAGAATCAAACACATTAAATAATTTCCTTTTTTTGAAATGTCTGTGTCTCCTGGATGAACCTGGACGCTTTTGGATTTCGAATGCCTTCAGGCCTTGTTCTTCGATTGGCCTTGAGTGGCCTCCTTCGAATGGATTTCTCATGTACCTTTCGAATGAGCCTTCTGAATGCTTCTTCGAATGGTCTTGAGTTGTTTCCTTCGAATGGACTTCCCATGTATCTTTCGAATGGGCCTTCTGAATGCTTCTTCGAATGGCCCTTGTCCAAAGATCAATCGATGGGTACCAATTAAAAATTCCAATCGAAAGGCTTTGTTAACAGGCCAATCGAAAGGTTCTGTTTCATGCTAATCGAAGTGCTTGTTCATGCCAATCGAAATGCTCCTTCAGAACACCAATCGAAGTGTCTTTCAGAATGCCAATCGAAGTGCTCCTTCAGAATGCCAATCGAAAGGCTCCTTCAGAATACCAATCGAAGGGTCTTTCAGAATGCCAATCAAAGTGCTCCTTCAGAAGGCCAATCGAAAGGTCTTTCAGAATGCCAATCGAAGTGCTCCTTCAGAATGCCAATCGAAATGCTCCTTCAGAGTGCCAATCGAAGGGTCTTTCAGAATGCCAATCGAAATGTACTTAAAGCAACACTCAAAAAATTTCTTTTTCCTTAGGCAAGAGTTTGTGATCAACCATGCAGGGGGAAGACTTTGGAAAACATGAGAGGGCAAATTTTGGGGTGCAACAGACGGCCTAGGCTTCTCTGATGCTGATTTGACACCAAGAGGGAGAAAGCACAACGAGGAATTGCATGTCTCTGTGGAATGTAGAGGAACAACTCTGGCCCATGTCTTGGTGGACACCAACTCATCTTTGAATGTTTTACCAAAGAAAGCTCTCGACAGACTGGATTGCGAAGGACTGGCGTTGAATTCTAATAACATAGTCGTGAGAGCATTTTATGGATCAAAGAGGATGGTCCACGGGGAGGTGGACATCCCCATAAAGGTGGGGACTCAGACTTTTAACTCAACTTTCTATGTAATGGACATCTGCCCCTCTTACTCCTGTCTTCTAGGATGGCCCTGGATCCATAATGCCGATGTTGTCACCTCTACACTACACCAGATGCTGAAATACCCGATCCATTGAAAGATTATCACTATCCACAGAGAGGAAGAGTATATGATTAGCCACCTCAATTCTTTCCGGCATGTAGAATTGGACGGAGAGTTCATTGAAACTCCTTTTCAACATTTTGAAGAAGTCTCCTAAGAGGTAGCAGTAACCAAGACGATATCCCAGATCCCCAAGATCACAAGACCTCTGCTTTGGATGTCATCTCTGAAGGATGCCAAGACAGTAGTAGAGGAAGGAGGATGCACCATCTGGGGGCAACTTCCGGACATTCCATATAAATCTGACAAGTTTGGCTTAGGGTTTACTTCAAGTGCTCAGAAGGCTGTGCGTCGTGCCCGTGCTGGAGGGCCACCTTTGAAGATTAGCAACCGAGAGGTCAATGAAGTGGAAGATGGTGAAGAGGATTGCAGGTTAGAGGATTGGATATTTCCTATTGTCAACGGAGGACTTCGCAATTGGGAAGCTATAGACTTTGTCCCAATAACTTTCATCTCTCAGTAATTTATCTTTTACATTTTTGTTGGACTTGTAATATTCACAAACAATTCGCACATTTAAAACCTTGTGTCTTACCCGAGGCGCAATGGCCCATTTGTAAGGGTTTTTATTTCATCTTCATATGACATTCAATGAATCATGGACGTTTTTCACATACAAACTTTTAGTACTCATTGTTTTTCTTTTACATTTTATTTTTAAAGATGGCTATACCCTTACTCACACCTACACTCACAAATGCAGGTACCCCTCCATTCTGGATCCCATGGGTAACGATACTGTTATGGCCTTTAGTGACTCTGAAGATCTAATCTACCAAGCCGAAGACGAAGGTGAGGAAGATTGTGAAGCACCAGGGGAATTGGTCAGACTACTACAACAAGAGGAAAGAGCTATTCAGCCTCATGAGGAACCGTTGGATACAATCAACTTGGGTAACGAGGATGATAAAAAGGAAATCAAGGTGGGTGCCAATCTAGAGCCGAGTGTCAAGGAGCGTCTGGTTCAGCTGTTGCATGATTATGTTGAGATCTTTTCCTGGTCATATGGACCCTGTTCTTTGATGGGGTATCCAATGCACTTGGTAATGGTATCGGCGCTGTACTCGTATCTCCGGAAGGGTGTCATACTCCTTTTACTGCCAGACTTTGCTTCAATTGTACGAACAACATGGCAGAATACGAAGCATGCATCTTTGGTCTCAAAGTTGCCATAGACTTGGGAATCAAATCTTTAGATGTGTTTGGAGATTCAGCTTTGGTCATCAGTCAAATCAAAGGGGAATGGGACACTAAGTACCCAAACCTTATCCCTTGCAAAGAACATGTTTTGACATTGCTACCACATTTTGAGGAGATTACCTTCGAGCATTTCCCGCAAGAAGAAAATCAGCTAGCAGATGCTCTAGCCACAATGTCATCTATGTTTAAACTTAATTGGGATAACGAAGCTCCCCAGATCACCATCGAACGAATGGATGAACCAACACACTGTCACGAGATTAATACTAAAGAGGTAGTGGACCAGCCTTGGTTTCATGAAGTCAAGAGGTATCTCAAGGCTCAAGAGTATCCGTAAGGAGCTTCAATCAATGATAAAAAGTTCTTAAGGAGATTTTATGCTAAGTTATTCCTTAGTAATGGCATCCTGTACAAACACAATCATGACTCCATTCTGCTTCGGTGTGTGGATAAGGTTGAAGCGAAAAAGATCATGGTTGAATTACATGAAGGTACTTTTGGCACTCACTCCAGTGGCCATACGATGG
The DNA here is from genome assembly GCA_948472305.1 of Vicia faba. Taxonomy (NCBI): domain Eukaryota; kingdom Viridiplantae; phylum Streptophyta; class Magnoliopsida; order Fabales; family Fabaceae; genus Vicia; species Vicia faba. Next base: position 510,215,215 of record OX451736.1, on the reverse strand, counting down.
CAAAGAAAATCTTACGGGAAGCCTATTATTGGTCTACCATGGAAGCAGACTGCTATCAACACTCTCGGACCTGTCATAAGTGTCAAATTTATGCTTACAAGGTGCACGTACCTCCGGTTCCTCTGAATGTCTTGACGGATCCTTGGCCCTTTGCTATATGGGGAATTGATATGATTGGGGAGATCAAGCATACAGCCTCCAATGGACACCGCTTCATCCTAGTAGCCATTGATTATTTTACAAAGTGGGTCGAAGCAGCTTCCTTCGCATCTATTACTAAGAATGTTATTGCCCGCTTCATCAAGCAAAATCTCATTTGCCGGTACGGTATCCCAGAAAGGATCATCACTGACAATGGTACAAATCTTAACAATACTATGGTCACCGCCTTGTGCGAGCAGTTCAAGATTCAGCATCACAATTCTTCCCCCTATTGACCAAAGATGAATGGTGTTGTCGAAGCTGCGAACAAAAATATTAAAAAGATCATACAGAAAATGACAGTCACCTATAAGGACTGGCATGAGATGCTACCATTTTCTCTCCACGGGTATCGTACCACTGCTCGCACATCAACTGGGGCAACACACTATTCTTTGGTTTATGGTATGGAGGTTGTCTTGCCTATTGAGGTTCAGATCCCCTCTTTGAGAATTATGAAGGATGCAGGTTTGAATGAGGACGATTGGATCCAGACTCGACTTGATCAACTGAACTTAATTGATGAAAAGAGACTTACTGTCGTTTGCCATGGTCAGATGTATCAAAAACGGATGATCAAGGATTTCAACAAGAAAGTCAAACGCCAAGTATATCAAGTTGGAGATCGAGTGATCAAACGCATCATCTTGCCATAAAGTGATCCCAGGGGAAAATGGACTCCTACCTATGAAGGACCATTTGTAATCAAAAACATATTCTCCGGTGGGGCAATGATCTTGACCACCATGGATGGTGACGACCTGCCACACCCTCCGAACGCAGACATAGTCAAAAGATACTACGCATAAGAGACCCACTAGGTTGACACACTTAGGCAAAACAAGGGCATCCCTGCAAACCAAAAAGGTTCGGGCAAAAATTAGGGATAAAAAAAAATTGTACACTCGGCAAGTTGAAAACCCGAAAGGGCGACTTGGGCAAAAAAAGGGTTTCTCGGTGGACTGAAAACCCGAAAGGTCGGTCCAGGAAAAAGTTAGGGAATTAAAGCGTATGACTATGTCCTGTAGGATCACTTAACGGACAACCTTTGACTTCCACTGACAAACTCAGAGTTTCTGATCAATTCAATCATCTTCGGACGAAGCAACAAATAGACAAGGTGCTCAGAGATACGAAGGCTATAGCAGAATGGGAACCCCATGGGATTATTACACATAGCTATCTTTCTTTGTATAAATTCTTTTTTGCTTTATGGCACCATTATCTTACTAGGATGTTTGTCTCCTTTGTACAAAATACTTATTCAAAGTCAAATACAAAGATATCTCTTTGAAAGTATAAAAAACTATTTGTCTTTTTCTTTACACTTGTGTTTTATTTGCGAAAACGTCCAATGATTCATTAATGAACATATGCATTTGAACATAATTACTGTTTACAAATAAACAAAATGAGTAAGACAATTACTGATAGGTTGAAAGGACAGAAAAACGTCTCTAGGCTATTCCATAAGAAATCCCCATAGCACGTCGTTTAGATCCCCAGCAGAAAACATTTCAAGCTATTAATCCCCAATAGAAATCATCAGATTTCTCTGGGTTCCCGAGAAAATCTCAAGCAGTACATGGCATTTCCCTCACAACATAATTTACTTCTCTCAGCAAGAGTTCATCAGTACTTCAACCTCGAGACGTTGGAAATTCAACATATCCTCATCAGCGTTCAAGGATTTATTTTCCTCAATCAAACAGCAATACAGCAAATCAGCTTACATGCGCATACATTACATCCATATATCATAAACATTGATAAAACAAATACATTGCATCATACATTTCATGCAGCATAACTTTGTGTTTCAGCTAACATTTTACCCTTTTCAGGATAAGATTAAATAGCTACCATTAACAATATGCAATCGGATACAGTTCAGATACGCTCCAGACACGAATGCCATTCTGATACTCATTCAAGATTTCCAATTCAGATACAGTACGGATACGCTCCAGACGCGGATGCCATTCTGATACTCATTCAAATCCAACTTTCAGATACAGTACGGATACACTCCAGACACGGATGCCATTCTGATGCTCATTCAGATTCAACTTTCAGATACAGTACGGATACGCTCCAGACACAGATTCCATTCTGATACTCATTCAAATCCAACTCTCAGATACAGTACGGATATGCTCTAGACACGGATGCCATTCTGATGCTCATTCAGATTCAACTTTCAAATACAGTACGGATACGCTCCATACATGGATGCCATTCTGTTTCTTATTCAGATTCAACTTCCAGAAACAATATGGATACGCTCCAGACACGGATGCCATTCAGATACTCATTCAAAGTCCAAATCCGGATACAATTCAGATACGCTCTAGACACATACGCCATTATGATACTCGTTCTTTCAGTTTACAACTTATGATTCAACAAACATTCTTGGATGGCATCTACAAGCCCATCTCCAACAAGACTCTATCACTTCTCTAAATGGCATCTTTAAGCCCATTCCCTCAACTACACATCGTCAAGTGCAAATTTCTGGGCACTCTAGTGTCCAATCATCTTTCACCTTCGAGTCACGAATGGTAAAGCTCGCCAATCTAACTCTTCAGGTCTAAGAAGATTGAACATGGGCAGCTGTTGTACCCCAAAATTTTCCCTTTCATTTATCATAACTTTTCTCACAAGATCTCTTTGACTCAAGACTGGATTAGGGTTTGGTCAGCTCAAGACATCTCATCATGCACTGATGACCCAAAATTAGGGCTTGAAATTGCACAAGGATTTTTGGACTATCAATGCTTCATGTGACTTTCAAACATCATTATGGACCCCTAAGATCACTCATGGCAAGTTTCAAGCCTTGAACCACATTTTTTATCAGTCAATTGGACAGTTGACCTAAAAATCAATTGTATTGAGAAAAAGTCAACCATGGCCAATTTACAGTCAAACTTTATAATTTTTGATCCACATCAACATTTTAGACTCATATGTATCATTTGATCAAGTTTGGATCACAATTCCTTAAGAAATTTGATCAAATCATCAAAAGGGCAAAATGGTCAAAATTAGGGTTTTGACTGAGGAAGGGCAATTTCTGATCTTTGACTTAGCAAATGACCAATTGAGTTAAAGCATAATTTCAAGGGTTCATTTGTATCATCTTGACCTAATTTCATGTTTCAAAACATTTCAGTTTCATTGGATTGACAGATGAAATTTGCAGTCAACTGATCAAAAGTCAACTGTACACTGAAAAGTCAAACTTTGACTTTTTGGTCAAAATCAAGTACCAAGGGTCACAATTAATCAAGACATTTCAAAATGTGAAGCTTGGTCATCAAGAAATCAAGGATTGAAAGTTAGAGTTTAAAATTGAAAATTTTCTTAACTTAGAAATTTTTCTAAGTATAGAAAATTTCTTATTTTTTCTCAACTTTAGGCCATTTTTTCGCCATGATACAAAATGATTCAAAGAAAGTTCCCAACATGAAAATTGTAGACCTCCATGAAATATACAACTTTTCCTCACAAACTTTTCCATAAAGATGCTTGGATCTCAAGATATAAATTTATGAATACATACTCATGAACTAAATAACTTAGTAAATTTTTTGCCCTAATTTATGCAGGTTTTGGACCCAACTTCATGGCAATGTTTCACCTAGTTCCAAGAGGAGTATTGAAATGCATTTCAAAGATGAGTTATATAGCACATTGCAAGCTTTCCAAAATATCCAAGAACTCCTCAAGATCATTTTTGAGTAGGGAGAATCGAAGAGATGAAGTTGGCAATTTCTCACTTTTGATTCAAGCCATTTAATGAAGAACAAAGTTCCAATTAGTACCTATGCTGCCTAATCCATGCTTTACAGGTCTCAAACATGTTTCTTACTCCTTAATTTAATGCTTACTCAGTTTACAAAGCTTTGATCCAAGCCTTAGAGCCATTACCCAAGTTGTAATTCCATAAATAGCATAAAGTGGCCATTGGCATTTTGAAAAAGCTCCACTTTTGCAAACTTTACAATCTTGAGCATTAAACCTGTCTCCTTTGCACATACAAGTACCACATACCTAAGGCAACTTGTATAGAACAAATACCAACCCTAAGCAAGCCATTACAAGCAGGTAAGGCCTTGTCCCTTCACTTTGCTTCAAAAGCAAGAAAGTGTGCAAAAAGGTGGGAACTTACAAATCTGTTGGAGAGCTGACTTTAAACTAATTCCGCACTAATATACAAACACATTGCAACATAACACACGATCACTAAAAGCATGAAACACTCCCAGACTTCCTTTCACCAAAAATTGTCAAAACTTGCAATTTCTTGCATAAGCATAGCAATCTCTCATTTGGCTCGTGTGTTTCAAGTCTTAACCATCAAAACACCTTACCTACTTGATATCTAACTGATCCATACCCTCATCCATGTACTGTAACTCTTTCTCTATCATCTTCCATTTTTGTTTTCAAAGCTTGCAGGTTGACTTGGATAGAGAGTTCCAGGCACTTCCAGGGCAAGGCAAGGATTGAAACACACTCAGGGAGGTTCAAGCAAGCTCAAGCAATCATTAGGCCTTCATAAAACTCACTCCAACTCCATTCATGATTTCAACTGAAAGAGATAAAAATCTCAACTTCTATCTCTTCATACAGGCATCCATTAGCCATAATTTGTGAATAAACAATGTAGACCTCATTGCAACGAAGTTGTACATATACATATCTTGCATTTATTTGGCCTGAGTTGAGAGAATTTTGAACTTGAAGTTCCTGGAAAAATTAGGTTTAAATTTAGGGCTTTTAAAATTCATTATGATCTTTGATTGTTAGCTTACATGATTTATATGGTTAGAATCGTGAGATAAAATGCTACAACATTCATGTTATGAGTTTTCATTTTCATGGAAGAATGAGAAAGTTACAGAGCATCTGGCTGGCTAGAGGAAGAAGACGAAGTACAGGTCAAGGGCTTTGTTTGTGTTATGTTATTTTTGTTTCACATTAATCAACGGATGTATAGCCACCCCAGTGGCAAGGTAGCGCGCTGGTGAGACCCGTGTCCTGAGTTCGAACATTGGCGCTATCTTTTGCTTTTTTCACATTTTTTCCATTTTCAGTTTTGGCTTGTTTTTGCAGGAATTGGGCCTCCACGCTGGGCTTAGTTTTTTTTTCTAACATTCACCATCTGATTGATCAGTATACCCCCCTGGCCCAACTATTTCCATACATTTTTATTTATTTATTTTTGTTTTCATTTTTGTTTATTAATATTTTCTTTAATACATAAAAATCCTAAAAAATATAAACATGATAATATTGCATTTTATTTTATTTTATTTTACTTTTCACATAAAAAATATATTTTATCTTCAATATATATTAATTATTTTTCTTAATAAACTTGTAAATATAAATAAAGTAGATTTAGTTTAATTTGTTTTATTTCATATTTGTAAATATTTATTTTTACATGTAAAAAACTAAATACTTCCTTACAATATTATTTATTATTTTTGGATACAAAAATACACAATAATAGTATATACAAGAACTTTATTTTCTTTCAAAAAGAAATTAGGGTTAAACCTTTTTTAATAATTAATTTATTTTCCTCATATTTTTAGGATTAGGGTAAAAAATTTCTTTTCACATAAAAAAGCAAAACAAAATCTTTTTTCATGTACATAACATTGCATATTTAAATATTGTATATTGTTTACTCTAATATTCGTACAAATTTGATTTGGTTGTAATAATTTGTTTAGATTTACATTCTTGCAAATCCCCATTCAAATTTGTATTTCCCCCTCCCCACAAAGTTGTTGTAATAGCTTAGTAATCTTTACATTACGCAATTTACCGCTTTACACGCCATGTTAGTAATTAGGGTTTGTATGGAAAGATCAAAACAAAGCAAATAGAGAAAACCTAATCCAAGACAAAACCAAGCATGAATATAACACACTTGCACACAAGCATCCTTAGGGTTTCTCCATTTGGTTGCCTGTTCTTTTATTTCTTTAGGCGAAGTATTTCTTGACTGCGTCAGCATTCATGGGACGTGGGAACTCCTCGCCATCCATAGTTTCAAGAATTAATGCACCACTAGAGAAGGCTTTCTTGACAACATACGGGCCTTCAAAATTGGGAGTCCACTTGCCCCTAGAATCAGTGTTGAAAGACATGATCTTCCTGAGCACGAGGTTGCCTTCTCTGAATTCACAAGTGTGATCGGTGGATCTGGAACTGACTGTTTAACGCTGGTTCGCGAAATGTCGCGGAAGCAAGAGTTGCCACAGTCTTTTATGTTCTCCAATATGGAAAGGACAAAAGCATAGAAAAATTCCTTATTGAGATTAGTTCTCGGTTCGGGAGGTAGATTTATAGAAAGGGAAGGTGTTAGCACCCTTTCTATCCATGGTTATCCATGGGCTCTTAGATACTTGCTCATTTGTGTTTTCAAAGTGTTTGTTTGCTTTTCAAGGTGAGTGGGTTTGAAAAAGTTTCGTTTAAAATTTCAGTTTGACTCTTGTATCAGTCCTCAAGAGTGTTTGAAAAGTTGTTTTGAAAGCTTTTTGCAAAGTGTCGGTGTGAAAAGGAGTTTTTGATTTGTTTTGAATTAGAGCAAGTATCTATGAGTCATCTACCTACCCTAAGGAATTATGTTGTGTAAATATCCTTAAGGTAGTGCCATCCCACCATTGAGAGGTAGGTAGCACCACCGTTGGAGGTGTTCGGGTCAATTCGAGTTTGTAGGGACAGTGTGGTCACCAGAGCAACAGTAGGATACCTTAGAAGCCACCCTTATGCCATTGATCTTTTTATTCCGAGGCTACCATTCCGAGGCAACTTATTCGAGGCAACTAGATCAATGGAACATAAGGACTCACTAAGACGTCCTGTACTCGACGACCACGTTTCGAGGGGCAAGGCAACAATGTGATCACCAGAGCAACAGTAGGACACCTTAGAAGCTACCCTTATGCCATGTTCATGGACATAAGGACTTACTAAGACGTCCTGTACTCGACGACCGCGTTTCGAGTGGCAAGGCAACAGTGAGGCGTACCCTAAGAGTGGTGTGTGAATTGTGTGTCATTTTCAGTTATTATTTGTCTTGTCATGCATTGGGTGAGCTACGCTTTGATTTTATTTGGGCATTCATTCTTTCATGTGATTAGCAGTTAAAAGGGTGCGAAAAATAAAAATGCGGAAAATAAAGGTCCTACGCTATTACAAGGCGCGGGTCTACATCGCCAAATTTTACAAAGACCCGTTTTAAGTAAATAAGTGCGGAAAATAAAAAAAACAGTAAAAGGTCCTATTTACTATTACATATCCGGAGCAATTACATAATAATCAAATAAAGTAAAATGCGCGCGAACAAGTTAATCAAGAATGTCTAAGGGTGTTGACCCTTTTAAGAAAAGAAATTAATTTTGTTGTCCTTTTTTGATAATTAAGTGAAATTAAAAACTAATTAATTATTTTAATTAAAAGAAAATATTTTTGTATTTTATGTTTTTTTATGAAATAAAATAGAAAAAAGAAAGAAATAAAATTCTAGGTTAACCTAAATCTAAATCTATTTTAATCATTAAAAAGAATGTTAAAATGGCCTAATTAAAAACTAATTTATTTGAGATTTATTTACAAAAATAATAATAATAATACAAAAAAATATTAGTTCAATTTTGGTTTTTTATGAAACTTTTCTCTCGTAAAAATAACCCTGCTTTTCTATTTTCAATATCAAACACCATATAACTTTCATATCAATATTGTCAAGAAAACTCAAGAACGAAAAAAAATACCAGATGGTCAGGTGGTGGATCTCGCACACTTAGAGGTGTGATGTTCGTCAGATCTGGCCGGTTTCCTGCTAAATCTGCAGTGGTGGTGGCGGATACGACCAATCTCGTCGGTTGCAGGTTGGCCTCCGATCGACTTTGTGTTGGAATCGACAGTGATGTTGAATCATCGTGTAGCGGAAACGAAGGCTGCAACGGAGGAGATCATAGGGTCTGAGCGGCAGCGCTAACAGAGTCGGAGTGAGGTTGAGTTCGTGGTTGCGGTGCAGATGTGTGTTGTAGCGGATCGTGGAGCTCAAAGTCGCACCGGTGCGGCGGCTGAATTGGTTATTCGCGGCGGTGGGGTTTGAGCGGTGACAAACCTTCTTCTTCTCTGTTTTCGATTCCTTCTTTTCTTATGCTCACGAAGGTGGATTTTGCTTTCACACCACAAAACTCATGCTCGTAAAGTGTTCGATCAATATTCTCTAAGAAACATGGTTCTGTTTTTTAGATTTGCATTGTGTTGTTTGTGAGAATGTTAGTTTTTGTAATTTGCAGGTAGTGACTTGTGTTAGCGTGATGAGTATGGTTTTGAGATGATAACGGTTTATGAATTTTTCTTAGAGGTTGAATGACTTTGGATGGTGAATAGGTTATGAATTTGTGAGGAATTTAGTTTATGGTTGGGTTCTGTTAATGGAGGTTTGTTTGAAGAACTTGTAAAGTTGATATTATGATATGGTTTTTCTTTTGCGGTGAAAATTGATGAGAGAAAAAAATTTGTATTTTGGTTGTTGGTTTGTATGGCTCTCCAGGTCGTGTTATTGCTTCCTTGTGATTAGGTTTCTCTTTGCATATGTATGAGGAATGAATTAGGTCAAAAACAAAGCCCAAAATCCATTTGAATCAATGTTTCCATATTTGATTTTTCAAGCATTTTTTCAATCTTTTTGTCATCAAAACATTGCCAATCATGGGAGATTCTTTCCCTTTTTGATGTGCACGAAATCTTGAGTGAATAAAGAGTGCAAATGCTGCACAAAAAGATTCCAAAACATTTGTTTAGTATTTTTCTCATATTTAATTTTAATTAAATGAATTAATAGATTTAAAAAATTCAATTAATAAATTAAAAATAATAAAATAACTCCCCTTTGGTTAAATGGGTCGTGCATAGCTTTTGGGTGATGATTCTTGGAAGAAATTGAGGCCCATTAGCAATTTTGAGGCATTTGAAGCAAAGTTGACTTTTCAAAATTCCCAAAAATTTCCCAACTTACACAAGGCATATCTTGCTCAATTTTTAAGATTTTATCATGTTCTTGGACATTTTGGAAAGGTCTTGAAGTCCTCTTACCAATGCCTTTGGTCCTATGTCATTTTGATTTACCAATCTCAAGTTATGGTCTTTGACTTGAAGTGCCTTTTTGTTGACTTTTGAAAATGACCTATAATGTTGAGATTGATAACTTTTTGTGAGAGCCTTTCTTGGACTTAAAGTGTGAATATGAGTTGTAGGAAATGTCATTCTCTTCAAAATGAGCTTTGGATGGAATTTTTCTGATAAACCATGTGGAAGTTATGCCTTGGTCAATTTGCAGTTGACTTTTTTCAATTGTCCAAAAATAGAAACTTTTGCATCTTGAGACTTTTTGAGCCATGCCTTAAGAATCATGATCAAGAATTGATCAAATGATTTTTGTGGCTTCAAAATAAGATGTTGACCAAAAATTTGGACTTTTGACTGTCAAATGACCATTTTACCCCTACAGTTGACTATTGAGCAATTAGGGTTTTTGACTGTGCAATTTCGTGCTGTAAGTCTTGAAACTTGACATAAGGATGTTTGACAATGTTTACAGGCATGTGGGACTTGTTTTGACCCTTGAAAACTTCAATTTCTTTGCCAGAACCAAAACCCTAATTTTTGACTGTTAGGAGGCAATTGGACTGTGCAACCCTTGGGAGATTTTGAAGCATGCTCTTTGCAAATCTTGAAGAATATGGGAGGGCAAATTTTGGGGTGCAACAACAAGGTTTGACCTTTTTATCAAATGCTTTCTTCATTCTTTTCTGATATAACTGCCTGTGACATAAAGTTGTCATCCTCTTCTCTTCAATCAAATTCAATTGGTCAAACTTGTTCTGGACCCATTCAGCCTCTGTCAACTTGGCTTCCATTATCACACGCAACGAGGGAATCTCTACCTCGACCGGGAGTACAACTTTCATTCCATACACTAGGGGAAATGGGGTTGCTGCTGTTGAAGTGCGAACAGATGTTCGATATCCATGCAGAGCAAAAGGGAGCATTTCATGCCAATCCTTATAAGTGACAACCATTTTCTGGATAATTCTCTTGATATTCTTATTAGCAGCTTCAACAGCCCCATTCATCTTTGGCCTGTACGGAGATTAATTATGATGGACAATCTTGAATTCTTCACACAGTTCAGTCATTATCTTGTTGTTCAAATTCGAGCCATTGTCTTGTTTTTTATGAAACGCAAAACCACCTGTTTGGTAACATTGGCATATGAAGCATCCTCTACCCATTTGGTAAAGTAGTCAATTGCTACCAAGATGAAACAGTGTCCATTCGAAGCTTTGGGTTCTATCATCCCAATCATGTCAATACCCCACATAGAGAAAGGCCATGGGGAGGAAATCACATTGAGAAGTGTCGGAGGCACATGGATCTTATCTGCATAAATCTGGCATTTATGGCACTTCTTTGCAAATTTGTAACAATCAGATTCCATTGTTAACCAATAATAACCTGCCCTTAGCATCTTTTTAGCCATCGAATGTCCATTAGCATGAGTGCCAAATGAACCTACATGGATCTCATGCATCAACATGTTTGCTTCGTGTCTATCTACGCATCTGAGCAAGACCATGTCATAATTTCTCTTGTATAACACATTTTCACTGAGGAAGAAACTGCCTGCCAATCTTCTCAGTGTCTTTCTATCTTTCTTCGACGCACCAAACGGGTATTCCTGAGTCTGAAGAAAATGTTTGATATCATAATACCAAGGTTTTTCATCTGCTACCTCCTCTATCGCAAACACATGAGCGGGCTTATCTAGCCGTCGAACTGTAATTCAGGGTATATCATTCCAAGCATTTACTTGGTACATGGAAGCCAGAGTTGCCAGAGCATCCGCCATTTGATTTTCATCCCTAGGAATGTGATGGAATTTAAATTTATTGAAGAAGGGTAGTAATCTTCTAGCATAATCTTTGTAAGGGATTAAGCCAGGGTGACGAGTGTCCTCTTCTCCTTTAATCTGATTTATTACCAAAGCTGAATCTCCATACACATCTAGAATCTTGATTCTGAGATTAATAGCTTCCTCAAGACCCATGATGCAAGCCTCATATTCTGCCATATTATTAGTGCAATCAAATGTTAACCTCGTTGTGATACGGTGGGAGAACTGACTTGGGATTTTGCGTTTGTGTTTACAAATGTTTCGGTTTAGCAAGAGTCGCCACCGACTTTTTATTTTATCCTAAGGAAAGGTCAAAAATCACAGGAAAGACCTTTGAGATGTTTTCTTGGGTTAGGGGAGTAGATTATAGAAAGGGAAGGTATTAGCACCCTTTCTATCCATGGTTATCCATGGGCTCTTAGTTACTTGCTTAGATCACTTGCTTTGCTTTTCAATTGTTTAAAATGGTGCTTTGTGTGTGTGGTTTTGAAAAATGCCTTGAAAAAGATGTCTTGTCTAGGCAACCTTTGTAATGATTCTTGTTTGAATATATACAAAGGTGTGTGTCTTTTTGAAAAGATATTCCAATATTTTGAAAGTGGTTTTGAAATTATGTTGTGAAGTGTGTTTGAAAATGGCAAGGATGTTTTGCAAGGTTTTGATCAAGTAACTAAGAGTTGTCTACCCTATTTTACTCAAAGATCTTTCTTATGTTTTTAACCCTTTTAACAGTGTTGTTTCACCATTGTATTTGGTGAATAACCTTGTGTTGGGATGTTAAACGGGACAGGCGCGGGTCATCGTATAGACCATGTGTTGGCTCCTAAATTCGACACCCTTGTTTGTTATCAATATAGACCATTAATTATGAGTTTGAAGAGTTTCCAGGTTTCGACCAGCTGATCCTGTCGAATGCTCATCAGAAAATGGCAAGGTACTTAGAGAGTTTCTTTTAAGTGGGAATCTTGTTACCTTCGACGTCGAAGGAACTTCTCGACAAAGGTATCTGATGCCCAGGGTGGAACGGTTTGAGATTCGAGTGTTTGGAGGGAAAACAGTTCCCAGCAGTTACCAAACGCAACGTGCCAAGATCAGGAGCGTCGAATGTTATGAGCGTGCCATGTGGCGTCATCTCAAAGCGACGTAACTGCCCAACGGTTACTTAAGATGTGTTTTAGTATAAATACTAGTTGTTCACATATTTTTCGCGTGTGTTCATCATTATATACAAGTCACTCATCTAGATTCAAGTACCCAGTGTGAGCGAAAGAATTGTTGAGAATGTATGTGTGAAACACCATTTAAATTAATCAAAGTCTTTTATATTCAAGCACTTTATTGCCTTTCATTTACTCATCTCCTTCGAAGCCTTTTATCTAACGCTTTCATTTATTCTATCAAGCTTTTCTTCATGCAATTTACATAAAGTGTCTTTACTTTACTGGCATTAATCATCATTAGATTTAGTCAAACCCCAGAAAATCAACTATGTCTTAGGATCAATCTGATCGATCCTGCGAGTCACCAAATAAGTAACCTTTTGGAAGATCAGCGGTTGTTTACCAATTTCCACGGTAAACAAATTGGCACACCTGATGGGACCTTGTGTTGATTTTTAAGGTTAACCGTATTTATACAAAATATCATCTTTTTCGAGAAGTATTGCATGTTATTGAGAAGTGGTAGAATATACACTAACGATACCGATACTAGGAGAAGAAGAGAAGCGATGGCGAATCCGCCAAACAATAGCGAAATCCCACAAACAAATGCGGGAACAACGGTTATCCCAACCGCAAGTGAAACGGTAACCGCTGGTTCAACACCAGCAATAACGGTCACACAAACGGGGCCATTACCTCCATTCACTGGCCCCAGAATGCCTTTGGGAACTCCCCCACCAAGGGGAAACCCAGGAACTAGGCCTTATGTTCCCCCAGGATTTTCGACAGTCGGTCTAAATCGAGAACCACTCTATGGCATGCCAACTTCTGAATTGGCTAGCCTGACGAATGCTGCGTCCACTTTTTCAGACCCTTTAGTGAGCGCCTCTTCGCCACTCCAAGGTTCCGGAGTTGGTATGGCGAACAGGGGTAGGACCCAACTCTTAGGAGGAACGTCCCAAGTAGCACATGGCCTTACGAATGCCTCGACAGCAGTCTTGAGGCAGCAAATGGACGAAAGCAACCACGATATGGTTCAAATGTTGGCACAAACTTTAAGCACAGTGCTAAATCCTCTAATACAAAATACCACCCAGTCGAATCAGCAGATGACAGTGCAAATGGAGCGTCTGGCCGATTTTTTTGGGGTACCCCAACCTATTCGACAGCCCCAAAGGGCACAGATGAGGGGAAACCAAGGTATACTACTAGAGGAAGAAACCACTATTAACCAAGTCCAGCAGCCTGTCGAAGAAAACCTTAGGACGCGATTGGAACAACCCGGGGTCGAAGAACCTAGGGTCATAGCCTCGGAAGTAAGGATAGTCAATAGAAACCAAAATGCTGACGAAGTAGTTCAGCATATCCAATACCAGAATATGGGTTTGGAAAATAACTTGACAGCCATGATCGAAAGAATCATGACGCAAAATGGGATGAATACGGGCTTCCGTAGGCCCAACTTTACATCCCCACTGTCAGAATATGTGTTACAAACAGACTTACCTCCTAGATGTAAAGTCCCTAAGTTCACTAAATTTTCAGGGGACACGACAGAATCCACTGTCGAACATATGGCGAGATACTTGATTGAAGCAGGAGAGATTTCAAACAACGAAAACCTGAGGATTAAGTATTTCCCAAGTTCCCTAACAAAGAACGCGTTTACGTGGTTCACAACTCTTCCCCCCAATTCGATCCACCATTGGACCCAGTTGGAGAGATTGTTCCATGAGCAATTCTACATGGGACAAACCAAGATAAGCCTGAAAGAATTGGCCAGTGTAAAGAGGCGATTCACTGAACCTATAGACAAATATCTAAATAGGTTTAGGTTGCTCAAAGCAAGATGCTTTACGCAAGTGCCAGAACATGAGTTAGTCGAAATAGCCGCAGGAGGTTTAGATTATTCCATTAGGAAGAAATTAGACACTCAATACCTGAGAGACATGGCCCAATTGGCCGATAGGGTTCGACAGGTAGAACGCCTTAAAGCTGAAAAAGCCAAGGCGACAAAAACTCATAAAAGAGAAAGGATAGCATATGTCGAAATGGACGATGAAGATCCAGAAACCTTTGACGAAACTATAACCGTCGAAGAAAGCGAGGTCGATTTAGAGGAGTTAAAACAAGGGCCACCATACTCTTGCAAACTGCTAGTCCCCTCAAGTGGAAAAAACCCCACTGGTCCTGAAAGGGCCAACGATAGGTTCCCCAAAAAGACTTACAGTTTTGATATTACAAAATGTGATGAAATTTTTGACTTACTTGTAAAAGATGGCCAAATGATAGTACCCCCAGGGGTAAAAGTGCCTCCTCTTGATCAAAGAAAGAAAAGAGGCTTTTGTAAATATCATAATTTTCTGGGCCATAAAACATCTCAATGTTTTCTTTTCAGGAATCTCGTGCAAGATGCTATCGAAGAAGGGAGGTTGAAATTTGCCGATAAGACCCCCATGACTGTGGACTCTAACCCTTTGTAGGCTGAAGCCCATTATGCTGAACCTTCAGAGGTGAATGTGATCGAGGCGTCCAGAAGTCAGGTGAAAAGGCCAGGAATAACTATGGTCAAAGTCACCAAGGATCATGCCAACATGCCAATCTTTGGCAGTTTTTCTGGGAATCTTTCTAGAAAAACAATCGAAGCAGTCCAAAAAGCTGTTGAAGGCCCAAAACTGGAGACAGTTGGAGCCCCAAAATCTGGAGCAAAACCCAGTTCCTACTTGGCTGCAGTATAAGGCCAGACAGAGGACCTGGAGGCCCAGATGAAGCAGATGACTCTTGCCACCAAAGACACCATGAATGTCAACATGGTCGAAATCTCTGAATCAAAAGCATCAGAGGAGGCCATTAGGCAAGAGCAGGCAAACAAAACGGCTTTCCCTCGGGAAAACGAAAATCTGACAGATTTCCTGCAAAGATGCTAGAAGAAGAAGTCAGAAGTGATGTTGTGTCCTCGATGCAGCTCAATTTTTGACAAGAAAGCTGCTGAACACATCCAAGGTGTAAGAGCAGCAAACAGAAGAGGGGAAGGTGTTGATATTCGACATGACCCCAGAAAAACCTACCAAAAGGGTTCAAATCAAGAGAAGAGGCCACTGACTTTCAGGCCTCCAACCAATGTGCCAGTTGATACGTGGTATAAAACATCAGTTCGAAAGAGACCGAGCGAAGAAAGGTGGCACTCCTTCGAAGTGCCAAGAGGTTCATCTTTGACACACAAGAAAGAACCTCAGGTTGTCGCCTCTAAAGTGACCCAGGTATCAAGTAACTACAAGGGAAAGAATCCCATGTCTCGATCCCAATGGAGAAGATACCAGAGGCGGTGAAAGGCTGAGAGGGAAGCTACCAATGAACCAAAGCCAGAATCGAGTTCAAATGTCCCTCAGAGAAAGCAGAGAAAGCCTCTGGAAAGGAAACCAGTGACCAATAGACTGGTATGGCCTAACCAGGGCGAAGTTGATGACGAAGATGGCTCTGAGTCTGATGACACCCTAGATATCATGGTGAACATAATCTCAGTTTTGCCAAGAGAGTTCAACCGCCAGATGGAGGTCGAATCAAACGATTGGGAAGTCGAACAAGAAATGGCCAAGCATAGGCCAGTATGCTACTTCGTCATGGATAATGGCGGTACTGAAGAGCAAAATGGTTTCTTCGAACCACCTACTGAGGCGATTAAAAATCACCTCAAGCCTTTATTCATAAGGGCAAAACTCGAAGAAGCCACCGTAAATAAGATCTTGGTGGACTGTGGGGCAACCATCAACATCATCCCTCACTTTATGCTGAGAAAAATAGGCAAGAGTGATGAAAACATCAAGCCTCACAACATGGTCCTGTCGAATTATGAAGGCGGAATAGGGACCACTATGGGTGTGATCCAACTAGACCTCAAAGTAGGATCCATCCTTCGACCAACTATGTTTATGGTCATATCGGCCAAACCAAATTATAATCTTTTGTTGGGCCGAGAATGGATACATGGTGTTGGAGCAGTACCATCATCAATGCACCAAAGGTTGATACTATGGCGTCCTGATGGAATGGTCAAAAATATAGAAGCGGATCAGAGCTATTACTTGGGCGAAGTAAATCACCTAGGGAGAGCTGACTTCGACAAAAATTTGGCTCACATTGGGCCATGCCCAGCACCTGACTTCGAATTGGCGCCAGCGCCAAATGCTTTTTGTTCCTTGTACTTGCACCCTGAGCATGGTTTTCAATGGGACAGAGAAGACTTGTCCCACATTGATTTCAGTGGGCTAACTGACATCCAGCCAACTGGTTGGGGAAGCGAATTCAGTGATAATGACTGAGTCACAATCACTGCAGCGAATTTCGGCTTATGTAGCTGAAACAAGGATGATAACGGCTCTCGAAGCCGAAGTAAAATATATGGCCACTCAGGCCAATGATCAAGAGCTACCTTCTGCAGGTCCTGGAAAGGATTTCGACCCAGAACCTCCTGATATCATGCCAGAAGGAATGCAGGAGCAAAGGCTTGACGCCATCTACGACGATGAGCCTTTGGGATTCGAAAAGGATCCCCTGGCGAACAACATCAAAATGTTAGCACATGATCCTTTAGAAGAAATCAACTTGGGCGAAGGGTTAGAGAAAAAGCCAACTTACATTAGCGCAAAAATAGACCCAGAGCTCAGGTTTGAAGCGATCCATTTGTTAAAGGAGTTCAAGGACTGCTTTGCATGGGATTACGACGAGATGCCTGGTCTCGACAGAGGATTGGTAGAACTTCAGTTGCCAATCAAACCTGGGAAGAAGCCAGTCAAGCAAAGTCCAAGACGCTTCGCTCCAGAAATATTGTCGAAGATCAAAACAGAAGTCGAAAGACTGCTGAAGTGCAAATTCATACGAGCTACGAGGTATGTCGAACGGATTGCAAACATTGTGCCAGTGATTAAGAAAAACGGCACGTTGAGGGTATGCATAGATTTCAGAGATTTGAATGCTGTTACACCCAAAGATGAATATCCTATGCCTGTGGCGGAAATGCTAGTCGATTCTTCCGCTGGCCATGAGTACCTGAGCATGCTCGATGGTTATTCAGGATATAATCAAATTTTCATTGCCGAAGAAGATGTGTCGAAAACAGCTTTTCGATGCCCCGGGGCTTTAGGCACTTACGAATGGGTAGTGATGCCTTTTGGCCTAAAGAACGCTGGGGCAACATATCAGCGAGCGATGAATTCTATCTTCCATGATTTTATTAACACTTTTATGCAAGTGTATATTGATGATATTGTTGTAAAATCTATTTCCAGGAAGAACCATATAGACCACCTTCGACAATCATTTGAAATAATGAGAGAACATGGTCTGAAAATGAACCCTTTGAAGTGTGCGTTTTGTGTAAAAGCTGGAGATTTCTTGGGCTTCGTCGTCCACAAGAAAGGAATCGAAATCAACCAGAACAAGACGAATGCAATCTTGGAAGCGAAAGCGCCAGCGAACAAAAAGGAACTGCAATCTCTGCTGGGCAAGATAAATTTCTTAAGGAGATTCATATCTAACCTAAGTGGAAAAGCTCAAGCCTTCTCACCCTTACTTCGATTGAATAAGGAAAGATTCGAGTGGGGGCAAGAGCAACAAGAAGCCTTCGACAAAATCAAAGGATATCTCACCAAGCCACCTATTTTGGTGCCTCCTTGCGGCAACAGGAGTATGAGATTGTACATAGCTGCATCCGACAAAACTTTGGGAAGCATGTTAGCCCAAGAAGATGAAAATGGAGTCGAAAGACCCATTTACTATCTTAGTAGAGTTTTGAACGATGCAGAAACTAGATATAGCGAAGTTGAAAAATTATGTCTATGTCTTTATTTCTCTTGTACAAAGCTCAAACAATATATAAAACCAGTTGATGTGTACGTTTCGTCTCATTTTGATGTTTTCAAATACATGTTGTCGAAACCCATCCTGCACAACCGAATTGGCAAGTGGGCGCTAGCATTAACTGAGTACTCATTGACCTTTATGCCTCTTAGGGCAGTAAAAGGGCAAGTGGTAGCTGACTTTATAGTCGACCACTCAATTCAGGTTGAGAATATAAATTACGTGGAGATAGAGCCTTGGAAATTCTACTTCGATGGTTCCAGCCATAAAGATGGAACAGGAGTAGGGGTCTTGATTATTTCTCCAGAAAAAATTCCAACAACATTCAAGTACAAGATATCAGGTACTTGTTCGAACAATGAGGCTGAGTACAAAGCTCTAATTACTGGCCTTGAGATATTGTTGGAATTAGGGGCAACTCGAGTCGAAATAATGGGAGACTCAGAGTTAGTCATTAAGCAAGTCACAAAAGAATATAAGTGCATAAGAGAAAATCTTATTATGTACTTTGTGATAGCAAATCGTTTATTGAAAAAATTCGAAGTGGTCAACAGTCGACACATACCTAGATTGGAAAATCAAGTAGCCAATGATTTGGCACAAATTGCATCTGGGTACAAAATTTCAAAAACGAGATTACAAAGAGCAATCAAAGTTCGAGAAAAAATAAAAGCAACTAGCCTGTCCCCAACAGATTTGAAATCGACAAGACTAGGGTATGCTGATCAAAGGAACTTTGAAATATCGTTCATAGACAATTTGTCAGAGCAAGATTGGAGGAAACCCATTATAGATTATCTACAAAATCCAGCAGCTTTGACAGAACGAAAAATAAAATATAGGGCATTGAGTTACGTACTCATGGGTAATGAGTTATTTAAAAAGACGCCTGAAGGGGTATTGCTAAAGTGCTTAAGCGAAACTGAAGCATACATAGCCCTTTCGACTACGCACGCTGGAGCATGTGGGGCTCACCAAGTAGGCCATAAGATGAAATGGTTGTTGTTTCGACAAGGACTATACTGGCCCACCATCTTGAAAGATTGTGTTGAGTTCACGAAGGGTTGCCAGGAATGTCAAGTCCATACGGGCATCCAACATGTACCAGCAAGCGAACTTCACTCAATAGTGAAACCTTGGCCTTTTAGAGGATGGGCGTTGGATCTTATTGGAGAGATTCGACCAGCATCATCAAAGAGCCAGAAGTATATACTGGTAGGCATTGATTATTTCACTAAATGGATCGAAGCTATTCCTTTAGTTAATGCAGACCAAGAAAATGTCATTGAATTTATTCAAAAGAACATTATCTTCAGATTTGGAATCCCTGAGACTATAACGACTGATCAAGGATCAATGTTTACTGGTCGAAAGATGCAGGAATTCACTCAAGAAACAGGCTTTAGACTCCTAACATCAACACCTTATTATGCACAGGCAAATGGTCAAGTCGAAGCAGCGAATAAAATAGTGATCGGCCTGATAAAAAAGCATGTAGGAAAGAAGCCAAAAAATTGGCATAAGACGTTAGACCAGATCTTGTGGGCCTGTCGAACGTCCCCAAAAGAAGCCATAGGTACAACACCATATCGGCTAACTTTCGGTCATGACGCAGTACTGCCAGCGGAAATTTGTCTTCAATCAGCAAGGGTTCAGAGACATCATGATATTCCCTCTGAGGTTTATTGGGATATGATGTTAGACGAACTAGTAGATTTAGACGAGGAAAGACTACGCGCTCTCGACCTACTGAGAATTCAGAAGAAAAGAGTGGAAGACTCTTACAATAAAAAAGTAAAACCTAAGGCATTCTCGCCTGGAGAATTAGTTTGGAAGGTGATTCTCCCCATGGATCGAAGGGATCGAAGCATGGGAAAATGGTCACCCAAATGGGAAGGACCGTTCAGAATTATCCAAATTTTTTCTGGTGGAGCTTATGAGGTTGAAGAGTTAGGCGGAGATAAAAGACTCTTGAGAGTAAACGGCAAATATTTGAAAAAATATAAACCTATGCTCCAAGAGATCAAAATAAATAGCAATTAATGACCAAATTAACCATAAAAAGCCAAAATGGAAAATTATATAGTGATTAGCCAAAATGGTTGCATTGTCTTACAAATATTACAGTACATGGTTAATAAGTTGCTGAGCAAATTAGAAAGGGATAGAAGCTTTAAGTCGAAGATACTTGGCCTGCTGCAACTCCAGCCGTTTGTTACACAAGGCAGTCGCCTGAGAAAGTTTGGCAATCTGGTCATCAAGGGCTTGGGACTTCTCAGCGAACTCTAAGCCTCGTGTAACTTCAGCTTGGCTCTCTGCGTCCGAAACAGTCGAAAGGAGCTCCTCTTTGCGCTTGGTGTTAACATTTAACTTGGCCTCTAACTCCTCGATCTGCGCCTTTATAGAGGCGTTATCTCGATCTATGTCGTCGATTTCCTCCTGCTTGGATGTCTTCTGTTTCGATAATTCTGCAATTCGAGAAGTTGTTTCAGCTACCTCGGTCCAGGAAGAAGAACTCTTGCCATGTAGTGCTTCGAGCTGGCTGTTGAACCCCCTTTGACGTCTATAGTCCGCAGAGACTTGGTCAACAATGGAGTATAACTCCAAGATAAAGCTGGAAACCTCTGGAGATACAGCAAGCAAATCGACTGCACTCAGAACAGCTCCCAGATAAGACGGAGCAGTAGGATCCCCCTCCAAAGCCTTCATTAGATCCTTTTTAAAGAACTGAGCCTTGACCTTCTTCAAAGCCTCATCAAGAGGAGAAGTCGAAGTAGACTTCCCCGATGCAGTAGAAGCGTCATGACTAAGGTCAGATGAATTCTCCCTACTCTCAATGATGGCATTCAGGTAGCCAATTGGATCAGTTTGCTTCAAAAGGGCCAAGTCTTCTTTAGACTTGGGCTTTGTCGAGGTGGTCGTTCCTACAGCAGCGGTGGCTTGGGGTTGAGGTTGTTCAGTAGCGTCAGCATCAACATGACCCTCTTCGACATGTTGTTCAGTAGTGTCAGCATCAACATGATCCTCTTCGTCATGTTGCTCCTCTGTCAAATCGACCACTTGAGCTTCCTTTGGTTGTTGTTCCTCTGTTTCGGCAAGGGCTTCATCGTTCGCCAATTCCTCCTCTTGTTGTCTACTATGTTCAGCAGAGTCTTGTGTCTCTGAAGTTTTTGGTGCTGAAATTTCGGTGGTCTCCTGAAAATAGAAGAGGAAGAATATTCTGGTTTAGAGAGATACACAATCGAACGTGATCGTCGACACCTAAGTTAAAAATGGTCGGAGGTACTACCTGTAGAGGAATTTCAGCCCCAGGGCTAGAATTATCACTTTCAACAGGTTTGCTGAGCAAGACGTTCAGCTCCTCCTCCGTGGGCTCTTCGATGATCACAGGAGGTGGCCTAGATTTTCTCCCTGCAACCTTGATTCTGATCATAGGTCGAGGCTCAGGAGCAGGGGCATCTTTCTTCAGCTTTCTCCATTTGAGAGGAACAGGGGGAGATTCACCCTCGTCGTCACTCGCAGATTCGACCGTTAATGCAGGTCGTTTCTTAGGTGCAGGTTCCTGAGACCCCAAATGGAGTTGATTTAGAACGCCACATCGAAAATCAGGATGTTAAAACCAGCAGGAAATAATAAAAATTTGGTTACCGGTGCTGAAGATTTTGTAGAGGGACCTCCTCCCTGATGGCTTTCTGTAGTTTTCTTTGCTGCAGGTTTTCGAACAACTGAAAGAAGACGCGTTCACAAGTTATAATTGACAAGTTATAAGTCGAAATGGAAAGACAAATATAATTTGAAGAGTGAACTTACATTTCTTTATTTTTTCAAGGACCAAAACGTAGGACTTCTGGAGTTCGTCCACCAAATCTTTTTCATCGAAGAATTCTTCAGCATAATAACTCTTCCACCAGTCTTCAAAAGATGGTGAACAGAGGAAGTTGAGTTGGTAGTCGAACAATGAAAGTACTGTCCGACCAGCGTACCTACCAATGTGCTTGGTAGCAGCATCCTCAGTGTAATCATTACAAAAATACAACATTGATTTCTCCCTAAGGAAAATGGGAGAAGGAAGTGATTGGATGATACCAAACTGTCGAGAGACCAAATTTGGCTGATAAGCAATCAGGCTCAGATGATTCTTGTAACTCTTAAAGCGCAATGGCATTATCCCGGGAGTGAGAAATGCTTCCCACAGTGTTGTGTGCTCTTCGAGATGAGGATCCTCTGATGACTTGGGATGGGGCCTGGTGAACCACCCTGGACCAAACTTTCGACGGGCGAAAGGAGCCATGGTCGAGGTAAATTCTTTCCTCCCTGCAAACATCAAAACGAAGTTTGCAAAGGTCTGTTGGAGTTTCAGCCCATTCTCAGTGGGAGTCAGTAAAGCCAACCTGGTACCTTCGATACGCCTTTTGGCTATCTCAGGAGCTTGTTCGTTTATTTGAGTTTTCTGAGGTAAAAAAGACTCAAAAGTGGCGTTTAGCCATAGTTGTAGTAGCCAGAAGGGTCCTGCAAGCAGCAAGCTGGCTCTATTTTCTATTACCTTTAATAGAGTCTCCCCACTGCTTATCGACTCATATAGGTTCGCCAGTATTAATTCGGCCAAACAGATGTTTTGACCGTGGTGAAGCTGGGTAGCAAGGGTGACCATTTTCTTCGTCACCTGTAGAGATTTCGTGCAGAACACGAAGCGTGACAGCCAAAGGGCTAGAAACGCAATGTGCTCCACGTCCGTCACCTCAGCTGTCGATTTGTCATGATAGTGGTTGGTGTAGGTGGTGTAAGTGGGTTTGGTAGCTGAAAACCCAATCTGGTCTTCAGACATTTCCTCTGGGTCAAAGTAATCCCCATTTGGTCGAAGACCAGTAATGGCAGCCACGTCGAAGAGAGTGGGTGTTACCATTCCACAAGGCAGATGAAAGGTGAAGTGAGTATAGTCCCAAAATAGCAAAGAAGCTACCAGTATTTCAGGGGAGTAGTTGAGACCAGTCTTCGACAGCATGACTAGGTCATAAATCCCCATGTTTTTCCAAATCGAAGCCTGGCTTTTTTCCATCTTGTCGAGCCAAGCGTTGTAGTCTGGTGTAAGGCTAGGGCTAGACCTAAAAGCCCTAACCCCTCTGTTGAAGAAACGAAGATCTATCTTTTCTTTTGCAGGATCTTCGTTGTCGTCTGTAGCCTTTTTGGAGCACCCAACGGGCTTGAGTGCCTCAAGCACTGGGAAGAAGCTCTTGATCTTCGTTGGGCCAGCAATGCATGCAGATAGAGGACCAGACATGGCGAAAACCTGGTTGGAGTATCCAACAGGTATCAGCAGTTGAGAAGAGTAAGTCTCACGCTCAGCAGTTCCCAAGGGTTCGGGAACCCTTCGCATTCCTTTGGAGTTAACTGTTGGAACAGTTGAAAAGATTTTCGGTTGGGCAGTTTTAGAGGGAGTGTTAGAACTGGGGACATTGGAAGAACGAGAACCTGAAGCCATTTTTTGGGTTGAGATGAAGATGGATGAAGAACAAAGTTTTTTGCAGAAATTTTTGTTCAATATTAAGGCTTGGATGAAGAAAGCGTGAAAAGTCCCACGAGGGGCACTTAGCGCTATTTATAGTGATTGGAAAATCACAAAACTCGAGGTCATTTAATGTTTCAGACAATAGTGGGGCATGTGGCGCTCATTTGCTGATGTAGTCATTCTGCAGAACAGAAACGGTGCAGCGTGCGTCCTCGATTTCGGGGAATTGTCATGATGACAATCTGTGAAAAGACATTGGGCATGCCAAACGCCTTACTGAAGTGACGTCTTAGGAACAGTTGGAATGATGGCTTTTTGGGATTGTCAGTTGGTTGGTAGGAGACGAAAAGCGCACGAGCTAATCTGTGGCTAAGAATGAAGGACAGGTGTCGGGTGGAATCTCAAAGAATGCCTTTTTCTTTTCAGCGTCAAAATAAGGCATTCTTGGGGGGCAATTTGTTGGCTCCTAAATTCGACACCCTTGTTTGTTATAAATATAGACCATTAATTATGAGTTTGAAGAGTTTCCAGGTTTCGACCAGCTGATCCTGTCGAATGCTCATCAGAAAATGGCAAGGTACTTAGAGAGTTTCTTTTAAGTGGGAATCTTGTTACCTTCGACGTCGAAGGAACTTCTTGACAAAGGTATCTGATGCCCAGGGTGGAACGGTTTGAGATTCGAATGTTTAGAGGGAAAACAGTTCCCAGTAGTTACCAAACGCAACGTGCCAAGATCAGGAGCGTCGAATGCTGTGAGCGTGCCATGTGGCGTCATCTCAAAGCGACGTAACTGCCCAACGGTTACTTAAGATGTGTTTTAGTATAAATACTAGTTGTTCACGTATTTTTCGCGTGTGTTCATCATTATATACAAGTCACTCATCTAGATTCAAGTACCCAGTGTGAGCGAAAGAATTGTTGAGAATGTATGTGTGAAACACCATTTAAATTAATCAAAGTCTTTTATATTCAAGCACTTTATTGCCTTTCATTTACTCATCTCCAACAAAGCCTTTTATCTAACGCTTTCATTTATTCTATCAAGCTTTTCTTCATGCAATTTACATAAAGTGTCTTTACTTTACTGGAATTAATCATCATTAGATTTAGTCAAACCCCAGAAAATCAACCATGTCTTAGGATCAATCTGATCGATCCTGCGAGTCACCAAATAAGTAACCTTTTGGAAGATCAACGGTTGTTTACCAATTTCCACAGTAAACACCATGATAGAAATAGTGTCAAGTATTTTTGGCAATTTTCTTGAGGGACTTGATCATTTTGTTTAGGCAACTCAGATAGCGTCATCGAGGGACTATGATCTTTTGTTTTGTTTTTGTTTTGCCAAAGTACTTGACATGCATACCATGGCCCATTTTTGAAGGCAACAAGTGGATTGAAACCCTAGGGGTGTAAGTGTGCATTGTGTTTGTTTTCATGCATTGTTATCTTGGATTAGGTCAAACTAATTGTTGATTTTATTTTGCATACAAACCCTAGTTCTAATCATGGCATAATTGAAAGCATTTAAAGGTGCGAGAATTTCAATTCTACACTATTACAACATGACATAGGGAGGGGGGTACAAATTTAAATTGGGGATTATTTTGCAAGAAATTAAATTCTAAATTATTACAACCAAATTGAATGGGTGATGCACAATACAATTAAATGAATATAATTAAATAAACATCAAATAAATAAATATTAAATAAAATGTATTATGCAAAAGATGTTTTTTTTTATATATGAAAAATTATTTTTAATATGAAATGTAAATAAATAAAAAGTCAATTTCAATTATTTTGTTTTTTAGGGCAAAACCCTAATTTCTTAAATAAATAGTATTATTTATTATTTATATACAATAATGTATCAATTTGTAAAAAAAATAAAAGTATATTGAAAAAAAGTATTTTTAGTATAAAATATTAATAAAAATAAAAATGTATTATTTTTGTGTTTTTTGTTCTAATTATTTAATAAAATATATTATATATGTATTAAATATATTAAGTGTGTATAAAAATAAAATAAATTATTTACAAAGAAAATGTATATATTTCAAGAAAATATTTTCAAATGTGTATAAAAATAATAAATAAAAATAAAAGTATTTTTTACATTATTTTTAAGTTTTAATAAAAAGAATATAAAGTATTTAAACATTTTTATACTAGTATAAATATAAAAAAATACCAAATAAATGTAAAAATAATGTAAAAATAATTTTTGGCATTTTTTATATTTGGACATAAAATAATAAAGTCAAAATAAAAAATAAAAATGCAAAAATGACAAATATACAAAGAAATGGGCCAGGGGGGTATGAACTGAAAATGCATGTGTGAGAAGCAAAAACAATCAGGCCCAGCCCAAGCAACTTCGTCTTCTTCCTCAGTTCAAACAAAAACGCGCATTTTCCATATAAACTGTTATCTCCTAATTTTGTGCTTTTTTGACAAAACTCATAACATGAAACTTGTAGAGCATCAAACAACGAATCTAACCATATAAAAAAATTAAGCTAACTCTCAAAGACCAGAGAGAATTTCTCTGGCCCTAATTCTTAACCTAGTTTTTTCAGAAAGTTCATGAACAAAATTCTCCTAGCACGATCAATATAAATGAAAACTAAGCACATGTATGGTTTCAGGGCTATGAATACCACATCTTTCATTCACAAACCTAAGTCTAACTATTCCTAAATAGAGAGATAGAAGTTCATGAAATACCTGTTTCAGTTGACTTCGAGCTGGACAATGCAGCAACTTCCAAGGGTGCTTGAGGTTCTTTTGAGCTTTCCTGATGTCCAATGAAGCTTTCCCAATGCTTAGTTTGTTTTGAAGTAGCCTGAATCATGCTACAGAACTCAACCTGCAAAGCTTTGAAACAAAAATGGCAATGTGTGTTAATGGTGTTACAGCTAGCAATGGAGGTCTGGAATAGTTCAGGTGAGTTGAATGGAAGGTATTGGAACAAATTTGAGGCAAAACGCACGAGGGAAAATGGAGATGGAGATGGTTCTACAGGGCTTGCCCTGTTTTGCAGAAAAATGGTGGTTTTGTGTACAAGGAGGTTTGAGTGGTGAAGAGCTCGTGCTTATGACTCAAAGGGTTGTGTGAAATGTGTTTGCAATGTTAGTGTAAGCTGACTATGGCTGGTTTTTGAGTTGGGAGGATTTGGACAAATTTCTTCTCTGTGAAGCAAGAAAGTGTAACTTCTCAATGCAGGCCTGTACTCCCTATCTTGTATGCTGAATATTTTGCCCTTGATACTTGCAATTTTTGGATTTGATCTTGCCTCAGAGATATCGCCCCATGCCTCAAAGATCTTAGTTTGACATAAAGTGTAACTTTTCAAAAATGGCAATATACCTTTTTTCCAAATAGGGATTAGTTTTGCATGCAATGTCCAAATGGCCAAGATAATGCATTAGCTCAGTGGATTTGCATTCAATTAAGGAGTGTAAAATGGTTTAGAGGCCTTCCAACAAGTACAAAGCATGCTGGTTTGAAAATGAAACTTGTATGAACATGTATTGGCCATGGATCAAAGTGAGTTTTTGCCAACTTCAAGCATTCGATTCTCCCTAACCACAAAGGTGTTTGAGGAGTTCTTAGACAATTTGGAAAGCTTGCAAAATTTACTATAATCCATATTTGAAATGCAACTTGAAACTCCAAGTGGAACTATGTGAAAAATGTCCAAGAAGATGGGTCAAAATCCTACCTAAACTAGGGCAAAATTTCTCTAAGTTAAAAGTTTTAGGTACCCTTGTTCCAAAAATCATAACTTGAGATCCAAGCTTCTTTTAAGAAACCTTTGTGAATCAAAGTTGTATACTTTGTGATATACTACAACTTTCATGTTGCAAGTTTTGTTTGAATCCATTTGCATCTTGGTGCAAATGTGGGGCAAAGTTAGGAAAAAATAAGGAAATTTTATAACTTAGAAAAATTCTAAGTTATGAAAATTTTCCATTCTAATTTGCATTTTTGGGTTTCTTGATGAACAAGTTTTATAATTTGACATGTCTTGATGATAAATGACCCGTGGCACTTGATTTTGACCAAAAAGTCAAAGTTTGACTTTTCAGTGTACAGTCAAATTTTGATCAGTTGACTAAAAAATTCATCTGTCAATCCTATGCATTTGAGATCTTTTGAACTTGTTGAGTGGATCAAGATAATGTCATTGAGTCCTTGAGTCCATGGTTGAGCTTGATTTTCCATTGGCTAGGTCAAATAGTCAAAAATTGCCTTTGTACAATCAAAACCCTAAAAATGACCATTTTGCCCTTTTGATGATCTGATCAAATTTCTTGTGGAATTGGGATCCAAACTTGATCAAATGGTTCATATGAGTTCATAATGTTGATATGGGTCAAATTTCATGGGGTTTGACTGTCAATTGGCCACAATTGACTTTTTCCCCAATATAGTTGATTTCTAGGTCAAATGTCCAATTGACTGAGCAAAAATTTGAATCAAGGCTTGAAACTTGGTGTGGACAAAATTGTGAGTCCAATATGAAGTATGAAAGTCACTTTGGGCATTGTTGGTCAAAACATCACTGTGCAAACTCAAACCCTAATTTAGGTTAACAGTGTAAGGAGGTGTCTTGAACAGAGCAAACCCTAGCTTGATCTTGAGTTCCAAGAGTCTTGTGATAAAAAATGTTGATGAAATGAGAGGGAAAATTTTGGGGTACAACAGTTGCCCCTGTTAAATCTTCTTGAACCTGAAGAGTTAGATTGGCAAGTTTTCCTTTCGTGACTCGAAGGTAAAAGAGGATTGGACACTAGAGTGCCCGTAAATTTGCACTCGTCAGAATATAGTTGAGGAAATGGACTTAAAGATGCCATCCAAGAATGTTTGTTGAATTGCAATGTGGTAGGTCAGAAGAATGAGCATTAAAATGGTATCCGTGTCTGGAATGCATTTGAACTATATCTGGAGACTGAGTATGTATGAGCGAAATAATGGCGTCCGTGTCTGGAGCGTATCTGAGTTGTAACTGTATTTGAACTTTGAATGAATATCAGAATGACTGTCGTGTCTGGAGTGTATCTGTATTGTATCTGAATTCTGAATGGGCGACAGAGAAACATTCGTGTATGGAGCATCTCTGGGCTAGGGATAAATTCTGAATGAGTGACAGAATGGCAACCATATCTGAAGCGTATCTGGACTGCATCTGAAGTTGAGATTTGTATGAGTAGCAGAATGACTTCTGTGTTTGGAGTATATCTGAGACTGTAACTGGGATCTGAATAAGTGACAGAATAACTTCCATGGCGATTGCACTGGGAAGAATCCAATTGCCGATGTAAAGGTCAGAATGGCATCCGTGTTTGGAGCATATCTGAACTTGTGGTTGATAGTTGAATCTGAATGAGAGATAGAATGGCTGTCGTGTCTGGAGCATATCTAGTATGTATTTTGACTTGAAATTGTGAATGAGTAATAGAATGACCGCCGTGTCTGGGGTGTATCCATATTGTATCTGAATTAATTGTTATCAACAGCCTTTTAATCTTATCCTGAAAAGGGTAAAATCTTAGCTAAAATACAAAGTTATGTTGCATGATATGTATGATGCAATGAATTGTGTTTATGATATGTGGATGTAATGGATGTGTATGTAAGCTGAGTAGTTGTCTTGTGGAGGAAAATAAATCCTTGATAACTGGAGATAATGAAATCTTTGACTGCTGTCGGGGAAAGTAAATCCTTGACCGATGTTGGGGATTCCAAAATATTTGATTACTAAAGATGAGAAATCCTTGCTGACTGCTTGGCGATTAAAGATCTCTGATTATTGAGAAGGAGAAATCCTGGGACCAACTGCTGGAGATTGAAAATCCTTGGTGATTTGTGGGGATTAACGAGGCCTTTAACAACTTCTGCAGGGAATGAGAATCCTTCATGACCTTCCTGGGAAATAGGGAAAACTCTGAAAAATCTCTACTGCGGAGTTAAAACCTAGGAGGCTTCTGCTTGGAGAAATGAGACCGAGGATCTTCGATCTTGCTGGGAGATAACTCTGGGGGAAATGCTCATTATTCTGGCTCCGCTGGGGATAGGATTTTCAGGGTTTTCGGGCTCCACTGGAGATCTTGAAGCTTAACTCTGATGGGAATTTTGAAACTTTACTCAATTGGGGAACCAAGTTTAGAATGCACTGGCTCTGCTGAGGATCTTGAAGTTTAACTCCGCTAGGGAAATATACTCCAAATTTTAGCTTTGTTGAGGATCTGAATGATGTATCGTAGGGGATTTCTTCTAAAATGGCACAAAGATATCTTCCTACACCTTCAACCTATCAGTAATTGTCCTTTTTCAATTTTGTTTTATTTGTAAGTAGTGATTATATTCAAATGCATATGCCTATTTAACAAAACATTGGACGTTTTCAAATAAAACATAAGTGTAAAAAGAAAAGAAAGGCAAGCAAATTTCTGCACTTTGAAGTATCTTTGTATTAACTTTTGTGAGTATCTTTGTACAAAGGAGACAGACATCCTAGTAAGAGAATGTTGTCGTAAAAAATTGAAACAATTTTATACAAAAGAAAGATGGCTATGTGTAACAATTCCATGGGATTCCCATTCTGCTATAGCCTTCACAACTCTGAATATCTTGTCCATTCGCTGCTTCGTCTGCCGATGACTGGATTGATCAGAAGCTTGGAGTTTGTTGGTGAAGAGATTATTCTTAAAGTGATCCGACGAGACATAGTCATACGCTTTAATTCCCTAACTTTTTCCTGGACCGCCCTTTTGGGTTTTCGATCCACCGGGAAACCCTTTTTTGCCCAAGTCACCCTTTCGGGTTTTCGACTTGCCGGGTGTACTGACTTTTTTTGTTTTATCCCTAATTTTTGCCTGAACCGCCCTTTCGGGTTTTTAATTCACCGGGATGCCCATTTTTGCCCAAGTCGCCCTTTCGGGTTTTCAACTTGTCGGGTCATTTTATGCGTAGTATCTTTTGACTATGTCTGCGTTCGCGGGGTGCGGAAAGTCGTCGTCGTCCATGGTGATCAGAATCATTGCCCCACCAGAAAAGATGCTCTTGATCACAAATGGTCCTTCGTAGGTAGGAGTCCACTTTCCCCTGGGATCACTTTGCGGTAAGATGATCCGCTTGATTACAAGATCTCCGACTTGATATACCTGACGTCTGACTTTCTTGTTGAAAGCCTTGATCATCCGTTTTTAATACGTCTGACCATGACAAATAACAGTAAGTCGCTTCTCGTCGATCAAATTAAGTTGATCAAGCCGGGTCTGAATCCAATCGTCTTCACTCAAACCAGCGTCCTTCATAATCCTTAAGGAAGGAATCTGAACTTCCATGGGTAGAACAACTTCCATGCCATACACCAAGGAAAATGGGGTTGCCCCTGTTAAAGTACGTGTCGTGGTACGATATCCATGCAGAGCAAACGGTAGAATCTCATGCCATTCCTTGTAGGTGACTGTCATCTTTTGAATGATCTTCTTGATATTTTTGTTCGCGGCTTCAACAGCACCGTTCATCTTCGGTCGATAGGGAGATTAATTGTGATGATAAATCTTGAACTATTCGCATAGAGCGGTGATCATGGTGTTGTTCAAATTTGTACCGTTGTCCGTGATGATCCTTTCGGGGACACCATACCGGCATATGAGGTTCTGCTTGATGAAGCGGGCAACCACATTTTTTGTAACAGAGGCAAAGGAAGCTACTTCGACCCACTTGGTGAAATAGTCAATAGCGACCAAGAGGAAGCGATGTCCATTGGATGTTGTAGGTTTAATCTCTCTGATCATGTCAATGCCCCACATTACGAATAGCCAAGGAGTTGTCAGAACGTTGAGAGGAACAGGAGGAATATGTACCTTGTCGGCATAGACTTGGCATTTGTGGCAAGTACGGGAATGTTGATGACAATCAGCTTCCATCGTAGACCAGTAGTAGCCTGCCCTTAGAATCTTTTTGGCCATCGTATGTCCGCTCAAGTGGGTTCCAAATGTGCCACTGTGTATTTCGGTCATGATCAACTCTGCTTCAACCTTGTCCACACAACGAAGTAGAACACAATCATGGCTGCGCTTATAAAGGATGCCATTGCTTAAGAAGAACTTGGCAGCAAATCTCCTTAAGAACTTTTTGTCATTGACGGAAGCTCCTTCAGGGTATTCTCGAGTCTGGAGATACCTTTTGATTTCATGGAACCAGGGTTGTTCCACTACTTCTTCGGTATTAATCTCATGGCAGTGTGCAGGTTCGTCCATTAGCTCGATAGTAATTTGGGGAGCCTCATTATCTCAGTTGAGTTTAAACATGGAAGACATTGTAGCCAGAGCATCTGCTAGCTAATTTTCTTCTCGCGGGAAGTGCTCAAAAGTAATCTGCTCGAAATGAGGCAACAACGTCAGGACATGTTCTTTGTATGGGATAAGATTAGGGTGCTTGGTGTCCCACTCTCCTTTGACTTGACTGATAACCAAAGTCGAGTCCCCAAATACGACCAAAGATTTGATTCCCAAGTCTATAGCAGCCTTGAGACCAAAGACGCAAGCTTCATATTCAGCCATGTTGTTGGTACAGCTGAAGCAAAGTCGGACAGTGAAGGGTGTATGGCAACCTTCCGGAGAAATGAGTACCGCACCGATACCATTGCCAAGTGCATTTGAAGCACCATCAAAGTACAGGGTCCATTGGGATCCTTGTTCAGGTCCGTCATACGGTCAGTTACCTTCAATGTTGTCCAATGTCATGATGTCCTCGTCAGCGAAGTCGAGTCTCATAGATTGGTAATCTTCGACGGCTTGATGAGCTAGATGGTCAGCTAGTACACTCCCCTTTATAGCTTTTTGGGTAGTATACTGGATGTCATACTCATTCGGGATCATTTACCATCTAGCGATTCTTCCAGATAAAGCAGGCTTCTCGAAGATATGCTTGATCGGATCCATCTTGGAAATCAACAGAGTGGTATGAATCAACATATACTGCCTTAGCCGGCGAGCAGCCCATACCAAAGCGCAGCAAGTTTTCTCGAGCAGTGAGTAGCGAGTCTCACAGTCGGTAAACTTTTTGCTAAGGTAATAAATGGCATTCTCTTTTCGACCAGACTCGTCATGTTGGCCCAGCACGCACCCCATCGAGTTATCCAAAATAGTCAGATACATGATTAACGACCTTCCTTCAACGGGTGGCATCAGAATAGGAGGTTCTAGCAAATACTCCTTGATCTTATCAAAAGCAACTTGACAATCATTGTTCCATTCAACCACCTGATCTTTCTTCAACAGTTTGAAAATCGGCTCACAGGTAGATGTCAGGTGAGAGATGAACCTCGCAATATAGTTCAAGCGTCCCAAGAATCCTCTAACCTCCTTTTCAGTACGGGGGGCAGGCATTTCTTGTATAGCCTTTACTTTAGCTGGATCAACCTCAATGCCTTTGTTGCTGACAATAAATCCCAAAAGTTTACCAGACCTAACCCCAAAAGTGCACTTGCTTGGGTTTAGTATGAGCTTATACTCCTTCAACCTGGCAAACAGCTTTTGCAAATGATCAAGGTGTTCTTCTTCTGTCTGTCATCGAGCTATCATATCGTCTACGTAAACTTCGATCTCATGATGTATCATATCATGAAACAAAGCTACCATGGCGCGTTGATAAGTTGCCCCTGCATTCTTCAGTCCGAATGGCATCACTTTGTAGCAGAAGGTACCCCATTGCGTGACAAAAGTAGTTTTCTCCATGTCCTCGGGTGCCATTTTGATCTGGTTATAGCCCGAGAATCCGTCCATGAAAGAAAACACTTTGTGTTGAGCTGTACTGTCAACCAAAATGTCAATGTGTGGTAGTGGAAAATCGTCTTTAGGGTTAGCCCTGTTTAAATCCCGATAGTCCACACACATTCTGACCTTTGTCGTCCTTCTTAGGCACGGGCACAATATTAGCAACCCATTGTGGATAGGAAGTAACAGCCAGAAAGCCAGCCTTAAATTGCTTCATTACCTCAGCTTTGATCTTCTCAGACATGTCGGTCATCATTCGGAGAACCTTTTGCTTGATCGATGGACAATCCTCTCTTGTGGGGAGACGGTGGACCACGATATCTGTGTCTAGCCCTGGCATGTCTTCATAAGACCAGGCGAAGATTTCAACATATTCGTTTAACAACTGCACTAAGCGCTCCTTGACATTTGGTTCCAGGTTGGCACCCACTTTTACTTCTTTCATGTCTTCCTCTGTCCCCAAGTTGATGGTTTCTAGCAACTCTTCATAAGGCAGAATAGCCCTCTCTTCTTGTTGCAAAAGTCTGGCTAACTCTCCCGGCACTTCACAGTCTTCGTCAACTTCGCACTCAGCGTGATTGACCAAGTCTTCAGAGTTATCGAAGGCTAGAACAGAATAGTCACCCATGGAATCCGGAGTGGATGGGTACCTGCATTTGTAAGTGTGGGTGTGTGTAAGGGATAACCATCCTTAAACAAACAAAATGCAAAAGGAAAGAAAATGAACACAACAGTTTCTAGATGAAAAACGTCCAATGATTCATTAAAACATGGCATATGATTATGAAGAAAATCAAGCCCTTACAAATGGACCTACATGCCCCGGGCAAGGCATGAGGTGAAAATAGTGTGCAAATTGTTTTAGTTATTATAGACCATAAATGGGAAATTGTTCAAAGGTAAAATTACTGGTTGATAAAGGTGATGGGAATAAAATCCTTTGCTTCCCAATTTCTTAAACCCCCTTCAACGGTCGGAAAGATCCAATCTTCAAAGTGGACCTCTTCATCTTCATCTTCTACCGCATTGATTCCAAGGTGAGAGATCTTGACGGGTGGTCCTCCAACCTTGGAGCGACGCATAGCCTTTTGTCCTACAGCAGTGAAACCTAATCCAAACTTGTCTGTCTTATGGGGAAAGTCAGGCAATTGTCCCCATACTGTGCTCTTCCCTTATTTAATTACAGCCTTTGCATCCTTGAGAGATGCCATCCTAGATACATGCTTGGGAACGACAGGCGCCTCAACAATTGTCTTCGCAACTGCTACCTCAGGGGAAACTTCCTCAAAATGTTGGAAAGGCGTTTTGATAAACTTGCCATCCAACTCCACATAGCGGAAGGAATTGAGATGACTTATCATGTACTCTTCCTCGCTGTGCACTATTATAATCTTACCCTTAACAGGATATTTCAGCATTTGGTGCAAAGAGGAGGTAACTGCCCCGACATAATGGATCCACGGTCTTCCTAACAAGCACGAATATGATGGACGGATGTCCATCGCGTAAAAGGTGGAGTTAAAAACTTATGTGCCTACTTTGATAGGAATGTCAACCTCTCCATGAACCATTCTTTTGGAACCATCAAAAGCCCTAACAACAATGTTACTAGGTTTGAGGGTCAATCCTTCACAGTCCAAACGGTCTAAGGCCTTCTTCGGCAACACATTCAAGGAAGAACCAGTATCAACTAAGACATGGGCGAGGGTGGTTCCCCTGCATTCAACTGAAACATGTAGCGCGTCGTTGTGTTTCCTTCCTTTGGGAGTTAAGTCAGCATCGGAAAAGCCAAGGCCATTATCAGCAGTAAGACTGGCCATACACTCCTGAAACTGGTCAGCCGAAGTCTCTTGGGGTACATGTGCCGCCTTCAAGAATTTGATCAGGGCCTTAGCATGGGCCTCAGAGCAGAGTAGAAGAACCAACATTGAAATTTTAGAAGGGGTCTGCCCTAGCTGTTCCACAATGTCGTAGTCACTTTTTCTGATTATTTTCAAGATTTCATCCATTTCTTTCTGAGTGGTTTCGGGGATAACCACAGCATGAGCCTTCATCCTGACAGGCACTTCTAGTATCCCCTTACCCTTATTGGCAGTATCAGCAGATAGTCTTACTTCAGGAGTATCCAATTCTTCAATCATTGGGCCTTGCATAGATGGTCCAATAGGTACAGAAGCTTTCAAGGGTCCGAAAACTGCTCGAGGGGGAGCAATCTCCAAAGAAAAGATCCGGCCGCTGCGGGTTATCTTGCTTGTACTCGCAATGTTCCCTATATCAGGGTCTTCTTCTTCAGAAATCTGTTGGACTGTTTCAATTTGTTTGATACCATGATAGAAGATTTCTCCCTCATAGTTCCATGGTATCGTTTTGCTGGATTGGTACGGGATAGGTCCCGGCATGGTGATCTTTAATGGTACACATTTAGAGTTGGGTGTAATCCTGACAGGCCTTTTGCAAGCCTTGGGAGGATTGTCGAAAATGGTTATGATTGCAATATCATTGGTTGAAATAGCAAAAGTAGCAGGAGTAACAAGATTGAAGGTATCAACAGGGGTTTTCTGGAAAAGTATCTCTTGGGTATCCATCAGGCGTCAGACACCTGATTTCAACATGGGGCAGTCAGCTTGTATGTTCAAACAAAAATAACAGTCCTTCCCGCAACCTGGGAATATCCCGGCTCTCATCAACTTCTCTTTAATCACTAATAATGGAGTCAACAGATCGGCAACATCAATAACATGGAGGTCTTTTATAACGGCATGAACATTGTGGTCGTGCTTGGGCATCGGAGCAGATATCACATTGGGCTTCTCAGGCGCATCGAATTCTACTTCTTTGGCATCAATCAAGTCCTGGATTTTGTTCTTAAGCGCCCATAAATTATTGGTATCGTGTCCAACACTGTCGGAGTGGTAGGCACACTTGGCATTGGAGTGGTAGTATGGAGAGGAGATGTTAGGATTCTTTGGCGCTTCCTTTAAACTGGTAAGATTCAACTTCAACAAGTGAGGGAGTACTTGAGCTGGCGTCATGTTGATGCGGGTGAACTGTCGTTGTGGCCTTTCTACCCCTTGTTGATTAGGTCTCGACTGATTGTTACGAGGTTGATCATTTGACGAGTTTTGAATTATCACAGCCCCTACAGTCGACCGGCGCTCGGTTCTTCCCTGACCCTTCTGAGAATACACAGCAGATGTTTCCTTCTTAGATGGGAAGGGTTTCTTAACAACTGTGGATGCGGAAGCATCCTTTTGAATCTTTCCACTTTTAATACCGGCCTAGACCCTTTCGCCGGTCAAAATTAGTTCAGTAAATCCTGCGGAAGAACTCCTGATTAGATGATTGAAGAAGGGGCCAGACAGGGTCCCCAGAAACATGTCAACTAACTCCCTATCTGACAATGGTGGTTGCACCCTTCCAGCCAGATCACGTCACTTATGGGGGTACTCTTTAAACCCTTCAATGGAAGTCATCCCCATACTTTGTAACTGAGTACGAGTGGGCGCCAAATCAGCATTGTATTGATATTGACGATAAAAAGTGGAAGCTAAGTCTTCCCAATTATGAACCTCTGATCTCTCGAGCTGATAGAACCAGTCTAACTGCGTGCCTAACAAGCTGTCTTGAAAAAAGTGCACCCAAAGGTCTTTATCAGATGAGTGGGGTTGGATCTTTCTGACATACGATCTCAGGTGCATCTTTGGCAAATGTTGGCACCTTGAATTTGGGAGGGATAACGATCCCAACTACCAACCCTAGTTCTTCAAAATCCAAACCGGACACCCTCTGCAACTCCACGGCTGCCAGTATATCCTCAAGATTCTTATATTTATCATCAGTTGGAGGATATCGTTGTTAGGAGTAGTCTTCGTCTTCTTCCTCTTCCTCCTCTTCAACCTCAGATTCAGAAGGTACAGCAGCCTCTTTCCCTTTACTGGCCCCTTCGTCAGACGTTGAGGGGAACTCAAGAACCTTTCTGGCATTGCTTTCAAACCTTCTTCCAAAAGTGGCTAATTCAGGTCTCTTTTTCTTTTTCTATTTATTCTTCTCCAACAGAGCCTTGAGGTCCTCTTGACCCTTTGCCAAGGTCATGAGGAGTTACTGGAATTGTGAATTTTGTGCCTGCAGATCCTTGATCGTTTGCTCCAAATCCATCTTGCTGAAATAAACAGCAGAAAGATAAGGAAACCTGGTGTGAAGACATGTTTATGCATATGATGAATGGTATGTTATTCATGTAATGCATTCAAGGATTCAGAAATTCAAATTTGTTGCAAACAAAAAGGAACACACGTCATATTAAGAAGAAATTGTTAGTACATAAGTGCCCCATGGGCAAAATATTACAAAATTCTTAATGTAAAAAGACATTGGGCATCCTCTTTGGTGCGATGTAAGTGTTGAGAGTTTCCTCCTCATGAAGTCGGCGGGTAAGCTCCAAAACCTTCTTCTCACTGGCATAGAAGCTGGCTTCAAAAGTATTATGTTCTTCTTTGATTGGATCCAACTCTTTTGCATTTCTTCCCATGATGTCGGCATGTCAGGATGTAGGATGGTGTATGGAACCTCTCCTTCTATAACAGGCTCTTTGATCTAGGGGAGAATGTGTGGATATGGCATCATAAGATTCTGGGCGCGGGTTCGTACCCACTTGAGGTAAGGCTCAAGGGGGATGGAATTTTTGTGCCCCAGTGTCTTACTATCCACCTTGTTGGGCATCCTCCATGCTCTGATGAACCTTTGTCGAAGTCCTTGCGCATCGTTGTCGAAGTCAAAAACTAGGTAAGAATCAACATGTCACGAGGGCCATCCCTCCGAGCATATCCAAACTGTCTTAGAGCTAAACAGGGGTTGTAGGTAATACCTCCCCTAATGCCAAGTATTGGGACATTAGGGAATTCCCCACAATGATCAATGATGATGACATTTTCTCTGGACCGAGAACACCAATGTACATCAGAATGTGTGAGGGTCATCAACCATTGTGACCACCTTAAACCCCGCTCATTCTTCAAAACTGATTGCGGAAGGTGAGAAATAAACCACCTTGCTAGGAGAGGAGTACAACACATGAGAACACCTCTTTTCCTCGTTGTTCGTGTGTAAAATGAGTGTAGGATATCCCCAAGCAATGTGGGTATAGGATTCCTGGATATGAAAATCTTGACAGCATTCACATCTATAAGCTGATCAGGGTTTGGGAACAAGACCAACCCATAGATGAGGAGTGCTACAATCTCTTCAAAGGCTTGTAGATCTAGAGAATTCCAGCAGTCTTGTGCCTTCTCAAACAGAAACTTTGCCAAGAATACCTTGACACCACTTCTGGTTTCCCAATGTCCCTTGATATCAGATGGTTGCAAGTGTAATGCTTAAGCAACATCTTCAGGCTTTGGTTCTTTTTCCGTAACGTTGTAGGGTAGTTGATGAAGAATAGGAATTCTCAGGAGTTGAGAAAATTCCTCCAAAGTAGGCACCAATTAGTAATCAGGAAATGTGAAACAGTGGTGTAGGGGGTCAAAGAACTGGAAGAGAACTTTCACCATGTCTTCTTCAATGTTGGAGTTAACCAAGTTGAGAAGTCTACCATGTCTTTCATTGAAGAGAGAATTCTCTGGAATCCTGGAAGTGAGCTCCTTGAGTTGAGGAGGGATTATCACAAGGTTGACTTGAATTATTTTCCTGCCAAGAGATTCCATGACCTACAAAACAAGAACAAAGATGAAGATCCAAACCCTTGAAATGGTTAGTGGATGCATATGATGCTTTATGATGTTCATGATGTATGCACAAGCACATGTACAAGCAAGTCACACAAAAACCTAGTTTCAGGCTTGCATGAGGTTTCATAGGTAAGTACCCTCTTGAGTTTAGTTGGCTCAAAACCTGTCCTATAAATAGTAACTAGGTTCTAAGGAGCTCAATATCACTGGATTGTTTTCTATGTTCATTGTTTTGGTTTAGCCACTTAACTAGCGACCAAAATATTCCAAGAAAACAACCCTCAATGAGTGTAGTATCGAGTATCTACCAACTTCGGACTGCACCAAAGTCGATCATCTCACTACCCCTAATAAAAGGCCAACATGGTCAAGTAAGGTTCTAAGAGTTCATTAGTGATTTATGACATCACTCAGCGGCCCCATATTCTCTTTGATTGACTCAAAGGCTACCGGTACTCACAAATATGTCGCACTAATATAGATATTGCTTCAACCATGTCGGTATACCCCGCACAGTTTCCGAAACGTATTGCTATTTACCTATGAATGTTTCCCAAATTCGGGTAGAGGATTTCAAGCCCAAACAAGAGAACCAAATGTAAAGAAATCAAGGCAAACAATATAATCATGCAAAGGGTGATCTAGGACCTAAGGTTACTCCACTTTTAAAGTATTCCCCATCAAAGTCGCCAGTTCTGTGATACGGTGGGAGAACTGACTTGGGATTTTGCGTTTGTGTTTGCAAATGTTTCGGTTAAGCAAGAGTCGCCACCGACTTTTTATTTTATCCTAAGGAAAGGTCAAAAAGCACAGGAAATACCTTTGAGATGTTTTCTTGGGTTCGGGGAGTAGATTATAGAAAGGGAAGGTATTAGCACCCTTTCTATCCATGGTTATCCATGGGCTCTTAGTTACTTGCTTAGATCACTTGCTTTGCTTTTCAATTGTTTGAAATGGTGCTTTGTGTGTGTGGTTTTGAAAAATGCTTTGAAAAATATGACTTGTCTAGGCAACCTTTGTAATGATTCTTGTTTGAATATATACAAAGGTGTGTGTCTTTTTGAAAAGATATTCCAATGTTTTGAAAGTGGTTTTGAAATTGTGTTGTGAAGTGTGTTTGAAAATGGCAAGGATGTTTTGCAAGATTTTGATCAAGTAACTAAGAGTTGTCTACCCTATTTTACTCAAAGATCTTTCTTATGTTTTTAACCCTTTTACAGTGTTGTTTCACCATTGTATTTGGTGAACAACCTTGTGTTGGGATGTTAAACGGGACAGGCGCGGGTCATCGTATAGACCATGATAGCAATAGTGTCAAGTATTTTTGGCAATTTTCTTGAGGGACTTGATCATTTTGTTTAGGCAACTCAGATAGCGTCATCGAGGGACTATGATCTTTTGTTTTATTTTTGTTTTGCCAAAGTACTTGACATGCATACCATGGCCCATTTTTGAAGGCAACAAGTGGATTGAAACCCTAGGGGTGCAAGTGTGCATTGTGTTTGTTTTCATGCATTGTTATCTTGGATTAGGTCAAACTAATTGTTGATTTTATTTTGCATACAAACCCTAGTTCTAATCATGGCATAATTGAAAGCATTTAAAGGTGCGAGAATTTAAATTCTACACTATTACAACATGACATAGGGAGGGGTACAAATTTAAATTGGGGATTATTTTGCAAGAAATTAAATTCTAAATTATTACAACCAAATTGAATGGGTGAGGCACAATACAATTAAATGAATATAATTAAATAAACATCAAATAAATAAATATTAAATAAAATGTATTATGCAAAAGATGTTTTTTTATATATGAAAAAGTATTTTTAATATGAAATTTAAATAAATAAAAAGTCAATTTCAATTATTTTGTTTTCCAGGGCAAAACCCTAATTTCTTAAATAAATAGTATTATTTATTATTTATATACAATAATGTATCAATTTGTAAAAAAAATAAAAGTATATTAAAAAAAAGTATTTTTAGTATAAAATATTAATAAAAATAAAAGTGTATTATTTTTGTGTTTTTTTCTAATTATTTAATTATATTATATATGTATATATATGTATTAAATATATTAAGTGTGTATAAAAATAAAATAAA
Organism: Vicia faba; assembly: GCA_948472305.1. Taxonomy (NCBI): domain Eukaryota; kingdom Viridiplantae; phylum Streptophyta; class Magnoliopsida; order Fabales; family Fabaceae; genus Vicia; species Vicia faba. The sequence goes on along the minus strand of OX451736.1, from coordinate 510,173,857 downwards.
TTATTTACAAAGAAAATGTATATATTTCAAGAAAATATTTTCAAATGTGTATAAAAATAATAAATAAAAATAAAAGTATTTTTTACATTATTTTTAAGTTTTAATAAAAATAATATAAAGTATTTAAACATTTTTATACTAGTATAAATAAAAATAAATACCAAATAAATGTAAAAATAATGTAAAAACAATTTTTGGCATTTTTTATATTTGGACATAAAATAATAAAGTCAGAATAAAAAATAAAAATGCAAAAATGACAAATATACAAAGAAATGGGCCAGGGGGTATGACCTAAAAATGCATGTGTGAGAAGCAAAAACAATCAGGCCCAGCCCAAGCAACTTCGTCTTCTTCCTCAGTTCAAACAAAAATGCGCGTTTTCCATACAAACTGTTATCTCCTGATTCTGTTCTTTTTTGACAAAACTCATAACATGAAACTTGTAGAGCATCAAACAACGAATCTAACCATATAAAAAACTTAAGCTAACTCTCAAAGACCAGAGAGAATTTCTCTGGCCCTAATTCTTAACCTAGTTTTTTCAGAAAGTTCATGAACAAAATTCTCCTAACACGATCAATATAAATGAAAACTAAGCACGTGTATGGTTTCAGGGCTATGAATACCATATCTTTCATTCAGAAACCTAAGTCTAACTATTCCTAAATAGAGAGATAGAAGTTCATGAAATACTTGTTTCAGTTGACTTCGAGCTAGACAATGCAGCGACTTCCAAGGGTGCTTGAGGTTCTTTTGAGCTTGCCTGATGTCCAATGAAGCTTTCTCAATGCTTAGTTTGTTTTAAAGTAGCCTGAATCGTGCTACAGAACTCAACCTGCAAAGCTTTGAAACAAAAATGGCAATGTGTGTTAATGGTGTTACAGCTAGCAATGGAGGTCTGGAATAGTTCAGGTGAGTTGACTGGAATGTATTGGAACAAATTTGAGGTAAAACGCACGAGGGAAAATGGAGATGGAGGTGGTTCTGCAGGGCTTGCCCTGTTTTGCAGAAAAATGGTGGTTTTGTGTACAAGGAGGTTTGAGTGGTGAAGAGCTCGTGCTTATGACTCAAAGGGTTGTGTGAACTGTGTTTGCAATGTTAGTGTAAGCTGACTATGGCTGGTTTTTGAGTTGGGAGGATTTGGACAAATTTCTTCTTTGTGAAGCAAGAAAGTGTAACTTCTCAATGCAGGCATGTACTCCCTATCTTGTATGCTGCATCTTTTGCCCTTGATACTTGCAATTTGTGGATTTGATCTTGCCTCAGAGATATGGCCCTATGCCTCAAAGATCTTGGTTTGACATAAAGTGTAACTTTTCAAAAATGGCAATATACCTTTTTCTAAATAGGGATTAGTTTTGCATGCAATGTCCAAATGGCCAAGATAATGCATTAGCTAAGTGGATTTGCATTCAATTAAGGATTGTAAAATGGTTTAGAGGCATGCCAACAAGTACAAAGCATGCTGGTTTGAAAATGAAACTTGTATGAACATGTATTGGCCATGGATCAAAGTGAGTTTTTGCCAACTTCAAGCATTCGATTCTCCCTAACCAAAAAGGTGTTTGAGGAGTTCTTGGACAATTTGGAAATCTTGCAACATGTACTATAATCCATATTTGAAATGAAACTTGAAACTCCAAGTGGAACTATATGAAAAATGGCCAAGAAGATGGGTCAAAATCCTGCCTAAACTAGGGCAAAATTTCTCTAAGTTAAAAGTTTTAGGTACCCTTGTTCCAAAAATCATAACTTGAGATCCAAGCTTCTTTTGAGAAAACTTTGTGAATCAAAGTTGTATACTTTATGATAGAATACAACTTTCATGTTACAAGTTTTGTTTGAATCCATTTGCATCTTGGTGCAAATGTGGGGCAAATTTAGGAAAAAATAAGGAAATTTTATAACTTAGAAAAATTCTAAGTTATGAAATTTTTCCATTTTAAACCCTAATTTGCATTTTTGGGTTTCTTGATGAACAAATTTCATAATTTGATATGTCTTGATGAAAAATGACCCTTGGCACTTGATTTTGACCAAAAAGTCAAAGTTTGACTTTTCAGTGTACAGTCAAATTTTGATCAGTTGACTGAAAAATTCATCTGTCAATCCTATGCATTTGAGATCTTTTGAACTTGTTGAATGGATCAAGATAATGTCATTGAGTCCTTGAGTCCATGGTTGAGATTGATTTGCCATTGGCTAGGTCAAACAGTCAAAAATTGCCTTTGTACAGTCAAAACCCTAAAAATGACCATTTTGCCCTTTTGATGATCTGATCAAATTTCTTGTGGAATTGGGATCCAAACTTGATCAAATGGTTCATATGAGTTCATAATGTTGATATGGGTCAAATTTCATGAGGTTTGACTATCAATTGGCCATAATTGACTTTTTCCCCAATACAGCTGATTTCTAGGTCAACTGTCCAATTGACTGGGCAAAAATTTGAATCAAGGCTTGAAACTTGGTGTGGACAAACTTGTGAGTCCAATATGAAGTATGAAAGTCGCTTTGGGCATTGTTGGTCAAAACATCACTGTGCAAACTCAAACCCTAATTTAGGTTAATAGTGTAAGGAGGTGTCTTGAGCAGAGCAAACCCTAGCTTGATCTTGAGTTCCAAGAGTCTTGTGATGAAAAATGTTGATGAAATGAGAGGGAAAATTTTGGGGTACAACACTCGCGGTAAAAGGAATGTGCGATCCATGAGGAGTAACAATCACAGCACCAATTCCTTTACCATAAGCATTCACAACTCCATCAAATACCATACTCCAACGAGATTCAGGGTCGGGGCCCTCCTCAGGCAATGGTTCATCACAATATTTCACTTTCAAGAACATCACATCTTCATCGGGGAATTCATATTCTGCAGACTGATGATCTTCCACCGGATGGTGAGGAAGGTAATCTGCCAACAACTACTTTTAATAGCCTTTTGAGTGCGGTACTCGATATCATATTCAGATAACAGCATCTGCCAGCGGGCGATTCTCCCAGTAAGAGCAGGATTTTCAAAAATATACTTGATTGGATCCATTTTGGAGATCAACCAAGTGGTATGATTCAACATATACTATCGCAAACGCTTTGCCGCCCAGGCCAAAGCACAACATGTTTTTTCCAGCATAGAATACCGCGACTCACAATCAGTGAACTTTTTGCTGAGATAATAAATGGTGAACTCTTTATTTCCTGTTTCATCCTGTTGTCCCAAAATACAACCAATAGAATTATCTAACACTGTTAGATACATAATCAACGGTCTTCCTTCTATGGGAGGGAGAAAGATATGAGGTTCAAGCAGATACTCTTTAATACTTTCAAATGCCCTTTGGCAGTCATCCGTCCACACACAACCTTGATCTTTCTTTAACAACTTAAAGATCGGTTCACATGTTGCAGTCATGTGGGAAATAAATCTGGAGATATAATTCAAACGCCCGAGGAAACCCCTGACCTGCTTTTCAGTTCTTGGTGCTGGCATTTCTTGAATTGCTTTGACTTTGTCAGGGTCAACTTCAATTCCTTTCTGGCTAATAATAAAACCCAACAATTTCCCCGATCTAACTCCGAAGGTGCATTTATTTGGATTCAAGTGGAGACGATATTTCCTCAAACGCTGAAACAACTTCAACAAATATTCTATATTCCCTTCTTCAGTTTAGGATTTGGTAATCATATCATCAACATATACTTCGATTTCTTTGTGCATCAGATCATGGAATAGGGTTGTCATAGCCCTCTGGTACGTTGCACCAGTGTTCTTCAACCTGAAGGGCATCACTCTGTAATAGAATGTTCCCTAGGGTGTGATAAACGTTGTTTTTTCCATGTCCTCTGGAGCCATTCTTATTTGATTATACCCGGAAAATCCGTCCATGAACGAGAATACCTTGAATTTTGTTGTGCTATCCACTAACATGTCAATGTGAGGCAGTGGAAAATCATCTTTTGGACTGGCTTGATTTAGATCTCTGTAATCTACGCACATGCAGACTTTTCCGTCTTTTTTTGGTACTGGGACAATATTGGCAATCCATTGAGGATACACTGACGTCACAAGAAAACCATCATTAATCTGCTTTAGGACCTCCTCTTTGATCTTTACTGCCATATCCAGGTGGGTTCTTCTCAACTTTTGTTTAACTAGCGGACACTCTGGCTTCAACGGCAAACGATGCTCGACAATGTCTGTATCTAGACCAGGCATATCTTGATAAGACCAAGCAAAAATATCCACATATTCTTTCAACAGCTCAATCAACCCACTCTTTACATCAGGATGTAACGATGCTCCAATCTTGACTTCCTTCGGATCTTCTTATGAACCCAAATTAACCACTTTCAAAGGCTCTTTATATGGCTGAATGGTATTTTCCTCGTGCTCAAGCAACCGTGAGACCTCTTATGGAATCTCATCATAATCTTCTTCTTCAGCCCCAAACACAGGACAATCAAAGTTGGGAGAGGGTGCAGGGTCATTGTATTCAACGGGTTTTTTAATTAATCTGCACATATGATTTATGATTGCTTTTAGAAACTGACACATATAACAAGTGATCATGCAGATTAATTTTCAGTTATTATTTATTTTGAAAAGGTTTTTTTATTACCATTTCTCAGGAAAAAACAGAAAATAAAAGACATAATTTGGAAGCAAAGACAACTTTTATTAATTATCTTAACATTTATAGCAAACAGACAAGCCCTACAACATTAATACTTCCACCTTGGGCAGAGTGAAAGCTTTTCAAAAGAAAGAAACAGATTAACAAAACAAATTACTTTGAAACATGTATGCAAGAATAAATATCAATGGTGATCCAGTTCTGAACTCGGACTCCATGCGTCACATAATTCAGTACTTCCTGCTCTGCTTCATCCTCTTCAACAACATTAATTCCAGAACCAATTGGATGGAGGTAGCCTCCGTTACGTAAAACATCATGATAATTGTTCATAGAAGACTTTGACTTCAAAATTTCGCCTTTGCCATTCCTCGAAGAGAAACCCAAACCAGTTTTGTTCTTGTTCACGGGTGGATCCACAAGTCATCCCCAAACTGTATTATGACCATTGCGCACAACCAGCTGTGCGTCCTTTAGCGAGACCACGGAATTCTCATTCTTCCTTATGTTGTCAATGGACAGGGCTTGGAATTGGGTTCCAACAGCAGCCTCATCCGCTTCTACAATACTGAAAGAGGATAGATGGGATATCAACAACGCCTGCTCCCCATTTATGATCACTACCTTCCCTTCACGCACAAATTTTAGCTTCTGATGCAGAGTTGAAGTGACAGCCCCTGCTTCGTGTATCCATGGTCGTCCTATCAAACAACTATATGCGGGAATAATGTCCATTACCTGGAAGGTTATCAAGAACAAATGTGGTCCTATGTGGATGGGTAAGTCCACCTCACCGATGACAGATTTCCTCGACCCATCAAAAGCCTTCACAATGATGCCACTCAGGCACATATGTGTTCCCTGATACTTTAACTTCATGAGGGTACTCCTTGGTATAACATTCAACACGAATCTGTTGTCAATTAGCACATTGGATAGCGAGTCATTCTTGCACTTCATGGATATATGGAGGGCCAAGTTGTGATTCCTCCCTTCATCTGGTAACTCATCATCGCAGAAACTCAAGTTGTTACATGATGTAATGTTTCCAATTACACTGCTGAATTGATCCAACGACATGGCATTCTCTACAAAAGCTTGGTCTATTACTCTCATGAGTGATTCTCTATGAGTGGAGGAATTCATCAATAGAGCTAGGATGGATATCTTTGAAGGAGTCTGCAATAGCTGATCTATAATTTTGTAGTCGCTCATCTTAATTATCTTCAAGACATCATCCACTTCTTTCTCTAATGTGGCTCCACTAGTCTCTCCTGCAGTCTTCTTAGGCTCATCGTTCTCATCAATTTTCTTTCCAGCAACAACATCTCTTCGAATAACCGGTGCAAACACACGACCACTACGGGTCACCCTGCTATTATTAGCTATATTTCCAACATCTGGCATTGGTTAGATGGGAATTTCCACCCCATCTTCTAAGATTGTAACGTTATATTTGTAAGGCACAACCTTATCTGGTTTATAGGGAGCAGGTCCTGGCAGACTAATTACCAATGGGGTAACAGCTGGTTTGCTATGGTACTCCACCTCAAGATGAGTGGGTGCACCAAAACAAGGTACAATGATGTTTACACCTTCCTCAACATAATCAACACTCAAAAGGTCATTTCTGGCAAACAAATCTTCGTCTGAAGAGAAATACTCATACGCGGAGGCATACTCCTCCTCTTACTCTTCTCCCATCAAACAAACTTCAACCATATCAATCTCGTGATAATCATATCTCTGACCTGTGATCTTGATAGTTCCATTGTCTAACAGCAATTGAACACCCTCTCTCACAATAGAATATCCTCGGGATTCTTGACAGCAAACTATGCATGATCCATATTGGTGTTCCACCTGACCAGCAGTACGGCATAAGGTAGAATGCAACTGCACGAGATCTTCATTCAAATGCTCCACTTTAAAAATTATGAACTCACCCGGACATCCAGACACCATATTCACTTCCTCTTCATATTCTGCCCTAGGCTTGATTATATGAATTAGACCTTCATCCATCATCTCCTGTAAATCAGCCTTTATCTTCTCACAACCCTGTATGTTTGTACTGCAAATAGCACAACCGGCATTGTCATGTGTATAATAACTGAATTCACAGAGGTCTGCGTGCATTTTCGCCAAATCCCCTATAACCAGATTAATGTCAAAAATTCGGAAGTCACCTGGACAAACGGCCACCATATTCACAGCATTCACTCCCCCGTGCTTGGGTAGAGGATTGTATTTCACATTAGGTCCCATGTCTTTGAAAGATAAAATTACAGACTTCACCAACCTTTGCACTTCAGTCCTCAAAGGATAACAATTTTCAACACTATTCCCTGGTGCTCCCTGATGAAAGGCACACGTCTGGTCTGCTTTATAATACCAAGGAAATGGTGATGGTACAACGGGAGGTGGTCGTGTTTGGACCAACTTCTTATGAATCAATGCTGGTAGTAGCTCTGCATAACTCATGGGAATAAGGTCATATTTCTCCCTTCTCTGATTATTCCCTTGGTTCCCCTGCTGGGACTGTCTTTGATAAGCAACGGTAGTCAGAGCGGCATTCATAATAGGAGTCACTGAGTGTTGTACCCCAAAATTTGCCCTCCCATATTCTTTAAGAAATTGCCAAGTCAGGTCACAAAATTCCCCAAGGGTTGTGCAGTGCAAAGGTCTCCTATACAGTCAAAACTAGGGTTTGTGTTCTGATCAAAGAAAGGAAGTTTTCAAATGCCCAATCAAGCCTCATATGCTTACAAAGATGGTCAAGTATCCTCATATCAAGTTTCAAGGCATTCAGTTCAGAATTGCACAGTCAAAACCCTAGATTGCACTACAATCAACTGTAGGGGCAAAATGGTCATTTGACAGTCAAAAGTTCAAATTTTTGGTCAACATATCATTTTGAAGCCACAAACATCATTTGATCAATGCTTGATCATGATTCTCAAAATTTGGCTCAGAAATCATCAAAGATGCAAAAGTTGCTATATTTGGACAGCTGAAAAAGTCAACTGAAATTGACCAGGGCATAACTTTCACATGGATTATCAGAAAAATTCCATCCAAAGCTCATTTTGAAGAGAAAGACATTTCCTACAATTCATCTTCATGCCCCAAGTCCAAGAAATGCTCTCACAAAAAGTTATCAATTTCAACATTATAGGTCATTTTCAAAAGTCAACAAAAAGGGACTTTAAGTCAAAGGCCATAACTTGAGATTGGTAAATCAAAATGACATGGGACCAAAGGAATTGGTTAAAGGACTTAAAGACCTTTCCAAAATGTCTAAGAACATGTGAAAATCTTAAAAATTGAGCAAGTTATGCCTTGTGGAAGTTGGGAAATTTTTGGAAATTTTTGAAAGTCAACTTTACTTCAAATAATCCAAAAATGCAAATGGGCCCATTTTTCTTCCAAGTTTCTTCATGCCAAGCCTATGCACGACCATTAAGCCCAAGGGGAAGTATTTTCTCATTTTTTAATCATTTATTTGAATTTATATTACTATTAATTCATTTAAACTATTTAAATATATGAAAAATATAAAGCTTGACCTAAAAAATCTTTTTGTACACATTCTAGGCTCAAGATTTCGTGTACAATTAAATATGGCAAGATTTGGTGTGATTAGAGCATGATTGAACCAAATAACATGAAAAAAGATTCAAAAAAAGATTTTACAAAATCAATTAGCAAAAACCATTATGGCATGAGATTTTGTTCAATTTTGTTGACCTAAAAGTTTCAATATATGATCAGAATCACAACCCTAAAAGAATTAGACTCTAAGCTGCGCCCCAAGAACACTTGGAAAACTGAAATTTTTTCCATAAAGTTCAAAACTGTTTTCAAGGTTAGAGGACGATTCAAGCCCTAAAACTTGGTTCAATAGCCTCCTTGTGGTTCACTGATCACTTTCCAATTCATAACCCTCATCAAAAGGCAAGGAACCGGTGGGCAGAACTCAAGAAATTCCATGAAAATTCCAAAATCGTATTCTATATTCTATGCATTTTCATGACATTTCATTGATTAATTCTTATTCCTGACATGATTTCAAAGCTAACTGATATGTTTAATTGAGTTTTTGTGTTACATACGTGATTCTACCATGTGCGATTTTTAGGGTTGCAGGTTTTCTGAATTAGGGCTTTTGCATAGAGGAAAAATTAGGGCTCATGAATACCATGGTTGAATACAGTAGGTCTGGACGAAGAAGACACAAGCCTCGCGATCAATTTATGATCACCATAGCGCTAGTCGCTATTTTCTGTAAACTTGCCTAATGCTACGCGTTAAAACCGTGGCCAATGTGTTTTATGTTTCAGGAAGACGAAGACGATGATGTCGTGTCATAGGGGGACAGGCCAATTCAAAATCTCGCGCGCATTTCAAAGGGCACTAACCTTTTTCTTTTATAATATTTATTGATCATTATATATTAATTGAAATTCAAACGCTTCAGTGGCACAGATGTTACATTGCAAAGTCCAAGACCTGGGTTCGAATCCCAGGTCTGAACAAATTCCATATTACTTTTCATTCACCAATCCTATGCGCTTCAGTAACGTAGGCGTACGATATACCATCACCATCCAACCACACGCATGTCTAACGAAGCCAAATCAAAGGCCAAGATTGCTGAACACCATAAGTGCTGGTCAACATGCCATACAAAATCCAGAAAAGTCAACGAATTCAAAATCAACTGGGCCTGAATTGCTAGGCCTGAACCTCACAGTTTGGGGCTACCCCCCCCCCCCCCTGGTTTGCATCTTTTTTCTATTTTTCTTCTTACATTTTATTTTTATTTCATTTATTTTATTATCTTAATTTAATTAATTTTTTTTTTCTACAAAATACAAACACATTAAAAAAAATCAGAAAAGACCAAATATTCATATTATAATTATTTTCATAAATAAATGCTTGTAATTATTTAGTTTTAACTAGGTTACAAACTTAATTCTTTTTTTAACAAAATGTAAAAGACGTAGAATTAGGTTAATTAACCATTTTCATTCCTTTTAACTTTTTTTTTCCACAGTAATAATTATTTATTTATTTATTTTTTATATTTAAATTGTACATAAATAAATTAGGGTTTAATTTAGGTTTTAATTTAATTCTTTCATAATAAATAAAAACATTAGAATTAGGGTTTGCCTTTTAGCTTAATTTCAATTAACTCCTTTTTTCTTATTAAATCTAAATACCAAAAAACAAAAAAACCTTTAAATTTAATTCTAATTCTCCATTTAATTCTAATTAATGAACTCTTGTAATTTAATATTCTGCAAAAGGGTCCAACGCCCATTGTTTTTAATTATTTAATTTGCGCATTTATTTTATGTCATTTATTATAATTTTGTATCTCTCCCAAAGCATTGTAATTTAAATTTCTCGCACTTTTATTTATCGCTTTATTTATTTTCCGCTAAATCGGGTCCGGTTTAATTTTTGGCGATGTGGACCCGCGCCATTTGTAATAGCCTTAGATTTATTTTTCGCAAACTTTATAACTGCTAAATATGCATGCAAGAATGAATGGCCCTAATTAAAACCAAGCGTAGATCACAACAAACATGACAAGACAAATAACTGAAACATGACACACAATTCGCACACACTACCCCTAGGGTACGCCTCACTGTTGCCTTTCGAAAGGTGATCGTCGAGTAGAGGACGTCTTAGTAAGTCCTCATGATCCGGGAACCTGGCATGAGGGTAGCTTCTAAGGTGTCTTCCCATTGCTCTGGTGATCACCACGTCCCGAACATCGAATTGACCCGAACACCTCCAACGGTGGTGCTACCTACCTCTCAATGGTGGGATGGCATTACTTCAAGGACATTTACACAGACGAATTCCTTAGGGTAGGTAGGTTCTCAAGGATACTTGCTCTAATCTCAAAACAAACTCAAAAAGACTTTTCACACTGACACTTTTCAAAAGCTTTCAAAGCAAACTTTTCAAACACTCTGACGTATGAGTCGATCTGGAATTTTCCAAGAAACTTTTTAAAACCACAGTTGAAAAGCAAACAAACAATTTTGAAAACACATTGAGCAAGTATCTAAGAGCCCATGGATAACCATGGATAGAAAGGGTGCTAACACCTTCCCTTTCTATAATCTACCTCCCGAACCGAGAGCAATCTCTTTAAAGGAATTTTTCTGTGCTTTTGTCCTTTCCATTTGGAGAAAATAAAAGACGGTGGCGACTCTTGCTTCCGCGACATTTCGCGAACCAGCGTTAAACAGTCAGTTCCAAATCCACCGATCACAGAACTGGCGACTCTGCTGGGGACCATATTTATAAAGTGAGGTGTACCTTAGGGTTAGTTCATAACTGTGTTTTCAATTGTATTGATTTGCTTGCTTTAAATTGTGGGACTGTCTTGGGAGTTCTATAGATCCTAACCCGGATCTGGGGGATACCTTCTTAGAAAGTAGCAACAAGGCTGTGAGGGAACTGTGCGGGGTATACCGACATGGTTGAAACAGTCTGCTACGTTGATGTGGCACTTTGGTGTGTACCGGTAACCCTTGAGTTCAGTCAAGGAGAGTACGGGGCCTCCGCGTGGTGTCATGAAGCATTAACAGACCTTAGGAACCTTAATTGAACTATCTTGGCCTCTTTAGGGTAGTGAGATAACTGACTTTGGTGCAGTCCGAGGTTGGTTGATACTCGATACTACACTCAATTGAGGGTTGCTTTCCTGGAATATTTCGGTCGCCAGTTCAGTGGCTAAATCGAAACGATGAACAATGAAAGCAATCCCGTGATATTGGGACCCTTAGAACCCGGTTACTTCTGATAGGACAGGTTGAGCCCACCAACTTCAAGAGGGTAATACCCAGACCTCATGCTGGCCTAAACTCTAAGGGTTTCTCTTGTGTGACTTGCGTGCCTTCGTACTTGACTATTTGCATGCTTGTTATCTAACACAGGAACTACTTGCAGGGTTTGCTTATAGTCCTTAATTGGGACTCATAGCAGGGTTTGCTAAGTTTTTGCAGGTTTTGTCCATAGTCCTTAACTAGGACTCATAACAGGGTTTACTGAATTTCCTACAGGTTTTTGTTTTAGTCCTTAACCAGGACTCATAACAAGGTTTACCAAGTTTCTTGCAGGGTTTGTTTTAGTCCTTAACCAGGACTCATAACAAGGTTTACCAAGTTTCTTGCAGGTTTTGTTTATAGTCCTTAATTGGGACTCATAACAGGGTGTACTAACTACTTGCAGGTTCTGTTTATAGTCCTTAATTAGGACTCATGACAGGTTTTACTTGAGTTTCTTGCAGGTTTTGGTTTGCAGTCCTTAATTGGGACTCATAACAGGGTTACTTACATTACCCCCATGCATAGCATAACATCATACCATTGCATACATCCTGCATAAGGACTAACCCATTTCAAGGATCTCAAGGGTCTGTGATGCAGGTCATGATGAATCAAACATCTAGCAAGGGGCAAAGAGGATTTATTTTCCTCTAGCCAAAGTTGTCAGAGGCTATGACCCACTTGATATGGTGAGCTCTGACTCTTGAAGAAGGTTCCCTTAACCAAGGTTGTTTGGAAATCAAAACCAGACATGATGATTAAAGTCAGGGGCTATGACCCACTGGATATGGTGAGCCTTTGACCCTTGGAATAAAGACTCTCTACAACAGGAAGTTCCTTCAATCAAGCTACAAAATGCAAACTCTAATAATTTTCTTGTTTACCCTGCGAGATCCTTGAAAACATTGCATGCATATCATACATATCATTGCATTACAGGTACCCGTTCTTTGCAGGGCACTTATCTTTCTCGCTGTTTATTTCAGCAATGGCCTTCCAACCAGACAACCAGGACTTTCTTGCTCAAGAAACTCGGTTCGGGGAAATCCTTCTGAATCTATCCAAGGGGCAGGAGGAACTAAGGACACTTCTCAAGGGGACCTTTGTCGGGAACAGTGCTGAGGATGAAAGGCTGAAACACCTACAAGCTGAGATGGATGCAATGAAAGCCCAAATGCTGGGGCAGGGGACTGCCATTCAAGGGTTAGCTCAAAAACAAGAAGAGCTCGGAGTTCTTGTCAACCAACTGCTTCAGGGTAACTAACTGGGGCAAACGTCTAAGGGAAAAGAGCCAGTCATCGTTCAACCACCTTTGAGACAAGGAGGTAAGGGGAGAGCTCCTCAAATGGCTCCAGTGTCACAAATTCAGCATCAACCTCACCGGCTTCAGCCAGACAAGTCTAGGAGGCAATTCACCCCGCTCAACATGTCGCTGTTTCAAGCTTTACAACGCCTGTTGAGATTGAACCTGATCACATTAAGGGCTCATCCCCAGAACCCCAACACAGCACATCCTACTTATGATCCCAATAAAAGGTGTGCCTACCACTCTGCCTGTCCGGGACATGATACAAATGAGTGTTGGGCTCTGAAGAATAAGATCCAGGACCTGATTGATGAAGGAGCATTGGAGTTCACTCAAGATGGTCAGGCTGAATTTTTCTACCATTCCTCCAAGGCTCACCATTTGAAGTGACAAGCCCTGAGACTAGGAAACTTTTGTTCTTTCGAATGTTCAAGTTGTGTTTGTTCTTTGATTGTTTAAACATTTACTCATGTTAAACATTGTTATTTCATTGATGCATCGCATATGTCTGTTTTGAAGCAATATATTCGTATTCACTATATGCAAATTATTTTCATATTTTTTCTGATGATCAACTCTTAAATAATAATTCTAAGCCTCTTGAGGGAGGATGACGAAAACGATACCGCGATCTTTACAGTATGCTTTTGAACAGACCCCGCTGATGAGGTACAGGCATTGTTTCAATCCCTAAACACTGGAGTTATAAGGATGATAATCCCTCGTCAACCCCTCTGAGCCAAAGAAGTAGGAGTTTTTTTCTTTTCGAAATTTAAAACCCTTAATCATAACCTGGGGCAGGGTAGTCTCTCAGTTGATCCAAGTGCATGACGAATGGCACCAAAGAGGTCCTTACAAAACAAAGAAAGACAGTGATGATTCCGAATGATCAATAAAGAAAGGCAGTCATTATCTCAAAAAAAAAAACCCATTAAGTCAAAACCCATGAAGGAGACTTACAAAACTGGGGCATCCCGCTGACTGTAATTCCAAAAAGGAAGCAGTTCAGGAAGAAAAAAAAAAGAAGGGAAAGGGATAACAAAAATCATACAGGAGAGAGGTCACACAAACCCTCAATAACAAAAAGGAATGACTTCCTATTCAAAATAAGTTATCAACATCCGAATCATCACCGGAACGTCAGAGCAAAGACTCAAACAAGGTCTAATGTATGATCAACTGAGTTTAGGTTTGAAGAACATCACGAAGAGCGGGTGGGTACAAATAAAATTTGAGCCTTTATCCTTTGTTTCTTAAACCGTGAACCAAGCCACGCTATAACCCTTAAAAGTCCTAGCTGAAGCATGGGTTGGTTCGAAAGCATACTATTACGAAAGGTATCCTGACTCCTTAAGGCTCACGGTAAAATACGGAGTTGACATCACGTTTTACAAACAATCATTGGTTTTATGAAAAGAATGCATTTTCAAAATCTTCAAGACAGACATAAGCTTTGCATTTTTAACATAACTTTGTTGCATATGACTTTTTGTTTGAAAAGCAGGGAAATTCGCACGATGAATGCCTAATGAACAGAAGTACCTCCAATCAAGGGGCAGACATGACCATGGTCCATTATCTGGGGCAGTCCAATCAAGATTCGGAGAATCTCTCAAAGGCCAAATAGCCTGGGGCAAATCTCCGCATGAGTCACCTGGGGCATTTCAACAATAAATCTTGCCTGGTCAGAAATCTTCTGGTGGCATGACAAAACACTTCTAACAGGGGCAACTCCCTATATTCTGAAGGCACGGACATAGTCGAAAAGATACTACGCAAAATCAAAGACCCGCTAGGTTGACGCACCTAGGCAAAAATAAGGGCTTCCCGGCGAATCAAAAGGGTTCGGGCAAAATGAAGGGATGAAATGAAAAAATCTGTACACCCGGCAAGTCGAAAATCTGAAAAGGCGGCTTGGGCAAAAATGGGTATCCCGGTGGACTGAAAACCCGAAAGGGCGGTCCAGGCAAAAATTAGGGATCAAAGCGTACGACTATGTCCTGTCATCTTGTCACCTGCCTACCAGAAGAAGGTGGGTCCATCAACAACTATCAGCTCCTCACAGGTCTTCCTCTCCCACCTCAGAAGCAGGGGCAATGATGAGCCGTCCAAGCGATCTAATTGTGCTGTCCATCAGGGTATCAAGGTAGGTTCAGCTGAAGAAGATAACCAGATATCTCGACTCCCCAGAGAGTGAGCTAGCAAGTCCGTACACTCTCCTCAAGCAAAGCTATTATCAAACTTAAGGAAGTTGGGTATCCTCCAGCAGATCTCAACGTTTCCCAGCAGCATACAAGCATTCTTAACAAGCATCCCCGACAGTTTCGACCTAAAGATTGTTCCCCGGCGGCATATCAAATATTCAAAGGAATCACTTCCCCCGCAATTCAAAACTCCCCCAAGAGAATACAATCTAGTTTCCCAGGAAATTTAGAATTCATATCCCCAATCAATAAGCATATCCCCAGTAGATTCTGGAAGTTTATCCCCCGTAGAGCACGAACACATCGTCCGGCTTTATTCAAAGAGTTATTTCCTTAACAGGATATAACTGGGTTATCCTCAGCCAAAAGCCACGGAAAGAACGTCGTCGACAAAGTCTTCTGATCCCCAGCAAATTACCATCAACAATTCAGCAAAGGCATCCTTCTTCCCACAGAGTATTGCTTCCCAGCATGGTCGCTAGAGTATCTTTTCTCCCCGCAGAATCCTCCATTTGCCAAGTTTATTCCGCAACGGAGTCATCTTCTCCTACCGGTATTCTTGCAGTTATCATCCCCAGCGGAAGCAAAATCTATCCTTCAATATCAGCCCAGGATACGACTTCCCGGCACCCATCAAGGATTTACTTTCCTAGACGAAAACATAAAACATCACATACATCATTATAGCATGCATAACGCATTGCATCATACAAGTCTCGTTTATATTGAGAACATCATTGCTTGATCCATATCATGCATTGCATATGACTGACCTTTATCTTTCAGGAAAGATGCAGTTGAAATTCTCAATCACGTTTCAAGACCTAGACCGGTTCAGTTAAATCGACCCTAAGATTTTCCTGATGCTTATCCAGTCAAAGGCCTTCTCTGGTTCAGTCAGATCGACCCTAAGATCTCCCTGATGCTTATCCAGTTGAAGATGTTTCAAGACCTAGACCGGTTCAGTTAAATCGACCCTAAGATTTTCCTGATGCTTATCCAGTCAAAGGCCTTCTCTGGTTCAGTCAGATCGACCCTAAGATCTCCCTGATGCTTATCCAGTTGAAGATGTTTCAAGACCTAGACCGGTTCAGTTAAATCGACCCTAAGATTTTCCTGATGCTTATCCAGTCAAAGGCCTTCTCCTGGTTCAGTCAGATCGACCCTAAGATCTCCCCGATGCTTATCCAGTTGAAGATATTCCAAGACCTTGTCCGGTTCAGTTAAAACGACCCTAAGATTTTCCTGATTCCTACCCAGTCAAAGGCCTCTCTGGTTCAGTCAGATCGACCCTAAGATCTCCCTGATTCTTATTCCAGTAGAAGACACCCAAGATTTTTCTCAACAAACGTTGTTGAAGTTAAAGACACCCAAGATTTTTCTCAACGAGCGTTGTTGAAATTAAAGTCGCCCAAGGTTCTCTTACCATTCATGCTGAGGTAGTAACCATCCCTGGTTCATTCATCAGCATTTGAAGCTCCAGATTCAGCTCCTGTAACCAGTCAGGACACATCTATACCAAGCATCTAAAATCAGCTCCTGCAACGTGTTAGGTACTCATTTTCTCTTTTGCAGGTATGCAGGTTCTCGCTAAGGAATCTCCTGCGCGATCAACATCCAGATGGCATCTATAATCCCATCGTCCTATCCAGCAATCTCCAAATGGCATCTATAAGCCCATTCCCCCATCACTGTCACTATGTGAGCGCAAATTTCTGGGCACTTTAGTGTCCAATCATCTTCTACCCTCGGATTACGAAAGGCACGTCAGCCAATCTGCATCCTCAGGTCTAAGAAGATTGAACAGGGGCAACTGTTGTACCCCAAAATTTGCCCTCCCATATTCTTCAAGAAATTGCCAAGTCAGGTCACAAAATTCCCCAAGGGTTGTGCAGTGCAAAGGTCTCCTATACAGTCAAAACTAGGGTTTGTGTTCTGATCAAAGAAAGGAAGTTTTCAAATGCCCAATCAAGCCTCATATGCTTACAAAGATGGTCAAGTATCCTCATATCAAGTTTCAAGGCATTCAGTTCAGAATTGCACAGTCAAAACCCTATATTGCACTACAATCAACTGTAGGGGCAAAATGGTCATTTGACAGTCAAAAGTTCAAATTTTTGGTCAACATATCATTTTGAAGCCACAAACATCATTTGATCAATGCTTGATCATGATTCTCAAAATTTGGCTCAGAAATCATCAAAGATGCAAAAGTTGCTATATTTGGACAGCTGAAAAAGTCAACTGAAATTGACCAGGGCATAACTTTCACATGGATTATCAGAAAAATTCCATCCAAAGCTCATTTTGAAGAGAAAGACATTTCCTACAATTCATCTTCATGCCCCAAGTCCAAGAAATGCTCTCACAAAAAGTTATCAATTTCAACATTATAGGTCATTTTCAAAAGTCAACAAAAAGGGACTTTAAGTCAAAGGCCATAACTTGAGATTGGTAAATCAAAATGACATGGGACCAAAGGCATTGGTTAAAGGACTCAAAGACCTTTCCAAAATGTCCAAGAACATGTGAAAAGCTTAAAAATTGAGCAAGTTATGCCTTGTGGAAGTTGGGAAATTTTTGGAAATTTTTGAAAGTCAACTTTACTTCAAATAATCCAAAAATGCAAATGGGCCCGTTTTTCTTCCAAGTTTCTTCATGCCAAGCCTATGCACGACCATTAAGCCCAAGGGGAAGTATTTTCTCATTTTTTAATCATTTATTTGAATTTATATTACTATTAATTCATTTAAACTATTTAAATATATGAAAAATATAAAGCTTGACCTAAAAAATCTTTTTGTACACATTATAGGCTCAAGATTTCGTGTACAATTAAATATGGCAAGATTTGGTGTGATTAGAGCATGATTGAACCAAATAACATGAAAAAAGATTCAAAAAAAGATTTTACAAAATCAATTAGCAAAAACCATTATGGCATGAGATTTTGTTCAATTTTGTTGACCTAAAAGTTTCAATATATGATCAGAATCACAACCCTAAAAGAATTAGACTCTAAGCTGCGCCCCAAGAACACTTGGAAAACTGAAATTTTTTCCATAAAGTTCAAAACTGTTTTCAAGGTTAGAGGACGATTCAAGCCCTAAAACTTGGTTCAATAGCCTCCTTGTGGTTCACTGATCACTTTCCAATTCATAACCCTCATCAAAAGGCAAGGAACCGGTGGGCAGAACTCAAGAAATTCCATGAAAATTCCAAAATCGTATTCTATATTCTATGCATTTTCATGACATTTCATTGATTAATTCTTATTCCTGACATGATTTCAAAGCTAACTGATATGTTTAATTGAGTTTTTGTGTTACATACGTGATTCTACCATGTGCGATTTTTAGGGTTGCAGGTTTTCTGAATTAGGGCTTTTGCATAGAGGAAAAATTAGGGCTCATGAATACCATGGTTGAATACAGTAGGTCTGGACGAAGAAGACACAAGCCTCGCGATCAATTTATGATCACCATAGCGCTAGTCGCTATTTTCTGTAAACTTGCCTAATGCTACGCGTTAAAACCGTGGCCAATGTGTTTTATGTTTCAGGAAGACGAAGACGATGATGTCGTGTCATAGGGGGACAGGCCAATTCAAAATCTCGCGCGCATTTCAAAGGGCACTAACCTTTTTCTTTTATAATATTTATTGATCATTATATATTAATTGAAATTCAAACGCTTCAGTGGCATAGATGTTACATTGCAAAGTCCAAGACCTGGGTTCGAATCCCAGGTCTGAACAAATTCCATATTACTTTTCATTCACCAATCCTATGCGCTTCAGTAACGTAGGCGTACGATATACCATCACCATCCAACCACACGCATGTCTAACGAAGCCAAATCAAAGGCCAAGATTGCTGAACACCATAAGTGCTGGTCAACATGCCATACAAAATCCAGAAAAGTCAACGAATTCAAAATCAACTGGGCCTGAATTGCTAGGCCTGAACCTCACAGTTTGGGGCTACCCCCCCCCTGGTTTGCATCTTTTTTCTATTTTTCTTCTTACATTTTATTTTTATTTCATTTATTTTATTATCTTAATTTAATTTATTTATTTTTTTTTCTACAAAATACAAACACATTAAAAAAAATCAGAAAAGACCAAATATTCATATTATAATTATTTTCATAAATAAATGCTTGTAATTATTTAGTTTTAACTAGGTTACAAACTTAATTCTTTTTTTAACAAAATGTAAAAGACGTAGAATTAGGTTAATTAACCATTTTCATTCCTTTTAACTTTTTTTTTTCCACAGTAATAATTATTTATTTATTTATTTTTTATATTTAAATTGTACATAAATAAATTAGGGTTTAATTTAGGTTTTAATTTAATTCTTTCATAATAAATAAAAACATTAGAATTAGGGTTTGCCTTTTAGCTTAATTTCAATTAACTCCTTTTTTCTTATTAAATCTAAATACCAAAAAACAAAAAAACCTTTAAATTTAATTCTAATTCTCCATTTAATTCTAATTAATGAACTCTTGTAATTTAATATTCTACAAAAGGGTCCAACGCCCATTGTTTTTAATTATTTAATTTGCGCATTTATTTTATGTCATTTATTATAATTTTGTATCTCTCCCAAAGCATTGTAATTTAAATTTCTCGCACTTTTATTTATCGCTTTATTTATTTTCCGCTAAATCGGGTCCGGTTTAATTTTTGGTGATGTGGACCCGCGCCATTTGTAATAGCCTTAGATTTATTTTTCGCAAACTTTATAACTGCTAAATATGCATGCAAGAATGAATGGCCCTAATTAAAACCAAGCGTAGATCACAACAAACATGACAAGACAAATAACTGAAACATGACACACAATTCGCACACACTACCCCTAGGGTACGCCTCACTGTTGCCTTTCGAAAGGTGATCGTCGAGTAGAGGACGTCTTAGTAAGTCCTCATGATCCGGGAACCTGGCATGAGGGTAGCTTCTAAGGTGTCTTCCCATTGCTCTGGTGATCACCACGTCCCGAACATCGAATTGACCCGAACACCTCCAACGGTGGTGCTACCTACCTCTCAATGGTGGGATGGCATTACTTCAAGGACATTTACACAGACGAATTCCTTAGGGTAGGTAGGTTCTCAAGGATACTTGCTCTAATCTCAAAACAAACTCAAAAAGACTTTTCACACTGACACTTTTCAAAAGCTTTCAAAGCAAACTTTTCAAACACTCTGACGTATGAGTCGATCTGGAATTTTCCAAGAAACTTTTTAAAACCACAGTTGAAAAGCAAACAAACAATTTTGAAAACACATTGAGCAAGTATCTAAGAGCCCATGGATAACCATGGATAGAAAGGGTGCTAACACCTTCCCTTTCTATAATCTACCTCCCGAACCGAGAGCAATCTCTTTAAAGGAATTTTTCTGTGCTTTTGTCCTTTCCATTTGGAGAAAATAAAAGACGGTGGCGACTCTTGCTTCCGCGACATTTCGCGAACCAGCGTTAAACAGTCAGTTCCAAATCCACCGTTCACACTGAGGCAACTTGCTGGTGACGCTGGTAATTCCTTCTAGGAGTGTTCACTCTCCTCTCTTGTATGACAGCATTGGTATCCCCTTCTTTCTTCTTCGTAAACCCATAAACTAACTTTTTCAAACCTCTGGATCCTTCACCCTTAGTCAAACGGCCTTCTCTTACAGCCTCTTCTAGGCGGACACCCATCCCTACCATCTCTGTAAAGTCACTTGGGGCACTTGCTACCATTCTTTCGTAGTAGAAAGCGCTTAGTGTCTTCAGAAAAAATTTAGTCATTTCCTTCTCCTCCATGGGAGGAATCACTTGTGCAGCCACTTCGCGCCATCTCTGCGCATACTCTTTGAATGATTCTCTATCTTTATGAACCATAGACCTAAGCTGGTCACGATCAAGCGACATGTCCACATTGTACTTGTATTGTTTAATGAATGCTTCTCCCAAATCATTAAAAGTATGGATGTTGGCGTTGTCTAAACTCATGTACCATTTCAACGCTGCACCGGTCAGACTATCCTGGAAAAAGTGAATCAGCAGACGCTGATCATCGGTGTGAGTAGAAATTCTCCTCTCGTACATCACCAAGTGAGCACGAGGGCAAGTGTTGCCCTTGTACTTCTCAAACTCCGGGACCTTGAACTTAGCAGGCACTTTAACATTCAGGACCAAACACAACTCATTCACATTCTGCCTAAATAACTCTTTTCCCCTAATAGCCTTCACCTCTCTTTGAATTCTATCAAACTGCTCTTGGAAATCATCCATTCTGTCATAAAGACCCAAGTCTTCACTCGGCGGAGTGAAAGGACGACATACATCTTCATTAACAAACGAAACCAAATTCACCGAAGGAGGTGCAGCAGGAACAGTATGCACCACAGGAGGTGCTGGAGTAACAACATTTGGGACCACTGGAGCATCTTGGGGGCCCAAATTGAAACCTTTAGGTGCAAAATTCTCTGGCATTCCCCACGGATAACCCTGAGGCATGCAGTTTTGAACAACAGTCGGAGTAGCGGATACAGGAACAGTTGGAACTTCAGCATTTTCCCTTGTTGGTTAAGGTTGAACACTCGGTGGCTGATTCTGAGCAACCACCTGAGCTTCCATCAGAGTAGTCAAGTTGGCCAAGCCAGCCATTAAAGCAGAAACTTCTTCGTATAGCTCGCGATTCTCCTGTTCCAAGTTGTCCATCTTCTTTTTGAAGTTAGCCCGAGTGTTGTAGCGATGAGTCAGCTTGTTGGATGTAGTAAAAAGCTAGGTAAGGCACCTAGATATGCATAATAAATGCAATAAATATGTGCAATATGATGCATGACATGCAATGCACATGATTATTTTTGCTTTATTATTTAATATTTCAAGGGATTTAACGTTTATAGACATATTGCGAACATCAAATTAATAACACATTTGAAATACTGAAATTTTTCATTATAATAACTTCAAAAATGGATTACAAGTTTCAATGATCCCAAGTACAATATGAAAATACAATCTAAAAATCCTGAGAGAAAGAAACTGGTAGAGATCGATCTGTACGCTGGCGCTTCCTTGTGAGCCTGGCAATCTGAGCCCTCAACTTCTGGTTTTCTTCTACGTGCCTGATGGCAATTTCCTTCCAATCCTCTAAAGAAGGAAGTGAGTGACCAGCACCTGTTTGAGGCTTAGGAGAAAATAAATCCCCTTGCCTCTCCATAGACCCCACCGCTCGACTCTCAAGGATCTCGATCAAGTCGTCTTTCTCCTTTAGGTCTGCTCTGTAGGAACTCTCTAAAGTCTGGAACTTATTCTTCCAAGCATCCCTTTCTTGTTGCATCCTAACCAAAGAAAACTTTAAATCTTCTAGATCATCTAATAAGGAAGGAGTGGTCTTCACAAACAAATCAGGCATGGGTGTCTCCCGAGTATACGACATCTTCAATTGGATGGCTCTCGATCGGACCCGCTGAAGATATGGCTCCAAAGAAACAGCACCCCTCGGTCCCAAATCCTTCTTACTCTTCTTATGAATGTGACACCAGGCCTTCGCAATCTGCTCCCTAGCTTCCCTGTGGTCTTCTCCTTCCTTCAGAAAGAAACTACTCAAATGAATATTGTTCAGTTTATCCCTCATCGGATAACCAAGTTGTTGTCGTGCAAGAACAAGGTTATAGTTAATTCCTCCCTTTATACCAAGAAGAGGTACATTGGGGAAACTACCACAACTGTCAATAATCTCTACATCCTGATAAGCTCGATGATACCAATCAATATCCGAATGAGTAAGTGCCATGATCTTAGGATCCCAACAGGGTTCCTTCTTGACATCCCAAAAAGCATCAGACTGAGGCATATGAGAGATGAACCACCGGTACAACAAAGGCATGCAACAGATAATAACTCCCCTATGATAAGAACTTTGAAGATGAACAGAGTAATAAGCATCACCCAACAGTGTAGGAACCGGGTTTCCAATCATGAAAATCCTGATAGCGTTAATGTCGACAAACTTGTCCACATTAGGGAATAAGAATAATCCACAAGCAAGTAAAGCAAAGATGGCCTCAAAATCAACCGTACTCTTCATTCTGGAAAAGTAACGAGCTTTCTCCAACAAGAACTGAGCTGATAATCCTTTAATCCATCCTTTAGTAGTCATATGGGCTTCCACCTCAGACTTCCCCAGATGAATTAAAGCAGCAATCTCATGTGGTTTTGGCTCACCCTCTAAACCATTAAAAGGAACACGATCGGTAACAGGTAAATCCAAAAGATAAGAATACTCCTCCAGTGTAGGCATCAACTGATAATCGGGAAAAGTAAAGCAGTGATACATCAGATCATAGAATTGGACCAAAGTCGAGAGAATACTCTCCTTCATCTTTAACTTCATGAGCGGAATAATGGATCCATACTTCTTCCGAAAGTCTGCAGGACACTCGATCTCTGGAATTAGACTGACCAACTCATCTATCTTGGTATCCTTGAAACTGTATTTCCCGGTCTTTCTCTTTCCTGAATCCATGGTTAACAGTACCTGAGATATTCACAAATAGTCAACCTTTAAATCCCTTGAAATATTATTTTCTTCAAAAGATGCTTATGAGTGCATAGATGCATGATGCAACAATCACACACAAGATTACACATATAGAGTTCATAGGTTCAACGTCACGAGCATGAGGTCGAAGGTACTACCCATAAGGTGTTGGTCTAAGAGTTATCACCTGCCGAACAAGGTTCTAGAGGTTCCCAGAGTCTACATCCTTCCTTCGGATATTACCAACTTCTCGATTAACTCGATAATTAGTAATATTCTCAAGAAAGGCTCGTCCGAGCGTAGTATCGCGTTACAACTATTTCTGGATTACTCTGTCATAGCTTCTGCACTACACCTAAAAGGCCAAGATGGGTTTGGTATTCTACGGTCCTCAATTTCAGCAGGCTCCCAGGTCGAAAGCAGTACGTCTTCCCGATTACTCGGTAAACGAAACTACAGTCAAAGGGGCCTCCACTGAGTGGGGGATCTCATGCCTCCTTTTTTGGGATTACTCCCTCAAAGTTAACATGACGATATCGCCTGTCCTATCTTAAAGTTTGCCCTAGTCCGGGTATAGGACTTATGAGTAATCACCAAGCACCCTGAAAACCAGGAAAATCCAAACAAACATATATACAAAATATAACACATAAACAACAATAACACATATACATATATAAACAAAGATAGGCTTAACCCACTTAGGGATGGACCAACAAGAGGTCAATCTGTCCCCACTGAAGTCGCAATTTTTCTGTAGCGGTAGAAATGTTCAAGACTAAGCCATTGGATTGACTAGACTTTATACAAATCAAAAATAAAAATCTCCACCGCGCTTTATTGTTTCCAAAGGAATGGGAAAAGAGTGAATAACCCAAAAAAAAGGGGGAAAGATTCAAGGTAAGGGGGTTGGTTATGCAAATGGAAGGTATTAGCACCCTAAACATCTGAGGTACTCCGCAAGAGCCTCTTTGTAAAATCTGTATATTTTGGCTATAAAAAATGTGTTATATATAAAATGGATGGTGGAGGTGAGAAAAGAAATATATATTATTATGATTTTTGCATCCGCCGCGGTTGCGAACCTTTAGTGCCTACGTACCACCTTTCGTGCAATAGGGGATCAGGGTACACGTAGTTCCTCTTTTAAAAGTTTGAAACACAAGTGTGTTGGTTAATTTTATGAGATAAGACATCATCGTCATTGTCCGTGTGGAAAACATACTTACTACCCACAATCATGAGAAAGGAGAATTTGCATCATCTCAAAGTGGAGGATAATGGCTTGGATTTTAAAATCAATAATGCCTCACTCAACACTCAAGTGGAAAATATCTCACTTCACTACATATTGTAGAAGTATAGTTGTTTGCATCACTACAAGGATTGACAAGAGTCTAACCTTTTGAGAAAAGTTTAAAGGTAAAAGCCAAAGTGGCAAAAATGGTTTGAAATGAGATTGATTGACTTTTAGTCTTCTCACAAAAATGTCAAGGTATTGTTAAGTTGATTGAAGTTTATTTATGAAAATGCTTTGAAAATGCATGGACATAAGTCCAAGTTTATTATAAAAGTGGTTTATGTTTCAAAACAAGAAGGGTTTTCAAAAGGAGGGAGAAGATTTTTGAAATTAAAGAAGATGGGAGGAGAAGAAGAGGCTATCCTAAAGCATAAGGTAAAAGTTAAGGATAAGAATCATCTAACCAACAAGAAGTCAATACTTGACATTATGAGTCAAGATAGAATTCCCATTCTTTGGATTGAAACCAATCAAGCAAAGATACTAGACCTCTTCAACTGTATTAAGTCTTCACAAAAATTGGGCAGAGTAACGGTTGTATACGTGTGAATTCCAGATTACAAACAGAGAATGTAATCACAAAAAACCTGCACACAAAAACAAACAAGCAACCCAATGTCTTAAGGTAAACCTCGAGAACTCCAGACAAAATAATCAGATAAGATCACAAGGCCTCCAAGATAGGCCAAGGTTTCTAATCCTAAGTCCAAGAAGAAGTCCCATGCTCCATAATGCCAAGGATAGTAACCAAATAGTCCAAGTACCATTAAGAGTTTTTTAGGGTTTAAGTTGATTATTAAGTGTCTTAGAAGAGAAAGGAAAAAGAAAAGCTCAAGTGAGCAAAGTAAAAATGACAAGAAAATAAATGCTCAAATGAGCAAAGATGAAAATGGCATGAAATGAAAAATGCTGAAAAATAAATAGTGCATAAATCATAAAAGAATAAAAGTATAAAATAAACAAGTCAATAATTAGTGGTTAGTTGGATGACCATCTTGAAACTTGCATTTGGAACTCATTAGAGTATTGGTATAACCAAAGCCTCCACACAACAAGTTGCATTTGCTTTTTGTCAAGTATATCATCCATTTGGAATTCTCATAAGTACCATTTAATGATCAACGATGTTTAAGTGATCCGCGTTGACCAAAAGTGTTGTAGATCCATTAGAGGATTGGTAGAACCAAAGCCTCCACACAATGAATCTCAAGGTTATTGGATCAAAGAGATCAAATTAACATACTTGGGCTTGCAATCATAAGTTTGGGCCACGAATGATCATTTATTCAAATCGGGATAAAATTTAGCGCTATGTTAAGCAATCGTAAGTGGACTTATTTAGAAGTCGCACCTATTTTGAGGCTGGTCAATAGCAATCTATGCACCATTTGTTTTGAGACATGATATAGAGATCATGCTTCAACAACATTTAGTGCAATGAGAAGGGGATGAGATGAATAGGAATTAGGGTTAAAAAAAAGAAACCACATTTGAATTAATATTTAATCAAACTATTATTAAAATCATTCATCCATTTTTTTGTGGAGTTAAACTCAACACCATGGATCCAATGATGTTAATAAAGCCATGACCAAAAAATCAACCCAAGGCAGCCAGAAAATAATCACAAAATAACAATATAATTAATATATACATTAAAAGATAAGAAAATGTTTTTAAAAAATGGAAAATAATGAGGAAAATGTCAATTATACTCAAATTAATCAAGAAATTAAAAATAAGACTATAGAAAAATCAGAAAAGAGGCCAAGCGATTTTATAAATTTTTTTGAAATTTTTAAAAGTCAGAAACTATTTTTAAAAATTAAAATAAATGGGTAAAATAAACAAAAATAGTAAAAATAGTAAAGTCAGAAACAAAAATAAAATAAGGTCACAAATATTTGTCACAATATCATTGGATCATTCCATAATTTTTTCAGAATTTAAAAATCTGTAAAAGTATTTTTAAACATTTTAAACAAATCAAATAAGTGAAAAATTCATAAGAAATACCAAAACACAAAATTAAATTGTGAAAAAATAAAAATCAGAAAGAGAATGATCAAAAATATTTTTCATAATTTTTTCAGATTTTTTGGACTAAAAATGAACTTTCTATGATTTTTTGAAACTTAAAACAATTAAAATATAAAAATCAGAAAAAGAAAATAAAAGAAAAAGATGTGGACCATTAGATGAGAGTCAAAATGTGTTAGTAATCAAATCCAAGGAACCTGGCGCACTGTGCATATCATGGTCTTTAATGAATAATGTACAGAATCATTAATAAAACCAGAATTTGAAAATAACAAATGTCACGCTTTCATTGGTTAGAAGGTGACACGTTGGTCATCTTCAACCTCCAGCCCTCACGAATTGCAGGTCTCTCAAACTGTAAAATCAGAAGCTCAGACTTATGCCATTCGCTTCGTCTCTTCAAGACAAATACAACCACACCCTCGCGCCAAATTTATATAAACTGTAGCTCAAGCAATTTGGAAAGAAAGTTTTGAAAATGTATTTGAAAATTCATGGTCAAAACGTGCTTCCAGATGAAAGTAAGTGTTGCGACTAGAACCAGGGCAATGAGAGCAACATAATGATACCAAAGTTTTGAAGAATTGATGAAGGAATCTACCTATTAAAGTTGAGTTGCAGAGCTCTGAAACTTGACTTCTATGGAGCAATATAGGGCACGATTCTTGAATGTAATTATATGGTTAGCTTCAGGGAAGATCAAGGAAGGTGAATTGATGGAAAAATGGATTGAAAAATGCTTGAGAATAGGATTCATAGTAGCTGAATTCTGAGTTATGAAGCAAGTTTGGCAGGGTGATTCTGGCTATCTAAGATTGGGAAATTGAATGGGGGATGACCCTCTATTTATAGGGAATCAAAAGGGAATGTTCAAGCTTGTGAAATAATGAAGTTTGGAGGGAAATCGTGTGAACCTGATGCACGAGCAAAGTGTGATCTGATTTGCATCAAACCTCATCTAATTCTTGCGTTTCAAGGCTCTAATCCACTTTGGCAACTTGGTTAAACATTTTTAGATCACAAACGCGTGCTAATTTGATGTTTAAAGGCCAAAACATGAATTTCAAATTCTGACTTATGGAGAAACTTCAGCTCCAAGTTACCAAGTTCAATCCAATGGCATTTCCACCACAAGGGGTCCTAGGGTAAAATTCTTGATGCTTTGGAAATATGAGGTAACAAGCTTTGCAATGGAAAAATAATGGAATCAAATGGATGCTTGAGCTGAAAGTTACATGGAGTCAAAGTTGAAGAAAAAGAGTTGACTTTCCATACTTAGAAATATTTCAAATTCTTCTTTAAAAACGACCTATGATCTCTTGCATTCAAACATGGTCTTCCACCTAGAATTTGCTATTGACCAAAAAAGATGGAATGGAGTAGATCTCTTGAATGACATTTTGCAATTTGAACCACTAAAAATCTACAAAAATTGAGCAAGTTATGACTTGTTGAAGTTGGCCAAAAATCATGAAATGACTTATAATATTTTGCATTCTTAAGGAAACTTCCATCCATTTTCTCACTTTGCACATAAAATAAGGCATGAAGTACACATCT
This sequence comes from Vicia faba, assembly GCA_948472305.1. NCBI lineage: Eukaryota > Viridiplantae > Streptophyta > Magnoliopsida > Fabales > Fabaceae > Vicia > Vicia faba. The sequence goes on along the minus strand of OX451736.1, from coordinate 510,145,412 downwards.
TTAAGATCACCATGAAAAAATAATGGGCTAAAGGTGATAAAAATTTACCAAGTTATGACCATTTGAAGTCACATAGGGAAAATTGGGGATTCATCTGGGTGCCTTGTAATCTTTCTTCTTCACCAAGTTCCTTCCACATGAAAACTCCTTGGAACTTTTGAAGTGATTTGTTGGTAACTCATTGAAGAGAAGAATGTTTTTGGAATCACTCAAAAATACCAAAATATGAGCAAGATATGCCCCTTTGAAGTCCAAAAACCTAGCCTCTAGATCAAGAGAATGCTTGGTGGAACTTTGCCAAGTTTGAACAAACTTTTTGTGCCAATATTCTTCCTTTGTGAATAGAAATTGTTGAGGATGATGATGAGGACTCATTGCCACCAAAACCACTTCCATACAAACTTTAAAAAACTTCAATGGTGAGGTTTGAATTACTCAAGCTATTAACTAGGGCATGGAAATAAACTCATGAACCCATGAAGCAACTTGCTAAACCTCATTGCCTTTACCTACATTATTAACAAGTAAGACAAACCAATATTGAATTTTGTTAATTAGAGAGGAAATAAAAGCAAAATATCCATAATCACAAAAGAAAACAAGTTAAGGTGCTTGGTAATTCCTCAGAAGAGCAAGGCTAAAGATAGGGAGAAGAACCAAAAGCCCTAATGTGATTTTGTTGTGATTGAAACAATATTGTACGATGAAGGGATCTTAGGGGCAAAAATTGGGGTACAACACTTCTATATATAGAAGGGTAAGATTTCTTCTTAGGAAATATTTTCTTTTTAGGATAATGATGAACCACTTTAGGTTTGTTCACCTTCTCTTTGGATGATTGATCACTAGCCTTAACAAAGATAGTTTTATTAGAACTTGGTTTTGAAAACTTTGAATACCCAAGTCCACTTTTATTATTGTAATATCTTTGTTGGCTAAGAACAACTTCCAATCCAATTTGACCCTTTTCATATCTTTCAATAACTCTTTTTAATTAGACAATTTGGAAAGAGAGTGATTCACAATTTTTGCATACAAAATTCTATTTTTGTTCATCACTTAATTTTTGTTTTTCATCTTTGAAATATTTTTCCATAGTTTCACATTTTTCTTCTAAAGATGAAATTTGTTTCTTTTGAGATGAAATAGTTTTATACATAATTTTGCATTCATTTAATATTTCATCTATAGCACCTTGTGCATCACTATCAAAAAGAGAAAATTCATTACTAACCTCATCATCTTCATTATCGGAATGGTGTGAGGCCATCAATGCTAGATTTGCACTTTCATCACTATCGGAATCAGACAAGAACTTATTTTATTATCCTCCCATGCAACATAGGACTTTTTGTTCTTAAATTCCTTTTTGCCTTTGTAGCCACCTTTCTTGGAGAGTTTTGGATAATCTAGCTTGATATGACCTTGCTTACCGCATTCATTACACGTGACTTCTTGTGTTGATGTGGAAGCTTCCTTTTTTTTAAATTGTTTCTTTTTTTTTTGCATGACAAATGGATTTGTCATTTCTACCAAAGAACTTACCAAGCCTTTTAACAAGAAGCATGAAATTTTCATCTTCTTCCGGATTGTCTTCCTTTTCAACTTCCTTGGAATCAATCTTTAAGGCAATATTCTTGGATTTCTTCTCTTGATTTTCATGCTTTTCAAGTCTTCTGAGTTCTGTTTCATATTCTTGAAGCTTTCCAAACAACGTTGCGGAAGTCATTGAAGAAAGACTTTTCTTTTCCGAAATTGTCGTTACCTTTGGTTGCCATTCCCTAGTTAAGGATCTAAGTACTTTCAGATTTAGTTCATCATTCGTCAAAGTCTTACCAAGAGCACTTAGATGATTTGTCAAGTGCACGAATCTCTTTTGCAAGTCAAGGATGGTTTCTCCGGGCTGCATTCGAAATAACTCGTATTCTTGACTCAAAGTATTTAGTCTTGATATTTTAACTTCAACAGTTCCTTCATGAGTTTGTACCAAGGTATCCCATATTTCTTTCGCCATTTTGCATGCCGAGACACAGAAGAATTCATCCATGCTAAGTGCACCTTGAAGAATATTGATTGCCTTTTTATCATAGATGACATTTTTCTTATCATCTTCATCCCATGCAGTTTTAGGCTTTGATGAGCCAGCACCATTGATCACGGTTATAGGAATAAATGGACCATTCTCGATGGCATCCCATATTTCTTCTCCCTGTGCTTCTAGATGTGCCTTCATGCGTATTTTCCAGAAGTCAATATATTCACTACAAAAATAGAGGAGGCTTGTTGTTACTACCACCATCTCTGAAAATGGAGTTTTGATTCGCGGAAGCCATTCTGTATCTTTTAGGAACAAGTTACCTATAACCTGCTTTGATGCCAATTGTAAGTACGAAGTGCGTCTAAGAGGGGGAGGGGGGGGGGAATTAGGCACTTTAAAATTTTTATGGTTTTTAGTGATGATGGATAATATTTTTCTAGTTTATGGTGTATTTATGAAATAGTAAAATGCAGAAAAATAAAGAGACACGAGCGATATATCCTAGTTCCCCTCACAGTCCGAGAGTACTCCAGTCCCCTTTCAACATGAAAGAGATTTCCTTATAGTGGCAAACTTAAAACAAGAACTACCAAAACCAAGAACAAACCTCTTGGACCAAGAACAATCCTCTTGGATTTTCACTATGTCAACAATGAGAAAAATCCTCTCAAGGTGACCTTACTTATATCCAACAATCCTGGAAATACAAGATTACAAAACCACTTGAACTTATTTTCAATAATCCTGAAAAATAAGAAAGTGTATAGAAATATTTGATTGATAGAGTTTGTAGTGCAATAATCACTTTGAGTGATTTTATTAATGACTTGATATTCTCTTTCAATAACAATAATATACAATGACTCAAGACTATAGAATGCTCAAAGTTTTCTGTTTAACAATATATGAAAATGTGCAGAAAAACTTTGTGTATGAAAGTGAAGAAAAAGCTTGAGTTTTAATATTTTAAAATTCAGAAACTATTGATTGGAAGAGGTACAAAGTGACTTTGAAAATTCAGTATTTATATGTTCATAACACCTCTTTGAAACATCATAAATTTCTACAAATGAATCATGAACAATTGCCAAGATTCAATGAAAAGTTTCCATGAAATGGTGTTATGAAAAGGTACGCTCAAAGGTGTTGATTTTAAAAAATGTTAAGCATGCAATCGATTGCACCCTTGTGTCAATCAATTGCACGAGTTTTAACAACTAAAAAATTCAAATATTTTCAGTGAGCAATCGATTGCACATGTGTGTAAATTGATTGCACTTTAAAACAATAGCAAAATTTGATAGAGAGCAATCGATTGCACAAACGTGCAAATCAATTGCACTTAAAAACAGTAGCTAACACTTTGAAAACGTGAAGCATGCAATCGATTGCACCAACATGCAAATCGATTGCACATAAGTGAAAATTGATTTTTTTTTCTTAGAAAACTTGAGAAAAAGTTTGGACAACATAAAACACTTCTTTTGATCAGTGAGCATTTAAGACTTAAGTTTAAAGTAAGTATTGTCATTATACCTTATGAAATTTGCTAAGAACTTGAGACAGAGTCTTTTATCTAATGATGCTTTTAGCTTGATCAAAATATTTACCTTCTTGTCAATATAGTTTGTCTTCATCAAAACAAAGTGCATTGAGAATCACTTGAGAAGCTTGATATTACATAGTGTACTCAGTAAACCTCCCTGAGGGTCCTCTTTGCTCACAAGGGTCTCGAGGTTTGTCATCCCTCCTCTTCTCGCTGGTTCATCGAGGAGGGCAAGAGTCTTATCGCGGATTGCTGGTTGATCCATGATTCCTGGGGTCCCGGGTTCTATTGGCTGCTTCCCTCTCCTCGTAGTCCATGTATGCTATGGATTTATCGAGGAGGGCATCGAATGTCCGTGGTAGTTCGATGCCAATGACCTTTCTGAGTTCCTTGCCCGGGAGGAATCCCCTCTCGAGTAGGTATCTCTTCATATGATCGGTGCAGGGGACCTGGATGGCCTCCCGGTTGAACCGATCAATAAATTCCCCCAGGGTCTCGTCGTGTCTCTGGATGATGGCCTCGAGGGCTTCTTCAGTCTTCGGGTGTCGACGTGAAGCAGTAAACGAACTGATGAATTGGTTCTTTAAATTTCGCCAGGAGGTGATCGACCCCGGGGCGAGACTCTTGTACCAATCCATCACAACTTTCCTCAAAGTCGTGGGGAACAACCGACATTTGATTGGTCGCCCGACATTGTGATAATGCATCATTGCCTCGAACCCGTCTATGTGGTCGATCGGGTCGGCAATGCCATTGTACTCCTTCAGATGGGGAGGCTTCTCCATGCCCGGGGGGATGGGTGCCTCCATGATGGCTTGTGACAAGGGATCGCGGGGGGGGGGGGGGGGGGGGGGGGGGGGGGTCATCTTCGTCACTCCTGTCTGGCGAGCGAGAAGAAGATTTATTGTGGTGGTGGTTATGGCGGCCCTTGTCGCTCGCAGCGTTCCTCGGACAGTACGGTCGCTCGTTATTTCCCCTGTTCCTGTCTCTAGGGGGTCTTTGCTCTTGACGCGGGGGAATGTGATCGCGTCTCCCCGTGTCAACGGGCTGGTCCCTCTCCAGTGCAGGGCGTCTCCTGATTGGTCGGGGAGAGGGACTTCGAGAGGCATCCCACCTACGTCTCTGTAGGGGAGATTGGGGGCGTTCCTCTACTTGGCGAGGAGGAGGAGAATGGGGCCTCATATGTCTTCAGGGGGCTCTCCGAGCATCTTCGAGCACCCTCAATCTCTCTCCTTGAGAGAAGATGAGATAATTTGTTTGGTTTATCGCTGCGAACAGTGCCCTGGTCGTGGCATATGCTCCAGCGGAAACGGGGACCTCCTGAAATTGGTTGGGTTGATAGTTCTGAGGAGGTGGTCGATCGTATTCAAGTTGTTGAGATAGTGATGATGACGAGGAAGTTGCCCCGTATCTATAGTCTGAAGGATCGGGCATATTAATGGTGGGGGCCGTGTTGTGGCCAATAGTGTCAGCATTGTCGATGCCGACATTATTGTTGGCGACATTGTTATTGATGTCAGCGATGCAGACATTCATGTTGGTTTCTGCTATTTGATCAACCATGACAGTCAGAAGAGTGATTTAGCTTTAGTCTTGAGTAAATGGAAGAAGGGGAAGCAAGTTTCCCACAAACGGCGCCACTGATCGCACCTGGTCAGAATGGACCATCACAGCTTCACCGAGTAGAGTTTGAGTGAGGTGGGGGGAGGGGGGGGGGGGGGTACCTGCAAGACACTCTGATGTCAAAGTAAGTTGCGGAATGAGCAAGTAAGCGTGAGAGTAAGAAAGTGTTGAATACCTGACCCTCTCGAAAGAGAGGGTATTTATAGCCCCCAACGCTAGGCCAAGGTCTCTACATTGGACTGGTCAAGCAGACCCAACATAGAGATTGTCAGATCCTACGTGAGTAGTGGAGACCCGTACATGGTCCCCTACCTGGATGACATCCTCCGCAAGGTCAGGAGGATGTGTATGCGATCTTTCCGGGGCCACGAAGACTCCGTGATATCCGGAGACGTTGGTAGTCAGGCCTACGAGGAGGATGCTCGGGAGAGACATCTGTCCGTCGTGGGTGATCCCCCGTCATACACAAGGTCGAGTGAGGGGATCAATCTTGGTTGACGAGCTAGTCAGGGTGTCCTCGAAGTCTTCATGGTCGGAGATGACCGTCCTTAGTCTATTCGGGGCGTTGTCCCCGTGTGGTGAGGTTGTCTCCTCGCGGAAAAAAGGTGGTAGTTGTCCGTCGTATTCGAGGACATAACCAGTCAGTGGTGTAGATTGACACACTTGAATTGAGTCTCACTGAAAGTTTGGCCAAAGACAGACCCAATCTATATATATATATATATATATATATATATATATATATATATATATATATATATATATATATATATATATATATATATATATATATATATATGTATAAAGACACGACTTTACATGGCAATTCCAAGTACAGTATAATTTTAATTTTAAATTTAAATCAATAATAATGGCCAAGATTTTTCACATATTTTTATTCTCAATATCACGGTTTCATGATAGAATAGAATAAGAAGCAAAGAAGCCATTACAGTTAGAGAAGACGCAACAGCAACAATAATGGCGGCCTCTACACAGGCCACTGAGTTAAGACAATATTGCCCCTTATGCTGCCGTCTCTCACGTCCCTTACCTCTCTCCCTTTCTTCACGCTCTTCTCTCATTTCCCTAACTCCCCACAGGTTTACCTTTTTCTTCACTCTCTTTCAATTTTTCTTGCCTTCAATTTCTTTAATAACTCCAAATTTTAAACCTTTTCTTCATTGGATGTTTGTATTTTTCTTCAAAATAAGTACTTTTTAGGTCCTTTAATGTGTTGTATTATCACTATAGTCCCTAATTGTAGTATAATTTCTCTGGCACTGACACTTGTAATTATTTTTAATTCATTTATTCATTTAAAATTATTATAGGTGTTGACGTGTTAGTATAGCATCTGGTGTTTGTGCTCAGTATAGTCTGGTGTTTGTGCTCCTAGAGTATAATTACAAAAAGAAATCATTGGATGTGTCTTTTGTTACTCAACGTATTGGTTGGTTAGTTTGGTCATTGAATGTGTTATATGTTTGTTAGATTGGTCCATGGAATTACTAACAAAAGACATGCTTTGGGACGTTTTTGAAGTTTCAATACACTTTAAGGATTATATTGACATGCTTCACACTTTTAGGACCAAAAGACGGTTTACTATTGCTATATTATATCTTTGGTACATGAATCCGTGGGAGGGGTTGACCTGTTGGTGAAGGCTTGAGACATGAGATTGTGCTCTACTCGAGGTCTCAACTTTGAATTCCACTTGTGCTAATAATTTTTGTGTTAGGTTAGTCCATCCATACATAGTGTCGCTATAGTCTCTAATTGTAGTATAATTACAAAAAATATCATTGAATGTGTCTTTTGCTAGTCAAATGTATCTTCAGTTAGTTAGTTTGGTCATGGAATGTGTTTTATCTTCGGTACATGAAACCTAGAGTTGACCTGTTGGTGAAGTGTCAGGACCTGAGAGTGTTCATCTCAAGATCTCAGGTTTGAATTTCGTTGATGGAAACAATTTTTATGTTGGGGTAGTCCATATAGTATTTTGTTGTGACTTCAATTGAGCCCCGCTAGTGGCTGGTGGGATTGGTCCGGTACCGAGTTTCTAAAAATTATTTTGAGTACCTTATTGCCACATAATGATATGCTATTGTTTTTCATTTAATTGACACCTTTCTTTTCATTGTACGATGAGAACTGCAGAAGAAAAATCAAGGCAATCCAGATTGGTGTCAATGGCTTTCGAAATAGTGTTGTGCGTAGTAATTGTGTTAGAACAGATTTATGGTGTCCAAAGTTGTCATCTGTAGGGTTAAATAAATACGACACTAAGACTCGATATGAACAGAATCTTCGGCACAAGAATCCAGTTTGTGATACATTTATGAAGTTTTCAAGTTCGTCAACTAGCTTGGTGGAGGAAATGATAGAAGAGGAAGAGCTGAGTTCTTTGCGTTCTTATGAAATGCAAGTTAGAAAAGTGGGAGTAGCTCCTTGTAATCCAGAACTTTCCGCAGCTGCTGATAGCATTTTGGTGGAAATGACAGAAGAGGAAGAGAGGAATTCTCTGCATTCCTATGAAACACGAGTTGGGAAAGTGGGTGTGGCTCTTTGTAATCCGGAACTTTCCACAGCTGCTACTGAAAGGAAATTGTCTGGTGGTGATAAAAGAGGATGGTCTATGGCAAAAAATAAGTTAGCTGAAGATAGGAAGGAAATGAAGAGTGCAAACAAATTTGAGACGAAAATTGATGGCTCTCAAGTATCTAATAGATTAACTTCCGTTAGTCAGATACAAGGTTTTTCTACGGAGGGAGTAAGCAATCTTGTACGAAAGAATCACGGTGAACATGTTCCATCTTCTGTTAAATATCCCGTAGTAGACAATTCAAAGACGTTTACTGATTCTGAAACTGTGGTCCATCAGTTTAATGAATCTGCATTGGAGATCGCTCGAGAGAAAATTCCTAGAGTTGATGTTGACGACGTTTTGGAGGAAACTACAAAGGATTCAACTGATGCAACATTTGCTAAAAAGGAAAGTACAAAGGATTCAACTGATGCAACATTTGCTAAAAAGGAAAGTACAAAGGATTCAACCGATGCAACATTTGCTAAAAAGGAACGTTGTGCTGACCAGTTAAAACTTCACGACAGACTTTGTCGTATCTATGAAGATGTTCTGGTGGTTGATAATATTCCTCTTGCAGAAGAGGTTGTTAAGTTGCTTACAGTAAAGTACCAGCATCTTATTTATGCATGTGATACCGAGGTATAATTATTTTGACTGTTTTCACATGTGTTATGCATGGATTTTCCATGATCACTACTGTGCATAGCTAGATTTTTTCCTCTTGTATGCCAACATATATTATATGCTGATTTCATTCTATTCAAAGGTAGCCAAGATAGATGTCAAACAAGAAACGCCTGTAGATCACGGGGAGATAACTTGCTTCAGTATTTATGGCGGTCCAGAAGCTGATTTTGGTGGTGGAAAATCTTGTATCTGGGTAGATATTCTTGATGGCGGAGGCAATGAAATTTTAGAAAAATTTGCTGATTTTTTCAGCGATCCTTCCATCAAGAAGGTGAGATTTTCTTTCTTCTTCTATTCTATCGCTCACCTCAAAATGCAGTGCCTCTTGTTCCGTAATTCTACGGTTTCTGCTGTATGAATGCTATGAGTCTACGACTCTAGATTACAAATAATATTTTAAGTAGCCAAATCGTGCATTTTGTAGGTCTGGCATAATTATAGCTTTGATTGTCATGTTATAGAGAACTACGGATTCAAAGTTTCTGGTTTTCATGCTGATACAATGCACATGGCACGGTTATGGGATTCTTCAAGACAACTAAATGGGGGCTATTCGCTTGAAAAATTATCAGGTGACAAAAAGGTCATGTCAAGGGCTCAAATGAACCATGAAAAGGATTTGATCGGTAAGGTGTCAATGAAAACTATATTTAGTAAGAAAAAAGTGAAAAAAGATGGAACTGAGGGTAAAGCGATTACCATCACTCCTGTTGAAGATCTACAGAGAGATGAGCGTATACCTTGGATATGTTATTCTGCTTTAGATGCTAAAAGCACTTTGAATCTATATGAGAGTCTTAAAAGCTATCTTTCAGACATGCCGTGGAAATTTGATGGTGTACCAGTTTCCGGGAAAACCATGTATGATTTCTACAATGAATATTGGCGCCCATTTGGGGAGATTCTAGTCCAAATGGAAACTGAGGGAATGCTAGTTGATCGGTCATATCTTGCAGGCATAGAAAAGGTTGCCAAAGTAGAGCAAGAAATAGCTGAAGATAGATTCCGGAAATGGGCTTGTAGGTATTGTCCTGATGCCAAGTATATGAATATCGGAAGTGAAATACAGCTGCGCCAGCTGCTTTTTGGTGGTACTGTGAACAGGTGCACACATTTTTTTTATAATAACCATATAAGTTAGGACCTATTTATCAATCAAACTGTCAGATTATTGTGATTTAATACATATTTGAATATGTTTTATGAAATGTGCTGTTTATGACAAAGTAGCTGAAAGATATTGATGGACGCAATTCATACATACCCATTTTGTCTTGTTCAAATTGCAGAAAAAACTCCGCTCTATCACTTCCAACTGAACGAATATTCAAAGTTCCCAATGTTGATGGAGTGATTGAAGAAGGCAAGAAGGCTCCTAAAAAATTCCGCAATATGAAGGTGAAGAGCCTAGGTTATAACTTGAAGACGGAGATGTACACAGCAAGTGGTTGGCCGTCAATTAGTGGTGATGCTTTAAAGGTCCTGGCTGGAAAGATTTCTTCTGATTTTGATTTTACCGATGAGGTTTATAACTTGGATCTTGATGATGAACATGGAAATCCTTCTCAAAATCATATTGAGGTTCCAAAAGGTGATAATTCTGCATATGGAACAGCCTTTGCCGCTTTTCCAACAGTGAAAGAAGGGAGAGAAGCTTGCCATGCCATTGCTTCTTTATGTGAAGTTAGTTCAATCAAATCTTTGATTTCAAACTTCATTCTACCCCTGCAGGTATATTTTTAATTGTACGTGTTTTTTTGGTCTATTTCGTTATGAATTTTTGTTTCCATGTTCCATCACTCATGTAATAAAGTTTGGATCTAGCATTTTCTTTTTCAACTCTGAAGTTCTTTATATCATACTCTATGTCATCTTCATAGTTTCTTTATGTCAGGGACATAATATATCAGGAAAGGATAACCGTGTTCATTGCTCCTTAAATATCAACACAGAGACAGGACGCTTGTCAGCTAGAAGGCCAAATCTGCAGGTATTCTAATTTGTGTGATGTATAAGAAATTTTCTCTTAAGATTTTGATTAGGATATTTCCTTTTATTGGTGGTAGTTGTGAACCTGAAATTTGTTAAGCACTATTCATTTGATCATCGACCTTCATCTTTGTGCATGAATTAGAATCAACCTGCTTTGGAAAAAGACCGATACAAAATCCGTCAAGCATTCATCGCTGCACAAGGGAATTCTCTTATAGTTGCTGATTATGGACAGGTTAGTAGTTCATATTGTGTATCTATTTGGAATGTTCTCTAGAAATTTTATTCGGTTAACGGTGTTATGTATTGTTACAGCTGGAACTTAGGATTCTCGCACATCTTGCCAATTGTAAGAGCATGATGGATGCTTTTAAAGCCGGTGGAGATTTCCATTCAAGGACTGCTATGAATATGTACCCATATATTCGTGAAGCAGTTGAGAAAAAGGAAGTGCTTCTTGAGTGGGATCCTCAGCCTGGTGAAGATAAACCCCCGGTTCCTCTATTGAAGGTATAGAAGCATGATTTGTCGGTTTTTCATAATTTGTTCATGACTCTATTTTTGTGTTTTCCCCCTTCCATCTTAGGATGCGTTTGGTTCTGAAAGAAGAAAAGCTAAAATGCTTAACTTCTCAATTGCATATGGGAAGACTCCAGTGGGGCTATCTAAGGATTGGAGGGTACACTCAGTTCTATTATGCATTATGAGAGATTTATAATGCTGAAAATATCCATGATTTATTATTTCATTGTCGAAAAAAATTCACATGTTTTTTTCTTTCAGGTTTCTGTGAAAGAAGCTAAGAAAACAGTTGATCTTTGGTACAACGATAGAAAAGAAGTTTTGAAATGGCAAGAGGAGCGTAAAAAAGAAGCTCGTACGTTTTATTGTGTCTACACATTGCTAGGGCGAGCCCGGAAATTCCCTTTGATGGCCCAAGCTAATACCTATCAGAAAGGTCACATTGAGCGTGCTGCTATTAATACTCCAGTGCAGGCCCGTAATTCTTTCGAATAACATAATAACTTGTCCCCTTCTCTATTAGACTATAACTATACTCTTGAGTTTGAGAATCATATTATGGTAAATCTAACATAGGAAACATTGAATAGTGAAATAATGTTTTCAAAACCAATTTATAAAGGTTATCATATTCCAAAGTTTCTATCCAAGTGATAGTGCAAATAGTGCTTTAAATAAAATATTTACGGTTTAATTGTATTTAACGTCACAATGTCACATTCATATACATACAGATTTTTCTCTATGGATTTCTGATTTGTAAAATGCAACAGGGTAGTGCTGCTGATGTTGCCATGTGCGCCATGATACAAATTTCTAATAATAAAAAGTTGAAGGAGCTTGGATGGAAGTTACTTCTACAGGTAATATCACTCTTTGATTTCTTTCTCAATTTTCTTGCTCACTTTTATTGATATTTATAAATTGTGTATATCAATTGAAAGATAAGAGTTGGGCATACAACCAATATTGTTAATATGCTAATAGCACTAGAGTTTAGTAAAATTTGATCAAATCGCTATTGTTTGCGATATGCTTTTTAGTACAAATGTTGTCCAATAGTGGCGGCAGCTCTATAGGCTACAACACGGTTGCGCAGAATTTAAACAATCTGCGATTGACAACATTGACAACCATATGCATGGCCAAGATTGGTTTCACTTGAATGTATATAGTCATACTATTCACAAACTAATTTGAATATGGCAAAGCAGGTTCACGATGAAGTCATATTGGAAGGACCAACAGAGTCGGCTGAGATTGCGAAATCCATAGTTGTTGAGTGCATGTCCAAACCCTTTTATGGCAAGAATATTCTTAAAGTTGATCTCTCTGTTGATGCCAAATGTGCTCAAAATTGGTACTCAGCAAAATAGGTATAACTACATGACTGTATAGAGGTTTTGGTTCCACCGATCTTTTGGTAATATTAAGCATATCATCACTCTAACTTGGGAGGACACAAAAGTCGAAAACCGGTGGCTTCCAGTTTTTACTGATTTAGGTGGCATGGTATTTTCATCCTTTGAATGTGTAACTATTTTTCATGCCTTGCATCATGTACCAGTATGGTCTTTTTGTTTGATGCAATTGCAAAGCATATAAATATGAGCCCTGTTGAAAACTACTTTGCAGCACTCTGCTTAGACCATCTCTAACGGGAGGATGGTTGTCTTGGTTCGCCAGCTGGACGCTAGTTTTCAAGAAAAAATAGACTTTGCACTTTTGTCAGGTGACGAACGTAGCATTATAATGCAACGGTTGAATGGAATAAAAAAATAATAAAAATGACAATGGTTGTGTTTCAGCTTTTGTTTATTTTTTTCAACAGTTAATTTTATTATAATTGAGATCATTTCAAAAAATTTATACTCAAATTTTTTCGAACAATTTTATTTTTTCTTAAAATTTCAATTGCTCTCAATTTTTTAATATTTCTCTCGCAATTTTATCTAATTAGCTTTCATGTGACACAATATTTTATCTAATCTATAATTTTCAATAATTTATATATTAATTTGATCTTACCTGATCACAATGGACCGTCACAGCTTACGTCGAGCAGAACTTGAGAGTGAGGTGGGGGTACCTGCAAGACACTCAGATGCCAAAGTAAGTTTCAGAATGAGCAAGCAAGTAAGAGAGTAAGAAAATATTCAAATCCTGGCCCTCTCGAAAGAGAGAGTATTTATAGTCCCCAACGCTGGGCTAAGGTCTCCTCATTGAGTTGGTCAAGCAGGTCTAAAGTGGAGACTGTCAGGTCTTACGTGAGTAGTGGGGACCCGCACGTGATCCTCCACCTGAATGACTTCCTCCGCAAGATTAGGAGGATATTGATGCGGTCTTTTCGAGGCCATGAAGACTCCGTGATATTCTGAGACGTTGACAGTCATTCCTACGAGGAGGATGCTCGTGAGATGCTCCCCGCCAGGCGCGAGGTCGTGTGGAGGGATAAGGCTTGGTCGAGGAGGATCGGAGGGTGTCCTCGAGATCATCATGACCGGTCTGCGAGCTCCCTGAGACTAACTGGGTTTTCTCCGGTACAGTGAGGTCGCTTCCTTACAGAAAGTGGAAGTTTCTGCCCGACGTGGGTTGAGCCTCACGTGGAGTTGGGCTGAGGGCAAACCCAGTCCAGAACAAGAGTCCCCCAAGTCGTTGCTTCTGATAAAGGAGCTATGACTTAAATCTAGTCTCTTCTTTTTATGAAGTGTGTTACTCGACGAGAATCTTTCAGTGCGTGGACGGAAAAAGTCATCGGTATACGGGTTTACCCGAGCAGCGTTCGGAATGAACTTGAGATGGGGTCGTTCTCGACATGGGGAGAAGAAAATCGGTGGGGTGTGGGCACGTGGCGTGACCTTTGGGGTTGTAATGATGGCCTAGAGAGTAGGGGCCATCATTAGTTGAATGCGTAGGTGTCGAGTATAAAGGCGGTTGTTGGGATGTCCGACGCGACGTTTCGTATTCCACGCTAGCTCTATAAATAATGTCCCAGGGCCCATTGTCCACATTACATTCTTGCGCTCCTCACTTTCCCTGCTGCCAACGCCGTGTTATTTTCTACAACCGCTAGCGCCATCGCCTAATCCGCCGCTTGTTCCCCATCTACCATCGTTATTCTTCGTCTATGTTTGTTCAAGTAAGTATTTTTCATGATATTTTTTGTTTAGATTGACTTTGATGCCGTTTTAGTAGTAGGGTTTAGCCACTTGAGGGTTGTCCCGGGGATTCATGTATTTAGGCGTATTATTCGTGACTGAGCCCGCAGTATTTATCTTGTCACCGACACTTAGACGAATTTGCCCTGTAGTCTTCATATATCCCCGCGAAATTCATGATTTTTGCGCAAGAAATTTACGCGATCCTCTGAGGATTCATGAGTTTGGCCGACGAATTCATATCTCGCTCGATGTATTCATCCTGTGCCCGAGGTATTCATGAAAAAATGTTTGCATGTAAAAGTGTTCGTCATTACGATCATTGTGTGGTCTTATAAGACTGACATGATTTTCATGGATTGGTCGAGAGCCGTGTATTTCCCCCTCTCTGCGCGAATGACTGTCGACTTGGTTCGGACGTTACTTAGCCTTCTCATCTGCATCGTGGAAGGGTGGATTTGGATTTGCTGTCGAATTCACCAATTTCCTCTACTTTGCAGGTAAATGGCCGACACTCCCGAATCGTCAGAGCATATGGACATCGAAGAGACCAATGTAGCCGAGGAGGGCGTCAACTTGATCGATACAATCGACGATCCTGCTTTGGCTTGGGTCGGTGCAGAGCCTCGAGGAATAGCCTCAATATATAGTTACACTAGGAGGCAAGCTTATACTGTCGTCGAGTATGGAGGCAATCGGGAAAGCTTTCAAAGGAGCTTCAAAATCTTGCGGCCAATTCCTACTGCTCGCATATGCTCAGAGTTCAACCACGACGCCTTCCCTAGGTATGTGGTCGTATTCAAAGACTTGGGACTTCAACTTCCATTCAACGATTTCTAAATGGGGGTGCTCAATCACTTGAACTTAGCACCCTCTCAGCTTCATCCCAACGCTATTGTCTTCATCCGGGCATTTGAACTTAATTGCCGGTTCCTGAGGATCGGGGCGATCATTCCCCTGTTCTTCAGGGTTTTTCACCTACAACGGCAGTCTCAGGGAGGGAAACACAGTTGGGTCTCCTTCAAACAGTCGAAGAGGCTGTTCAGAATGTACATGGACTCTGTCCGTGACTTTAAAGACAGGTGGTATATCTTACAACCCTCTACCCAAACAGTTGTGGACGCTATGTTCGATCCGACTTCCGTTGTGGACGAGGATGAAGAACCGTGCTACGACGCTGAGGGTAATTCAGAGATCGGGCGAATCTCGAAGTTTCCCATCCACTGGTGCTCGGGCCACTACGATCATGGTTCCAGGCATTACCATACTTCCGTCGACGGTATGAGCGTCAAAGACGAAGATGCCTATAACATCCTCAATTGGTTCGTCGACGGTTTCTTCCCTGCCAAGTGGGTCACGAGGGAAGGACACGACATCCTTGTTGAAGACGGTGAGCCGATGTTCGAAGCGCGTTGGATCAACACTAAGGCGCTCGTCGAGTGTCGATCTTATGGACATTCAGTGGATCTCTTAGGTTTTTGCTTGCTTGATTTTACTTTATTACTTCTTGCCTTCTTTTGTTTTGTTTTCCCGAGGCTGACCCGAGGATAACGTTTTTGTTTTTACAGGCAACATGGTGGAACATCGCGAGAGGATGTTGAAGTTGACCCAAGAGAAAAAAAGCCATAAGAGGTTGGTGAAGTTGCACCAGCCTACACGCATGGGTTCAGTTTCTGAGCTGGCCTAGAAAGGATCCAGTGGGTCGTCGGGGACCCGTGGTGCGGACTAGCAAGTTGTTGTGTTGGGCAGGAAATGGAGTCGCCCCGCGGATGGGGTTGCTGGTGTGACCGAAGGGGCGACTGCTCGAGCCTTCAGCCTCCCGCCTTGTTTCGTGGAGAAGGATTTCTTTGAGGGCTTCCCTCTAACTGTGTCCGACAATGAGTCTGACATCATAAGGCGACTCGACGACGAAGGTTGAAGGAAGCATCTGGCTTCTAGTATGGTTGGGGTGATGAAGATGGCGAAGATGGTCGTGGTCCTCGCGGGTGAAGGGGCCAACTCCTCTGGTTGGGTCAAGGAACTGGAGTCAGAGAACGTGACTCTTCAAGGGAAGACACATAAATTAAAGGCCTCCCTTGAATGAAGCGAAGAGAAGTTTCGGGAATAGGCTGATGCTCTAGCGGGGGAGAAAGAGAGAGCTAACAAAGCCCTCGAGGAAAAGGATTGCCTCCTGCTCGACAAAGAATTGTGGGAGAGCGAAAGGGAGCGGCTGAAGAGGGAAGTTGTTGATCTGAAGGCTGCTATGGCACCTGCGGAGGACGAACCCGAGAGTGTAACTGATTTGCGCACTCGCGTAGATTTCGTTGTCCGGATTCAGATCCTCGAGTCAGACCGTGTCGACGCCTTGGCTGACGGTTTCAAAGCTGCCGTAAACCAACTGTTTGTGCTGAACCCGAGACTCAACACTGAAGGAACCGGGGGTCTTATCCCAGGTGGTCGATAGCCGGGTTGTTCCTCCTCCTGATTCTCCCGAGGTAGAAGTGGGTACTCTAAGGAGCGATTAGTGCATTTCTTTTGATAACTGTTATTTGTATTTGGGTCTGCGTGCCTGTAATTTTTATAACATTCAGACATCGTCGACTCTAGTGCTCGACATTTGTAAATGCTTTGCTTTGCTTTGATGCCTATGTTTTTGCTGATGCTAGCTTATTATTATTTTTGTTTGTCGTTGTTTTTGACTTATTTATTCCATGAATATTCATATATTTCGTGTGGAGATATGTGTTCGACCTTTGTTTGTGGTCGATATAAATTTTCCATGAAAGTTCGTGTTTTCCATGTAAAGATATGTGCTCGACCCTCATACTTGTTCGACACATGTTGAGATGTGTCGAGGACGCAGAGTAGGGATCCATATAACGAGCGTAAGATCGCGGTCGGGATCCTAAACTCGTGGCGTGAACTGCCCATCGCAAGTTGGATGTTCTGCCATGTTGGGTACTTCGACAGCAGAGCTCGATTGAGGTGTCTCTGTCGGGATAAGACGATGCTCGTCAAATGAATAACCTCTTGCCTTTTGTTGATGTTTGGAGGCCACGCCTGTACCTAGACGCGCCTACGTGGTCGAGCTCATCTCTTTGTCGGTTGAAAAGGATTAGTCGATAGCTAACGTCCTTAGCAGGTGAAGGACTTATCTATAATATTGTTTTAGCTTCGCAGCATTCCAGTGTCGAGGTAGTGGTTCTTCGTTTAATTGTTCAAGATAATATGCTTTGGTGCTCGTAGCTCCCTGGACGCGGTAAGGTCCCTCTCAGTTTGCGGCCAGTTTCCCTCCGCGAGAATCCTTCAGGTTTCTCCGCAAGACTAGGTTGTCGACCTGAAATTCGCGCTTTATGACTTTGTTATCATGGCGTAGGGCTACCTGCTATTTTAGTGTGGCCTCGCGAATATATGCTCCTGATTGAATCTCTTTGACTAGGTCAAGCTCATCTCTGAAGGCCTCGTTGTTCATCTCCTCGTCGAGGGGCATTTCCATTCGCCTGGATGGCTCCATGATTTCTACCGGGATGACGACTTCGGTGCCATAGGTTAGTCGGAATGATGTCTCACCAGTTTTCAAATGGGGTGTTGTTCGATAAGCCCACAAGACGCTGTGTAGTTCTTAGACCCATCCCCTTTTGGCTTCACCCAGCCTGTATTTTAGTCCTTGCAAGATGACCCTATTTGCGGCTTTGGCTTGCCCGTTGGTCTGGGGGTGTTCGATCGAGGTAAAATATTGCTTGGTGCCGAGTTTGGCGACGAAGCTTTAGAAACCTTGATCGGTGAATTGGATGTTGTTGCCCGTGAAGAGAGCTTGTGGTATCCCAAACCGAGCGAGCATGTTTCGTTTATAGAAACGGAGGATGTTGTGTGAAGTGGTTTTCGCTAGGGCTTCGGCCTCTATCCATTTGGTGAAATAGTCTACGGCCACAACAAGGAATTTGTTTTTGTATGTCCCTTGCACGAATGGTCCGAGGATATCCATTCCCCACCAGGAAAATGGCCACGGGGAGGATAGCGTATTTAGCTCGTGCGAGGTGCATGCCAGCGTGTCTCTGGAACTTGTTACATCTCTTGACATGTTCTTTGGCGTCTTGTTGCATGGTCGACCAGTAGTACCCTGCTCGCAGCGCTTTTCGCGCTAGGGACCTTCCGCCCATGTGTTGGGCGTTGATTCCTTTGTGGATTTCCCGTATTATCTCGGGGATTATGGATTCTTCGACACATTTCAAGAGCGGGATGGAGAATCCACGACGATACAGCTTGCACTCGAGCACCACATATGAGCATGCTCGTCGTTTGGTCGTGGCTGCCTCCCTTTGGTCCAGAGGAAGTTCCTCTTTTGTCAGAAAGTTGAACACTGGGGTCATCCAGCATGAGTTGTCCATGATGGTATTCACTTTGAGTAGCGTCGTGGACCTTTCAATGCTCTGGCGAGAGAGGGATTCTTGTATGACTGATTTGTTTCTGCCTTTCTTCTTCGTACTCGCGAGCTTTGAAAGTATGTCAGCCTGTGTGTTTTGTTCGCGTGGTACGTGTGTGATTTCTGCTCGGTCAAACTTTTTCATAAGTTCTCTGACCAAGTTCAAATACTCAATGAGGTTGTTGTTCTTAGCCTGGTATCCCCCTTGAACTTGAGATGCGACACGTTGGGAATCAATAAAAATGTGTATCTCTCTCGCGCCAAGATCTTCGGTTAGCCTTAATCCTGCGAGAAAAGCCTCGTATTCCACCTAATTGTTCGAGGTCGGAAAGGAGAGAGTGAGGGAGTGTTCAATCACGACGCCTTCGTCGTTTTTGATGAGAATTCCCGTTCCACTCTCTGTCGAGCTGGAAGCTCCGTCCACAAAGATGGTCCACTTGTGCTCCTTCCCTGCGGGGGGGGGGGGGGGGAGCGGTCATCTCCGTGACAAAGTCGGCCAGAGCTTGGGTCTTGAGGGCCTTCTGTAACACCCCATAACCTCACATAGCATAATCAGAGTAAAATAACGTGCATCTCAAAGAGAGCGTCACCTATTGAATTCACAAAATATCCAAGAAATCCAAACATGTATACTGGTCATGATCATAACATGTATTCAAACTTCATGTTTTCAAAATCATGCACATCACAGTGGAATAATTCTTTACTCAAATAATAATAATAATAATAGTAATTATATCCCATACTATAATCATAAATCCTAATAACAAGTCATAGATCTCAAATCCTTAGGCACTGAGGCCACTTAACATAAACTCTTAACATACAATTCAAATAAGAGAAATAACAATATCTTTTCAATTAAACATGAGTTCAAACCCCCCCGTGTTACATAGATCAGAGCAATGACTCACTACCTAGGGATAAAACAGATAAATAAGGATCTAGTTCTTCTGACTAATCCTTGCAGTATCACCGCTATCCTCGGTACCTGCGCGATGTCGCACAGAACATCATTACAACAGAAGAGTGAGAATTCACATCATTATGGATATATATAATATAAATAATGTATATAACACGCATATATTCCAAGAATTCATCACACTTCATATAATTATCTATACAACATGGCTTCACCAATACAAGTACCAAGACAATGATATCTAAGTAGAATAATTCCCACAATCATCACATACATTGCAATCATCCTCAAAGTCACGGTTAAACCAAATTATCACAGACATTACGCATTCAAAGCAAAACATCACATAACAACAAATGTGACTCCAATGCAACTAAATGCGACTCATGCATGTGGTACCATCGTGAACATCAAGTTCACCTCGCTCCCAATTCAATATTTAGAACTAGAGCCACGCTTCCGACCCGGACAAGACCAAAGCCCACCAATATGAACTTATAGTTCACTGCTTCTATTTCCACACAAGGATCAAAGTAACCAACCGGAGTTCAATCTCTCCATGCATGCATGTGCAAACATAACAAATTATATGCAAATTAAGATTATCACCAAACCTTAATCATACCGTATATCACAATAATCCATAAAAATGAATTATCCACCGTTGCACAAACACACATATATCATCAACACAATTCAATCATATAAAATTCATCAATCACACGTATCACGAATAACAAACAATGCCAAAACATGTTATTTCCATTCATCATCCATTCATGACACATAACAAATAATATTCAAACTATTTTTCCAAAAATCCAATTCCAACAAACCTAGTTCTATCTTATAGTTTATTCTGTTAGCTTTCTAACGATTCGAACGATGCCTAAAACAGAGTTACGGTTCAAAAGTTATGGCCGTTACAAAATTTGTCAGAAAACTTGTTGTATGAGTCGACGTAAAGAACTATGAGTCGACGCAAAACTGCGTGACAACACTTCCTTGTCTGGAGGGTTGTCTCGCGCCGACCCCCTTTCAGTTTGAGTCGACTCAAACTTCGAAAATATGATTTTTCTGCATTTTTTACTTAGAATTCACAAGAATCTTCTTCTAAGAAACACCATAAATCATCACAAGTAATCATGCTTGTCAATTTTATCAATAACCCATCATCCTAACATAAAAGTACTCATTCTATTCTATTCAACACATCAAATCTTATAAATTTCATAGATTTCTACCCAAACCCTAACATGTAAGATTCTAGAAACTGAAAATCAAATCACCCTAGCATGTTACTACCCATTGCATACCATACACACCCATAATAATAAGGATTCTCCCCCTTACCTCTTGAAGATTCACCTCTAGGTTTTGCCTTTTCTCTCTTCCTCTTTCTCCTTTTCTCTTCTTGTTCTTCTTTTCTCTTCTTTTTGTGTTATGACATAACAACTCTAATCTCTCTTCTTACTACCTTATTCTTTAATGCGCCTAATTCTATTCTTCACCTTTCTATCATAATATAAGCCCAACTCAAAATTATTTCTATTCTCACTCATAAACCAAAATATTCAAATAACACATATATCCAAATATTTCAAATAGTCACCAAAACACATAATTTAATTAATTATCATATAATATAATCATTAATAAAATAATTATCAGTCCACTCAAAAGCTGCCTCATTGCGCAAGAGTTTTAAAAATGGAAGGGCGTGTTGAGTGGATTTCGCCACGAAACAGGAGAGTGAGGCAAGCATGTCGTTCAAGACTTGTATGGATTTTTTTGAATTAGGTGTAAGGAGCTCGGGGAACGCCCGAAATTTGTTGGGGTTAGCTTCAATTCCCCGTTCTGTTAGATAAAAACCAAGGAACTTGCCCGCCTTAACCCCGAAAGTGCATTTCTCGGGGTTGAACCTCATTCTACATTGCCTTGCTTGGGCGAAGACTTTCCTGAGGTGGGCAGTATAATGCCCCAGACTGCCTTTGGGATTACCGACTGACCCCACAAATCAACACGAGTCTTTTTAGCATGCTTTGGCCTCACTCGCACGCTTTTTGAGAAACTTCCCAGAAGGTCACCCATCCCAATACTACTCCAAGTCAAGCACGTTTAACTATGGAGTTCTTATGGAATGGACTACCGAAAAGAAGATGCATCTTGTTGCTATAGGTGGTACAAGTTAATCTTTATAAGCCTTCCTTCAACCAAGTAGTCTCATACATGTATAGCCTCAAGATACCTCTCATTCCGATGTGGCGACCACTCATATCCCTCTCCGGCCTCGAGTGTTACACATGCGGTGAAACCACCCTCCGCCCTCTTCGGCCTTGGGTGTCACAGGCAGCATGGTCGGTGTATGCTCGAGATTTGACGATCATGTCGTCCATGTATACCTCGAGCACGTCTCCGATCTCGTTGCGGAAGACTTTATTCATCATCCGCTGGTATGTCGCCCTTGCGTTTTTTAGACCGAAGGGTATTACGTTGTAGTAGTAATTTCCTGAGCTGGTCATAAAAACGGTGCAGCATATGTCGCTCATCGCCATTGGGATTTGGATGTAGCCTGAATAGGCATCCATGAAAGATAGAATTTTATAGTCTGCCGAATTGTCGACCAGCATGTCAATATTATACAAGGGGAATGCATCTTTAGGGCATGCCCGATTAAGATCGGTATAGTCAACACACATACGTCATTTTCCATTATTCTTTTTAACAAGTACAACATTTGACAACCAAGTTGAATATCGGGCTTCAGAAATAACATTTGCCTCTAGGTGGTCTTTTACAGCTTTTTCAGCAGCCTCTGTTTTCTCGGAGGACTGCCTACGTCTACGTTGTACTATTGCCCTAGCGGTTAGATCGGTGGCCAGGTGGTGACAGGCAACCTCGGGGTCGAGTCCGGGTATCTCTGCGGCGCTCCACGCGAACAGATCTGTGTTTTCCCTCAAACAAGCCTTGGTCTGCATCCTTGCCAGGTCGGGGAGTCCGGTGCCGTTCTTCACCCCTTTATACGGGTCTTCACCGAGGGGGACGAGCTCAAAGTATCCATCCAAAATTGGTCAGAGGAGTACCTGCTCTCTGTTGGATGCTTCTTCCTGGCCGAAGCGTGTGTCCAGTGAAATGGCATCAACCTTTGGAGGAGCTCTCTGTTCTTCCGTCTTGACATGATGTGGTTCTGGTTGTGTTGTTGCGGCTCTCTTGGTGGGTTGTGCTCCAGTGTCGACCGTACTTTTTCCCTTTGACGCTGCATTGAAGCATCTTCGGGCAGCTTCTAGGTCACCTTGGATGGTGGCGACGCGTCATCTCTTTGTGTAGAATTTCATTTTTAGATGGACGGTGGAGGGAACGACGATCAATTCCGCCAGTGTTGGTCTCCCTAGGATATAATTGTAGAGAGACGGGAAGTCAATGACCAGAAAGTGCACCTTGACTTGCCTGGTGGTTGTATCCTCGCCGAAGGTGACAAAGAGCTCCACGTACCCCTAAGGTTTGGAGGTCGAGCCGTTGAAGCCCTGTAGGTCGGATCCCACGTATAGTGAAATGTGGGTGTCGTCAAGCTGTAAGATTCAGAAGAGTTGGCTATACATTACATCGACGGAATTCCCTTCGTCGACCAAGACGCATTGAACGTCAAAATTAGCCATCCTTGCCCTAACCAGAAGGGGAATGCTTGATTTAGGGGCCCCTCCGGGAAATTCTTCGAGGTAGAACGTGATCGGCTCCGATCTGCCCTTTACCCTCTCGAATGTCACCGTTTGCGGGGGGCCGCGTCGACTAGTTCGTCCAGTTTCCTCTTTACGGAGTTTATAGTTATATTATTGAATCCTTCGCCATATATGACCATGCCGGAGGGGAACCTTTCCCACCTACTGTGCATGGACAGAGGCTCTTCGATATCGTCGGGGACATATAAGTCCTCCTGTCTTATAACAGATAATGTTGTCTAGATGGGGACCGTCTCGTCTGATGGTAGGGCATCCTTCTCAATCTCTTTTGTGTCGCAGGTATCTCGACGAGGGGCGTCGCTGCGCCGATATTTCCCGAGTCTTCCCCCTTTGATGAGGGTCTCAATAGCATCTTTGAGATGGACACAATATTCAGTCAGGTGTTCATGACTTCGATGATATTGACAGTATTTGCTCCGATCAGCCCCAGGCTTAGCAGGAGCGGATCGAGGACGCTTGACACCACCGTCCTTGAAATCAGTATTAGCGCACTCCGCCAAGATCCGATCGCGGGAAGCTGTCAGCGGAGTGTACTCGGTAAACCTCCCTGAGGGTCCTCTTTTCTCGCAAGGATCTCGTGGTTTGTCATCCCTCCTCTTCTCGCTCGTTCGTCGAGGAAGGCCTGAATCTTGTTGTCGTGGATTGTTGGTGGATCCATGATTCCTTTGGTCTCGGGCTCTATTGGCCGCTCCTCTCTCCTCATAATCCATATAGGCCCTAGCCTTTTCGAGGAGAGCATCGAATGTCCTTGGTGGTTCGATGCCAACGGCTTTTCTGAACTCCGTGCCCGGGAGGAGTCCCCTCTCGAGCAGGTATCTCTTCATATGATCGGTGCAGGGGACCTGAATGACCTTGCGGTTGAACCGATCAATAAACTCCCAGAGGGTATTGTCGTGTCTCTGGACGATTGCCTCGAGGGTCGCTTCAATCTTTGGATGTCGACGTGAAGTAGTGAATGAACTGATGAAATGGTTTTTCAAATTTCTCCAGGAGGTAATTGACCTCGGGGATAGGCTCTTATACCAGTCCATCGCATCCTTTCTCAAAGTCGTGGGGAACAACTGACATTTGATCGATTTCCCGACGTTATGATAATGCAGCATGGCCTCGAACCCGTCGATATAGTGGTCGACTGGGTCGACAATACCGTCGTACTCTTTCAGATGGGTAGGTTTCTCCATACCCGAGGGGATGGGTGCCTCCATAATAGCTTGGGATAGAGAACCGTGGGGGTCGTCTTCATCGCTTATGTCCGGAGATCGAGAAGGCGACTTGTTGTAATGACGGTCGCGGTGGCAGGCCTGATCGCGTAGAGGATTCCTCAGGCGGTGTGGTCGTTTGTCATTTCCCCTGATCCTATTTTCAGGGGGTCTTTGCTCTCAATGCGGGGGGATGTGATTACGTCTCCCCATATCTACGGGCTGGTCCCTCTCCAACACGGGGCGTCACCCGATTGGTTGGGGAGAGGGGCTTCGAGAGGCATCCCGTCCGCGTCTCCGCGGGGGAGATTGGGGATGGTCCTCTATCTGACGAGGAGGAGGAGAATGAGGCCTCCTATGTCTTTTGGGGGCTCTCCGAGAATCTTCGAGTGCCCTTAATCTCTCCCCTTGGGAAAATATCAAGTATTTGTTTGATTTATTGTCGCGAACAGTGCCCTTGTCGTGGCATCAGCACCCGCGGGAACGAGGACCTCCTGGAACGCGGGTGGCTGGTAGTTCTGGAAAGGACGATGATCGTCTTCGAGCCGTCGGGACAGTGATGACGAAGGGTAGTTATCATGTCTCTGTACTCTCAGGGGTAGGGCATATCACGATGTAGTCGTTGTTGTTGTCAGTGTTGTTATTGTTACCGACATTGAGGCCAGCATGACCAGTTTTGTTGACGTCAGTGTTGTGGTCGATGACATTGTTATTGACGTCGGCGACATTGTTGTTTTCTGCCATGTGATCAGCTATGACAGTCAAAAGTAGTTGAATTAGCTTTTGTCTCGTATGAATGGAAGACGGGGAAGCAAGTTTCTCACAGACGGCGCCACTGATCTTACCTTACCAGAATGGACCATCACAACTTACGTCGAGCAGAACTTGAGAGTGAGGTTGGAGGTACTTGCAAGACACTCTGATGTCAAAGTAAGTTTCAGAATAAGCAAGCAAGTAAGAGAGTAAGAAAATGTTCAAATTCTGACCCTCTCGAAAGAGAGGATATTTATAGCCCCCAGCGCCGGGCCAAGGTCTCCTCATTGGGCTGGTCAAGCAGGCCCAAAGTGGAGACTGCCAGGTCCTATGTGAGTAGTGGGGACCCACACGTGATCCCTCACCTGGATGACTTCCTCCGCAAGATCAGGAGGATATGGATGCGGTCTTTCTGGGGCCACGAAGACTCTGTGATATTCGGAGACGTTGATAGTCAACCCTACGAGGAGGATGCTCGTGAGATGCTTCAGCTCGTCGTGGATGCTCCAGCTCGTCGTGTGAGGGGATAAGGCTTGGTCGAGGAGGATCGGAGGGTGTCCTCGAGATCATCCTGACCGGTGCGCGAGCTCCCTGAGACTAACTGGGTTTTCCCCCGTACATTGAAGTTGCTTCCTTACAGAGAGTGAAAGTTTCTGCTCGACGTAGGTTGGGCCTCACGTGGAATTGAGCCAAGGGCAGACTCAATCCAAAACATAATCCATGCAAAATTATCAACATCATTTTATTATTATTTATTTTTATTGTTTTTAATTATATGCCATGTATTTAAAATTGATTTTAATTATTATTTTTAATTATAAGTTTAATTTGAATTTTATCTATTTTATATCAATTTTAATTTAAATAATCAAAATTATTATTTCAAATAATATAAAATTTAATATAAATAAAATATTAATATATAAAATAAAGATGTGAGACTCAATATAAATTCTTTAAAGTTATACTATTAAAATGAAAAATTAGTTGAATTATTTCAAGATAACGTAGTTTAATAGATAACATAAAAAATCTAAAAATGAGTTCACCGATAAAGATACTCTTAGCAACTAATAAGACTATTTAAGTAACTATTATTGGTAGGAATCTCAAGAAAATTTATGATATTTTGTGTTAGAGTTTTTGGAAGGGTTTATTTAAAATCATTTAATTATACATAAGCACTGTTATTTAAGCTCGTTTAAATATAAAATGTAAATTTCTAAGAATTGTTAGTGAGTAGTACTTGTCTGTATTCCCATTGTCACCGACTTACTCCCGTGGCTGCTTTCTAGCCAAACTATTATGATCAGCCTCATTTTCTGACTTATTTGGAAAATCATAACTTATCACAAACCTCATTTTCTGACTTATTTGGAAAATCATAACTTATCATAAATGTTCACACCAATTTATATATTAGTTTATCCGGTCTAAAATAAGTGTTACATCTAAAAAAAATTATTTTGAAATATTTATCACTTTATATTATCAATATAATTTTATATTTAATTTTTTAATTATAATTTTTAATAAATATTTTTTATTTTTTATTTTTTATTTAATATTAATATTAATTTGAATACATCAATAATTAATCAAGATAATTTATTAAAATCACTATTATCTCCTTTTCATTTATTATTGTTATTTAATATGTAAAATAATTAAATGTGATAAATAATATGAATAATATTAAAAAAATTATATTAGTTTTTTATTAAAATTTATATATTTGAGAACTACAACATTCTTTTTAAGAGGAAAGAGATAGTTATTAATTTTTTTATAGGAAAAATAGACACTGTTTTCAAATCATATACATATATTATTATATTTTAACATAAAAAAATACTACACGTTTGATTCTGCCATGAGAAGAATTGATTTTGATTAAAATGAGTTGGATATAAAATTATATTTAAATATTTTTATTTAAAAGTAAATTAAATAATAGATTTTAGCATAAACATAAATTATTTTACATATAAAAACTATAAATTATAAATTATATTATAAAATATTTTATAAGGTCAATATATAGAAAAAAAATCTTTGAAGTCTAAAGTCTTAAGTCACCATCAAGAAAGGATATTGATTTTGTCTATTAACTAAATAAGTCTCTCTTTGTTGTTTAACCCATTCAAAATTTCTTTCATTTATATAATTGGTTGTAGTTTTGGTTTAACTTTCAATAAAAATAAAATTTAAATGTACTTTTGGTTTCTATATTATACCCTTTTTTTTTTTTAATTTTGATTTCCTCATTTCAAAAAGTGGTTTATAAAACTCTTTTATTTTATTTCTCTAAGGAATATAATTTCTTTTTTAATTTGAGTGTATTTTTTTAATGACGTGGCAACATATGTGTTATGTGCTAGATATATATTATAATTTTAAACGTTATATTTTGTTTATTTTGCTAATTAAATTAATTATTAAAATAGAAAATTTATTAATATTTAATTTTAATTTTTCAGAATCATATTAATTTGTTTCAAATCGTATCTATGTAAGGGGAAAGCGAGCTGCGTATTCTCCCACTTGGAAATTGATATTGTATCTTCTTTAAGCTTTGTCTTCCTTAAGCTTCGTCTTCGTCTTCCTCAAGCTTCGTCTTCCTCTTCTTCTCGTACTTTTGCAACAAGTTTCATGTATTCCTTAAGGTTTTTAATTGCTTCAACAAATAACTCTGATTTAAGAAGAAGAGTCCATACATGTTGGTGTGACACTGAGTCACCATTGATAACATCATGGACCTATCAAAATCTCGGTAGAAGGTTTTATGATTGTGGTAATTATAAGCTCATGAGAAAAAGAGGCTGTAATTATTTTTGAATGGTATGATAAAGACATGGACGATCGTGCAAAGGATGTAATTAAGTCGTTGAAAAACAGAAATGATGAACTTACGGAGATGATGAACGAAGGAGAGAAAAATGAAGAGTTTTTGTAGACTAAGAACAAGTTTATGGATTATATTTTGGGTTTATCACTCGTGTTTATTATGTTGTTTGTGTTTGCATTTGTTGAAACACAATTATTTAAGTATGTGTAATATTGTAACTTGTGTCTAGTTTATGTGTAGTTTTCTGCATTTAATTGCATTTGTAATAGACACTTATTTTGTTAAATATGAATGAACATGTAATATTAATTTCAATTGAAATGAAATGTGTTATTGAAATTATTTTTGTTGTTTAATTATCCAAGACCTTTAATTAACCTGTAATTTATGTTGAATATCCGAGACCTGTAATTATAGATGTGTTCAATTTATAGGTTCAATATGTATGTAGTATGTATGCAGACCTGTATGTATGCAAACTACATAGCTTGATTCACTCAAAATGCAGAAAATACTGACCTGTAATTATATGTTCAATGTGACCATATGTAAACCTGGGATGTTTTACATGCAACGTATTCAATAGAGCCTACAACATGTATGTAAATGCAAACATGTGTATATTTCACTCAATATGCAGACCTGTAACAAAGTTCAATTCACAATACAGAGTTTCAATTCACTCAATCACAGGTTCAACTCACAATATAATAACATATTAGGTTCACTTCTTAAACAAGTAACATTAAAAAAGCCATTATAGACTCAAAACAGGTTCACATTACAAAAGCCATTATAGGCTCAAAGCAGGTTCACATTACAAAAGTCATTATAGACTCAAAACAAATAACATAATAAGTTTAAAACATGTTCAAAACAAATAACATAAACCTAAATGTAGAACTATTCTTGACTTGGTCTTGGTGCTTGCAACCCTTCTTATATGAACTTTTGCCCAACATCCTTTTTTTCTTATTTTTTGCCTTTTTTATTGCCACCCTTAGGAATAGATCTCTCAGCCACTCGCTCCCCTTTACAATTTCATTTGTTATGTCCCATATTTCCATTTTTTTTCATTTCACAGTTTGAAAAAGTCTTGGCAAAGTGTTTGTGCTTTTAGGCTCATCATTAGCCTTGTTTCGATTCTTTTTTGGGCGTATAATGGCTCTCCTCATGACAGGTGGGTTGATGGCTATGTTTCCATCAATTGGCCATAGCTGTGGCCCATTTATGGGCAAGATGATGTGACTATATGTAGCAAGCACAATAGATCTCCTATATGCGCATAAAAGTGTCTCATGAATACCTTTTGCTGGTCTGACATAAAGCCGTAGACCTTGTGTTGGATGGCTTGTAAATCATCAAGCAACACATGTAAGAACCATTTCCATGAGTCTTTGGTTTCGGCTTCCACAACTGCATATGTTATGGTCATGATCTTATTATTCTCATCCTTTCCAACAACAACTACTCCCTCCATTCTCTTTTATAAGAAAATTTTAACTTTTTAGATTAATTAATAATTTATGTATCTAACTTATATATAGTCTAAATACATTATTTATTCAATGAATCTAAAAAGTCAATTTTTTTTTATAAAAGAGAATGGAGGGAGTATCAACTGATCTCCAAAAGCCCCCTTTAGAAATAAGCATCCAATCCAATTAATGGTCTATATATTGTTGCAAATGCAGTCTTATATGCTTCCAAGCATACATAAAGTCTCTTAAATATATGACCACCACTTGAATCTGCACATTGAATCTTAACTGTAGAGTTTGGATTTGACTTAAGCAATTCCTCAGCATACCTCCTCAAATGTGAGAGTTGTTCAC
This sequence comes from Vicia faba, assembly GCA_948472305.1. Classification (NCBI taxonomy): domain Eukaryota; kingdom Viridiplantae; phylum Streptophyta; class Magnoliopsida; order Fabales; family Fabaceae; genus Vicia; species Vicia faba. Next base: position 510,115,554 of record OX451736.1, on the reverse strand, counting down.
GACTAGCACCTTGAATAAGCTCTAATGCTTTTCTTTTGGCCCTATAAGCTTAATCTTTTGACAACCTCACACCCCCATTTCTAATAGGCTTATGCAATCAAGCCTTTACATCTCATATTAGGACTATGTCTCAAAATATACATAAATATGCGACCTAACCATTCAATTTTTGCTTGTCTATTCTTAGGTATCCTATTGCAGCTATGTTTTTCAGTGAGACTTACAAGTTGTCAAAATATATTGCCAGTCCTCATACTAAACTGTATATAAAAAGGACAACTATCCACGCACCTTACCATTATTCTCTTATTATCATTCTTGATTAGGAAAGTGTTTTTCTTTTGTTCCATTGCATATTCCTTTACAGCATCTCTAATTTGCAATTTGTCTTTGAACATCATGCATAACTCAAATTAAGTGGTCTCTTTAAAAACTAGAAACCTTGGCCTCTCATCTTCAACATCACTTTTTGGAGGGGTGCGCAGTTCATTCGAATCACAACCATATTTATCTGAAATACCACCATGCCTGGATGAGCTTTCACCATGTTTTGTATTGGGGAAAATTGTTGTCTAATCTACAGTAACATCAACACCTATATTAAGATAAACTGTCTCACTTTCATCGTCAATTTCCTCACTTTCATCATCAGCTTCCTCACTTTCCTCATAATCCAAATCAATTTCACTATCACTCTCCACATTATCTCCCTCACTCTCCACATTCACATCAGCTCCCTCACTTTCCACATTCACATTCACATTCACATCAACTCCCTCACTTTCCATATTCACATTCACATCATCTTCCCCACTCTCCACATTCACATCAACTCCCTTACTTTCCACATTCACACCAGCTCTCTCATTCTCCATATTCACATCAGCTCCTTCTCTTTACCCATCGACATTCATATTAGCTCCCTCACTCTCCACATTTACATCAACTCCCTCACTCTCAATATTCACATTCACATCAGCTTCATCACTGTCTATGACATCAGGTACATCAATATTGTGTTCAACATATATATCAACTACCTTAAACCCTTTAACATCTTCAATAAACCTTAAAATATCTTGGTCATTATTCAACGGTCGAAGCCCACGAGAAAACAAAAACCTAGGGTGCCAATACCAAAGGCACTTTATATTCCTGTAACCCACACCTTTTACCATTTTTTCAATATCCATATAGGACAGAAAGTCTACATATCAGTCTCATTCCATTTCAGTCAACGTTTCACCAACATACCATGTCATAGGATGAGTTATCGATTCCACCTTATAGTGTATTCTAAGTCTGACATGTTGAACATGTGTTGGCCTACACAAAACAAATACAAGAACAGTTGGACATATATGCAGGACCACAACTATGTGATAAAATAAATATTACACATAAGGGACCACATGTCAACAATAACTAAAGAATATAGTTTGGGACCACAAGAAGTCAGAAGCACTTACCTTGATACGTACAATGAGTTTTCCATTTCCAAATCTCACGAAGAACAGAGTGTAAGGTTGAAGACGACTACGGAGTTACCAGATCGAAGACGATTACAAAGTTGTCAGGTTGAAGACGATTACGATTATGAAGACGAAGATGATTACATTTGTGGTTCAATCTCTTCGATGCAACTTGCTGAGATTTCTAGGGCTCATGTATTTGGGGAAAACACTTCAAAGGTTTATGATGGAAAATGTTTGAATAAACAAATACAGTTCTAATTTATAATTACCAACATATAATATTAATGTTTAAAAACATTACAATATAACAAAATAAATAAATTTAATAAAAAAAAATTATTTATTCATCTGACACATGACACATATGCATCATATCTGCCACGTCATTAAAAAACATGCTGAGATTGGAAGAGGGACTATATTCCTCAGGAAAAGAAAATAAGGGGACTGTGTAAACCGATTTTTGAAATGAGGGGAACAAAATTAGAAAAAAGAGAAAATAGGGAGACTAAAGTTGCATTTAAGCCTAAAAACAATTAAAGAAGTAGAATTGATTATGAGGTATTTGGTTTTTTTTTAAAGTACAATTGATTTTGTCTCAAGAATTGATTCAACTTAAAGTTATAATTTTTAACTTTTGAGTTTAAACATGATTTTTATACTGAATTTTGTTGTTCAATCCATTTTTTTATATAAATGTGTTCAAACATAAATTATTTTACATCTAACTCATTTTTAACAAGAATCAATTCTACAAAAATTAATTCACCGTACCACATATCCAAACATACATTTAGATAATTGTCAAATGATTTGAAAATATTTTCAAATAAAAATAAAGTTTAAATTTTAATCAAGTTAAGTTTTTTTAGTCTAATAATTTAGTGATCAAAATTTCTCTTCTTAAAATCAACTATTTGGGCTCCAGTGATATAAAAGTTTCTGCAAAAATAACATAAAAAAAATATCAAATTTAATTCCTAACAAAAACAATACTCGACATACCTCAGTTTACACGCTCTAGATTAATAAAGCTCATTCTCCTATTGCTGGCTGAAGATTTTGATGATACAGTTCGAAATGAAGCAATATGGATGTTTCGTTGGAATAAAGCAAAATGTTACAGTTCAGAATGGTAGAAGCGGTTCTTCGAACTGACATGTCAAAGCTCGGAGCTTCGAGTGACAGTTGTAAAGATATATTTAAAAGAAGCATCGAAGTGGTGTCGAGACTGTGTCTGTGAAATGAATTCGAAGCGATTGCCAAAGCATTTGAAATTCAAACGGGAGCGGGATGTTGGAATTCAAATATATATGCGCTGGAGCGTTCGAAGACGCGTGGAAGCTAGAGAGAAGCAGTGCTCTGCATGTTCTGAACGTGGCAGAATCTTATAGGCAAGACTGTTATGGTCGAAGTAGTATAAATAGAAGTCTTAGTATTAGGATTTCGTGTGTCATATCTATTGTACAAAATTCAGTAAACATTCAAAATACCACATGGCTAGAGAAACGAATGCTCGAACAATGTACGTATGATAGCACCAAACATTTATAATTCAGTAAAACTCTTTACCTTTTCCAGTTTACCTTCCATTTTCATGTCACTGTCATTCAAATACCTTTACATTTAAAGTCATTTACTGATTTCTTGCATTTAAACGTTTTCTTCTGTTCGAATCCTTTTACATTGCAGAAACTCTTTTACATTTTATGCTTTTATATTCATGCTTTTTACATTAAAGTCTTTACATTTAAAGTCATTTACTTATTTCTGCATGTAAACATCTCTTTGCAATCGAATCTTTATTCATACAATTCAGTTTCGTATCTTTCTTTACTTGATCATGTCATTAGACTCTCTTAACATGATAATCGAAGTGAATTGAACGTCTATAAAACATTCTAAATACAAATCCTAACTATGAATATCAGTTTTACAATTAGAGTTATCCAAACGACCAATACCCCATAGGATCAATCTAGTCGATCCTGCAAGTTACCAGAGAGATTAAATAACAGTCATTAAGATTATTTGATAGTTTGGAGGACTAGCGGTTGTTTACCAGAAATCACTGTAAACAAATTGGCACGCCCAGTGGGACCATCATTGGTCGTTGCAAGATTTGAAATAAAGTAAAGATTGTTAGGATATAATCATTGTAAAAGTTCTTTCTGAGTGATAAGTTTGTTGTTATATGAACCTTAGAAGTGGTAGAATAACCAATAGCAACCAACCCTTACCCAGAAGAAAACCTAATAACAAGATGTCTAATCCAAACAATCAACAAGGGGAACAAAGTACCCCACATGGAACAGGCACTAATATGCCTGCTTCGACGGGAACGTCTAATGCGATCCCTTCGAGCGTACAGTCTGTCGCATCCTCTACCAGTAGTGTGGCCACGAATGGAACAAGTGGCATGTCGACTAACAGTTCGATCCTAGGAAATACAGGAACCACTGGCTATCCTGGGGGATTCGTCCCACCATCAGGGACACAAATCCATTTCGCCACCCCACTAACTAGACCATTTGGCTTCGATGGTAACAAACACAGAAATTCCTCTTATGGGATGCCAACGTCTTTTATGGCGGGTCTGCACACTTCGACATCGAATACGTCACCACAAGTAGGGTTTGGATCTGGGGCTAATCAATTTATGACAAATAACCAAGGGTCAGTAGGTTATAGTGCATTACATGTCTTAACCACATAAAATCAGATGGCTTTTAGGCAATTAATGGATGATAGTAACCATAATATGATAGGAGTGTTAGCACAAACTATGCAAGAGATCTTTGCCCCAATAGTATAAAATGTGACTGTGACAAACAGAGAAAACGCGGATAACATGAGTCGAATAGCAGATTTTTTGGCTCCGCCAGAAAGGCGTAGGCAGAATCAGGTGGGGGTTCGAGCAAACATACCTATCATAGAACAAATTGTTGATGACCCACCCTATAGACCAGCCAGAGAGGGGGTTAACTTGGGGGCAAGGGCACAAAGGTTAGAAGCCCCAATGATTCAAGGCCCACAAAGGGAAATTATAGAACCAGGGGCAAGGATCAAAAGGTTAGAAGTCCCAGATTTTCGAGAAGAACAACCTAGAGGAGTTGTCATGGTGGGTCGAAATCAAGATGCTGATGCAGTCGTTCACAAAATTCGAAACGATAACATCTTGGCAGAAAATAATTTAACCACCATGATAGAAAGGATCATGGCCCAAAATGGCCTCAATACAGGAATTAGAAGGCCAAAATATGCCTCTCCTATATTAGATTACATAATGCATACTGATTTACCAAGGGGATATAAGGTCCCTAAGTTTAAAAAGTTTGCTGGAGATACCAATGAATCAACAGTCGAACACATAGCCAGGTATCTAACCGAAGCAGGAGATATAGCAAATAATGAAGACCTTAGGATCAAATATTTCCCAAGTTCCCTAACAAAGAACGCTTTCACATTGTTGTACCCTAAAATTTGCCCTCCCAGATTCTTCAAAATTTGCAAAGAACATGCTTCAAAATCTCCCCAAGGGTTGCACAGTTCAAAGGCCTCCTAACAGTCAAAAACTAGGGTTTTGGTTCTGACAAAGAAGTTGAAGTTTCCAAGGGTACAATCAAGTCCCACATGCCTATAAACATTGTCAAGAATCCTCATGTCAAGTTTCAAGACTCACAGCACAGAATTGCACAGTCAAAAACCCTAATTGCTCAGCAGTCAACTGTAGGGGTAAAATGGTCATTTGACAGTCAAAAGTTCAAATTTTTGGTCAACATCTTATTTTGAAGCCACAAACATCATTTGATCAATTCTTGATCATGATTTTCAAGGTATGGCTCAAAAAGTCTCAAGATGCAAAAGTTTCCATATTTGGACAGTTGAAAAAGTCAACTGTAACTTGACCAAGGCATAACTTCCACATGGTTTATCAGAAAAATTCCATCCAAATCTCATTTTGAAGAGAATGACATTTCCTACAACTCCTCTTCACACTTCAAGTCCAAGAAATGCTCTCACAAAAAGTTATCAATCTCAACATTATAGGTCATTTTCAAAAGTCAACAAAAAGGCACTTTAAGTCAAAGACTATAACTTGAGATTGGTAAATCAAAATGACATGGGACCAAAGGCATTGGTTAGAGGACTTCAAGACCTTAATGTCCAAGAACATGATCAAAGCTTAAAAATTGAGCAAGATATGCCTTGTGGAAGTTGGGAAATTTTTGGGAATTTTGAAAAGTCAACTTTGCTTCAAATGCCTCAAAATTGCTAATGGGCCACATTTTCTTCCAAGAATCATTATCCAAAGGCTATGCACGACCATTTTACCCAAAGGGGATTTATTTCATCATTTTTTATTATTTATTTGAATTTTTATCACCATTAATTCATTTAATTAAATAAAATATGACAAAAATACTAAACAAATGTTTTTGAATCCTTTTATGCAGCATATGCCCTCATTATTCACTCAAGATCTCGTGCACATCAAAAAAGGAAAGATTTTGTGCAAATTGGCATGTTCTTCATGAGGAAAAGATTGAAAAAGATACCATGAGAATCAAATATCAAAAACATCAATGCAAAGGTTAATGGACTTGAATTCTTACCCTAATTCGTTCCATATACATACTCAAACACAACCCTAATGCTGGAGACCTGAAAGCCGCGCTCAGAAGAACATACACACTTTGCATTTTTTGTGAAAAAAGTCAAAACTGAAAACACAGTTCCAGTGCGTTTCAAGGCAAGATAACCATTCCAATAGCTTGCCAAGGCCTCAAGGAAACTTTCTGGATCAAAACCACAGCTTCTAACCCCAAGAAACGGTAGAACGAAACCGTCATGTTCTTAATATTTCTCATATTCATATTTTGATTTATACGTATCATCTATGCATTTTTCTTGTTGTTTCATACTAATTGAATCATTCTAAAGCTAACAGTATTATTCAATTGAGTTTTTAAGGCCTGTGCATGAATCCACCATGGGATCCCTTTAGGGTTGCAGAGACTTTAAAAGAGGGCTTTGTTCCTCTGGAAAAATTAGGCTATGAGACCGGCACCATTGAATTCACGACATTCATACGAACACAACAAACACGTCGCGCCCTTTTTATATGCTTGTATAGCCTAATCGCTATTTTCCAAGTCCATGGTTAGTGGGGGTTTAAAACCCCCGCTATCTCTTTTTTATTTACAGGCAACATGAAGAAGATGGAGGACGTGTCCACTGATCATAGGCGCGTTTGAATTTTCGTGCGATGGACACCACTAATCATTGTTTTACATTATGTTATTTATTTTCCATATTATATTCCAAACGCGCTAATGGTTCAGTTGGTAGGCATATGGTTTGGTAAGCACTGGGACCTGGGTTCGATTCCCAGGTCCCCTCCCTTCTCAATATTATTTTTCTTTCCATATTTCTGTGCATCATACCTTTCAGGGACCACCATACAACGCTATTTCTGGGCACGCCACATGTCTTAGGAGATGAATCCAAGGGCCAACATAAGATCTCCACCATGCACCTTGGTCAGCAGATCCACACGCACCCTTGAAAAGTCAAAAAGGGCCAAGAATCAAATGGGCCAAAATTGCTGATGCACCTCCTACAGGGTCAACAAGCCCCCTTTGTTTGTATTTCTTCCCTCATTCTTTTTTTTTTTATTTTAATTCTTTTCTCTTAATTCTTTAAATTAATTTTAAATAATATAAAAATACAAAAATCAGAGAAGACAAAAAATAAAAACATATTTTTATTTAATAGTTTTTGTAAATAAATTTTCTTAACTAATTTAATTTTAATCTTAGGTTTAATTTTAATGCTTTTTTCTAACAAACTAAAAAATGTAGAATTAGGGTTTCTAGCTTTTTTTTTTATTTTTTTAATAATTAAAATTTCTTCTTATTATCACTAGTAATTAATTATTTTTGTAAATAAATTTATCATTAAATAATTAGGTTAAAACTAGGTATAACTTAAACATTTTTTTTTATAAATTAAAAATAGTTTAGAATTAGGGTTTTTAATTCCATTAATTTTCTTAAATTCATAAGGTACAAAAAATATCGAAAAATAAGTCTTTTTCCTTTATTTAATTTAATTAATTTCATAATTTCAATTTAATTTCTTTAAAAGGGTCCAACGCCCTCGCTTTCGATTATAATTTCGTTTCGCGCGTTTATTTTATTTCTTTTCTTATAAATTTCATGTAATTACTCCAAAGCCTTGTAATAAATTAATTAGGATATTTATTTTTTCGCATTTTTATTTTATTTCAAATCGGGTCTTGGATTAATTTGGCGATGTAGACCCGCGCCTTTGTAATAGCGTAGGACTTTTACCTTCTCGCATCTTTTTAACTGTTAATAACTTGCATGAAAGAATGAATGCCTAAAATAAAAACAAAACGTAGATCACCAATGCATGAACAAGACAAACATAATTGAAAATGACACACCAATCACACACCATCCCTAGGGTACGCCTCACTGTTGCCTTGCCCCTCGAAAAGTGGTCGTCGAGTAGAGGACGTTTTAGTAAGTCCTCATGTCCATGAACATGGCATGAGGGTAGCTTCTAAGGTCTCTTCCTATTGCTCTGGTGACCACAATGTCCCGAACCCTCGAATTGACCCGAACACCTCCAACGGTGGTGCTACCTACCTCTCAATGGTGGGATGGCACTATCTTAAGGACATTTACACAGACGAATTCCTTAGGGTAGGTAGACGACTCATAGATACTTGCTCTGTTCAAAAACAAATCAAACTCTTTTCACACCGACACTTTTCAAAGAGCTTTAAAAAGCAACTTTTCAAACACTCTTGAGGACTGATACAAGAGTCGAACTGAAATTTTAAACGAAACTTTTTTAAACCCACAGTTGAAAAGCAAACAAACAATTTTGAAAACACAAATGAGCAAGTATCTAAGAGCCCATGGATAACCATGGATAGAAAGGGTGCTAACACCTTCCCTTTCTATAAATCTACCTCCCGAACCGAGAGCAATCTCTATAAGGAATTTTTCTGTGCTTTTGTCCTTTCCATTTGGAGAAAATAAAAGACGGTGGCGACTCTTGCTTCCGCGACATTTCGCGAACCAGCTTTAAACAGTCAGTTCCAGATCCACCGATCACACATATGGTTCACCACTTTGCCTCCGGGGTCCATAGATACTTGGGCTCTGTTGGAGAGATTATTCCATGAACAGTTCTACATGGGACAATCTAAAATAAGTCTGAAGGAACTAGCCAGTGTCAAGAGGAAGTTTACTGAACCCATAGATGATTATCTGAATAGGTTCAGACTCTTGAAATCTAGATGCTTCACAGTAGTTCCTAAACATGAGTTAGTCGAAATGGCCGCTGGCGGCCTGGATTACTCTATTCGAAAGAAATTAGACACACAATACTTGAGGGACATGGCTCAATTAGCCGATAGGGTTCGACAGGTCGAAAGGCTAAAGGCCGAAAAGGCCCGAGTTTTTAAAAATAACAAGAAAGAAAGGGTCTCCTATGTTAGAGCTGAGGAAGCAGAAGATTATCCTGAATTCGAAGAGGTCGAAATTGATCTCGCTGAATTGAAACAGGCTCCACCTTACTCTTGTAAATTATTAGTTCCCACAAAGGGAAAAGAGATTGTTGAAAATGAGAAAAGTGACAAATTCCCAAAGAAGGTGTATACTTTCGATGTAACAAAGTGTGACGAGATTTTTGATTTGCTTGTCAAAGATGGCCAACTCATTGTGCCATCGAATGTCAAAATACCTCCTTTAGATCAAAGAAAGAAGAGAGGATTTTTTAAATATCATAGTTTCCTAGGCCACAAAACCTCACAGTGTTTTCTTTTCAGGGATCTGATTCAAAATGCAATTAAGGATGGCAGATTGAAATTCACTGACAAACAAAAAATGAAAGTAGATGAAGACCCTTTGGATGTTGTAGAGACCAATTACTCCGAGCCTGCATGCATTGGAGAAATCAATATGGTGGAAGCAGATCAAGATGACACTCCATTAGGAGAAAAAAGCACTGAGAATGAAAACTGGGTGTTAGTCGAAGTCAACAAGGGGGTCACTGAGGACCTCCACAAGCAACTAGAGGCTTCGATCAAAGCAGTACCTTTGGCTATTTCGAAAGAGATCCAAGCTACTGAAGGCCAGGAGAACCAAAAGCAAGGATTGACACAGGTTACTGAAGGCCTGAGGCTAAAACTGGAGAAAGTCCAGATCACAAAGCCATCCTCCCCTCAGAAAGAAACATGGGATACTTTAGGAGAGCCCAGTGGAAAGTTTGACTACTTGGTGAAGTATTCTGCCCCAGAAAGTTCAAAAATCCAAATCGAAGATGTCAAACCTACAGGATGGGGAGATGATGACATAAAGGGGGAGGATGTAGATGTCAACATGGTGGATATGGAGAGACCTCGTTCTGAAATGGAGGAGATGGAGAGATACTTAGATAAAGAAAAATACAAAATGGAGGATAACTATGCTAGGGATGCCAGTCTTAAAGACTACCTCATGTTGTGCCACAAAGGAGATGTCGAAATGATACTATGCCTTAGATGCAGCATCATCTGCAACCAGAGAATTGCTGCAAACTTCGAGAGGAAACAAAGGGCACGAACTGGCATCAACTGGCGCCAGGATAACCAGTTATTCAAGTGTTACCCTAAAGCTGGAGAAAGTTTGTTGGAGTTTTTGGTTCGCTGTTACAAAGGGGAAACCAAATGCCTAGTATGCCCAAGGTGTTCTGCAGTGTACGATCAAAGTATGGCCAGAGCTTTTGAAACTATCCCTTTCGCCCCATGCTGGAACCACCAAGAGACTGGTCAGATGGGCCAACATTTCGATAGCAAATACACTCAATGAAGGCCTGATAGTCCTCATCCCAAAGGCGCACGAAGGGTAACGTTCAAAATTCCTGCTGAAATACCAACAGACAAATGGTTGCAAGTCAGAACTGACAAAGGCAAAGACAAATGGAGAAACAATGAACGAAACGCACGCCACGCCATGACATATAGAAGGCAGTTCAACATGGCGAAGAGGGGAGAAGTGAGGTTAGAAAATTACAAAGGAAGAAACCCTATGTCAAGATCACAATGGCGAAGGCAACAGAGAATTCGAAAGGCTGAAAGGGAAGCTGTGGCAGATAAAGGAGAAATTTCGATCAAAAAACAAGGAGAATCAAGCACCAACAAACCTACACAAAATAATCAACCTGAGGACAAACCCCCAGTTAGTAGGAGACTCTTCTCTGAAACACAACCAAATGAATCGAAGGAGTACACACCAGGTCCAGAAGAAGACGAGGATATGCTGACGGACAACTTCGAATCAGAGGGGGAGTCTTCACTCAATATCAATTGCAACATAGTATCTGTACTACCTTGTGAGTTTGGACATGAAACTGAAACCGAAGAGTATGAGGAGGATGATACAATATATCTGATGAAGCATAGGCCAGTGTGCTACTACGTAATGGATAACGGAGCTGTCGAGGAGAAGAATGCTTTCTTCGAGCGCCCAGAGCCAGCTATGAAAAACCATCTGAAGCCATTATTCATTCGGGAAAAGGTTGGTGGCCATGGCGTAAATAAGGTCTTAGTAGATGGGGGCGCTGCAGTTAACTTAATACCCCATTTCATGCTGAAAAAGTTAGAAATACGCGAGGGTGACATCAAACCACACAACATGGTCCTATCCAATTATGAAGGGAAAGTAGGTCAAACATTGGGGGTAGTTCAACTGGACTTGACGGTAGGATCGAGTTGCAGGCCCACCATGTTCATGGTGATCGAAGCTAAAGCCAACTACAACTTGTTGTTGGGAAGAGAGTGGATCCATGGCGTAGGAGCAGTTCCTTCGTTAATGCATCAGAGGTTGGTTTTATGGAGAGAAGATGGGATTGTGGAGAACATCGAAGCGGACCAGAGTTACTTCATGACAGCAGTCAACTTAGTTGACAAGAGAAATTATGACAAACATTTGGCCAAGATTGCTCCTTGTGCCCCTAACGATGAAATCAACGAAACCAGGAACGCACACTATTATATGACCCTTCACCATGACGGCATGTATTGGGATAGAAGAATAGTCAGTGAAGATGAAGGAGTCGAAGGTACTACACAAAGACGGCCAGCAGGCTGAGAGTTCGAGAACCTTGCTCATGATTGAGTCTTCCTTCCTCGAAAGGATTTCGGCCTATATGGCTGAGAACGAATGGAAAGCGGCCTTAGAGGCTGAAATAGATAAATTGGCTGTAGAAGTGAACGAAATAAATGGGGATGATTCGAAAGGCTCACCCTCTGAAGAACACGAAATAGATCAAAGGCTAGATGCCATCTAAGATAAAGAACCCTTAGGCTTCGAGAAGGACCCCATAGACTCAGGTGCCAAAATGTTGGCGCAGGATCCACTCGAAGAAGTGAATCTGGGGGATGAGAACACGAAAAGAATAAACTACATAAGCGCAAAACTTAATCCAGGCCTCAAGCAGGAAGTGATCGAAGTCCTCAAAAGAAACAAAGATTGCTTCGCATGGGACTATGATGAAATGCCTGGTTTAAAGAGGGAATTAGTGGAACACAGACTTCCAATCAAGGATGGCAAGAAGCCCATCAAGCAAACTCCTAGAAGATTCACACCAGCGGTTCTCACAAAGATCAAAGCTGAGATCGAAAGGTTGCTGCGCTACAGATTCATTAGAACCACGAGGTATGTCGAATGGTTAGCAAATATAGTGCCTGTTATTAAGAAAAATGGCTCTCTGAGAATTTGCATAGATTTTAGGGATCTAAATACTGCAACCCCTAAAGATGAGTACTCCATGCCTGTGGCAGAAATGTTAGTAGACTCTGCTGCAGGATTCGAATATTTAAGTATGTTAGATGGATACTCTGGGTACAATCAGATTTTTATTGCTGAAGAAGATGTTGCCAAGACAGCATTTCGTTACCCAGGAGCCTTAGGCACCTACGAGTGGGTAGTGATGCCTTTTGGTTTAAAAAATGCTGGGGCAACTTATCAAAGGGCAATGAATTCGATCTTCCATGATTTCATTGAAACCTTTATGCAGGTATATATTGATGATATAGTCATCAAGTCTATATCTGCAGAAACCCATTTGCATCATTTGAGCCAATCATTCGAACGAATGAGAAAACATGGCTTAAAAATGAACCCCCTTAAGTGTGCATTTTTTGTGCAGGCTGGAGATTTCCTTGGCTTTGTGGTTCATAAAAAAGGAATCGAGATCAACCAAAATAAGACCAAAGCCATAATGGAGACGAAAGCGCCTACATCAAAAAGGGAGCTGCAATCTTTGCTAGGGAAGATTAACTTTCTCAGAAGGTTCATTTCGAATCTAAGTGGAAGAACCCAAGCTTTCTCTCCATTGCTTCGTTTGAAGCAAGGCCAAGCCTTCGAGTGGAACGAAGCCCATCAGGAGGCATTTGACAAGATAAAAAGATATCTCTCTCAGCCTCCCATCTTGTCTCCACCTTCATGGGGAAATCCCATGATATTGTACATATCGGCCTCTGAAGTTAGTATAGGTAGTATGTTAGCACAAGAGGATAACAATGGCATCGAAAGAGCCATATACTATTTAAGTAGGGTATTGAATGATGCAGAGACACGATATAGCAATATAGAAAAGCTATGCCTCTGTTTGTACTTTTCTTGTATGAAACTTAAGTATTATATAAAGCCTGTTGATGTTTATGTTTCATCTCATTTCGATGTTATCAAACACATGCTTTCAAAACCAATAATGCATAGCAGAGTTGGTAAATGGGCTTTAGCCTTAACAAAATATTCTTTGACTTTCATGCCTTTAAGAGCTGTGAAAGGTCAAGTAATTTCTGATTTCATTGTGGATTATTCACTGGTCGAAAAGACTGTCATGGGTTACGTTGAAATGCAACCTTGGAGATTATACTTTGACGGTTTGACCCATAGGGATGGTAGTGGTGTTGGAGTTCTTATAATTTCTCCTGAAGGAATTCCAACAAAATTCAAGTATAAGTTAGATGGTCCTCGTTGTTCGAACAACGAAGCTGAGTACGAAGCGCTTATAGTTGGACTCGAAGCTTTGTTGGAATTGGGGGCAACTAGAGTCGAAATTAAAGGAGACTCAGAGTTAGTGGTCAAGCAAATAACAAAGGAGTACAAATGCATAAAGGAAAATCTGATGACATACTTCGTCATAGTTAACAGGCTACTTAGAAAATTCGAATACATGGATATTCAACATATACCAAGAATAGAAAACCAAGAAGCAAATGACTTAGCACAGTTGGCTTCAGGTTATAAAGTTTCTACCAAAAACTTTGAGGATTTGATCGAATTAAGAGGTAGGGTTATGGCTACTAGATTCATACCATCTGATCTAGAGAATATAAAATTAGGTTATGCTGATAAACAGGGATTCGAAGTACTGGCCATAGACACCTTATCAGATGCAGATTGGCGAAATCCACTCGTGAGTTATTTAACAAATCCAACTTTGAATGTTGATAGGAAGATAAAATATAGAGCATTATCATATGTCCTCATGGGGAATGAATTGTTCAAAAAGACCCAGGAAGGCGTATTACTGAAATGCCTAGGAGAAAGTGAGGCATACTTAGCATTGTCAGAAGTCCACAATGGGGCATGTGGGGCACATCAAGCAGGTCATAAAATGAAATGGTTGCTATTTCGATATGGCATGTATTGGCCCAGCATGCTCAAAGATTGTATAGACTTTGCTAAAGGGTGTGAAGAATGCCAGAAACATGCAGGAATCCAACATGCTCCTGCAAGTGAGTTACATTCGATCATTAAACCATGGCCCTTTAGAGGATGGGCATTAGATTTAATAGGAGAAATTAATCCTGCTTCGTCTAAAGGACAGAAGTATATCTTGGTAGGAATAGATTATTTTACCAAGTGGATAGAAGCAATACCATTAATAGTTGCTGATCAAGAGGCTATTATTGAGTTCATACAGAAACAAATTATCTATAGGTTCGGATTGCCAGAGAGCATAACCACAGACCAAGGTTCTGTGTTTACTGGTAGGAAGATACAAGAATTTGCTCAAGAGATGGAGTTTAGATTACTAACATCAACACCATATTATGCTCAAGCAAATGGTCAGGTCGAAGCAGCCAATAAAGTGATAATAGGGTTAATTAAGAAACATGTTGGTAAAAAGCCAAGGAAATGGCACAACACTTTGGACCAAATACTATGGGCCTGTAGAACATCTCCTAAAGAAGCTACTAACACCACCCCTTTCCAACTAACATTTGGTCATGATGCAGTTCTGCCAGTAGAAATTCATCTACAATCAGTTCGAATCCAAAGACAAAATGAGATCCCATCTGCATTATATTGGGAGATGATGATGAATGAGTTAGTTGAGTTAGATGAAGTCAGATTGCATGCATTGGAAATCCTAATGAGACAAAAGGAAAGGGTAGCCAGGGCATATAACAAAAGGGTGAAAGGAAAAGCATTCACTATTAATGACTTAGTCTGGAAAGTCATATTTCCCATGGACAAGAAAAATAAAACATTAGGTAAATGGTCATCTCATTGGATAGGACCTTTTCGAATAGTAAAGATATTTTCAAACAATGCATATGAAATCGAAGAGTTGGCTGATGATAAGCGAATCCTAAAGGTTAATGGGAAATATTTAAAGAAATATAAGCCACGCATGCAGGAGATTCGAATAATAACAACGTGATCGAAACATCATAAAGGAATGCCAAAATGGTAATATAGATTGCCAAAATGGCGTTGTTTGGATATTACAGACCAAAATTCAACCAAGTTTCAAAACTAATTAAATAAACAGAGATTTAAAAATAGGTGTTGTTCCTCAATCTATTAAAAGTACTCCGAAAGGACTCAAGCCTTTGTTGAGTGAAACGCCTTGCTCCTTCCAGGGTAGCAACTTCTCCCTTAAGTCGCTCTGCTGCTTCCATTTCTGTAAGTCCTTTGTTGAGGAGCTCTTCGAACTGATTGCCAGCAGTATTGGTTTCATATGCCAATTGTTGTTGTTGAGCCTCCTTAACCTTTTGTTGGAGCTCTTGAATTTGCTTTTCCCAGAGAAGAATAGACTGAGCTCGAGCTTCATAGTCAGTTTTGGTTTGCTTTATAAGCACGACTTGGTCTTCAGCTTCTTTAGAGAGCTTTGAAGCATGCTCATAAGCAGCGTCCATGGCAGTTCATTTATCCTGGACCTTTTTAGTAGCAAATTCATCTTGAAGAAGACACCCAGTCACGTTATCTAACAAAGCTTGAAGATTGAATAATATGGTGCTGACTGGCAAAGAGCAGGTGGCGAGGTTAACTTGCGTAAGTAGCTCCTTCATGGTATAGCAAGCTGTACTATCCTTCTTGAGCACTTCGAACAAGTCCACATCAAGGATTGTTCTCCTAATTTTGTTAAGGAGCACAACTCTATCATTTGAGGGCAATGGATTGGTAGTCGAACTAGTACCAGCCCTAGTAAGAGGAATGTTCCTTTGAGCTAGTTTAGCCTTCATATACCCAATTGGGTCATTTCGTCTTAGGAGAGCTAGCTCCTCTTCAGTCATTTGGGATTGAGACGATTGAGGAAGTTCCATACGCAAGGGAGTCACATCCATCTCGACTTCCATCTCATTGCCTTCTTCATTATCAACCAGATCCACCACTTCGATATCATTGTTCTCACTGCTATTGACGTCTGACTCTGCTCCATCAGTCGAACCATTATGAGCATCCTCTTCCTCGGATCCTTCCTCTGCAGATTCTTCGTTCTCTTGATCAGAATCAACCTTCTCCTCTTCAGCATGAATGTCCTTTGGGTTCTCTTGAAGGGTTTCGAGAGGAGACTTTGGAAGAGAAGTTTCTGGTAAAATCTCTGCAGATTCATGGAGCGTTACTTTGTTCGTTTCTTTCAGAGGAGGAGAAGTGCTTTGGTCATCTTGTTGCTCTGAAGCCCCAGTCGGAACCACCATGTTGGAGGATCCTTTGTTTTGCACCAGGTTACTGGAGTCCCCATGAGGAGAAGAGTTGATGGGAGCAGCAGTCTTTGATGGAGAAGTCGAAGTAATAGGAGTTGGGTTCGAAATGTCCTACAGAGACAAAGAATATTAAGAGCATGCACCAAGGTAATGAATAACTGTTTTTGTTAAAAATTTGAGTTCAATTTACCTGTGGATTCTCAGAAGAAAGGTTACTATCTATATGTTCCAACATTACGTTGGAGGTCGAAGGTGGATTTTTGGATTTAGTTGAGGGAGAAGCATCTCTGGAATCGAGTCCAGAAATTCCAGTTGGTTCAACGCCTTTAGAGGTTTCTTTCTTCTGCTTCTTCTTCGAAGCGGTTGGTGAATTCCCTCCAGCATTGGGATTCTTCCCAGTAGTGCTTGTTTTCCTTTTCTTCGGAGTGGTTGGTGGGAGTTTGTTAGTCTGAAAAGATTTAAACATGAGTTGGATCTAAATCGTGAATTTCAGTTTATTCGAAACATCAGGGCTAATTGATTACCTATGGAGTTGGAACAGTTGTTATTGCTGGTGTTTTTGTTGTTGCAGTAGTTGTTGTTAGTATGGCTAAGGTCACATCATCAATGGTTTCGATAGATTGTTGGGAGGTGCTTCCTTCTTTAGATTTCGAAGCAACGGACTTTATCCTGATGGCTGAAAATCGAAACAATTAAGGTGAATGTTAAAAATGAAGAAAGTAAGAAACATTTGGGATTTCCCCAAGCATTCGCACCCGCGCCTTGATTAGATATAATCGACATGGCAGAAAGGTCATAGCGAAGATGTCCTGGGAAATCATGGAGCCAATGACGAGCCCATGTCACAGTCTCAGATGGCTTTGGTTTATTTTGAAGGTATTTGAATATTTCTTTGCAAGTGAACCACCAAGGGTATGGAGGAAACCAAGCCAGAGCCAGTTCTGAGGTAGGCAATCTAGGGAATTTAGGTGGATGCATTTCGAGTGCCAACCTATACCTATCCTCAGGTGACAACCCTGAAGGAAGTTTGAGCTTAGAAATTTTTTCTTTAAATTTTTACTTCAAGGTCTCAGCCGCTTGATGCACAGTGGTTTCCAAGTGTGTGGGGTCATAAGTGGTTTCGAAATAATTTTGAAAAGCCCTAATCTCTTTGGCGTGAGTGAACATACCTTTATTGGAGTGTGTTGTACCCCAAAATTTACCCTCGCATTTTTCCTCAAGAAATCACAGCTTCAGTCGTTTCCTGATTTTTCAAACTGGCTCAAGAATCGATCAAACAAACTTTTCTCGTCAGTCAGACAAAAATTAGGGTGTTCATTGATTTTCATGGCTCTAGAACAGTTCTTACAGTTGCTTAGGGTTTTGGTTGATTTTGGCTCAACTTTGATCAGGCGAACGTTTCTTTGGCATTTAACCAGGAATTAGGGTTTTTATGCGCGGTTCTTCAGAAAGATTTAATTCTATGGTGTTTGTCAAGATATTCTGAAATATGGATTGAAACATTTGGATTAAACTCGCAGGGTTTGACTAAATCAATGAAAAGAGACACTGGGATTGAATTTGCGTTTGTTGGATTTAATCAGTGAAAAGGGGAAGATGGACGTTTTGTTTAATTAACTGTCGTTTGGTTTGAAATTATGCGTTGCTTTGGATATTTGGAGCGCCAGGTTTGTCATAAAATCACATTGTTTATTTAATTGTTTATTATTCTGAGTTTAAATGATTGAAATTTATTTTCAATTATTATAACTTAAAGAGTTATAAATAATAAAGTAAACAATTGAAAAGAAGAAAAGAATTAATTGGATGAAAGAATTTTTTATTTCATTTTTAAATATTTGTTACAATTGTTATTTAAATACGAGTATTCATTTACAAAGTATTTATAATAATGATATTACATTTATTCAAATTTAAATAAATAAAAAACTATCCTAATATTCTTCTAAGTCTTCAATTCTTCATCCTCCATCTTTTGTTATTCCTCTCCATTTAATTTTTATCTGCAAAGGAAAGAAAAAGAAGTCAGAAGCAGATAAATATTAAAAAAAAAAGCAGACAATTAAAGTTTGGGTTCATCATTAAGGGCAACTGACTGGAATCAGTTAGCCCTCTCTGCAAATCACGGGATTTCTCCCGGTTCACAAAGAGGGATGAATATTTGCTTGCTAACTTGAAATGCACAAAATTGAGAACTGCATAATTCAAAGCAAGACAGTATGAGCAAGTACAAAATCCAAACTGAACCATAAAGTTCCAAGTTCAAAACTAAGTCCAAAGTCAACTAGAATTGCCCAAAGCCAAAGATATCCAAAGACTGTCCAAAGATATCAGATATCAAAGTATCAAAAGGTACAAGATGCAGCACAAAGCAGAAAAGAAGACAAAATATGCAGAGTTAAACTACTATTTGCAAACAAGGTTTCGTTTCATCGTTTCCCAAGCAGCTGCCCTTTCAGATAAGTACTAACATAAACATTGTTTAATGTTTTAAAATTGTACTGGAGAGAGAAAAAGAGAGAAAAGAAATAGGCTTACAGGTTTTGGCTTTAGGCAAGAAAATATAGAAAACAAAACTGCAATAAAACAGTGAGGCTGAAGGCTAAAAGAAGGATGTATCAGTGCTATCCAAAAATAGACATAACATATACAGCAGAAGTAATCACAAAAAAATGAAATTCTAAAACCTTGCAAATTTGCCCATCAGCTTGACCAAGAAAAGATACCAAACCTGAGACATTCAAAATCATAGGCGCCAAAGAACCTAAAGGGATATACAAAAACATCCCAAAGGCATCAAACCAGAAAAAAATATACAAAGTTGCCTCCACAAGCCTGAGCACAAAAAAGCGCATAACATGTCTAAGCCCTCAAGTTTAAGAACCTGCATTAACCAAGCTCATAACATACCTTAAACCTGCATAAGCCAAGCATACCAAAGAACAAAAACAAAACCAGTATATCCAAACATCAAAGCCAAGCTTCAAACTGGTAAGCCTAAGCCTGCCCTTTCAAGCTCAATGTCCTAAAAGCACAAACCTGCTTGAAGCTTAAAAAACAAGTTCAAAAACCAGAACTTGTCCAAGCCTAGACTGATAAACCAATAACCTGTAAACCTTTCAATCAGAACCAGTAAACCTGCATCAAAAAACTCAAACAGAAAACTATCCATAAACCTGTGAATAGCATAAGCCTTACAAACCTACTCCAAACAACCAACCTTTTCAACACAAGCCTGGTCAGATCAAGGCAACCCATCAAGGCCCTCAGAAAAGTTTCATCATTGGGCCATCCAATAGCAGACACAACAACTCAACCATCAAAGCATACAACATGCCTCAGAGAAATCTCTTCATAGGCAAGCATTTCAAGGCAAGCGTTCAAGGCAACGAAGACCCTCAGAACTCAAAGAGCTCATCATTGGGTAACCAACAAAATCAAATCATCATCTCAAAATCCCTAAGTATATCAAGCTAGGCAACAGAAGCAAAGCAAAGAGAGAAGAGAAAAAAGAAGCGTATCAATAATCAAACATCTCAGACAAGTCATCATTGAAGGCAGGTGAGGCTAACAAGAGAAGAAGAAGAAAAGCACTCAAAAGCACAGAAGCAGGCGTACGAGGCAAACAAAGAAGAGAAAAGTATATCAAAGAGGTTCTCAGGTCATAATCATCATCAAACCTGAAGAGGCAAAACAAGATACCAAGGCTCGCGCGTCCACAAGCCACCGCGTCACTGCTCTCCTCGCCATCAAGCCGCCGTAACACCTCCGATCCCATCCTCATTCCTCCTCTGCCTCCTCCAAAAGGTAGTGCTCTTTTGTTCCTTTTTTTAAAAAAACACCATATGAATCACAATACATAAGATGCTGAATCAATGAACGAAAAGTGAAAAAAAAACATGCAAGTTTGAAACCCTAACGCGTTTGAAAAATGGAACCGTTACCGTTATACCACGTCACTGGTTAAACCACTGTAGGGAGGAGGATGAGCGTTGGCATTGGTGGCTAGGGCAAGAAGGTCACAGTTCTGAATCCATGGCGAAAAGATGAAGCAAAAACGATGAGCAACGGCGCTGTAACCCTAGGCATTTCCCTTTCTGAAGCAATTCTCACAACCCTAAAAACTTTGTTTCAAATAAATTGGGCCTAACCCGTTCAAATGCTAAGCCCAAAGCATGTTCCTGATCACACCCCCCATCCTGCTTCTGAATACTCTTGGTTTGGGCCCTAAAAAAATCAAAGGCCCATTCAAATCTCCAAACCCTTTTTGGAATTTAAAACCTATTTTATTTTCTTTTGTTAATAAATTAATATGACTTTTTTTTACATCAAATTTTTTAATGATACTTTTTATAACATAATTCTAATTTTGAACACAATATATTTTTCCTCAAACTTAAAACATTTTCTTTCAATTAAAATTCTTGTTTAAATATATATATTAATACTAATTACTAATATATAAGAAATAAAACTTAAAATATTTTTATTTGTACATTAATACATTAATACATAAAAATACATTATTTAAAACACTTTTTTTTTATTTTATTAAAACTTATTTTGATTTATACATAAATTCTCTTTAAGTTAATACAATTTCTTAGAAATAATTTGTACATAATCAATTAAAATACATTTTTTAATATACATAATATAATTAAAACTTAAAACATTTTCCTTTCTTTTAATTAAAATACTTGTTTTTGTACATATCAAACAAAGATATAAAAATACAAATTTAAATCAAAAGCGGATAACAATACTTGATAAATAAACGATATTTAATTTTCTTATTAAGTTCACATTTCGCAACTTGTAAACAATTCTCATACATGTACACTTACACAATACATTTTACATTTGATGCATTATACATTTGTTATACTTTGCTATACCTTGATTATATTTGATTGCGATTCGATTTGGTTGTAATTATTTAAGTCTCATCCCCATTTGTGAATTTGTACCCCCACTCCCGGATACCATTTGTAATAGCGTAGACTTTAAAATTCCCGCAATTTACCGCTTTCGAATTATACCATGGTTAGACCTAGGGTTTGCATGTACATAAAATCGAACGCTAGATAACCTAATACAAAGACAAATGCATGAAATCAATACACGATCACACTTGCACCCCCTAGGGTGATCCCACATGTTGCCTTCCAAAATGGGCCATGCTTGCACGTCGAGTTTCTTTGGCAAAACGAATTCAAACGATCATAAGTCCCTCGATGACGCTTTCGAAAGTCGCTTATCAAAATGATAAAGTCCCTTCAAGCGAAATTGCCAAAGACACTTGGCACCATTGCATTCATGGTCCATACGATGACCCGTGCCTGTCCCGTTTAACTTCCTAAATGCAAGATTGTCCACCAAATTCAATGGTGGAACAAAATTGTTAAAAGGGGTTGAAAACATAGAGAAAACCTTTGAGTACAATAGGGGTAGACAAAACCCTTAGTTACTTGAGATCAACTTGCAAAAACACTTGCCTCCTTTTCAAAAAACCACACTTCATACACACTTTCAAACAAACTTCCAAAAACATTTTGAAACATCTTTTTGAAAAGATACACACTTTTGTAAAACACTCAAACACGAGTCAATTACATTGGTTGCCGAAACAAAGGCATCTATTTCAAAAACATTTTCAAAACACACACATACACCACAATTTCAAAGCAATAAAAAATCAAGGCAAGTGATCTAAAAACCAAGTAACTAAGAGCCCATGGATAACCATGGATGAAAAGGGTGCTAATACCTTCCCTTTTCATAATCTACCCCCCGAACCCACGAAATATCTCAAAAGGTTTTTCCTGTGCTTTTTAACCTTTCCTTTAGGATAAAATAAAAAGTCGGTGGCGACTCTTTCTCAATCGAACAAGTGCGAATACAAACGCAAAACTCAAGTCAGTTCTCCCACCGTATCACAGAGTGTACCTGCATATTGAACGCATCAGTTAGTTTCTGTTGAATGGAGAGGGTATCGAACATATATGATTGGTAGAACTTAGTCCACCATTCCAGAAAACCCTTCGCTGTGAAGTGTGTGGGTTCAAAGGGTAGTAGTTCAAATTGAGCGAAGTCTTGATATTGTTCCTGTTGCAGTTTGGCTTCTCTTGCTTTAAAGGTTCGACCGGAAGTGATGGCACTCTCTGTTTGGAACAGAGGTTCAGGGATTAGTTGGCACAGGCCAAATTGTCTGGAAACGAAGTTAGGTTGATAGGCAAAGAGGAATATTTGATTCTTGGAAGGAGTGATTCGTGAGGAAATTAATCTAGGAAGCAAAAAGGCTTTCCAAATATCTTGAATTTCTTTGCTTTTAACTGCTTCTAAAAGAGACATGGTGAACCATGATGGGCCATGAGTTCTTGAAGCAAAGGGTGCCATGGTCTCTTCAATTTTGTGTCTTTTGGAAAAAATCATGATGTAGTTTGAGAAAAGGACCTTGAAGTCATCTTTATCATCATTCGGGGTGAGTTTTCGCAGCCTTATACCTTCAATAATTCTATCCGCTATCTCCGGATCTTGTTCAACAACGGTGTCAGCAGTTGATAATGAGGGTTCAAACATGGCATTAAGCCATAATTGGAGTAACCAGAAGGGGCCAGCTAGAAGGATATTTTTGGGAGTATGGGATTTCAAACTCGAAACGGCTGATCTTAAGCTTTCATAAAGATCAACAAGTAACAGTTCATTTAAACATACCCTCCTATTCTCATGTAAGTCTCTAGCTAGAGGGATGAACCTGCTTGCTACCTGTAAGGACCTGCTACAGAACACGTATCTTGATAACCATAAAGTGAGAAAAGCAATATGTTCCACATCTGACACATTATCTCCTTCAGTGTGGTAATGGCTAATGAATTTGGAAAAACTGGCTAATTTGACTTCGAAGTCAATAATGCTGGAGTGTTCTTCATTATCAGGGATGTAGGTTTCTCCTACTGGTGACAAACCAGTGATGGCTGCTATATCGAAAAATGTGGGTGCTATCATTCCCCCAGGGAGATGAAAGGTGTTGTAGGTGCTGTCCCAGAAATATAAGGACGCAAATAACAATGGATGACTATAGGTGAAGCCTGGTTTTGATAGCTTAATCAGATTATAGATTCCTAATTCCTCCCATTGCTGGGATTTCTTGGCTTCTACTTTGGTAAGCCAGTTTTGGTAAGCTATGTCAGAGGTAGGGCAGGATCGGAATGGTTTAAAGTTGCTCTTCACGTAGTCTAACACAAAGGGATCTTTTGGGGGAACGGTTGGAGTTTCTATGGTTGTCGAATCAGAAGACTCGCCTATCTTAGGGATATCCATCTTATTAAACAGGGGTTTAAAGTTGTAACAGACAGGGAAGATTTTTCTAGTATCTTTCAAGATTTCAAAAACTGTAAGAGGACCTATTAGAGCAAACCTCCTTCCAGCAGCGTTAGTTGGAATCAATACCTGAGAGGCATAGAGCATTTCCTTTTCCTTGGAGATCATTTGAGGGATAAGCACCGATTGACCTTGATAAGTACCAACCTTGCTTTCCATAATTGTTCCTGTGTTCTTGCTTTTCTTCTTGGAAGTTTTCTTCAGTTGGGATGATGTTGTTGAAGACATTATTGAAGATTGTTGGAAGTTTTAGGGTTTTAGTAAGAGGAGAGGAAGAAAAAGTTCCAGAATGTGGAAAAAGAATGAAAGACTAAGTTGATTAGTTTTTATAGTGTGGGAGCTTAAACATCCACTAAGTGAGACTAGGATACGTGGGAGTCGTGGGTTGGATTGAGGAGGAGGTGGCGTAAAGGCTGATATTGGTAATAAGCGTGATTAATAATAATCATTGTTTTATAACTGCACCATGCTGTGAAATACTGATTCAAGGCGGTTAAGAAATCCAAGAGGCGTCGTGATTGACGTGATTGGGGTCATACACAATAAATGTTATGATTACTCAAAGGTCACATCAAAATCTTGCAAATATATTTAAAATAAGTGTTTCTCAAAGGATCGAAATACATATTTTAAAGGGGCATTTTGTTGGCTGAAGATTTTGATGATACAGTTCGAAATGAAGCAATATGGATGTTTCGTTGGAATAAAGCAAAATGTTACAGTTCGGAATGGTAGAAGCGGTTCTTCGAACGGACATGTCAAAGCTCGGAGCTTCGAGTGACAGTTGTAAAGATATATTTAAAAGAAGCATCGAAGTGGTGTCGAGACTGTGTCTGTGAAATGAATTCGAAGCGATTGCCAAAGCATTTGAAATTCGAACGCGAGCGGGATGTTGGAATTCAAATATATATGCGCTGGAGCGTTCGAAGACGCGTGAAAGCTAGAGAGGAGCAGTGCTCTGCATGTTCTGAACGTGGCAGAATCTTATAGGCAAGACCGTTATGGTCGAAGTAGTATAAATATAAGTCTTAGTATTAGGATTTCGTGTGTCATATCTATTGTACAAAATTGAGTAAACATTCAAAATACCACATGGCTAGGGAAACGAATGCTCGAACAATGTACGTATGATAGCACCAAACATTTATAATTCAGTAAAACTCTTTACCTTTTCCAGTTTACCTTCCATTTTCATGTCACTGTCATTCAAATACCTTTACATTTAAAGTCATTTACTGATTTCTTGCATTTAAACGTTTTCTTCTGTTCGAATCCTTTTACATTGCAGAAACTCTTTTACATTTCATGCTTTTATATTCATGCTTTTTACATTAAAGTCTTTACATTTAAAGTCATTTACTTATTTCTGCATGTAAACATCTCTTTGCAATCGAATCTTTATTCATACAATTCAGTTTCGTATCTTTCTTTACTTGATCATGTCATTAGACTCTCTTAACATGATAATCGAAGTGAATTGAACGTCTATAAAACATTCTAAATACAATCATAACTATGAATATCAGTTTTACAATTAGAGTTATCCAAACGACCAATACCCCATAGGATCAATCTAGTCGATCCTGCAATTTACCAGAGAGATTAAATAACAGTCATTAAGATTATTTGATAGTTTGGAGGACTAGCAGTTGTTTACCAGAAATCACTGTAAACACCTATAAACCAGAATAAAAAAGTAAAAAAAAAATCTCTTCCTAAAAATAAATAAGCATAATGATGTGAATTTGAACCCCACCCCACATTCAAATATACATCTATCAATTGAGTTAAGCTACCAATTGAATTAGTTTAATAAGACAAATAAATTTATTTTAATATACTATTAATAAAAATATATATTATTATTTTCAATGCATCACATTTAATTATACAAATAATATTTTGAAAATAAATAGAGACTAAAACTATTAAATTTAAAATAGATAAACTAATTTCCTAATTAGTAAAATAGGAGATAAAACTGTAATTAAGTCTAATATAATTTAATCATCTCTGATCATCTTTAATTTGCACTATTAGTAGCATTCCAATGATTCTAATCTTGGTGATTATGAATTAATTCTCTTGATAGTTGATAGTGAATATTAGGTGTGAATAATTATTAAACTATTTATCTTCCTACTACAGTGAATGATATATGACATTGAAAGTCAAATCAATGAAATTGGATCCATCCCCACGCTCTAAAACAAGACATACACAAAAACTAATTTCCCAAACTTTCATTTTCACTTCAATTTCATTCACATGATTTAAGGGGGAAAATAGGGGGATTTTTTTTTGTTCCTATGCTGGGTCTGTTCAAATCTGCAATTTCCATGACCATGTTGTGAGTAAGAAAATACCCAAAATCTATTTTTTATATTTTCTGTTTGGATCTTAAATGTGTTTCATTTTAGTGTTCTACGAATGTAAAGGGCAATTCTGTTGAATTCAAAGTTCATTCCTTTTTTGTTGTTATTGTTCAATTCAAGCTAAATAATCACTGTTTTGTTTTTGTAATTTTGTATATGCTTTCTTAAATTGTCAAATTTGGTGAAATTTGTTGAAGCATGATTCTTTCACCCTTCACTGGATTGTTCTGCTAATGTGCATAGTGTTTTGGATTTGATTCTGATTCATGCTAGTTGTATTGATCTATGTAGCAGCGACACCTCTGGAAAAAAGTGTGTCGGACACTGGCACCAACACTTGTGGTCAATTTTTGCTCAATCTTAAGTTCTGATTCATGCTAGTTAACCTGCATTGATTGAATTTCAAGCTTTGTTTTTTTTCCCTTTTTGAACCCTAATTTGGTCTTTCTTGAGAAAATTTGTTTCTTTTTTTTGTTTTCTTTAAATTTCTTGAAGCTAATTAGGGATTACTATTTTGGACTATTTTCTCATGCTAACTTGTGCCTTTAGGGCACATGTTAAGTTATCTACAACTATAAATTTCATATTGAAAAAACAATTCTAAGTTTTTGAGGAATCGAATACACAAATTCTAAAAGAGTATCTCTATATTTGATTCATTGGGTGTGTTGGGTATGTCTCATAGTTTACTTAATAAGGGGGCAAGTCGCTTGCGTTGACGAATATAGATATTGCAGATAGTACTTTGCAGCAGACGTAGGCCTAAGGCCAAATTGTAAAATCAAATCGAATGTGTTCTTTGTTTGCGTTTTTCGTATCTGTTTATTTTTGAACTAGGGTTGCTATTCTAACCGGGTGACACTAATGTGCAACAGATAATTGAATAAATCTGCAAAGAATATCTAAAAGACTCGAATATTTGATCATTAATTGGAGATAATAGATCATCGGAACAATGGCTCAGACACTTGAAAGTATGAAGAGCAAAGGAGGATCGATCAAGTTAGGGACGATTGGAACAATCGGTTCCTTAATGACAAGAGAATTGGATCAAATCTCATCTGAACCACAAAAAAAGAAGGTATTTTCAAGAACTAAACCTAGAACACTTCATGTTTCTGTTCCATGTAGTAGTAGTAGTACCAGTACAAGTGCAAACCCTAAAAGACTACAACCAAGAAAATCATTAGATGAAGCCAGTGGCAGTGGAAGTGGAAGCAGTAAAAATACAAATCATAGAACAAAAGCTAATAGTAATAGTACTAGTAGGAATACTCATAGAATACCGATGTTAGGTTCTGCCGATCATTTTTCAGTGGACAGAACTCCAACCAGAGAGAAAAAAAATGATAAAAAGAAACCTAACATTGTTGAAGTCGTGGATATAAAATGCGGGAATGCAGAAAAGACTTGGGCTACTCCTTTAACGACCCGTCTCAAGAAGCTCGGTTTCTCAAAGCTCTCTGAGAGCATTATCTAAAGCTGAAACTTTTTCGTGTCAGACCTCAGGTTTCTGTAACCAAAAGCCGAGGTTCCGTTTGGCCTACCGCCGTCTGATACATCCACCATAGAGCACATACTCGGTAGGAGCTTGCTACTTACTCGCTTTTTCTTTGTACTTTCAACTGTGGATACAATTGTGCTTCTGGAATTTGTGCTGTGAGAGGAACCTATATTTGTGAATTGAGACTTGTTGTTCCTTTGTGACCTGTCTTGGGAATTTGATTCAATCCGGCTGAAGTAGTCGATTTCCTGCATTATGAGTGACGCGACCGTGCCTCGGGTGCCTATTTCCACTGGAGGAAACTCAGCACTCTCTTTTGCTGTGTCGATTGTGTCAAGGAGGGTAGTGGATTTAATCATACTTTCTGTAGTTGGTGCTGAGGAAAGAGGTAAACCTTCTGTTACAAGAAGTGCTGCTTCTGGTTTTGTTCTAGTGGGGGAAATGCAGATACTTTGAGGCATTTTTTTCTTCATCTTATGTTGTATATCTAAAATGCATGGCATAAAGTTTGTAAAATTGGGAGATTGGTGTATGACTTTATGGTCACAGCATTCATGTGCTTGTAGTTAAAACAATCTGATTTCTAACTACTAAACTACCCTTTTTAACTACTTTTTAAGTGACATCATATTCCTAGCTACATGCTAGCTCATTATTTGGAACTACTTGTCAGTATGAAACATTGTTTTAAAAACCAAAATGAACCAACTGGTTCGGCCGGACCGGTTACCTAGAAAATCAGTTAGTATGGTTATATTCTAGTATGGTTAAACGGATTGAACCGGTTTACCACAATTTGTTTTTTACTAATTTATTTAGTTATTTATTTGCCATCGGAATGAACCAGTTAAACTGTGATCTAGAAGATTTACTGATAGAGTCGTCTTAAGTTTTTTAGAGGTCCAGTATAGATTAATCACTATTCAATCTTGACATAACAACTAGTGCTCCTATTTAGCCATGGTTTACATGTGACAAATCTACTATGAGACCCTATTTAATTATAATTTAACCGTGACAATTTGAAGTCTTGTGATTGGATTCATGTTGCACACCCTTACATACCTCATGCTCACCACCGGTTTGATCTCTGATTGGATTCTCATGAAGTGGTTGTGATTGGATTCATGTGAAAGGTAAAATAGAAAAATCTATATGATTGGCTTTTTAAGTAGGTTTGGTGTCTTATTAGGCAGGTATTAGTATGCTAAATTGCTAATTAGTTAAAGAAAGCAATTAATTATAGGAGTGCTTTTCAGGTTTAGGGAAGTATGAATGGTTTTATTTGAGTTGGCTTTGTCTATTTTGAAATTTGGTTATATATGGTGAAGTGTGTGAAAGAGAGAGCATCATTTACGAAATCTATACTTAGACAAAAATCAAGATGCATGACACTCAGCATTTGTTGTTTTGCATTTGTATCCTTTAAACTATTTTGTCAATGAATGACCAGTTGTAATTATCATCTAAGAGTTTCTTTAACAATAACAGCAGCTGCAACGCATGGTTGGTAGTAACTTTTTATAAATGTTAATCCACAATGACAAATGCATCATATGCAAGCAGCGGTTCTTTTTCTTTTTTTTATATTATAAAACTTAAACTAGCCGTTCAATGGCTAGTTTTTTTTTTATAAATTTTTTTTTTTACTTTTTTTTTTGTTATAAATATAGATTTTAAAAAAAATTTATCAACATAATTTTTCTCTCACCTCTTAAATTTCAAATTTCTCTTTCACAATTTCATCATTCTATTTTTCAAATTTTAATTTTTTCTTACAATTTTTTCTCATTAGTCTTTTTTTGATAAAATATTTAACTCAAATTTTCATTTTTTCCCTTCAAATTAAAATTGTTTAGACCAAATGGATCCTAATTATTTTCATTATCAACAAACTTTGTTCAATTACGTGCAAAATTATCAAAATTCTCAATTTCCATCGGTGCCAACAAACTCCGCCATATTTTTTTCGTCACCAAACAATCCAAATATGTATCATAGACCTCAAATGAATTCTAATAGTATAGAATTTTTTCCTCATAAACTGGAAACACCGATTGGGTTTAAGTCTGGATGTCAAGTTTCACCATTTTCTACTCAAGTTGGTACTGAAAAAGAAGAAACAGTTGTCGTTAAAAAAATCTCGAGAGCAATTTACAAGAGATGAAGATATACTTCTTATTCAATCATGACTCAATATTTCAAAGGATTCAGTTGTGGGAGTTGATAAAAAAGCTGAGAGTTTTTGGTTAAGAATCGCTACCAATTATAACCAGTATCGTGGACAATCGCGGGAAAAGTTAGGTGGACAATTAAAATATCGTTGGCATCGAATAAATGACTCGGTTCAAAAATTTGTTGGGTGTTACAAGCAAGCTGTTAATGGAAAGAAAAGTGGGACATCGAAGAACGATATCATGACCGTTGCACATGCTTTTTTTGCTCAAGATGAAGGTACAACATTCAATCTTGAGTACACATGTCGATTGTTAAAAGATGAACCTAAATGGATGAGAGAATCGATTAGAAATTCTTCAAAAATAACAAAGGCTTCTGCTAGTGGGGCATCATCGGCTAACCCAGATACACCTTCAAGTTATGAGTTTAACTCATCATCACCAATGGAGCGTCCAATGGGACAAAAAGCAGCAAAAAGGAAGGGTAAAACAAAGGAAATTCCAAATGCAACGCAAGATGCAAGGATTAAAAGATTAGCAACAATGAAAAGACTAGCTCAATGTAAGGAGGACGAGCTAGAATTAAAGGCAATGCATATCATCATGGAAGACACTTCTATTATGAATGATACTCAACGAGATCTTCATAAAAAATATTGTAATAAGATGAAAAAAAATAGAATGTAATAAGTATCACTTATGTAAAATGGTCATTAGTACCACTTTAATTTATCAACACCTATGTAAAATGGTCATTAGTACCACTTTAAATTACCAACACCTATGTAAAATGGTCATTAGTACCACTTTAAATTATATTCTTCAAATTATTCGTTATTCAAACTAGCCGTTATTCAAACTAGTTGTTATACAAATCATTATATATACTACCACTTATATCATTGTTTTCTCATTCTCATCTTATTCTTCTCCTATACTTATCTAATTCTTCTATCATTTTCCTCTCATTCTTTAGTCACTAAAATGGATTCAGACAATTCAGATGATTTGACCAAAAATTTTGGAAGTTGGTTGAAGAAGAATTTATGGACAACAGTGATGAAGAACAACCACTTGAGAATGAACATCAATCTGGAAGTTCCTCTATGCCAAAGAGAAGAACAGTGGTAGATCGAAGTCGTGAAGAAGGGCACAATCGATTACTCAATGACTACTTGAAAAATTCAGTATACACAAATGTTCAATTTCGAAGAAGGTTCATAATGCATAGACATGTATTTCTTCAAATTATAGATGCCCTAGGAAATCATGATGAATATTTCCAAATGAGGGTTGATGCAACTGGAAAAATGAGTCTTTCACCATTGCAGAAATGTACGTCTGCTATTCGTATGTTGGCGTATGGGTCTCCTGCCGACGTTGTAGACGAATATGTTCAAATAGGTGAAAGCACTTCAATTGAGTGCTTACAAATATTCGTTCAGGGCGTGAATGTTGTATTTGAGACTGAATATTTGAGAAAGCCTAACAACACTAATGTTGAACATCTTTTACAAATGGGAGAGTCACGTGGCTTTCCGAGTATGTTGGATTCCATTGATTGTATGCATTGGGAATGAAAAAATTGTCATGTTGCATGGAAAGGATAATTTTGTCGAGATGATCATGGAAAGTCCACAATCATGCTTGAAGCAGTGGCATCACAAGACTTATAGATTTGACATGTTTTTTTTTGGTATTGCAGGTTCAAACAATGACATTAATGTGCTAAACCAATCCAACGTGTTTAACGATATTTTGGAAGGACATGCTCCCAATGTGAAATATACAATCAATGGGACACCATATAATATGGGGTATTATTTAGCCAATGATATATATCCTGAGTGGGCTACATTTGTGAAGACCATTTCAATGCCACAAGGAGAGAAGAAAAAATATTTGCTCAACATCAAGAATCAGCTAGAAAAGACGTGGGAGGGCATTTGGAGTGCTTCAATCTCGATTTGCAATTATACGTGGTCCAACGCGTGCGTGACACATGGACACCCTCAAACATACCATATATGCGTGCATCATATTGCACAACATGATTGTTGAAGATAAACAACATATATATGGAGGTAATTTTGATTACTCAACAACTGAAATATTTAGCGGTCCTCATCCGAATCTTGCAACAAGACTACAAAGAAGAGCAAATATTCGTGAAAAACAAGTTCATCGTCAACTTCAAGGAGATCTAGTCGAATATATTTGAGAATGTTTTAGACATGAAGATGATGAAATTTAAGTTTGATTAATTTATGTGATGTTATTTATTTTTATTGTTTTTAATTATATGTCATGTATTTGAAATTAATTTTAATTATCGTTTTAAATTATAATTATAATTTGAATTTTATTTATTTTATATCAATTTTAATTTAAATAATTAAAATTATTATTTTAAATAATATAAAATTTAATATAAATAAAATATTAATATATAAAGTAAAATTATAGAACCCAATATAAATTCTTTAGAGTTGCACCATTAAAGTAAAAAACTAGTTGAATTGCTTCAAGCTGACGTGACTTAATGAGTTCCATAAAAAAATTTAAAAATAAATTCAAGATTAGAGATACTCTAACAAAACTAATAAGCTAACTTACTTTTTAAGTCTGTTCAATAAAAAAATTTGTTTGACAACACTTTTTTAGCGCAAACTTTTAATTAGTTTTAAATTTTTCTAAATATTATTTAAAATAGTTTTTAGTTTATAGTTTCCACTTTTATCTCTATCATTTTAATTAAAATTTATTTTTTATTTTTTATAATTTATTATAGTTTCAAATAAAATAAATATTTTGTAAATACAAACATAGAAAAATTAAGTTTTGTATTTAAAAAAAAATTATAAATATCTTATTTCAGCTTCTTTCATTCTCTTACTTGTCGTTTCAACTCTATTTTTTTTCCATTATCTTTTTCTGTCGATTTTATTATTCTCTATTGTTGTCGTCATTTTTCACTCTTAATTTGTATGTTGTCTGAAAATTTATATTTATGAGTTGAATACTTTATTATTATTTTTTAGGTATATATGTATATATTTAAAATAATTTACATGTGTTTATTATTATTATATTTAATTTTATAAAATAAAATAAATTTAATAATATATAAAAGATACTGATCCTCTAATTTGTTAATTAAAATATTTTTATATTATTTTATATTTATGATTGAATAGAATTTATAATTTTAAATATTTTAATTAATTTATTAGCTATCAATAATTAATTATAAATTATTAACTAATTTTATCAATTTATTATGTATAATCTAAATAAAATCATGATCTTTAACTTTTTTAAATAAAGTTTGTTTAAATTTAGATATTGTAAATGAGATAATTTCTTTTGAAAAGTGAGCTGTGGAAGCTATTGTCAAATTATACAAAATGTTAATTGAAAAATAATCGGTTTATTAAAATTTCACTTTTTTGGTAAGTGCCTCAAACTAATTATCTTACATAACCAACCATTAATGCCATAGTATGTACAGTTGGTAAATAATTAGATGTGTTTTCAATATGAGGCAGGATCTTTAAATATATATGGTTATGAAGCAGGATTTTTAGAATTTATTATTTTTGAAATAATAAGGTATTAAAAAAAAACATAAATAATTATGTTTCAGAGAAAATTATGTAAAAAATCATATTTCAGAATTGAATTATATGGTTCAACTATCTCAAATGACGCATATATTCAATTTTTTAAAAGTGGCGTTAAATGAGATGACGCCTAGGTGCATGTGATTTGCCCTAAGCCATCTCAGATGGCGCCTACAAGTAATGTCCAATTTTTTTTTTTTAACTTTAAAAAAAAATTAAAAGACAATTTCGTCGCAAATGAAACTTCGATTTTCAATAATAATTAAACGATTACATAATGAGAATAAAAGTTATATATTATTTAGTTGTCTCTCGGGACTCGATAACGACTCGTGGTTCTGCACCCGCATCCTTGCCTAACTCGTGGTGCGTTTCGACGATTTTCCTATTATGGTTGGGTCGAGGTCCCATGCGAGGTCAATGCGTTCAAGATCCACGAAATCTATCAAATCAACATCTCTGGAAGATCCGCTTTCAAACAATCGGTTTCCCATGCCCTCAAAGTTTGGTCGTATTGATAGGGGTGGGGTTCCATGGGTGGTCGATAGCACTGGTCATCTGAATAAGGGGGGGGGGGGGAGGAAATGAATCTTATGGAGTTTGGTACTGTGATTGTTGGGTGCTATAGTGATGTGATGGCTGATGATAAGTTGGGTTGGTTGGGGAATATTCTTCAGGTAGGTCAATGTCTAGGCTAAGGTGAGATGATGAGCGGCCCACATCGGGATATCGAATGTATGGTCGGTGCTCTTAGTACTGTGATTGTGTGTAGGACATATGTGTGTATTGGTATTGGTCTTGGGTTTGGGGTTGGGTGCTGGTGGATCTGTATCGTCGTTGTGTTTGGTGGGAGATTGATGTGTGTTGGGTTTGTTGTTGGGTGGTGTATGATTGTTGGTAATTTTGTTGGAGATTTATGGACGATGCTCATCATGTGCGTGGGTCGATTAAATATCTCAGGTCATCCACAAACATTTCAGGTTTAGTAAAGGATATGTACCAATTGATATATTGATTTGTGCATCGCATAAGATGGTTCCCAGGGTAAACAGGAAAATATAACACAAGTCAGTCACGCCTCTTCCACATCTTAAACCATTCGGGTGAAAATTATTTCCAATTGTTAACACGCCACTGAGTGTCAACCATAAGGAGTTGCCAAGGTGCCAAACAAGTCGGGGGAGACGACATATCTTGATGTATGCTACACTGCATTTTTACACGATCGTTGTGGTGCATCTCCATAATCTTGTACTGTATGATTTTAGTTTTTACAGTCCAAACTGCTGCATACTCGGGGTTGGGTTGATGTTCTAGACCCAAAAATGGTCTTCAAAGAAAATGCAGATAAAATTATATTATAATAATGATAAATTTAAAAATAAATAAATTAAAAGAAGAAAAGTTTAGAGGAAATACGTACATCATCTGGGCCGATGTGATCCAAAAGATTATGATACATAGCGACATTTCGCCTTAGATTTTTGCTGTAATCCATGCCCCTTACACAAAACCTACCACAAAGAGAGAAATAAAAGTCATGTACAAATATTTATCATAAATCCATAAAAAGTAAATAGGGTTATAGATTTACTTGGTTGCGTAGGGGAACATGAACAACATGTCGTTGACAGGGTTAAGGGATTCCATTTTCCACCAACCCCATGCTTGGAGCAAGAAAACGCATCCATAGAAAGTACATTTTTTTTTTTGCATTTTTACATAATGAACTGTATAGATAGGCTAAAACGGAGGAACCCAAACTATACTTTTTTATTTTATCAAAGTTCCTAAGCAACTTAGATACACAAAATTGACATTATTAAATGTACTTTCGGGGAATAACAGACTTTCAAATAGTATAATAATATAATTTATGGCTTTAACTATTTTAGCTTCCTCAGACGAATTTTCGTTCAACTGAAGAGAGCGATAATATTCTTTAAGATCCGTTTGTAAAATACCTTGGCCCCTCGCACCTGTTCCATCTACAATATCTTTTCCCAACATTTGCTCGCATAGAGCATTGGGTTGTTGAACCGACTCATTCACCACCTTACCTTCAATAGGGAGACCCAACAACATGTACGCGTCCTCTAGTTTGACGATACATTCACCAATTGGGAGATGAAAGGTATGTGTTTTGGGTCCCCATATTTCGAACAATACGAGTATAAACCTCGTATCAATCGTGCAAATAGAAATATTAATAACATGTCCAAAACCGACACGTTCTAGATATGTGATGATCAACGGGTCGGGAGAAACATAATAGTGTGAGCGATATCAGAATCTCGACGTATTCTACATTCAAAATACATATATAAATGAATTATCTATGACTAAATTTAAATGAACATATAAATGAATATATTAAAAAAATTATACAATGCAAAGTATACATAAATAAATTAAAACTTACAAATTCGACAATATTTTCTCTTGTTCCTCTATGAGTATCGCCCATGGTTAGGAGAGCCATAACTGAAAGTGTTTTAGAAATTGTATCAGAGAGTGTAAGAGTATGTATCAGAGAATGTAAGGACTGGTGGTGATACAAAACAAATCAAGTGTGGCCGATATTTATAGGCGAATGGAAGGGGTTGGTTTAATGAGGTAGTTGAGGGTTTGTATGCATGTCAAACACGTGTCACCCATAAGCCATGTAAGATGGCGCCTGCAGTAACATCCTGATTTTTTTTGTATTAAATTGTTTTACTAATTAATTATGTGATGTGGTGCATTTACACGCCTTGGTGAATATGTTGTTGTATGGTTATGCCTTTGAAGGGAGATAGTTACCTTAGAAATTATATAAGTTAAGGTATTAAGGGGGGTGAATGACTAAAAGTGTAGAAACATAAGGGTGGAAAGAGAGGGTTATTTTATTAGTATTATTTAAATCATAATATTAGAATTAATATTATAGTTTATATAATTAAATAATTATTTTATTAGTAAGAGTAAGGAAGGGCATACTGAGAATAATGACATTAGGGGTCCAAGGGTTAGATAAGTCAAAACAAAGGAAAAGAAAAGTGTTTTTGGTTTATCGATCTTAGAAGTGAGAGAACATAGAAACAACACTTTTGGGAAAATAATCTAGGGCAAGAGATAAGTCATTGTTGAAGCTTATAGAACCTTCAATCTAAGATAATGGTGAGGTTCTAACATTCAAAGGGATAGTGTAATACGGTGGAAGAACTGACATTTTTGGTTTTATCGCAAATGTTGCGGTTAGCAAGAGTCTCCACTGACTTTTCTTTTATCTAATATTTAGGAAAGGTGAAAAGAACATGAAAGACCTTTTTATAGATTTTGAGTTCGGGGGAAAGTTATGAAAAGGGAAGGTATTAGCATCCTTTACATCCGTAGTTATCTATGAGCTCTTAATTGCTTAGCTCACTTTAAAAACTTGCTTTATGTGTGTGTGATTTGTTTGAAAATATTTTGAAATGCCAATGTAAGACTAACTTTATAATAATCCTTGTGTCGGTCCTCAAGAATGTATACAAAATGTTTTAGAAAATATTTTTAATTTTGAAAGTGTGATGTCTGAACATGTTGTGAGCAAGCAACTAGGAGTCTTACCCGTTAATAAGGTCTTTCTTGTTATTTTCCTCCTCCTTTGGAGATAGTATTATACCTACCACTAGTTGGTAGGTAATCCTAACATCAAACATCAAACCTTTAAATCACGTAAAATCGAAACACAAGATGAACCCTATCCCCCTAATTTGACCCTTGCGAATCCAATGGTAGCATTGGTTTGACCTGAAAATGTCTGTAGAGTGAGTTTCGAAGGAAAAAGCATATCACGGTTCATCAATGGTGATTCATGATTCTAACGATATAAACTCCATATAATGACTGCAACCTTCTCTAAACATTCACATATGAAGATTCAGATGGTTAGAAACAATTAACAACACATAGAATTAAAATTATGAATAATGGAAAAAATTGCAATCGAAGATGATGAACATGATCGTTTCAAGCATGGGAAACCATTGAAAATCACTTGTACTTACCCTATGGATGTTCAAGAGATGATTTCAAGGCTTAGTTTGGATTAAAATTGCTTGGAACTTGCAACTCGAACACTTGCACTTTTTGAGAAATTTTTCTCTTTAAAACCCTAATGCTTTTGGCTGTAAAACCGTATCCTTGTGAGGTCAGAGGGTTGACTATATATAGAGGAGTTATTTAGGTCAACAAACATCATACAAAATCCCATGGAATCAAGTGTATCAAATGTGATTCAAAACCTTCCAAAAAAAGAGATTTTCTTCCCTTCTTGGTTCCACACGGTTTTGCTAGCTGGTTGTGAGCTTTTTGGGCTTCAAATCTGACCCGAAACAAAATCCTCACACCTTAATCCTTTATTTTCATATTTTATTTGATTTATTTTGAATTTATTTGAATAAAATCAAAATAAATAAAATAAAAGACAAATTTATGCATGGATGAAATTAGAGGCCCCCTAACATATTATAAAAATGTTTGAACCTCAAAAGTTAGGTCCATTAGCCCAAAAGTTCAAAATAGATCAATGTAGGTTTCATGCATTTCTAAAAAATTTCTCAACTTGCACAACTCGTAACTCTCTCAATTTTTGTTATATGAAGGTGTACTGGAATGAATATTAGAATGAATCTATATCTCGATCGTATCCGAACTGTATCTAGAAGATGTACTGGAATGAGTATCAGAATGAATCTATATCTCGATTATATATGAACTGTATCTAGAAGATATACTGAAATGAGTATTAGAATGAACCTATATCTCGATTGTATCTGAATTGTATCTAGAAGATGTAATAGAATAAGTATCAGAATGAATTTATATCTCGATCGTATCTGAATTGTATCTAGAAGATGTACTGGAATGAGTATCAGAATGAATCTATATCTCAATCGTATCTGAACTGTATCTAGAAGATGTACTGGATTGAGTATCCGAATGAATCTATATCTCGATCATATCTGAACTGTATCTAGAAGATGTACTGGAATGAGTATCAGAATGAATCTATATCTCGATCGCATCTGAACTGTATCTAGAAGATGTACTGGAATGAGTATCAGAATGAATCTATATCTCGATCGTATCTGAACTATATCTAGAAGAGAATCTAGAATGAGTGTCAGAATGAATCTATATCTAGATCATATTTGAACTGTATCTAGAAGAGAATCTAGAGTGAATCTTCGACTGATTATATTTGAATGATATATTTATCAGAATGAATCATTGTCTGATTGTATCTGAAAGATGATAAACTGTTGACAATATCTATCTGTTCGGGAACTAACCTGAAAAGACAAAGTTAGTCTTATGCAATGTCATGATGCATGAAATGTACTTTGTAGTGATGCTCTCAAAATATATGAGAATAGTATATGCGTTTCTATGCATATGTTATGATATTTTGTAAATGATGTATGGATGCAATATATCATTGAAGCATATCAGTAACTTCTTGTAACAACGTCTAGCTGGGGGAAATAAATCCATGATTGTTGTTGTGGGTGAAGAAAGTAATTCTTCAATTTTTGTTTAGAACTACTTTACTGGGGATTTCCACTTTCTGTTTGAGGACACTCCGCTAGGGATGTTCGACTTCTGCTTAGTGATAGAAGAATTCCAAGAAAGTCGGTCGTTCATCGTTCTTTTTAGTGAAGGATTTGATTCTTATGTACCCTGACTGGGGATAAAAGAGATAGATATTCCTCTGGTGTGCTATCTGACCAGGTTCCAGATATGGGTATCAACTCTTCTAGGGAGGACAACATTGAATGACATTTGGCTGGAGAAGAGAATTATGTCGGGGAATTTGCAATATTGGTGAAATAAACATTGTTGGGGGAATTAAATCATGTGGACTGCATTGAGGAAATGATCTCTGATGGGGATTAGAATTTCATAGGCTGCGCTGAGGAAGTTTCCACCGTATGTTAGGGAAATGATCCAACTTGTCTGCTAGGGGATCTATTGGGGAAGATGATCATGTCAAGCTATCCATCAGGGATATGGAGGTAAACTGCTGGAAGATGACCCAATTTCTGTCTGAGGGTATATTAGACTTCTGGGGAATATATCTCTATTGGGGATGAGCTTGTGAAGATAGCTCTATAGAGATAGTTCCGTGAAGATT
The DNA here is from genome assembly GCA_948472305.1 of Vicia faba. Taxonomy (NCBI): domain Eukaryota; kingdom Viridiplantae; phylum Streptophyta; class Magnoliopsida; order Fabales; family Fabaceae; genus Vicia; species Vicia faba. The sequence goes on along the minus strand of OX451736.1, from coordinate 510,075,832 downwards.
GCCCTGTGGGAATTCATGGACAACTTTTGAACATTACCCCAACTCCTAGGGTTTTTAGTAAATGTTGATCAGAGTGATAAATCTTCTACTGATAAACGGGACATAGTCGTATGCTTTAATCCCTAACTTTTGCTTGGACCGCCTTTTCAGATTTTCAGTCCACCAGGATACCCTTTTTTGCCTAAGCCGCCTTTTCAGGGTTTTCGACTTGCCGGGTGTACAATTTTATTTATATATCCCTAATTTTTTCCCGAACTCTTTTAGTTCATCGGGATGCCCTTATTTTTTCCTAGGTCAGTCAACCTAGCGAGTATCTTTTTCATGCATAGTATTTTTGACTATGTCCATGTTCATAGGGTGCAGAGAATTTTCATTGTCCATGGTAGTAAGTGTTGTAGCACTACTAGAAAATATTTTCTTGATCATACGTGGCCCTTTGTATGCGGGAGTCCATTTTCCCCTGGGATTAGTCTGGTGCACCCTATGTTTGAAGTTATTGATCAACCATGGATTGCCATCTTTCTGATAATCTTGACCTTCCTCGGTATTTTTCTAAGAACTGTCACGGCAGAATGACACCATCTGATACTACTGATATAGACAACAATTTGGTGATACTGAAGATTCAATTTTCATAATGGCTTTTGCTGAAACTCATGATCAATGTAACATGCCCCAAGTGATTCGGATGGAGATCTACCCCTGGCTATTCAACACTTTTGAGAGATTCTTTGAATCTTGACTTGACTGCCGCAAATGATTTGGATAATAACATGTCATGCCCCTTGATTTATAACCAATTGGGTCCATGAAAGGCATGTTACTGGAAGTGTCTTTCTCTTTGACACATCACCTGAAGTAATTTTGTCCGTTAGGAGGATTTTCATTCATTGAATATTCGTCATGCAAATTTCTCTGCTGTCAAACACTTAGTCATATGCAAATAGTGGTATTAAAATGCAAAGCTTATGTCTGTCTTGAAGTTTAAAAATGCATTTTTTTTAGTAAAACAAAATTCGTGAGAATGTGATATCAACTCAGAATTTATAGTAAGCCTTACAGGAGTCAGAATACCTTTTTGTAACAATATACTTTCGAACTAACTCATGCTTCAGTTAGGACTTTTAAGGATTGTAACATGGCCTGGTTCACGGTTTAAAAAATAAAGGATCAAGGCTCAAAATTTATTTGTATCCGACTCGTTCTCCATGATGTTCTTCAGTCCTATACCTAGTTAATTATGCATTTAGTTTCCAATAGATTTTGGAATTATAGAATTGATACTTTGGTGATGGTTTCGAAACCAGAAGTTTATTTGGGAAGGCAGTCATTTTTCTTGTAACATCTTTCTTTTGTTGAGGATTTGTAGCGACCTCTTTTTGACTTTATTAGCCCTAACTTTTCCTGAACTATTTTGTTTGAGATTACAGTCAGCGGGATGCCCCAGTTTTTTCCTAAGTCTCCTTCATAGGTTTTGACTTAGCAGGCTTTTCTTTTGAAAGATAATAACTGCCTGACTCAATGATTACGGGGAACCATCATCAATTTTTGATTTAGAAGAGTATCTTCGACACTACTCGTCTTGTATGAAGGTAAACTTGTGAATTCACAATTGATTTGACTGAGAAACTACCCTGTCGCGGGTTATGTTTAAGGGTTTCAATTTGAGCGAAAAAGAAAACCCCTACTTCTTAGGCTCAAAGGGGTTGACTAGGGATTAACTTTCTTATATCTCCACTGTTTAGGAATTGAAGCAATGCCTGTACATCATCAACAAGGTTTGTTCAAAATCATACTGTATGAGATTATGGTATCGTTTTCGTCATCCTCCCTCTAAAGGCTAACAGATTTAACGAGAGTTGAATATCATAAAAATAAGTAAGAATATAGTTTAAATACAGTGATAACGAATGGATTAATTCAAGACAAACATATGCAATGCATTAATGGGAAAAACCAAAGTTTGACATAAATATAAGTGTTTGAACAAACAAGAGAATTTGCAAATAAAAATACAATGAAATAGAAACTTCCATTGTTGGTGGCTTAGTCGTTGTCGCTATCAGCATCGTTAACTCTTTCAAAATTAAGTACTTTAGCTTCAATCAAGTCTGGAATCTTATTTTTCAACGCCCAACAGCTGTTAGTGTCATGTCCTGGACTGTTGGAGTGATATACACACCTTGCATTGGGATTGTAACGGGGAGAGGAAGTATTGGGGTTCTGAGGAGGTTCTTTCAATGTAATCAGCTCCATATTCAACATGTGTTGCAATGCTTGACACAACGGCATGTTTACTTTGGAAAATTATCTTTTGGTCTCTTGTTGGCGCTGATTACCTCGTTGTTGTTGACGAGGTTGTTATTGAGCTTGAGATGTAATAACAATTTGGAAAGGCCCTCTTCCATTAACTGAAGTATTAGCAATGTCAACTTGTCTCTTTCCCCCTCTTATTCTCCTCCTACTTTCAACCAAGTCAGCTTCCTATCTCATCGGAGGCTGGTTAATGATTGGATCCCTAATTTTAGCAGTTTGTCCCATACGGTTGTATCCAACCTGATGAAGCTTGCCGATGAGGATTCACAACTCTTCTTTCCGCCGAGCTAAATTTTGGATAAGATCCATCTGACCAATCATATGAATTCTCATCTTACCCATCTCAGCTTGTAGTTGTTCCAACTGGCCATCCTTGTTGTCTTCAAGATTCTTCTTGGTTATGTTCTCAGTGAGAAGTGATTTCAATCCCTTTTCCCCTTGGATAAGTTTAGAACCAATTCCTGAGAGTGAGCATTCTGAGACTGAAGATCCTTCATTGTTGCATGACATGGTATGTAGATGTGTATGCAATGTTTTCAAGGATCTTTAGGGAATCTACTTTGAAACATTAGAAATTGAATTTGGTTGCAGCTTTGTCTGAAGAACTTTGAGTTTTCATCTTTGGATGTCCTTCTATAAGAATCAAGCTCAACATATCAAGTGGGTCATAGCCTCTGACTCAAGAGAATATACTTTGATCTTGACGGCATCTGGCTAGAGGAAAATAAATCATCATTCCCCTTGATAGAAATTTGGCTTATAATAATCTTACAAATATTGCACCATAAATCCCTAAGATCCTTGAAATGGTTAGTAAAAATGCTATGTTATGAAATGACATGATGTGTATGCTATGCACTAAGTAAAAGCGTAAGGTGATAAGAACAAGTGAGTTTATACAAACAAATCCTGCAAGGAGTTCAAGTTGTTAGATAGTGAATACAAACAAGTCACACAAGTAGCCTTAGGGTTAAAGGCTTGCTTGAAGTCAATAGGTAAATACCCTTCCCATAACTCAAGTTTAGTTGTGTGATACAGTGGGAAGAATTGATTGTTTTTGGAATGCTGGTTTGCGTTTTGCGTTTGTTTTCGCAAAATGTCGTGGTAAGCAAGAGTCGTCACCGACTTTTATTTTATCCAACAAGGAAAGGAAAAAGCACAGAAAAATTCTTTTTTTCGAGATTTTCTAGGTACGGGGGCTAGATTATAGAAAGGGAAGGTATTATCACCCTTTCTATCCGTAGTTATCTACGGGCTCTTAGGTACTTGCTCATCATTTTCAAAATGTTTTCTTTGTGCTTGTGGGTTTGAAAAAGTTTTTGTTTGAAACTTCGATTTAACTCTTGCTTCTGTCCTCAAGAGTGTAATGAAGTGTTTTTAAAAACTTTGTTCGAAAAGTGTAAGTGTGAAGAGTTTTGTTTTGAAAGAGCAAGTATCTAAGAGCTATCTACCTACTCGAAAAAGGAATCGTTCTATGCTAATTTCCTTTGGACAATGCTATCCTACTATTAATGAGTAGGTAGCACCGTCGTTGGAGTTTAAGGGTTAATTTGAATGAGGGACATACGGTCACTAAAGCAATGTTAGGACACCTTAGCGGTAACCCTAATGTCTTAGATCATTTGTTTGAGGCAAAAATATCCGAGGCAACCATTTCGAGGCAACTATGATCTTTTAGACAAGAGGGCGACCTCTAAAACAACCTATACTCAATGACCGTGTACGAAGGCAACCAAGTGGGGTGTACCTTAAGAGTGTGCATGTTCGAGTGTGTCGTTTTCAGTTATTTTTATCTTTGCACATGTTAAGGGTGATCTAATTTGATTTTAAGATTAAGCATTCAGTCTTGTCATGCAAACTCTATTATCAAACATCTAGCAGCTATAATTTGCGGAATTAAAAGTGCGGAAATTAAATTACAAGGCGTCGGGTATTTACATCGCCAAAAGCAACCCTTTGAAAATAAAACAAAGCAGTAAATAAATAAAAATGTCCTATTTAACTATTACAAACTGAAAGCAGATACATAATTGGATAAAAATAAATAAAGCGCGCGGGAAATTACATCGAATGCAAAATTTAGGGTTTTGACTCTTTTGAAAGAAAATTGCTTTTTTGTTGTTTTTTATTTAAGAAAAGAAATTAAATTCTAAATTAAATAACTAAATTAATATTAAATAAATTAATTAATGAAAAATAAATTAATGACATGTTTTGGTTTTTTTATTATTTTAAGAAAGAAAATAAAAATAATTAAATTAGTAGTTAAAACCTAATTAAGTCTAATTAATTTTATTTATTTACAAAATAGGTTAAAGTTATTCTAGAATTAAAAACCTAAATTAATTAATTAGTATTTATTAAAAAAAAAGAATTCTGAAATTTATTGGATAAAAATATTTTTTGATGATTTTTTGATAAAAAGGAAAAAATATGATTGGTTAGTAATTAATTAAAATAAAATAAAATAACTAAATAAATAAAAATAAAATGTAATAGAAAGGAAGAAATGGGCCCTTTTTTTTGGAGGTGCAAGGAGCATTTTTTGTAGGCCCATTTGCTAATCCAATTGACTTTCTCTGATCCAGTAGGCGTGCATTGACCTGACTCTTGGTGGACCTCCAATCATTGACCATCATATCTGGTCATTGGCCATCTGGCGCTTGGATTGGTGAGGACGTATGGTGTATTGTAGAATGGCATGTGCACTGGATCTCCTGAAAAATAAGAAGAAAATGCAGATTTGCTGGAGGCAGGGATCGAACCCCTGACCTCCAGCCTTGGAATGCCTTAAGACTTGAGTGGCTACCACTGCATCACGTTGCTTTGTTTGTTATAATAATAATAACACAATATAATATATAGAAACAAAGTATATGGCCTGAAAATTAAAAAAAAAACGCACAAAATATTTGAATGAACCAATGGATGGATGACTCGAGTTCATCCCCTTCCTCAAAACCCTGTAAATTTACCTGCGGATTTTCATCCGCAACTAAAAACGCAGCATCATTCAAAAATCCTCCTCAGGCTTTGAAAATAATTTTTAAGGCTAGGGTTGAGTTCGTCTCAACCCCCTGGACGCAACCATGTCCATCATGTAGCTCAATTTCACCTGAAACGAAAACTCCCAAAAAAGTCCAAGAAACCCTAACTATGGTGGTTTGCAATACAGGTTAGATAAATGAAATTAAATGATTCCAAAAGCTTGCAAATGTTCTTGTGATCACAAATATGCCATTATTTCACTCAATGGATGCCAGAATAATGATTTACGATTTCAAAAAGGAAGCGAATCTGTGATGTACTTACAGTGCTTTAGGATGCTTGAAAACGCGTGGTTAAGATTGTATTAGCTTCTGGAGATGGCCAGCAATCGATTGAGACAACATTCAAGCCCTGCAAACGCCTCTATGATTGATTTCGATCTCAAGCTTTTTTGTGATTTTCTCAACATTGGTTTTGCCTCTACCAATGCTCTCTAACCCTTATTTTCGTGCCTGTAGCTTGCTTATGTATTGTACATTGGATTGGGTTAACAAGCTTTGTCCAAATCTCTCCATATTGATGATTGCATATTTGATTTGATCTTCCATGAAAACCTTTCCAACTTTGATCCAAATCATATATTCTGGTGCATAAAGACCTTGATACGAATTCAATTGCCATGATAGCTGTATTTGGAGCCTGAAATAGCCAAAAAATCATGTGTTATCAATGCTTTAGATTTTATATGATTTTATTTGATTTAAAATGAATTAATTCAAATAAAAATCAAATTAAATAATAAAAATGTGATATGGACACATGGATGGATCTAGGGCACATGGGCAATAATGCAAACTCAAATCAAGTGGAAAAGAATGGGCCAATTTGGCAAAATTTGAAGTTTTGGGGATAGTTGACTTTTGGCAATTTTGCAAAAATGTCCAACTTAAACAATGCACAACTTCTTCAATTTTGAACTTTTGGAAGTGTTCTTGGACTTTTTAGAAAGCTTTAGATGTCCTCTAATCAACCATTTTGGTCTCATCTGATTTTGATATTGCATTCTCAAGTTATAAGCTTTGGCAAAAAAGGTGTTTTTGTTGACTTTCAAAAATGACCTATAATTTCCAAATTCATAACTTCTTGTGAGTGCATTTTTTGAACTTGGGGTATGAATATGGATTGCATGGAATTTCATCCTCTTCAAAACGAGATTTGGATGGGTCATTTCTAATAAAGTATGAGAAAGTTATGCTTGGTCAAAGTTGGGTTGACTTTTCCTATAAAACCCTAATTTAGCAACTTTTGAATCTTGATGAATTTTGAGCAATCCTTAATGAATCATGATCAACCCTTGATCAAATGATGAAATATACTTAAAAATGGGAATGTTTACAAAAAATCTTGAAGTTTTACTGTATGTAGGTCACAGTTGACTTTTGCCCTAGCACAGTCGACTTTTGGACCTTTGAGCAATTGACTGAGCAAACTTCCTTTACAAGGCTTGAAATTTGACATGGATGATCTTGAGAACATATTAGGACATTGGTGAGCACTTGGGGTCACTTGGATTCAAGGATCTTGATGCAACACAAAACCCTAATTTGGGGTAGACTACCTTAGGAGATAGCTTGTCTGACCAACTCTTGAGCAACCTTGAGCCACTTGGAGATTTTTCTTGACATATTTTGAGAGATATGGGAGGGCAAATTTTTGGGTACAACAAGTTGGCTCCACCTGTCCTAAAATAGTAACTGGGTTCTAAGAATCTCATATCACAAATCTTTCTCGAAGGCTTTATTTTAACATGGAAACTGAGTTGCCACCAAAACACCCCAAAAGTCGATCTCAATGAGCATAGCCTCGAGTATCAACCAACTTTAGACTTTACTAAAGTCGACTATCTCTCTACTTTCTAATGGATAGAATGGGTCAATTAAGGTTCCAAAAGAAAGTTAGTATTAACGACACCACACAAAAGCCTAATGTTATCCTTGACCGACTCAAGGAACATCAGTACAAACCAAAGTGTCACACTAACTGTAGCTATCATGTTAACCATATTGGTATACATTATACAGTCTTTATGATCTATTGCTACTTACCTAAGGAATCACTAGATCCGGGTGTAGGATCTTTCACACAAGAAATAATACCTAAGCATGAACCCTTAAAGTAAATCAGACAAAACATGCAATAAAAGCAAGTAAAGTGATCTAAATCTTAAGGTAACCCCTCATTTAGATTTCTCCCCAGCAGAGTCGCCAGTTCTGTAATACGGTGGGAGAAATGTCTTTTTTGGTTTTATCGCAAATGTTGCGGTTAGCAAGATTCGCCACCGACTTTTATTTTATTAAATATTTAGGAAAGGTGAAAAGAACATGAAAGACCTTTGATAGATTTTGAGATCGGGGGGTAAGTTATGAAAAGGGAAGGTGTTAGCATCCTTTACATCTGTAGTTATCTACAGGCTCTTAATTGCTTAGATCACTTTAAAAACTTGCTTTGCGTGTCTGTGTGATTTGTTTGAAAATATTTTGAAATGCCAATGTCAGGCTAACTTTTTAATAATCCTTGTGTCAGTCCTCAAGAATGTATACAAAGTGTTTTAGAAAATATTTGTTATTTTGAAAGTATGATGTCTGAACATGTTATGAGCAAGCAACTAGGAGTCTTACCCATTAATAAGGTCTTTCTTGTTATTTTCCTTCTCACCATTAGTTGGTAGATAATCCTATCTACTAGATATAAAGGGAATGTCGTAGGGCCATTGTATGGTCATCGAAGGAAACATGTAAGGATACTTAAGCAATTGTATCGAAGGGACTATCATCATTTTTCTCGTAGGGTCATCTAAGGGACTAGATGATTTTGTAGGCAACTCGAAGGGTCATTGAGGGATTATGATCTTTATTCGAAAGGGACCATGATGATTTGATCGAGGGTATTTTGCTAAAGTATCCCTACTTTCGAGGGACATGGCCAATAACATTGTAAGACAACAAAGAGAGGTTACCCTAGAGGTGAAGTGTGAAAAGTGTATTAGTTTCAGTTATTTAATCTTGAAAATTAGGGTTATCTATATTGCTTTTAGTAGTCTTGCCATACAAACCATATTTTACTAATAGTTAAATATGTACAGAAAATTAAAGTGATGAATGTAAAATCCTACGCTATTACATGATTTTGGGGCAGATACATAATAGAAAAATGCGAGAAAATAAATCTACACTATTACAATTAAGAATGCGACCTATACAATTGATCTATGAATAAAAGGTAAATAAAAAGATGAAAGTTACTAAAAAGCCCTAAAATTCTAAGTTAATGTTTTTGTCATTTTTGTTTAATTTTGGTGTTAGGAAAAATAATTAGTTATCTAATTCTAAATTAATTACAAAGATTAATTAATTAAAAAAACTAATTCTAATTAAATTGAATTAAAAAAAATGTCTAAAATTAGATTTGATTAATAAAAACCCTAATACTAATTTTTTTAACGGTTTTCCTGATTTAATTATTAATTAAAAGTTATTAAGAAAAATAAATTAATTGAAAATATTGAAAGAAGAAAAATAATTAAAGTAAAAGAAGTTAGAAAATAAGTAAAAAAAGAATACAGGCGCCAGGGTTTGAACCCACACCCTCCTGTCACCAACCATTCTCCTTACCAACTGAGCCATGTTTTTTTTGTGTTATTCAATCACAAATAAATCATTATGTAATAAAAATGCGTTAAAAATTTAATTTCAAACGCAAGTCAATTGTGGGGCCTTGTATCAAGTGTTAGCCAATCAGAACTTCTTAAAAGGCCACACCATGTTCAACCTGATTAAAAAAAATTGTCTGACAGAGAAGTGACTAGAACCCTAGCTCCGGTCATCTTCTCCGATGAGCTCTAACATCAATTATGCAAATCACATAAAATTAAAACACAATATGAACCCTATCCCCCTAATTTGACCCTTGCAAGTCCAATGGTAGCATTGGTTTGGCCTGAAAATGCCTGTAGAGTGAGTTTCGAAGAAAAAAGCATATCATTGTTCATCAATGGTGATTCATGATTCTAACAATATAAACTCCATGTAATGACTGCAACCCGCTCTAAACATTCACATATGAAGACCCGGGTGGTTAGAAACAATCAACAATGCATAGAATTAAAAATATAAATAATGGAAAAAATTGCAATTGGAGATGATGAACATGATCGTTTCAAGCATGAGAAACCATTGAAAATGACCTGCAATTACCCTATGGATGTTCAGGAGATGATTTCAAGGCTTATTTTGGATTGAAATTTCTTGGAACTTGCAACTTGAATGCTTTCACTTTTTGAGAAATTTTTCTCTTTGAAACCTTAATGCTCTTGGCTGTAAAATCGTGTCCTTGTGAGGTCTGAGGGTTGAGTATATATAGAGGAGTGATTTTGGTCAACAAACATGGTACAAAATCCCATGGAATCAAGTGTATCAAATGTGATTCAAAACCTTCCAAAAATAGAGAATTTCTTCCCTTCTTGGTTCCAGACGATTTTTTTAGCTGGTTGTGAACTTTTCGGGCTTCAAATTTGATCCAAAACAAAACCCTCACACCTTAATCCATTATTTTCATATTTGATTTGATTTATTTTGAATTTATTTGAATAAAAAATCAAAATAAATAAAATAAAAAACAAATTTATGCATGTATGAAATTACATTAGCCCAAAAGTTCAAAATTGATCAATGTATGTTTCATGCATTTCTAAAAATTTTCTCAACTTGCACAACTCATAAATCTCTCAATTTTTGTAATATGAATGTGATATTGGATTCTTTGGAAAGATCAAGATGCCACCTACAACTTTCACGTTGATCATTTTTTCATTTGAAGCCTTTATCTTCATGTAAATTGCTTTGACAAAAAAAGTCTTTTTGTTGACTTTTAAAATGACCTGTAATGTTTTGGCCCATATCTCTCAATTGAAGCATTTTTGGCCTTGAGCTTCGAGAGGAAAAGTTGTAGATAATTGTACTTCCTTTAAAATGAGCTTTGGTTGAGGAGTTTCTGGTGAAGTATGCAAAAATTGTGTTTGGTCAAAGTTCAGTTGACTTCTCCTTAAGGAAATTCCACATACTCTAATTCAGGAACTTTTGACTTTTGAGCAATCTCTTGATGAATCATGATCAACACTTGATCAAATGATGAATATGGCTTAAAAATCTTGATGTTGACAAAAATGATGAATTTTGACTGTCAATTGGTCAAAGTTGACTTTTTGTCCAATATAGTTGATTTTTAATCATCTGATCAATTGAATGAGCAAACTTGTACTGCAAGGCTTGAAATTCGGTATGAGGATTCTTTGAAGCATGTGGGATACCCTAAAGTCCACTTGAGGCATTGAGAGCTCAATTTCCTTTGAGAAAAGCAAAATCCTAGTTGTAGGTTGGTTGCTTAGGATGGGTGCTTGTATGCTCAAACCTTGAGTATTTTTGAGCAATTGAGAACCCTAGGAGCATGAGGAGACCTATTAAAATAATTTATCTTGAATAATGGAGGGAAATTTTTGGGTACAACAGCTTCCCCTGTTCAATCTTCTTAAACCCGAGGAGTTAGATTGACATGTCCGCAATTCGTGATCTGAAGGTGGAAGAGGATTGAATACTTATAAGTGCCTGGAAATTTACACTCGCAGATGCACGAAGTAACGCTACAGTTTGATTGTATCAGAAATAGGCTTAAAGATTCCATTTGGAAAAAGGTGACGGGATGCTGTCGGAGATGGGCTTATAGATGCCATCCAAAGTAAATGTGTTCTTGGATAACTGTTGACAGAAGTCCGAATGAGTCTATGCCTGAACGTATCTAAAAAAGTATTATAATGAGTCTACACTCGATTGTATCTAAAGCTAGATTAGAGTGAGTCCTCGCCCGACTGTATCTGAAAAATATATTAGAATGAGTCTACGCTAGACTGTATCTAGAAATGGATAAAAATGAGTCTTTGCCCGAGTGTATCTGAACAATGTATTGGAATAAGTCTATACCCGACTGTACCCAGAAGTGGATCAAAATGCGTCTTCGCCCGACTCTATCTACAAAATGTACTAGAATGAGTCTATGCCCGATTGTATCTAGAAATGGATCAGAATGAGTCTTCACCCGACTGTATCTGAATAATGTATTGGAATGAGCCTAGGCCCGATTGTATCAAGAAGTGGATCAGAATGAGTCTTTTCCCGACTATATATGAAAAATGTATTGGAATGAGTCTACGCCCGACTGTATCCAGAAGTGGATTAGAATGAGTCTTCGTCCGAATGTATCTGAAAAATATATTGGAATGAGTCTACTCCCGACTGTATCCAGAAGTGGATAAGAATGAGTCTTTTCCCGTCTGTATCTGAAAAATATATTGGAATGAGTCTACGCCCGACTGCATCTAAAAGTGGATCAAAATAAATCTTCACCCGACTGTATCTGAACAATGTATTGGATTGAGTATACGCCCGACTGTATCTAGAAGTGGTCAAAATGAGCCTTTGCCTGACTGTATCTGAACAATGTACTAGAATGAGTCTACGCCCAACTGTATTCAAAAGTGGACCAAAATGAGTCTTTTCCTGACTGTATCTGAAAAATGTATTAGAATAAGTCTACGTCCGATTGTATCCAAAAGAGTATCAGAATGAATCTACGCTCGATTGTATCTAAAAAATGTATTAGAATGAGCATATGCCCGACTGTATGAAAAAGTGGATTAGAATGAGTCTTTGCCCGACTGTATCTGAATAATGTATTGGAATAAGTTTATGCTCGACTGTATCCAGAAGTCGATCAGAATGATTCTTTGCCCGACTGTATCTTAAAAATGTACTAGAATGAGTCTATTCCTGACTGTATCTAGAAATGGATCAGAATGAGTCTTTGCCCGAATGTATCTGAACCATGTATTGGAATGAGTATCTGAATGAATCTATATCTCGACCGTATCTGAACTGTATCTAGAAGAGAATCTGGAATGAGTGTCAGAATGAATCTATATCTAGATCGTATCTGAATAATATCTAGAAGAGAATCTAGAGTGAATCTTTCACTGATTGTATTTGAAAAATATGTTTATCAGAATGAATCACTGCCTGATTGTATCTGAAAGATGAAAAACTGTTGGCAATATCTATCTGTTCGGGAATTAACCTGAAAAGAAAAATTTAGTTTTATGCAATATCATGATACATGAAATATGATTTGTAGTGATGCTCTCAAAATAAATGAGAATAATATATGTGTTTTGTATGCATATGTTATCATATTTTGTAAATGATGTATGGATGCAATATGTCGTTGGAGCGTATCGGTAGCTTCTTGTAACAACGTCTAGCTGGGGAAAATAAATCCCTGGATGTTGTTGGGGATGAAGAAAGTAATTCTTCAATTTTTGTTTAGAACGACTTTACTGGGGATTTCCACTTTCTATTTGAAAACACTCTGCTGGGGATGTTTGGCTTCTTCTTAGGGATAAAATAATTCGAGGAAAGTCGGTCTTTCGTCGTTCTTTTTATTGAAGGATTTGATTCTTATGTATCCTGACTGGGGATAAAAGAGATGGATATTCCTCTGATGCGCTATCTTACCAGGTTTTAGATATGGGTATCATCTCTTCTAGAGAGGACAACATTTAATGACATCTGGCTGGAGAAGAGAGTTCTATCAGGGAATTTGCAGTATTGGAGAAATAAACTCTGCTGGGGAATTAAATCTTGTAGATTGCATTGAGGAAATAATCTCTGACGGGGATTAGAATTTCATAGGCTGCGCTGAGGAAGTTTCAACCGTATGTTGGGGAAATGATCCAAATTCCTTGTCTGCTAGGGGACCTATTAGGGAAGATGATCATATCAAGCTATCCATCAGGGATATGGAGGTGAACTGCTGGAAGATGCCCCAATTTTTGTCTGAGGGCATATTAGACTTGATGGGGAATATATCTCTATTGGGGATGAGCTTGTGAAGATAGCTCTGTAGAGATAGTTCCATGGAGATTGCTCTGTGGGAATTTATGGACAACTTTTGAACATTACCCCAACTCTTAGGGTCTTTAGCAAATGCTGACCAGAGTGATAAATCTTCTACTGATAAACAAGACATAATCGTATGCTTTAATTCCTAACTTTTGCCTGGATCGCCTTTTCAGTTTTTCAGTCCATCGTGATACCCTTTTTTACCCAAGCCTCCTTTTTAGGTTTTTGACTTACCGGGTGTACAATTTTATTTATATATCCCTAATTTTTTCCTGAACTCTTTTAGGTTGTCGGGATTCCCTTAGCGGGTCTCTTTTTCATGCGTAGTATTTTTGACTATGTCTGTGTTCACAGGATGCGAAGAATTTTCACTGTCTATGGTAGTAAGTGTTGTAGAATTGCCAAACAATATTTTCTTGATCATATGTGGCCCTTCGTATGTGGGAGTCCATTTTCCCCTCGGATTAGTCTGGTTCACCCGATGTTTGAAGTTATTGATCAATCATTGATTGCCAACTTTCTGATAGTCTTGAACTTCCTATGTATTTTTCCAAGAACTGTCACGGTAGAATGACACCATCTGATACTACTAACATAGACAAGAAATTTGGTGATATCAAAGATTCAATTTTCATAGTGACTTTTGCTGAAACTCATGATCAATGTAACATGCCCCAAGTGATTCAAATAGAGATCTTCCCCTAGCTATTTAGCACCTTTGGGAGATTCTTTGAATCTTGACTTGACTACCACAAATGATTTGGACAATAACATGTCATGCCCCTTGATTTATAACTAATTGGGTCCATGAAAGGCCTGTTACTGGAAGTGTCTTTCTCTTTGACACATCATCTGAAGTAATTTTGTCCATTGGGAGGATTTTCATTCATTGAATATTCGTCATGCAAATTTCTCTGCTATCAAACACTTAGTCATATGCAAACAGTGGTATTAAAATGCAAAGCTTATGTCTGTCTTGAAGTTTAAAAAATGCATTTTTTAGTAAAACAAAATTTGTAAGAATGTGATATCAACTCAGGATTTAAAATAATCCTTACAGGAGTCAGGATACCTTTTTATAACAATATGCTTTCGAACTAACCCATGCTTCAGTTAGGACTTTTAAGGGTTGTAATGTGGTCTGGTTCACGGTTTAAGAAACAAAGGATAAAGGCTCAAAGTTTATTTGTACCCGACTCGTTCTCCATGATGTTCTTCAGTCCTATGCTCAGTTAATTATGCATTTAGGTTCCAATAGAGTTTGGAATTATAGAACTGATACTTTGGTGATGGTTCCGAAACCGAAAGTTTATTTGGGAAGGCAATCATTTTTCTTAGAACATCTTTCTTTTGTTGAGGATTTTTAGTGACCTCTTTTTGACTTTATTATCCCTAACTTTTTCCTGAACAGTTTCGTTTGAGATTATAGTCAGCGGGATGCCCCTATTTTTTTCCTAAATCTCCTTCATAGGTTTTGACTTAGCGGGCTTTTCTTTTTAAAGATAATAACTGCCCGACTCAATGATTACGAGGAACCTTCATCGGATTTCGATTTAGAAGAGTATTTTCGACACTACTTGTCGTGTACAGAGGTAAAGCTTTTGAATGCACAATTGATTTGACTGAGAAACTACCCTGCCCCAGGTTATGTTTAAGGGTTTCAATTTGCACAAAAAGGAAAACTCCTACTTCTTAGGCTTAAAGGGGTTGACTAGGGATTAAATTCCTTATATTTTCTCCATTATTTAAGAATTTAAGCAATGCATGTACATTGTCAGCAAAGTTTGTTCAAAAGCATACTGTATGAGATTATGGTATCATTTTAGTCATCCTCCCTCTAAAGGCTTACAAATTTAACAAGAGTTGAATATCATAAAAAGAAGTAAGAACATAGTTTAAATACACTGATAACAAATGGACTAATTCAAGACAAACATATGCAATGCATTAATGGGAAAAACCAAAGTTTGACATAAAGATAAGTGTTTGAACAAACAAGAGAATTTTCAAATAAAAATCCAATGAACTAGAAACTTCCATTGTTGGTGGCCTAGTTGTTGTCGCTATCAGCATCTTTAACTCTTTCAAAATCAATTACTTTAGCTTCAATCAAGTCTTGGATCTTATTTTTCAACGCCCAATAGTTGTTAGTGTTATGTCTAGGACTGTTGGAGTGATATGCACACCTTGCATTGGGATTGTAACGGGGAGAGGAAGTATTGGGGTTCTGAGGAGGTTCTTTCAATGTAATCAGCTTAATCTTCAACATGTATTACAATGCTTGAGACAACGACATATTGATTTTGGAAAATTGTCTTTTGGTCTCTTGTTGCCACCGATTACCTCGTTGTTGTTTACAAGGTCATTGTTGAGCTTGCGATGTAATAACAATTTAGAAAGGCCCTCTTTCATTAATTGAAGGATTAGAAATGTCAACTTTTCTCTTTCCCTCTCGTATTCTCCTCCTACTTTCAACCAAGTCAGTTTCATGTCTCATCGGAGGCTGATTAATGATTGGATCCCCAATTCTAGCAGTTCGTCCCATACAGTTATATCCGACCTGATGAAGCTTACTAATGAGGATTCTCAACTCTTCTTGCCCCCGAGATAAATTTTGGATAAGATCCATCTGACCAATCATCTGGATTCTCATCTTTTCCACCTCAGCTTGCAGTTGTTCCAACTGGTCATCCTTGTTGTCTTCAGGATTCTTCTTGGTTATGTTCTTAGCGAGGAGTGCTTTCAATCCCTCTTGCCCCTTGGATATGTTTAGAACCAATTCCTAAGAGTGAGCATTCTGAGACTGAAGATCCTTCATTGTTGGTTCAAGAGCCATTTTCTGAGGAATAACATAGCAAGAAGGTGAGGAAACCTGCCTTGAGAATACTTGTTATGCAATGACATGGTATTTAGATGCGTATGCAATGTTTTCAAGGATCTTTAAGGAATCTAGTTTGAAACATTAGAAATTGAATTTGGTTGCAGCTCTGTCTGAAGAACTTTGAGTTTTCATCTTTGAACATCCTTTTATAATAATGAAGCTCAACATATCAAGTGGGTCATAGCCTCTGACTCAAGAGAATGTACTTTGATCTTGACGACATCTGGCTAGAGGAAAATAAATCCTCTTTCCTCGTGATAGAAATTTGGCTTATAATAATCCTACAAATATTGCACCATAAATCCCTAATATCCTTGAAATGGTTAGTAAAAATGATATGTTATGAAATGACATGATGTGTATGCTATGCACTAAGTAAAAGCGTAAGATGATGAGAATAAGTGAGTTTATACAAACAAATCCTGCAAGGAGTTCAAGTTGTTATATAGTGAATACAAACAAGTCACACAAGTATCCTTAGGTTTAAAGGCTTGCATGAAGTTAATAGGTAAATAACCTTCCCACAACTCAAGTTTAGTTGGCTCCACCTGTCCTAAATTAGTAATCTGGTTCTAATAATCTCATATCACAGATCTTTCTCGAAGGCTTTATTTTAGCACGGATACTGACTTGCCACCAAAACATCCTGAAAGTCGAATCTCAATGAGCATAGTCTCGAGTATCAACCAACTTTAGACTGCACCAAAGCCGGCTATCTCATTACTTTCTAATGGCCATGATGGGTCAATTAAGGTTCTAAAAGCAAGTTAGTGTTAACGACACCATGCAGAAGACTAATGTTATCCTTGACTGACTCAAGGAACATCAGTACAAACCAAAGTGTCACACTAACCGTATCTATCATGTTAACCATATTGGTATACATTATATAATCTTTATGATTTATTTCTACTTACCTAAGGAATCACTAGATCTGGGTGTAGGATCTTTCACACAAGCAATAATACCCAAGCATGAACCCTTAATGTAAATCAGACAAAGCATACAATAAAAGCAAGTAAAGTGATTTAACTCTTAAGGTAACCCCTATTTTAGATTTCTCCCCAGCAGAGTCGCCAATTCTGTAATACGGTGGGAGAACCGACTTTTTTGGTTTTATCACAAATGTTGCGGATAGCACGATTCGCCACCGATTTTTCTTTTATCCAATATTTAGGAAAGGTGAAAAGAACATGAAAAACCTTTGATAGATTTGGAGTTCGAGGGGTAAGTTATGAAAAGGGAAGTTGTTAGCATCATTTACATTCGTAGTTATCTACGGGCTCTTAATTGCTTAGCTCACTTTAAAAACTTGTTTTGTGTGTGTGTGATTTGTTTGAAAATATTATGAAATGACAATGTAAGGCTAACTTTGTAATAATCCTTGTGTCAGTCCTCAAGAATGTACATAAAGTGTTTTAGAAAATATTTGTTGTTTTGAAAGTGTGATGTTTGAACATGTTATGAGAAAGCAACTAGGATTTTTACCCATTAATAAGGTCTTTCTTGTTATTTTCCTTATCCTTTGGAGATATTATTATCCATACCATTAGTTGGTAGGTAATCCTATCTACTGGGTGTGAAGGGACAGGCGTAGGGTCATTGAAGGCAACATGTAAGGATACTTTAGCAATTGTATCGAAGGGACTATCATCATTTTTCTCGTAGGGTCATCGAAGGGACTGGATCATTTCGTAGGCAACTCGAAGGGTCATCGAGGGATTTTGATCTTTATTCGAAAGATACCATGATGATTTGATCGAGGGTCTTTTTCTAAAGTATCCCTACTTTCGAGGGACGTGACTAATAGCATCGTAAGGCAACAAAGAGAGGTTACCCTAGAGGTGAAGTGTGAAAAATGTATTAGTTTCAATTATTTAATCTTGAAAATTAGGGTTATCTATATTGCTTTTAGTAGTCTTATCATACAAACCCTATTTTACTAACAGTTAAATATGTATAGAAAATTAAAGTGCGAAATGTAAAATCCTACGCTATTACATGGCTTTGGGGCAGATACATAATAGGAAAATGCGAGAAAATAAATCTACACTATTTCAATTGAGAATGCAACCTATACAATTGATCTATGAATAAGAGGTAAAAAAACATATGAAAGTTAATAAAAAGCCCTAAAATTCTAAGTTAATGGTTTTGGTATTTTGGTTTAATTTTGGTGTTAGGAAAAATAATTAGTTATCTAATTCTAAATTAATTACAAAGGTTAATTAATTAAAAAAAACTAAGTCTAATTAAATTGAATAAAAAAATATGTCTAAAATTAGATTTGATTAATAAAAACCCTAAGACTATTTTTTTATAAATTTTTTTATAGTTTTCCTGATTTAATTATTGATTATAACTGTTGTACCCCAAAATTTTCCCTCCCATATTTCTCAATACATTTCAAGTGAGGTCCTCAAACTGCTTAAGGAAGTCCAAGGGTTGACCAGACAAACTCTCTCCTAAGGCAGTCTACCCCAAATTAGGGTTTCAGTTTGCATCAAGATGTTTGAATCAAAAGGGGACCAAATGCTCACTATTATCCTAATATGTTCTCAAGATCATCCATGTCAAGTTTCAAGCCTTGCACAAGAAGTTTGCTCAGTCAACTATTCAAATGCCTGAAAATCGATAGTGCTAGGGAAAAAGTCAACTGTGGCCCACATACAGTCAAACTTCAATACTCTTGGTCAACATCCTCATTTTGAAGTATTATTCATAATTTGATCAAGTTTTGATCATGATTCCTCAAGGATTGATCATAATTCATCAAAACCCAAAAGTTGCTAAATTAGGGTTTTGTAGGAAAAGTCAACTCAACTTTGACCAAGCATAACTTTCTCATACTTTATCAGAAATGACCCATCCAAAGCTCATTTTTAATAGGATGCAATTCCATACAATTCATATTCAACTCCCAAGTTCAAAATATATGCTCACAAGAAGATATAAATTTGGACATTATAGGCATTTTGGGAAGTCAACAAAAACACCTTTTATGTCAAAGCTTCATACATGAACATGGAAGACTCAATTGAGATGATACTAAAAGGGTTGCTTAGAGGACATCTTAAGCTTTCTAAAAAGTCCAAGAACAACTTTCTAGGGTCAAAATTGAGGGAGTTATGCATTGGCAAAATTGACCCTTTTTGCAAAATTGCCAAAAGTCAAATATGTCCAAAATTGCAATTTTTGCCAAATGGGCCCAACTTTTTATGCTTGCACTGAGTTTGTAATGTGACCCACGATCCATGATCCTTCCCATTTGTCATTCTTTTATTTTTGTAATTTTTTTTGATTTTATTTCAATTAAATCAAATAAAATCAAAATAAAATCATGAAAATATCAAAAACTAATCAAAGCTTGAGATTTTGTGCATGTTTAGGTCTATTATACAACTGGAGATGGAATCAAATTGTGCAAGGATCATTTGGGCACAAAAAGATTGAGTTTTGCTTGATTTAGAAAGATTTGGCACAATAATCAAATCATGAATCAACAATCATAATTGGAGAGATTTGATACAAGTTTGTAACCCTAATTCCTTCTAGGGTACATAGGGACAACTGCAGATCAGAAACAAGGAGATTGGAGGCGTGTAAACAAGAAATCAAGTTTAAAAAAATTGGAAAAAGTGGCACACTGGTTTCTAAGTTGCAGACCAATTTAAAGAATTCTAAGCATCCCAAACGTTTGTTGGACATCCCAGGAACGTGTTTCAACCATTAACAAGCTTCCTAACATCCAGAATTGCACTGTAAGTACCCCACAATTTTCACATTTTCTTGAAATCGAATTTAATAATTCTGGCATAGTTAGCATGTTTTATTGACATATCCTTAATCTGAGTTATTTGCAAGCTAATGGTGATACTTAATTGCATCTTCATTAACTGTATAGCAAGATGCCATAGTTAGGGTTCTTGTTTCGTTTTTAGGGTTTTTGTGTACAGGGACAATTGGCCATGGATAGTGGTACCATGATGCTCGTGAGGTTGCAACGAGTTGATTGGTACCACTGGTTATGATTTATCATGCAGGGATAAGATTTTGGAGATGCATAGGGTTGTACCTACGCCCAGATGACTGTAGGTAAAAGTCCAGAAACTTTTAGCAACGGTGGGAGGAAGAAGAAAGTAACGTGGCCTTCCCTGACCGGCCCATTCAAATTTCACGCATTTTCAGAATTCACTTTTTGTCTTTATCATATAATATTTGTTTACTATTATTCATACAAAAAACCAAGCCAGCTTAGATGGTCATCATGCAGCGTGAGAATGCCTAGGGTCCTGGGTTCGATCCCCAGGTCCCCATATTGTTCAATATTATTTTGCTTTGCATAATTAGGTACACAGGCGTCCCACAAGACCACCATGCGCCATCAGCCTTCAACCACCAGATCCCCAGCATGCCAGATCCAAGGCCTCTCACATGGAAGTCCATAATACACCTCAGTCAAGCGCATGTATGAGATCAGGAAAAGTCAAAGAGGCCAGAAGTTATTGGGCCAAGAGTTTCCAATGACACCCCCTCCTTTGCTACAAAACCAGGCCCATTCTATTTTTTCTAATTTTTCTTTTTATGTAATTTCTTTTATTTAATTATTTTCTAACACAAATTAATTTTCTTTTTTTTACAAGAAATCATAAAATCAATTTCACAAATATAGAATTAGGTTTTATTTTTATTTTATCAAATTTAATTTAATATTGTCTAATTTAATATAGGGTAATTCTAACTTCTTTTTTTGTATAATTAAAATCAATTAGCAAATTAGGGTTATCATGTGATTTAACTTTTTTTTCTTTTCTCAATAAAACAAAAAATACAAAAAAAAGTTAATTTAGGAAACCGGACTCAATTGGAACAGAGTCGCCAGTTCTGATGGTTGCACCCCCTGTTTACTTTTGCTACTAGGCCCATCTTTATTTTCTTGTTTTATTCATTTCATTTATTTCTTTTAATCCCTTTTTTATTTTTATCAATAAACAAATATAAAAATCACATAAAAATAGATTTAGGATTTTTTCTTTATTAAATTTTAATTTTGGTAAATTAATTAACTAAACACTTTAACTTTTTTTTTAAAATTAAAATTAATAGAACTTAGGTTTAATTTCATTTTAATTCATTTTCCTTTTCGTAACAAAAATACCAAAAAAACATAGAATTGGTTTCTTTTATTTAAATTTCATGTTTCTTTAATAATTTTCTTTTTTTTAATATAGATTTAGATCAATTATTTTTTTAACTTAAACTATTTTTATAAATTAAAACAAAAAAAAACAACAAAGATTTTTTTATATATCTTGGGATTTTTAGACGTCTTTTCAAATTTGCGCGTTGTTATTCTTTCGCACTTCATTTTATTATTGTAACTGTATATTGGGATGTAATAGATGATTAGTAGGACCTTTACCGCTTTTATTTATTTTCCCCCCCAGTTTTGGATATGTACATAATCCCCCTCCCCGAAGCCTTGTAATAGCTAGGTTTTATATTTCTGCACTTTTAAATTACTGCAATTATTAATAATGGCCGTGTCCCTTAGGGTATACCTCACTTGGTTCCCTCAGAAAATAATGGTCACGTCCCTCGAACGTAGGGATACCCTTAGCAAAAGATCCTCAATCTAAAAGTCATTATAAAGATCATAGTCCCTTACTGTCCCTCGAGTTGCCTACGAGAAATGATCTTGTCCCTCGATGTTGCCTACGAATATATGATGACAGTCCTTTCGAAATGTTAAGGTATCCTTACATGTTGCCTTCAATGACCATTACATCCCTTTCAAATTAACCCTTACAACTCCAACGACGGTGCTACCTACTTCTCAATAGTAGGATAGTGTTGTCCAAAGGAAACGAGAACAGAAACAATCCTTTTTCGAGTAGGTAGATGCTAGTAGGTACTTGCTCAAAATCAAACTTTCACACTTACACTTTTTTTTAAACAAAGTTTTCAAAACGACTTCGTAACACTCTTGAGGACTGATACAAGGGTTAAAACGAAGTAAAACAAAAACTTTTCAAAACACACAAACACGGAAGCAATTTTTAAAAATGATGAGCAAGTACCTAAGAGCCCGTAGAAAACTACGGATAGAAAGGGTGCTAATACCTTCCCTTTTTATAATCTACCCCCCGTACTCAAAATCTCGAAAAAGGAATTTTTCTGTGATTTTGTCCTTTCCAGTTGGATAAAATAAAAGTCGGTGGCGACTCTTGCTTACCGTGACATTTTGCAAACACAAACGCAAAATGCAAACCAGCATTTTCCTAAAACAGTCCGGTTCTGCCACCGTATCACAGAACTGGCGACTCAATTGGAACAACTGCAAGCCGAGGTAGAAGTAATGAGAATCCAGATGCTGGGGCAGATGGCTCTTATCGAAAATTTAGCTCGAGGACAAGAAGGGCTAAGAGCCTTCCTCAACAAGCTTCACCAAGATGGATGTAGATCCATGAAGCAAACCGTTAAAATTGTGTATCAAGGCATTAATCATCCCTCAGTGAGAGAAGAGGTTGGGAACAGACCTTTCCAAGTTGCTACTACATCACGGGTCCAATAACAACTTCGCCAAAAACAACGAGTTAATCAGAGTAAGTCGGATATGCCCAAAAGGCAGTTTACCAAACTCAACATGCCACTGTCTCAAGCTTTACAACACATGTTGAGGATGAATCTGGTTACGTTGATAGGACCTCATCCGAATCTCAAGACTTCTTCACCTAACTACGATCCTGATGCAAGGTGTGCATATTACTCCAACAGTCCGGGGCATGATACTGACGATTGTTGGAGGTTAAAATACAAAATTCAAGACCTGATTGATGAAGGAGCATTAGAATTCACACAAGACGGCCAGGTTGAGTTCTTCTGCCATCCCTCCAAGGCATACCATCTGAAGTGACAAGTTCTCACAAGAAGACTTTTTGTTCATTAGAATTTTCAATGTGTAATTTTCTTTTGATTTGTTTGAACATTTATTCATATAAAACCTAGTTATTTCATCAATGCATTGCACATGTTTGTCTTGAATCAATTCATTCGTATTCACTAATTCAAAAATGCGTTCTTATTTCCTTTTGTGATATTCAACTCTCAGTTAAAAACTCTAAGTCTTAGAGGGAGGATGACAAAAATGATACCATAATATCTACATTATGCTTATGAACAGACCCCGCTGACGATGTACATGCCTTGTTTCAAATCTTAAACAGTGGAGTTATAAGGAAGATAATCCCTAGTCAACCCCTTCGAGCCAAAGAAGTAGGAGTTTTCTTTTCACACAAATTAAAACCCTTAATCACAACCAGGGGCAGGGTAGTTTTCTCAGTTAATCCAGGTGCACAATGAATGGCTTCAAAGACGTCCTTCCAAAATAAAAGACGGTGATGGTTCCCTATAATCGTCAAGACAGGTAATTATTATCTCTCTAAATAAAAGCTCATTAAGTCAAAACCTATGAAGGAGTCTTAAGAAAAAAAACGGGGGCATCCCGCTGACTGTAATCACAAAAAGAAACAGTTCAGGCAAAAGACAAGGATAATAAAATCAAAAAGAAAGAGGTCATACAAACCCTCAACAAAAAGAAATGACTGCCTATTCAAAATAAACTGTCAGTATCCAAACCATCACTGGAATATCAGATTAAAGACTCAAACGGGATTCTAAACGCACAATTAACTGAGCATAGGACTGAAGAACATCACGAAGAGCGGGTGGGTATAAATAAATTTTGAGCCTTTATCCTTTGTTTCTTGAACTGTGAACCAGGACACGTTATAACCCTTAAAAGTCCTAGCTGAAGCATGGGTTAGTTCGAAAGTATACTGTTACAAAAGGTATCCTGACTCCTGTAGGACTTGCTATAAATCCTGAGTTGATATCACATCTTTGCAAAATTCTTTTTTTTTCTATAAAAAAAAAACTACATTTTCAAAAATTTCAAGACAGACATAAGCTTTGCATTCTTAAAATATTATTGTTTGCATATGACTATTTGTTCAGCAGCATAGAGATTCACATGACGAATATCTAGTGAACAAAAACCTTCTCAATAAAAAGGATCACCTCAAGTGGAAAAACACTTCCAACCAAGGGGCACGGCATGATCATTGTCCATCATCTGGGGCAGTCAAGTCAAGATTCAAGGAATCTCTCAAAGATGCCAAATAGCCAGGGGAAGATCTCCATTTGAATCCCTTGGGGCATTGGGCATGAATTCCAGCAACGAATCATGTACGATCAAACAAACATCTTCTGGTAGTGTGGCAACACAACACTACCGACAATGACAACTCCCTACACCCTGAGAGCGTGGACATAGTCGGAAAATACTATGCATGAAATAAAGACCCGCTAGGTTGACACACCTAGGCAAAAATAAGGGAATCTCGGCGAACCAAAAGGGTTCGGGCAAAAGTCAGGGATATACATAAAAAAAAATCCGTACACCCGACAAGTCGAAAACCTAAAAAGGCTGGGCAAAAAGGTATCCCGGTGGACTGAAAACCCGAAAGGGCGGTCCAGGAAAAATTTAGGGATTTAAAACGTACGACTATGTCCCGTCACCCATCTATCAGTGGACGACTTATACCTTGATCAACATTCATCAAGATCACCAGAATCGAGATAAAGTTAAGATACGCTCCAGATACGGATGCCATTTTGATACTCATTCAGATTCAGCTTTCAGATACAGTTCAGATACGCTCCAGATACGGATGCCATTATGATACTCATTCAGATCCATCTTTCAGATACAGTTCAGATACGCTCCAGATACGGATTCCATTCTGATACTCATTCAGATTCAGCTTTCAGATACAGTTCAGATACGCTCCAGATACGGATGCCATTCTGATACTCATTCAGATTCAGCTTTCAGATATAGTTCAGATACTCTCCAGATACAAATTCCATTCTGATACTCATTCAGATTCAGCTTTCAGATACAATTCAGATACGCTCCAGATACGGATGCCATTCTGATACATATTTAGATTCAGCTTTCAGATACAGTTTAGATACGCTCTAGATACAGATGCAATTCTGATACTCATTCAGATTCAACTTTCAGATACAGTTCAGATACACTCCAGATACGGATGCCATTTTAATACTCATTCAGATTCAACTTTCAGATACAGTTCAGATACGCTCCAGATACGAATGCCATTCTGACACTCATTTAACACGTGTTTCCGATACAGTTCCGATATGCTCCAGATACAGATGCCATTCTGACACTCATTCAACACATGTTTCAGATACAGTTCAGATACGATCCATATACAAATGCCATTCTGACACTCATTCAACACATGTTTCAAATACAACTCAGATACGATTCAGAGACGGATGTCATTCTGACACTCATTCGACACATATTTCAAGTACAGTTCAGATACGATCTAGAGACAGATGTCATATTGACACTCATTAAATACATGTTCAAGTACAATCACGACATAGATCCATTCACAAAATCTCCGCATGTACCCCACCCATCATGGTACATGGGACAGAGACAGTTGGAAGCGAAGTCACTATCACATACAAGCCAGAGATACCTATATTCCCCACAGAGTCGAGACAACCAAGGTCCGACCATCGTTTCCCCAAGCAGAAATTCCTTCCCCAGCAGGTTCCTTCAGAAAGCAGATGTCTGTATTCCCCAGCCGAGCTTTATAATCATAAACAGTTTATAAAGTTTTCTCCCGAGCCGGGTTTATTTCTCTGACAGCGGAAGCTCAATCTCCAACAGAGCTCTTATAGCCAGCAACGAAAATTCAACCCCGGTGGAGTATATTTCTCCAAATCATCATGACCTATCACCAGAGTATCTCCTCTCCAACAGAGTCATTACCCACAGGATTATTCTCAAACAGAATCTCTCCCGGCGGAATATTCTCAAGCAGAACAGACGCAAGTCTCCAACTAACCATCTTCTGTCACTATCCCCAGCGGAAATGAAGAACTTAACTCCTTATTAGCTCCAACAGTAGTCCAGGATTTATTCTCCCCAACCGGAGAATATTACAAGAACATTGCATATCCATACATCATGGCATGCGCATATGCATCATACAGCATAATCTCATTTATTTTGAGAACATCATTACTCAATACATACATCATGACATTACATACGACTAACTCTTTACCTTTCAGGGAAAGATACAATAAAATTCTCACAAGTTTTCTCTGGTTCCGTCAAATCGATACTAAGATTTCTATTCCAGTTCAAGCTATGAAGCTCGGAAATCAACCAGATAATATCTTGATTTCACCAAAATACTACAAAGCCTGGAATCGACCAGATAGTGGTATATCTCAAGTTCAAGCTATGAAGCCCGGAAATCGACCGGAAAATAGCTTAATCCCCAACAAGTTACTGTGAAGCCTGAAAATCGTCCAGATAGTAGTACAAGACACCATGAAGCCTAGAATCGACCAGACAATGGTATAAGACACCGTGAAGCCTGGCACACGACCAGATAATGGTATAAGACGATGTGAAGACTAGAGCACGACCAGATAGCGGAAAAGGACACTGAAACCTGGGACACGACCAAATAACAATATAAGGTACTGTGAAGCTTGGATTTCGACCAAATAGCAGTTCACCCGGCCAATTACTAAGAAGCCCGGAATCGACCGGATATTAGTATTGCCTTAAATTCAAATTGAAGCCCGGATGCGACCAGATAACAACTTGATTCCTTTTGAAGCCTGGAGCACGACCAGATAAGAAGTGAGAAATTGCGAATCCTGGAGAATGACCATATAACAAGTTTAATCCCATCTCCCCAATAAGTTGTTGTGAAGCCTGGAGCACGACCAGATAGCAGTCGGTCTTATTTTCCTCAGCAAATCACTGTGAAGCCTGGAGAACGACCAGATAGCAGTTCATTTGCACCTCCTCGACTAAGAAATAATTCCCTAGTAGAATAACAGACGAATGAAGCTCCTAAAAAAATTCTACTTTTACCAAGATAGAGACTAGCACTCCCCAGCTTAGTCCTCTTCTACATCAGGTATACGAGCTCTCGCAAAGGAATCTCTTATACGATCGACACTTCTCCTGATGGCATCTTTAATCCCATCGTCTGAAACCAACCTCAAAATGGCATCTATAAGCCCATTCTCGGTATCGCAAGACCAGTACCACTTCATACGAGTGCAAATTTCTGGGCACTCTAGTGTTCAATCATCTTCCACCTTCGGATCACGAAAGGCAGACAAGCCAATCTACATCCTCAAGTTTAATAAGATTGAACAGGGGCAGCTGTTGTACCCTAAAATTTGCCCTCCCATGTTTCTCAATACATGTCAAGTGAGACCCTTAAATTGCTCAAGGAAGTCCAAGGGTTGGCCAGACAAACTCTCTCCCAAGGCAGTCAACCTCAAATTAGGGTTTCAATTTGCATCAAGATGTTTGAGTCCAAAGGATCCCAAATTCTAACCATTGTCCTAATATGTTCTCAAGATCATCTATGTCAAGTTTCAAACCTTGCAGAAGAATTTTGCTCAGTCAACTATTCAAATGCTTGAAAATCGACTGTCCTAGGGCAAAAGTCAACTGTGACCCACATACAGTCAAACTTCAAGGTTCTTTGTCAACATCCTCATTTTGAAGTATTATTCATCATTTTATCAAGGGTTGATCATGATTCCTCAAGGATTGCTCACAATTCATCAAAACCAAAAAGTTGCTAAATTAGGGTTTTGTAGGAAAAGTTAACTCAACTTTGACCAAGCATAACTTTCTCATACTTTATCAAAAATGACCCATCCAAAGCTCATTTTTAATAGGATGCAATTCCCTACAATTCATCTTCATCTCCCAAGTTCAAAATATGCACTCACAAGAAGATATAAATTTGGACATTATAGGTCATTTTGGAAAGTCAACAAAAACACCTTTTATGTTAAAGCTTCATACATGAACATGGTAGAATCAATTGATATGAGAACAAAAGGGTTGCTTAGAGGACATATTAAGATTTCTAAAAAGTCCAATAACACCTCTCTAGGGTCAAAATTAAGGGAGTTATGCATTAGCAAAGTTGACCCTTTTTGCAAAATTGCCAAAAGTCAAATATGTCCAAAATTGCAATTTTTGCCAAATGGGCCCAACTTTTTACACTTGCATTGAGTTTGTAACATTGTCCACGACCTCTAAGCCCACCCATACATTTTTCTATTCTTTATGCTATTTATTTTGATATTTTATTCATTAAAATTCACAAATAAATAAATAAATAATAAAAATAATGTAAATTTTGATGTGAATCTATTTTGGGCAAGTTTTATGCTGGTTTATGTCAATTGATTTCGCGCAATAACATTTCAAATATGTCCAGGTTCATCCACATGTGAAAATGACATAAAATCATCAAATATGACATTTTTTTCAAATTTTGATCATGGTCTTAAAACACAACATTATGAGGGAGATTCTTTCCATGCTTTCTTGTATCCTCATTCTACTCTATAAATATAGAGCCATACAAGCTTGAAAGGGACGAAATTCCTTTCTAAAGAGCTCTCAAAAAGCTCTTCAAAAAGCTTTCCAAAAGCTCTTAAAAAAGCTCTCCAAAAATCAAAGAATTGGTGCAAGTCATATCTCGAGGTTCCGGTCTCTCTCAATTGACATCAAGCCTTAAACCATCCTCTTGAAGTTCTCAGGAGTCTTACAAGGCCCAAGAGCAATCCATCACACGCCTAGCACGCCCCCATTTGACAATACCGATTTGGTAAAATTTTAAACTTCGAATCTCTAATTTTAATCACATTTTATGGTATGCTAACGTTTGTTTGAGTTTATACAGAACAGTTATGGATGGTTGAATCATAGGTTCCACGCAAGAATAAAAAAACACCATAGTTAGAGTATGAAGCTTTCGAAGATTCGGGCCTAGGGATTTCTGATGATTACACCCCCTATTTACTTTTGCTACTAGGCCCATCTTTATTTTCTTGTTTTATTCATTTCATTTATTTCTTTTAATCTCTTTTTTTATTTTTATCAATAAACAAATATAAAAATCACATAAAAATAGATTTAGGATTTTTTCTTAATTAAATTTTTATTTTGGTAAATTAATTAACTAAACACTTTAAATTTTTTTTTTAAAATTAAAATTAATAGAACTTAGGTTTAATTTCATTTTAATTCATTTTCCTTTTCGTGACAAAAATACCAAAAAAACATAGAATTAATTTCTTTTATTTAAATTTCATGTTTCTTTAATAATTATCTTTTTTTTAATATAGATCTAGATCAATTATTTTTTAATTTAAACCATTTTTATAAATTAAAACAAAAAAAACAACAAATTTTA
This sequence comes from Vicia faba, assembly GCA_948472305.1. Taxonomy (NCBI): domain Eukaryota; kingdom Viridiplantae; phylum Streptophyta; class Magnoliopsida; order Fabales; family Fabaceae; genus Vicia; species Vicia faba. Next base: position 510,046,283 of record OX451736.1, on the reverse strand, counting down.
TTTTTATCTTAGGATTTTTAGACGTCTTTTCAAATTTGCGCGTTATTATTCTTTCGCACTTCATTTTATTATTGTAATTGTATATTGGGATGTAATAGATGATTAGTAGGACCTTTACCGCTTTTATTTGTTTTTACCCCAGTTTTGGATATGTATGTAATTCCCCTCCCTGAAGTCTTATAATAGCTAGGTTTTATACTTCTGCACTTTTAAATTACTGCAATTATTAACTGCTAGATGTATGACTAATAGGATTGTATGGAAAGAATAATCAAACATTAGCAAACTTAACACAAGGCTAAAATAACTGAACATAACACACCTTGCACATATGCACTCTTAGGGTATGCCTCACTTGGTTGCCTCAGAAAACAATGGTCATGTCCCTCGAACATAGGGATACCCTTAGCAAAGACCCTCGGTTAAAATCATCATAAAGATCATTGTCCCTCGATGTCCCTCGAAGTTGCCTACGGTATATGATATTTTCCCTTGATGTTGCCTACGAATATATGATGACAATCCCTTCGAAATGCTAAAGTATCCTTACATGTTGCCTTCAATGACCATTACGTCCCTTTCGATAGTCCCTCAAACTCCAACAGCGGTGCTACCTACTCCTTAATAGTAGGATAAAGCTGTCTAAAGGAAACGAGAATAGAAACAATACTTTTTCGAGTAAGTAGATGCTAGTAGGTACTTGCTCAAAATCAAACTTTCACACTTACACTTTTTTTTCAAACAAAGTTTTCAAAAACACTTCGTAATACTCTTGAAGACAGAAGCAAGGGTTAAAATGAAGTAAAATAAAACTTTTTAAAACAAACACACACAAGCAATTTTTAAAAGATGAGCAAGTACTTAAGAGCCCGTCGAAAACCACGGATAGAAAGGGTGCTAATACCTTCCATTTCTATAATCTACAACCCGTACTCAAAATCTAGAAAAAGGAATTTTTCTGTGCTTTTGTCCTTTCCAGTTGGATAAAATAAAAGTCGGTGGCGACTCTTGCTTACCGCGACATTTTGCAAACACAAACGCAAAATGAAAACTAGCATTTTATCAAAATAGTCCGGTTCTGCCACCGTATCACAGAACTGGCGACTCTGCTGGGGACTGATAAGTGGGGTATACCTTAGGATTAGTTCATCATAAATTGCTTCTCTTGTTTGTTTTGGTTGCTTTACTTTTAAGGGTTTTGTATTGGGAGTTACTGTAGATCCTAACTCGGATCTGGGGACACCTTTTAGGTAAGTAGCAATAAACTGTGAGGGAACTATACAGCGTAGACCGATACGGTTGAAGTAGTAGCTATGTTGATGTGGCACATTGGTTGGTACCGGTATCCCTTGTGGATAAACGAGGAGAATACGGGGCCGCTACATGTGTCGTTAAGCATCAACTGACCTTAGAACCCTTAATTGACCAACTTGGCCATTAGAAAGTAGTGAGATAGGCGGCCTCGGTGTAAAGATGAGAACTGGTTGATACTCGATGCTACACTTATTAAGACCATACTCTCGAGATAGTTCCGGCCGCAAGAAAAGATTGCGTGAGCTGAAACCATGACCGATGGAGGATGGTCAGTGATATTGAGAACCTCTAGAACCCGGTTACTTTTCTAGGACAGGTTGAACCAACTAAAATTCAAGAGGGTACTACCTTAAAACCCATTCAAGCCTAAACCTAAGGCTGTTTGTGTGACTTGTGTGCTTTCAACTTGAACTACTTGCACATTTTCATTATCTGACAACATGAGTTCCTTGCAGGATTTGTTTACAGTCCTTATCCAATAACTTGGATTTATTGCCGAGTTTACTTGCTTACATCACCTCTCACTTTTGCTTAAACGCATAGCATACACATCATAACATCATACCATAACATTTCCTTAACCATTTCAAGGATCTCAAGGGCCTGTGGTGCAAGTTATGATGAAGCAAACGTCTAGTAAGGGGCAAGGGGATTTATTTTCCTCTAGCCAATGCCGTCTAGAGATCAAAACATGATAACTTGAATCAGTGGCTATGACCCACTCGATATGGTGAGCTTGACTCTTGAAGAAGGACTCTCAACGACACGAAGTTTCTTCAATCAAGCTGCAATCAAATTCTAACAGTTTCTTGTTTACCATGCGAGATCCTTGAAAACATTGCATACATATCATACATATCATTGCATAAGCAGGTTTCAAAGCAGGTCTCTCATGTTCTCGCTGTTTATTTCAGAAATGGCTCTCCAACAAGACAACAGAGATCTCCAAGCTCAAGATGCCCAGTTCAAGGAATTTCTCCTGAATCTATCCAAGGGGCAAGAAGACCTGAAAACAATCTTCGCCGGAAATCTGACCAAGGAACGTCCTGACAACAACAAGGATGAAGAATTAGAACAACTACAAGCTGAGGTAGAAGCAATGAGAATCCAGATGTTAGGGCAGATGGCTCTTATCCAAAACTTAGCTCGAGGACAAGAAGGGCTAAGAGCCTTCCTTAACAAGCTTCACCAAGATGAATGCAGATCCATGAAACAAATAGTTAAAATTGTGGATCAAGGCATTAATCAGCCCCTAGTGAGAGAAGAGGTTGGGAACAGACCTTTCCAGATTACTACTACATCACAAGCCCAACCACAACCTCTCCAACGACAACGGGGAAATCGGCATAAGAAGAATACATCTGAAAGACGCTTCACCGAAATCAACATGTCATTGGCTCAAGCATTGCAATGCATGTTGAAGGCCAAGTTGGTTATGTTAAGGGACCCTCCTCAGAATCCCAACATAGCCTCCCCAAGGTACAATCCAAATGCAAGATGTGCGTACCACTCCAACAGTCCTGGACATGACACCAACAGTTGTTGGGCGTTGAAAAATAAAATTCAAGACCTGATTGATGAAGAAGCGCTAGAACTCACATAAGACGGTCAGGCTGAGTTCTTCTGCCATCCCTACAAGGCATACCATCTGAAGTGACAAGTTCTCACAAGAAGGCTTTTCGTTCATTAGAATTTTCAATGTGTAATTTTCTTTTGATTTGTTTGAACACTTATTCATATCAAACCTCGTTATTTCATCAATGCATTGCACATGTTTGTCTTGAATCAATTCATTCGTATTCACTATTTCAAAAATGCGTTCTTATTTCCTTTTGTGATATTCAACTCTCGAACAAAAGCTCTGAGCCTTTAGAGGGAGGATGACGAAAATGATATCAAAATCTCTACAGTATGCTTTTGACTAGACCCCGCTGACGATGTACAAACGTTGTTTCAAATTCTAAACAGTGGAGTTATAAGGAAGATAATCCCTCGTCAATCTCTTCGAGCCAAAGAAGTATGAGTTTTTCTTTTCACACAAATTAAAACCCTTAATCATAACCCGGGGCAGGGTAGTTTTATCAGTTAATGCAGAGGCGTATTCAGTCATAATCTGCCGCTTCGTGCATAATGAATGGCATCGAAGACGTCCTTCCAAAACAAAAGACGGTGATGGTTCTGTATAATCGTCAAGACAGGCAGCCATTATCTCTCGAAATAAAAGCCCGTTAAGTCAAAACCTATGAAGGAGACTTAAGAGAAAAATTGAGGCATCCCGCTGACTATAATCACAAAAGAAACGGTTCAGGCAAAAGAAGGGATAACGAAAAAAAAGAAGAGGTTAATACAAGTCCTCGACAAAAAGAAGATTACAAAAATGACTGCCTTTTAAAAAAAATGTTCAATATCCGAACCATCACTGAAATATCAGATCAAAGACTCAAACGGGATTCTAAACACGCAATTAACTGAGCATAGGACTGAAGAACATCACGAAGAGCGGGTGGGTACAAATAAATTTTGAGCCTTTACCCTTTATTTCTTGAACCGTGAACCAGACCATGTTATAACCCTTAAAATTCCTAGCTGAAGCATGGGTTAGTTCGAAAGCATACTGTTACAAAAGGTATTCTGACTCCTGTAGGACTTGCTATAAATCCTGAGTTGATATCACATCTTTGCAAAATTCTATTTTTTCTATAAAAAAACTGCATTTTCAAAAATTTCAAGACAGACATAAGCTTTGCATTCTTAAAATATTATTGTTTGCATATGACTATTTGTTCAACAACATAGAGATTCACATGACGAATATCTAGTGAACAAAAACATTCTCAATAAAAAGGATCACCTCAAGTGGAAAAACACTTCCAACCAAGGGGCACGGCATGATCATTGTCCATCATCTGGGGCAGTCAAGTCAAGATTCAAGGAATCTCTCAAAGATGCCAAATAGCCAGGGGCAGATCTCCATCTGAATCCCTTGGGGAATTGGGCATGAATTCCAGCAATGAATCCTGTACGATCAAACAAACATCTTGTGGTAGTGTGGCAACACAACACTACTGACAGTGAAAACTCTCTACATTCTGAAGGCGTGGACATAGTTGGAAAATACTACGCATAACAAAGACTCGCTAGGTTGACATACCTAGGCAAAAATAAGGGCATCCCGGCGAACCAAAAGGGTTCGGGAAAAAATTAGGGATAAAAAATGAAAAAATCTGTACACCCGGCAAATTGAAAACCCGAAAGGGAGGCTTGGGCAAAAAAGGATATCCCGGTGGACTGAAAACCCGAAAGGGCGTTCAAAGGAAAAAGTTAGGGATTTAAAACGTACAACTATGTCCCGTCACCTGTCTATCAGTGGAAGACTTATCAGCATTCATCAAGAGCACCAGAATTCAGATACAGTTCAGATACACTCTAGATACAGATGCCATTCTGATACTCATTCAGATTCATCTTTCAGATATAGTTCAGATACGCTCCAGATACGGATGCCATTATGATAATCATTCAGATTCAGCTTTCAGATACATTTCAGATATGCTCCAGATACGGATGCCATTCTGATACTCATTCAGATTCAGCTTTCAGATACAGTTTAGATACGCTCCAGATACGGATGCCATTCTGATACTCATTCAAACTCAGCTTTCAGATACAATTCAAATACGCTCCAGATACGGATTCCATTCTGATACTCATTCAGATTCAACTTTCATATACAGTTCAGATACGCTCCAGATACGGATGCCATTCTGATACTCATTCAGATTCAGCTTTCAGATATAGTTCAGATGCGCTCCAGATACGGATGCCATTTTGATACTCATTCAGACTCAGCTTTCAGATACAGTTTAGATACGCTCCAGATACAGATGCCATTCTGATACTCATTCAGACTCAGCTTTCAGATACAGTTCAGATACGCTCCAAATACGGATGCCATTCTGATACTCATTCAAACTAAGCTTTCAGATACAGTTCAAATATGCTCCAGATACATATGCCATTCTGATACTCATTCAGATTCAGCTTTCAGATACAATTCAGATATGCTCCAGATACGGATGTCATTCTGATACTCATTCAGATTCAACTTTTCGATACAGTTTAGATACGCTCCAAATACGGATGCCATTCTGATACTCATTCAGATTCAGCTTTCAGATACAGTTCAGATACGCTCCAGATACGGATTCCATTCTGATACTCATTCAGACTCAACTTTTAGATACAATTCAGATACAATTCAGATACGCTCTAGATACGGATGCCATTGTGACACTCATTCGACACATGTTTCAAAGTATAGTTTAGATACGATCCAGAGACGGATGTCATTCTGACACTCATTCAACACATGTTTCAAGTACAGTTCAGATATGACCCAGAGACAGATGTCATACTGACACTCATTAAATACATGTTCAAGTACAATCATGACATAGATCCATCCATAAAATCTCCGCATTTACTTTTTCCAACATGGTACAAGGGGTAGAGACAGTTGAAATCGAAGTCACTATCACATACAAGCAAGTGATACCTATATTCCCCACAAAGTAAGGACAACCAAGGTTTGACCTCCGTATCCCCAAGCAGGAATTGCTTCCCCAGCAGGTTCCTTCAAAAAGCTGATATCTGCACTCCCCATCCGAATTTTATAACCATGAGCAGTTTATAAAGCCATCTCCTGAGAAGAGTTTATTTCTCTGACAGCGGAAGCTCAATCTCCAACAGAGCTCTTCTCTCCAGCAATGGAAGTTCATCCCCAGCTGAGTTTATTTCTCCAAATCAGCAGATCTTCCAACAGAGTATCTCTCTTCCCCATAAATTAATTCCCCCGCAGGATTATTCTCAGACAGAGTCTCCCCCTGCAGAATATTTTGAAGCAGAATGGATGTAAATCTCCAACTAATCATCTTTGGTCACTATCCCCAGCAGAAACAAAAAACTCAACTCATTATACTCTCCAGCAGTAGTCCAAGATTTATTTTCCCCAGCTAGAGAATATCACAAAAAAATTGCATATCCATACATCGTAGCATGCACATATGCATCATACAACACAATCTCATTTATTTTGAGAACATCATTAATCAATACATTTCATACATCATGACATTACATACGACTAACTCTTTGCGTTTCAGGGAAAGATACATTCAAGTCCTCACAAGTTTCTCTGGTTCAGTCAAATCGCTACCAAGATTTCTATTCCAGATTCAAGTTATGAAGCTCGGGTTCGACCAGATAATACCTTAATTTCTCCAAAATACTGCGAAGCCTGAAATCGACTAGATAGTGGTATCTCTTAAATACAAGCTTAAAGCCAGGAAATCAACGGTAAAACAGCTTAACCCTCAACAAGTTATTGTGAAGCCTGTAGATCGACCAGATAGCAATACAAGATACCATGAAGCCTGGACTCGACCAGATAATGATATAAAACACCGTGAAGCCTGGATCACGACCAGATAGCGGCAAAAAACACTAAAGTCTGGGATACGACTAGATAACAGTATAAGACACTCCGAAGCTTGGATTTAGACCAAATGCAGTTCACCCGGCCAATTACTAAGAAGCCCGGAATCAACCAGATATTAGTATTGCTTTAAATTCAAATTAAAGCCCGGATGCGACTGGATAACAACTTGATTACTTCTGAAGCCTGGAGCACGACCAGATAAGAAGTGAGAAATTGCGAAGCCTGGAGAATGACCAGAGAGAAAGTTTAACCTCATCCCCCCAGTAAGTCACTGTGAAGCCTAGAGCACGACCGGATAGCAGTCGACCTTATTTTTCTCAACAAATCACTGTGAAGCCGGGAGCACGACCAGATAACAGTTCATTTGCAACTCCTCGACTAAGAGATAATTCCCCAGTTGAATAACAGACAACTGAATCTCCTAAAAAAATTCTACTTTTACCAAGATAGAGACTAGCACTCCCCAACTTAGTCCTCCTCGACAACAGGTATATGAGCTCTCGCAAAGGAATCTCTTATGCGATCGACACTTCTCCTGATGGCATCTTTAAGCCCATCTTCCGACACCAACCTCCAAATGGAATCTATAATCCCATTCCCGACATTACAAGACGGATACCACTTTATGTGAGTGCAAATTTTTGGGCACTCTAGTGTTCAATCATCTTCCACCCCCGGATCACGAAAGGTAGACAAGCCAATCTACATCCTCAGGTTTAAGAAGATTGAACAGGGGCAGCTGTTGTACCCCAAAATTTTCCCTTCCATATTTCTCAATACATTTCAAGTGAGGTCCTTAAATTGCTCAAGGAAAACCAACGATTGACCAGACAAACTCTCTCCTAAGGCAGTCTACCCCAAATTAGGGTTTCAGTTTGCATCAAGATGTTTGAATCAAAAGGTTCCCAAATGCTCACTATTATCCTAATATGTTCTCAAGATCATCCATGTCATGTTTCTAGCCTTGCAGAAGAAGTTTGCTCAGTCAACAATTCAAATGCCTGGAAATCGACAATGCTAGGTGTGGCCCACATACAGTCAAACTTCAAGATTCTTGGTGAACATCCTAATTTTGAAGTATTATTCATCATTTTATCAATGGTTGATCATGATTCCTCAAGGATTGCTCACAATTCATCAAAACCCAAAAGTTGCTAAATTAGGGTTTTGCAGGAAAAGTTAACTCAACTTTGACCAAGCATAACTTTCTCATACTTTATCAAAAATGACCCATCCAAAGATAATTTTGAAGAGGATTCAATTCCCAACAATTAATATTCAGCTCCCAAGTTCAAAATATGCACTCACAAGAAGATATAAATTTGGACATTATAGGTCATTTTGGAAAGTCAACAAAAACACATTTTATGTCAAAGCTTCATACATGAACATGTAAGAATAAATTAAGATGAGAACAAAAGGGTTGCTTATAGGACATCTTAAGCTTTCTAAAAAGTCCAAGAACACATCTCTAGGTTCAAAATTGAGGGAGTTATGCATTGGAAAAGTTGACCCTTTTTGGAAAATTGCCAAAAGTCAAATATGTCCAAAATTGCAATTTTTGCCAAATAGGCCCGACTTTTTATGCTTGCATTGAGTTTGTAACATTTTCCACGACCTCTAAGCCCACCCATACATTTTTCTACTATTTATGCTATTTATTTTGATATTTTATTCATTAAAATTCAGAATTAAATAAATAAATAATAGAAATAATGTAAATTTTGATGTGAATCTATTTTGGGAAAGTTTTATGCTGGTTTATGTCAATTGATTTCGTGCAATAACCTTTCAAATATGTCCAGGTTCATCCACATGTGAAAATGGCATAAAATCATCAAATATGACATTTTTTTCAAATTTTGATCATGGTCTTAAAACACAACATTATGAGGGAGATTATTTCCATGCTTTCTTGTATCCTCATTCTCCTCTATAAATATAGAGCCATACAAGCTTTAAAGGGACTAAATTCCTCTCTAAAAAGCTCTCAAAAAGCTCTTCAAAAAGCTCCCCAAAAGCTCTTCAAAAAGCTCTCCAGAAATCAAAGAATTGGTGCAAGTCATATCTCGAGGTTCCGGTCTCTCTCAATTGACATCAAGCCTCAAACCATCCTCTTGAAGTTCTCAGGAGTCTTACAAGGCCCAATAGCAATCCATCACATGCCTAGCACGCCCCCGTTTGACAATACCGGTTTGGTAAAATTTTAAACTTCGAATCTCTAATTTTAATCACATTTTATGGTATGCTAACGTTTGTTTGAGTTTATATAGAACAATTATGGATGGTTGAGTCATAGGTTCCACGCAAGAATAAAAAAACACCATAGTTAGAACATGAAGCTTTCGAAGATTTAGGCCTAGGGATTTCCGATGATTGCACCCCCTGTTTACTTTTGCTACTAGGCCCATCTTTATTTTCTTGTTTTATTCATTTCATTTATTTCTTTTAATCCCTTTTTTTTATTTTTATCAATAAACAAATATAAAAATCACATAAAAATAGATTTAGGATTTTTTCTTAATTAAATTTTTATTTTGGTAAATTAATTAACTAAACACTTTAACTTTTTTTTTAAAAATTAAAATTAATAGAACTTAGGTTTAATTTCATTTTAATTCATTTTCCTTTTCGTGACAAAAATACCAAAAAAACATAGAATTAATTTCTTTTATTTAAATGTCATGTTTCTTTAATAATTATATTTTTTTAAATATAGATCTAGATCAATTATTTTTTTAACTTAAACCATTTTTATAAATTAAAACAAAAAAAAAAAACAAAAAGATTTTTTTTATCTTAGGATTTTAGACGTCTTTTCAAATTTGCGCGTTATTATTCTTTCGCACTTCATTTTATTATTGTAACTGTATATTGGGATGTAGTAGATGATTAGTAGGACCTTTACCGCTTTTATTTATTTTTCTCCCCAGTTTTGGATATGTACATAATCCCCCTCCCCGAAGCCTTGTAATAGCTAGGTTTTATATTTCTTCACTTTTAAATTACTGCAATTATTAACTGCTAGATGTATGACTAATAGGATTGTATGGAAAGAATAATCAAACATTAGCAAACTTAACACAAGACTAAAATAACTGAACATAACACACCTTGCACATATGCACTCTTAGGGTATGCCTCACTTGGTTGCCTCGGAAAACAATGGTCATGTCCCTCGAACATAGGGATACCCTTAGCAAAGACCCTCGTTTAAAATCATCATAAAGATCATTGTCCCTCGATGTCCCTCGAAGTTGCCTAAGGTATATGATCTTGTCCCTCGATGTTGCCTACAAATATATGATGACAGTCCATTCGAAATGCTAAAGTATCCTTACATGTTGCCTTCAATGACCATTACGTCCCTTTTGATAGTCCCTCAAACTCCAACGACGGTGCTACCTACTCCTTAATAGTAGGATAGCGCTGTCTAAAGGAAACGAGAATAGAAACAATTCTTTTTCGAGTAAGTAGATGCTAGTAGGTACTTGCTCAAAATCAAACTTTCATACTTACACTTTTTTTTCAAACAAAGTTTTCAAAAACACTTCGTAACACTCTTGAAGACAGAAGCAAGGGTTAAAACGAAGTAAAACAAAACTTTTCAAAACAAACAGACACAAGCAATTTTTAAAAGATGAGAAAGTACCTAAGAGCCCGTGGAAAACCACAGATAGAAAGGGTGCTAATACCTTCCCTTTCTATAATCTACCCCCCGTACTCAAAATCTCAAAAAAGGAATTTTTCTGTGCTTTTGTCCTTTCCAGTTGGATAAAATAAAAGTCGGTGACGACTCTTGCTTACCGCGACATTTTGCAAACACAAACGCGAAATGCAAACCAGCATTTTCTCAAAACAGTCCGGTTCTTCCACCGTATCACAATAAGTTATTAAGAAAAAGAATTAATTGAAAATATTGAAAGAAGAAAAATAATGAAAGTAAAAGAAGTTAGAAAACAAGTAAAAGAAGAATGCAGGCACCAGGGTTTAAACCCACACCCTTCTGTCACCAACCTTTCTCCTTACCAACCGAGCCACACTATTTTTTGTTATTCAATCACAAATAAATCATCATATAATAAAAACACATTAAAAATTTAGTTTCAAACGCAAGTCAACTGTGGGGTCCTGTATCAAGTGTTAGCCAATCAAAACATCTCAAAATGCCACACCATGGTCAACCTGATTCAAAAAATTTTGACTGACGAAGAAGTGATCGGAATCCTAGCTCCGGCCATCTTCTTCGATGAGCTCCAACATCAAACCTGTAAATTACGTAAAATCAAAACACAAGATGAACCTTATCCCCCTAATTTGACCCTTGCGAATCCATTGGTAGCATTGGTTTGACCTGAAAATGCTTGTAGAGTGAGTTTCAAGAAAAAAGAATATCATGGTTCATTAATGGTGATTCATGATTCTAACGATATAAACTCCATGTAATGACTGCGACCTGCTCTAAAAATTCACATATGAAGACCCGGGTAGTTAGAAAAAATCAACAACACATATAATTAAAAATATGAATAATGGAAAAATTGCAATTGGAGATGATGAACATGATCATTTCAAGCACGGGAAACCATTGAAAATCACCTGTACTTACCCTATGGATGTTCAGGAGATGATTTCAAGGCTTAGTTTGGATTGAAATTGCTTGAAACTTGCAACACAAATGCTTGCACTTTTTGTGATATTTTTTACTTTGAAACCCTAATGAATCACCATTGATGAATAATGATATGCTTTTTTACTTTGAAACTCTAACATCAATTCTGCAAATCATGTAAAATCAAAACACAATATGAACCCTATCCCCCTAATTTGACCCTTGCAAGTCCAATGGTAGCATTGGTTTGACCTGAAAATGCCTGTAGAGTGAGTTTCGAAGAAAAAAGCATATCATTGTTCATCAATGGTGATTCATGATTATAACAATATAAACTCCATGTAATGACTGCAACCCGCTCTAAACATTCACATATGAAGACCCGGGTGGTTAGAAACAATCAACAACGCATAGAATTAAAAATATGAATAATGGAAAAAATTGCAATTGGAGATGATGAACATGATCGTTTCAAGCATGGGAAACCATTGAAAATGACCTGTACTTACCCTATGGATGTTCAGGAGATGATTTCAAGGCTTAGTTTGTATTGAAATTGCTTAGAACTTGCAACTTGAATGCTTGCACTTTTTGAGAAATTTTTCTCTTTGAAACCTTAATGCTCTTGGCTGTAAAATCGTGTCCTTGCGAGGTCTGAGGGTTGAGTATATATAGAGGAGTGATTTAGGTAAACAAACATGGTACAAAACCCAATGGAATCAAGTGTATCAAATGTGATTCAAAACCTTCCAAAAATATAGATTTTCTTCCCTTCTTGGTTCCAGACAATTTTGCTAGCTGGTTGTGAGCTTTTTGGGCTTCAAATTGATCCAAAACAAAACCCTCACACCTTAATCCATTATTTTCATATTTTATTTGATTTATTTTGAATTTATTTGAATAAAAAATCAAAATAAATAAATAAAAAAAACAAATTTATGAATGGATGAAATTAGAGGTCCCCTAACATATTATAAACATGTTTAAACCTCAAAAGTTAGGTCTATTAGCCCAAAAGTTCAAAATTGATCAATGTAGGTTTCATGCATTTCTCAAAAATTTCTCAACTTGCACAACTCATAACTCTATCAATTTTTGTCATATGAAGGTGATATTGGATTCTTTGGAAAGCCCAAGATGGCTCGTACAACTTTCATGTTGACCATTTTTCATTTTAAGCCTTTATCTTCATGTAAATTGCTTTGACAAAAAATGTCTTTTTGTTGACTTTTAAAATGATCTGTAATGTTTTGGCCCATATCTCTCAAATAAAGAATTTTTGGCCTTGATCTTAGAGAGGAAAAGTTGTAGAGAATTGTATTTCCTTCAAAATGAGATTTTGTTGAGGAATTTTTGATGAAGTATGCAAAAGTTGTGCTTGGTCAAAGTTCAGTTGACTTCTCCTTAAGGAAAGTCCACAAACTCTAATTCGGGAACTTTTGACTTTTAAGTAATCTCTTGATGAATCATGATACACCCTTGATCAAATGATGAATATGCCTTCAAAATCTTTATGTTGACCAAAAATGATGTATTTTGACTGTCAATTGGTAAAACTTGACTTTTTGTCCAATATAGTTGATTTTCAATCATCTAATCAATTGAATGAGCAAACTTGTACTGCAAGGCTTGAAATTTGGTATGAGGGTTGTTTGAAGCATGTGGGTTACCATGAAGTCCACTTGAGGCATTAACAACTCAATTTTCATTTAGAAAAGTAAAACCCTAGTTGTAGGTTGGTTGCTTAGGAGGGGTGCTTGTATGCTCAAACCTTGAGTATTCTTGAGCAATTGAGAACCCTAGGAGCATGAGGAGACCTATTGAAATAATTTTTCTTGAATATTGTAGGGAAAATTTTGGGGTATAACAGATAGTATAATGATAGGTATGTGGGGATATTGATTGTTGTGGTTGTTTTGTGTGTGTTTGTTCATGAAATAGATTCTTGTATGTTTGAATCTAAGTGATGAAATTCTTGATACAATTGCAATGTAGTTGAGAAAATTGATGTTATAATTTCTTATTTATATAGTGTGAAATGTGGGCCAATGTATTGAGATCAATATGTAGGTATTGGGTGTGATTTGGGTGTTTTGGGGCGTTGAAAAAAATTGGAAATCGTATGCAAAAAGTTACAGGTTTTTGGCCTCTACAACAGTGGGAATCGGGTACCCTCCCTGCGGGAACTGATTCCAAAATATATTTTTGGTCTGGGAAAGAAAAACTGTGAAGAGGGAATTGGGTACCCTCCTGGCGGGAACCGATTCCCACTGAAGCTAACAATTTTTTTTAAAATTGTAAAATTTAAATCTTTTGACTTGGGTGTCTGTTTGACACGTCATTTAAGCCTACGGGAAGCTGAAAATATTTTGTTTTCTATAAAAATAATTTCAAAGACAGTGGGTAATCATTTGATGAGGTTATGCCTTTTTGTGTGAATTTCTCATTATACGTGTTAATGCGATTATGCAGATTTGTTGTCTGTGATGTGGTGTGTTACATGTAAAGGACATCAGGTGGCCTAAAATGGTAAGTTGCATTGATGGATGGTGATATCAATGTGGCATTGTGTTGCATGGTCGGGTCACATGTGTTTCATGTGGAGGACTTTAGTCCTGTTGTTGTTGTTGGCTCTAATCCTAGATGGCGTGGATAAGGAGCAAGGTGAATATGAATATTCACATTGTCGTTGGCTCTGATCCTAGGTGGTGTGGATCAGGAGAAAAGTGAACCAAATTATTCACGATGTTGATGGCTCCGTTTCTAGATGGCATGAAATCGGGAGAGATATTGGTACCACATGCATAGAGTCAGTATCGTGTCTCATTGCGTGCCTTGTTGTTAGTATAAAGATGTTTTATGTGGTTGTTTATGCTTGTCAATTTTTTCTCATGACGTGAAGGTGTGATATGGTGATAGAATAACTATGCATGATATGTTTATGTATACTTATTATTATACTTTTCTTTATATTGTCGTGATATCTCATCCTTCTGTTTGAATGTTACCTCTACGCGGGTAACATGCAGATAGTCAGGAGTAGTTCATTATTGTGGAGTTCAAAGAGGTTACTCTTCACTCTTGTTTTAGAGTCGGTGTCATGCTCTGATACGTAACACCGAGCCAGGGGATAAACACTTATTTTAGTTTGCATTGTTTTGGTAATTGTTGTGGAGTATTTTAAACTCCTGGATAATTGATTTATGATTCATGTTGGATTGAAGTTGTTTTGGATGACGAACTTGAATTATTTTTCGTTGCTTAATAAAGTTGATTTTTATGACTATGGTAATTGTTATTTATCTAAAAGCTGTTATGCATCCTTTTTATTACTTTGAGAAAATCATGAATATTTTAATATAGTGTAGCATCCTAAATATATTTTGAAGTAAAAAAGTTTACTCTGATTTTTATATTATTAATCATCGGAGAATTTAGGGTGTTACAATTGGTATCAGAACAGGTCGGTCCGTCTAGATAGGTTGTTGAGTCAGTAGTATAGTGTGACGGTCGAATAATGTCGATATTTTATTCTAACCATTGTTTGATGTTATGATGTGAAACAGAGAAATGGCGGGAAGAAACGACACTGCACTTGTTGTTGCTTTACAGGCTATGGCTCAGGCTATGCAACATCAGCCTAATACTGGTGGGAATGATGGATCCCATGTTTTGGAGACATTCCATAGGAACAAGATGCATATCTTCAAGGGTAAGTATGATCCTGATGGAGCACATACTTGGTTCAAGGAGATCGAAAGGATCTTCCGAGTGATGGACTGTACGGAGGCACAAAAGGTACGCTTTGGTACACACCAACTGGCAGGAGAGGTTGATGATTGATAGGTGAGTACTCGTCAAAGGATGGATGGTGAAGGCGAGAAAATTACGTAGGTTGTGTTCAACAGAAAATTTCTGAGGAGGTAATTTCTGGAAGATGGATGCGGTAAGAAAGAAATTGGATTTCTGGAATTGAAACACGGAGATTTGTCAATAACTGAATATGCTGCTAAGTTCGTGGAGCTGGAAAAGTTCTACCCTCACTACAGCGAGGCAACTGCTGAATTTTTAAAGTGCATTAAGTTTGAAAATGGCTTGCGTTCAGAAATTAAGAAGGCAATTGGGTATCATCAGATTCGTAAATTTCCATATTTAGTGAATAGCTATAGGATTTTCAAAGAGGATATTAAGGCTCACTATAAAATCATGAATGATAGGAGAGGCAAGCAACAACAGAACCGTGGGAAGCCTTACAATGCTCCAGCTGAGAAGGGCAAGCTGAGGGCTTATGATGGTAAGAGGCCAAGTCAGAGAGGTGCTCCTACTAACGTTAGATGTTACAAATGTGGCGAGCTAGGACATCAAATCAGTGAATGTACAAGTGATGTGAAGAAATGTTTCTGTTATGGTAAAGCTAGACATGGAGTAGCTGATGTTAGACTAAGGAACCATATCTAGAGGGGGTGAATATATCCCCAAATAAAAACTACCTTTCAAAATGATTATTTAAAACTTATTTTAAAAATAATGTTGAGCGGAAGGTTTTTGGCCTAGATCAATATAGTAGTCTAAACGAACCTAGTTATTGGAAACTCAGATATGCACGAGCCATATGGAATTAACATAATGATAAAATCAATCAACATAATAATATTTCAATTAACCATATAATATCCAACACAATGGTTTCCTATTTCCAATGAAATCATATTAAAAAAATATAACTCGACACTTTATCGAACATGTCGCGCACAATCAATTTTTCAGAGTTTTCTTTGAGCTTAGTTGATATGAAAAAGCACTTACAATCAAAGTGATTATAAGCTAATCAACAAAGCAATTTAAACTTTAACAATCAAAGAAAAGTTCTATACGAATTGATCAATCAAACAACACATTCAACAAATTGTACATAGAGTAAATGAGAGTAAGAGATAGAACATTGCAATTTTCCTTTGAGTTGAATTAGCTAAACAATTTGTCAAACACTTGGCGTGAAATCAAAGTTTACGAATTTTCCTTTGTGTTGTATTGATATGAAAAATCACTTATAATCAAAAGTGATTATAAGCAACTTAACACACAATTCAAAACAAAAACAGTTCCGGAAAATTCCTACGCATCGATAAATTACTCAATGCTATTTGACAAAATTATTGAAAAATACTAAAGCAAGTAAAAGCGATAAAAGAAAAGAGTTACAAGGATTTGTTTAGGAAGTTCACCAATCATCCTCGCTATGGCTACATCTATCCCCAATTACAAATTTGGAATTAGGATAATTTCTTACTTTACAAAAGTATGGTTACAAGAGAAGTGTTCAAGAGCAATACTACAAACTATAACTGTTTGATGTTAATTCAGCCCTTTCTCTTATTTTGATCTTCAACAAGACCAAGACCGATAGATGCAAACTTATTCTCCACTTAAGTTACTTCCTTGAAAATATTTCAAACACTCCAAGGTTCCTTGCAAATATTTCAAACACTCCAAGGGATTTTTCACTCAAGTAAATCCAATTGCACACTATCAACACAAGATCACCAATTCTATCATCCAATTCTTACTAATTCCTTAAAAAAATTTCAAACACTCTAAGGTTCCTTGAAAAGATTTCAAACACTCCAATGTATTTTTCACATGGATGATTCCTTATCGCATGATCTTGCACGAAAACCCCCAATTCAACAAATAATGTTAGAGGAGAAACCCGATGGTTTTTTCGGATGAAGACCCCTACAAGAACTCAACCCAAACCAATTGGAAATCCACAATTCTTCGTCTAGATGACATGTCGATGAAATATCATCACAATGTAACGTTGGTGTGTATGCATAGGTTGGAAGGTTAAATATGAAGAGAAAAAGTAGGCTAGCTTTATGGTATCATCAAGTTGGAATGATTCATGAATGATATATTTACAGTTGGACTCTTTTTAGGTAAAAGAGGGTAGTTTTAGAATGAAAAAATAATGAAAAAATGACCCACTAAACAGTATATGTCGACCAGAAAAGTTTATGTGTTGACACATGCAAAACAATGGCTAAAAGCTTTAATAATGCAGTACATGTGCTGACACATAAATTGTTTGTGTCGACACATGTGCCTGTGTTTTAAAGTAGAAATGCTAAAAGCTTTACTATTGAAGTACATGTGTTGATGCATAAATCATATGTGTCGACACATACTGAAACATTTAATAAAATGCAGAAATGTAGAATTTATGTGTCGACACAGAAATTTCAGGCCGACACATAAGTGCTAATTTTTTGCAAAAATTGATTTTTCATGATTGGGACCAATTTTGAAGTTTTTTTAAATGATTCCTAAGACCTTTAATGCAAGAGCGTGACGCAAGACATAAGGATACTTTCCACCATACTGAAATGCTAGCTTTTCGAGTTTTGATATCATGTAAAATATCTAACAGTAAAGTTACACTCATAGCTGACTATCAACACAAGGTAGTGATATGTTTCAACTGTAGTGAAGAGGGACACGTCAGTACTCAATGTAATAAACTAAAACTGGCTCATACTAGTGGGAAGGTGTTTTCTTTGGATGGAACTCAGACATCCAGTGGAGATCACTTGATCAAAGGTATATGTTTCATTAATAGTACTCCTTTAATTACTATTATTGATACTGGTGCTACACATTATTTTATTGTTGCTGACTGTGTGAAAATTTTGGTCTTGTATTATCTTCTATGGATGGAGAAATGGTTATAGATACTCCAGCTAAGGAATTAGTGACTACTTCCCTAGTGTGTTTGAAGTGTCCATCGTCAATCTATGACATAAATTTTATTGTGGATCTGGTTTGTTTACCGTTGAGTGGTCTAGATGTGATTCTAGGCATGAACTTGTTGGAATATAATTACATTCATATTAACTGCTATAACAAATCAGTGCAGTTTTCTATTCCTGATGAGGATGAGAAAGCTGGATTCTTACCTTCTAGACAGTTGAATGAGTTGGTACAGGATGAAACTCAGGTGTTTTCATTAACGGCATCCTTATCTATTGAGAATCAGACACTGATTTATGAGTTGCAAGTAGTGTTGTACCCCAAAATTTTCCCTCTCATTTATCAAATATTTTCTCACAGAGATCTCTCTTGGTTCAAGACTGCACTAGGGTTGATCAGCTCAAGACACCTCCTTAAGCACTGATGACTGACAATTAGGGTTTGATATTTCACAAGGATAATTTAACTTTCAATGCTTCATGTGACTTTCATGGATCATTACGGACCCCCAATATTACTCACGTTAAGTTTCAAGCCTTGGATCACACTTTTGCTCAGTCAATTGAGCAGTTGACCTAAAAAGTCAACTGTATTGGGGAAAAGTCAACTATGGCAAATTTACAGTAAAAATAATTTTTGATCCACATCAACATTATAAACTCATATGTATCATTTTATCAAGTTTGGACCACAATTCCTCAAGAAATTTGATCAAATCATCAAAAGGGCAAAATGGTCAAAATTTGGGTTTTGACTAAGAAAGGATAATTTCTGATTTTTGACCTAGCAAATGGTCAATTGGTTTGAAGCATGGTTTCAAGAGTTTGAATTGCATCTTTTTGACCTGATGTCATGACCTAAAACATTGCTCATGATCAATTGGATTGATAGAGAATTTTCAGTCAACTGATCAAAAGTCAACTATACACTGAAAAGTCAAACTTTGACTTTTTGGTCAAAATCCAATGTCAAAGATCACAATTCATCAAAACATGTAAAAATATGAAACATATTCATCAAGAAATCAAAAAGTCAAGATTTCATTTTGAAAAGTCAAATTTTTCTAACTTAGAAATTTTTCTAAGTGTTTAAAAACTTCATGTTTTTTCATAAATTTGAACCAATTTTTCACCATGATGCAAGTTGAT
The DNA here is from genome assembly GCA_948472305.1 of Vicia faba. NCBI lineage: Eukaryota > Viridiplantae > Streptophyta > Magnoliopsida > Fabales > Fabaceae > Vicia > Vicia faba. Next base: position 510,026,962 of record OX451736.1, on the reverse strand, counting down.
TCAAAAGAAACTTTCAACATGAAAGTTGTAGATCTCCATGATATCTACAACATTTATTTACACAACTTCTTCTAAAAAATCTTGGATCTCAAGTTATTGATTCATAAAGTCATGGTCTTGAAATTGAACACAGTGAAATTTTGCCCTAGTTTTGGTCAGGATTTTGACCTAACTTCATGCCACTTTTTCATATAGTTCCAAGGGGAATTTTCAAAAGTTATTCAAAGAAGGGTTGTAGATCACATTACAAGCTTTCCAAAATGTCCAAGAACTTCTTGATATCATTCTTGAGCAGGGAGAATCGAAGAGAGGAAGTTAGGGTTTTCAAAATTGAATTACAAGTCATTTTGTGATGAACAAGAATTCAAATCCAAGCCTACGTTGCATGAATCTTACTTTCCAGGATTCTAACCTCTAAATCTATCCATAATCATAAGATTACAAACTATTTGAGCTATTATCCAAGTATTTTATTCTTTGTTAAAGTGATTATTCCATTAATGGAACAAAGTTCACACTTCCATTTTGGAAAAGTGACTTTAATCACAAAGTGAATTCATAGAGCTCCTAACTTGTTTCTTCTGATCACAAGCAATGTCAAAGGCAAAATAAACATGTCTAGAGCCTTCCATAAACTTAGGCCATGCTTGTACTACACATTGAAACTTGTTTTCCCACTTTTCTTCAAAATCAAGTAACATAGCCATAACTCTATATCTCACAATTATGTCAACTCCAAACCCTCTAACCTATTTCATATAACTATACAAGTTATTTTCAAGCTAACACACGAAAATAGAAGCTCCCAAACTCCCTGAAAACTCAGATTTCACAAAACCTTCATTTTTGTGTCATTTCTGACTTTGAAATTCAATCTTCAAAACCACTTGTGTGTTTCTTGGCTTAACACTTCCAAAAGCTTCTTAGCATCACACACAAACCATCCCTGTACTTGTTTGCATACTGTAACATTGACTTCATCAACTTCCATAGCCAAAAGCAGAGCATTGTAGTTGGACTTCTCTAGGCCATTTCAGCCACCCTCACCTCAAGCCAACCAGTGCATTAGCTTCCTATAGGTCCAAGGAAGCTAACCTGATCATCACCACTGCCTGAAACAAGCTCAAATCCATTTCACGATTTCCAGTTTTGAGGTATTTTTCTTGAACTTCTATCTCCGTATTTAGGCATTGTTAGGCTTGCATTTGTGAAGATAAAATGTAGACATCATTGCCCTAAAATTATACATGTCCATAGATTTCATTTATTTTGATTGAGCTAGGAGAATTTTGAGTTTGAACTTTCTGAAATATTTGATTTATAGCTTATGATATTTATATGGTTGAATTCGTATGACAAAATGGAGCAATTTTCATGTTTACATTTTTGCAAATGGTTGAGAAATGAGCAAGTTACAGATCCTTTGGCTAGAGGTTTAAGATGAAGTGTAATCAGAGCGTGTTTTGTGTTATATATTTATTCTTTCACACAAGTTAACGGATGTATCACCACCCCAGTGGTTAAAGCGCGCGCCTGTTCACCCTTAGGTCCTGGGTTCAAGTCCGAGCTTGACCTTTTACTATTTTTCACTATTTTCCGACCTTTTTTGTGTTTTTTGGCAGCGCTTGGACTTTCATATGGGCCTAGTCATTTTTTATCTCTCACAATACCTCCTGCATTACTAATTCACCTCCTTGACTATTTTTTATTTTATATCATTTTTATTTATTTATTATTATTATCAATAATATCATTATTATTATTATTACTATTATTATTTTCATAAATCATAAAAAATCCAAAAAAATATTTTTATTTATTAATCATACTTATATATTTATTTTCTCTATAAAACAAAAAGATAAAAAACATTTTCTTAAAATAAATAAATTTCTTTTTTTCTTGAATAATTATTTTTTAGACTTATGATAAATTAATATATTATTTTATTTTCTTAGTTAAAATTAATTTAGAACTTAGTTTATTTTAATTAATTAATCTTCATTTTATTTTTATTAATTTAAAACCTTTTCATAAAAAACCCTAAAAAATCCTTTTCAAATTAATTTATTTTCTTAATTAGTTTAAGTTGATTTTATTTAATTTTAATTAATAATTTTCTTTAATTAGGTCAAGACAAAAACCCTTTCATAAAAACAATAAAAATCATTTCTTTTTCCATTTATATTATTGCATTTTATTTTCAATTTTGTACAATATTGAATATGGTTGTAATAGATAATTAGGTTTAATTTTCTTGCAATCCCCATTTCTAAATTTGTACACCCCCTCCCCTAATGATGTAATAGCGTAGTAATTTTATGTTTCGCAATTTATCGCTTTATATAAATGCTAGTAATTAGGGTTTGTATGAGAAGATAAAATCAACCAGTAGCAAACCCTAATCAAAGACTAAACAAAGCATGCAAATCAATACACTTGTACACAAGCACCCCTAGGATAAAATCCACTTGGTTGCCTTACAAATAATGGCCATGTTATGCATGTGAGATATCTTAGCAAAAACAAGCAAAAATACAAGATCATAATCCCTCGATGACGCTATCTATGTTGCCTTTTCAAAATGATCTTAGTCCCTAAGGAAAGATGCTAAGATACCTTGCAACATTGCTAATCATGGTTATACGATGACCCATGCCCGTCCCGTTTACATCCAAAGATAGGGTTACTTATCAAATAAATGGTAAGATGAAAATGTCAAAGGAAAGAGGAAATAAACATGAAAGACTTTTGAGTAGGTAGAATGTTGCTAGTTACTTGATCACTCTTAAAACAAAACATCCTTACTATTTTTAAAATAAACACCAACAATTTCAAAAACATCTTTCAAACTTGAAAACATTTTCAAAATATCAACACTTTGTATACATTCTTACGAACGAGAATCATTACAAAGTTTGCCTAAATGATGTCGCCTTTTCAAAATACTTTCAAAAACCACACAAAGCACATTTTTCAAACAAAAGCAAGTGATCTAGCAAGTAACTAAGAGCCCGTGGAATACCATGGATGAAAAGGGTGCTAATACCTTCCCTTTTCATAATATACCCCCAAACTCAAGAAACAATCTCAAAGGTATTTCCTGTTCTTTTCAGCCTTTCCTTTTGGATAAAAGAAAAGTCGATGGCGACTCTTGCTAACCGCAACATTTGCGATAAAACGCAAAACTACCAAGTCACTTCTCGCACCGTATCAAAGAACTGGCGACTCTTCTGGGGAGAACTTTAAAAGTGGGGTTACCTTAGGGCTAGGTCACATTTACTTGCTTTCATTGTTTGATTTGTTTGCTTTACATTTTGGTTCTTTGTTTGGGTTTAAATCCTCTACCAGGATTTGGGATACCTTATAGGTAAGTAGTAATACATTATGGAAACTATGCGGGGTATACCGACACGGTCTAAGCAATAACTACATTAGTGCGACATATTTGTGGGTACCGGTAGCCCTTGAGTAGTCAAGGAGAATACGGGGCCGCTGAGTGATGTCATGAAGCACTAATGAACTTTTAGAACCTTTACTTGACCAACTTGGCCATTAGGACATAGTGAGATGACCGACTTTGGTGCAATATGAAGTTGGTAGATACTCGATACTACACTGATTGAGGTTTGGTTTTTTGGGATATTTTGGTCGCCATTAAAGAGGCTTGTGCTGAAACAATGCCTGAGAAAACAAACCAGTGATATTGAGCCCCTTAGAACCCGATTACTATTACTAGGACAGGTTTAAGCCAACTAAACTTCAAAAGGGTACTTACCTATGAGACTCCATGCAAGCCTAAACCTAAGGATTTGTTTGCTTTGTTTGTATATATTTACTTGTACCTAACATCATAAACATCATAACATCATACTCATACTCACTAACCATTTCAAGGATTTTTGGGATTTATCTTTGTTCTGTTTTGTAGGACATGGATTCTATTCGCAGGAAAACCATTCAAGTCAATCTTGTAAGGATCCCTACTCAACTCAAAGAGTTAGCATCAAGGATTCCTGAAAATTCTCCATTTACCGAAAGACATGGTCGCCTACTAAACTTGGTTACCTCCAACACTGATGAAGACATGATGAAGGTACTCTTTCAGTTCTTTGATCCTCTACACCGTTGCTTCACATTTCCCGATTATCAACTTGTGCCAACTTTGGAAGAATTCTCCCAACTCTTGAGGATTCCCATTCTCAATCAACTACCTTTCAACGGTATGGAAAGAGATCCAAAGCCAGAAGAGATTTCTCAAGCTCTACACTTGCAACCATCTGATATCATAACTAATTGGGAAACAAGGAGTGGTGTCAAAGGTTTCCTAGAAAAATTCTTGTTTGAGAAAGCCCAAAACTATTAGAACTCTTTGGATTTGCAAACCTTTGAGGAAATTGTGGCTCTCCTCATCTACGGGATGGTTTTGTTTCCAAATCCTGACCAACTCATAGATGTGAACGCTGTCAAAATCTTCATGTCTCGTAACCCGGTGCCTACTTTGCTAGGGGACATCCTACATTCCTTTCACACTCGTACTATGAGGAAAAGAGGTATCCTTACGTGTTGTACTCCTCTTTTGGAAAGATGGTTTATTTCACATCTTCCCCAATCTGTATTGAAGAACAAGCAAGGTTCAAGGTGGTCACATAGGCTGATGATGCTCAGACATTCAGATGTTCATTGGTGTTCCCGATCCTTGGAGAATGTTACTATCATCGAACATTGTGGGGAATTCCCTAATGTCTCTTTACTTGTCATTAGGGGAGGTATCACCTACAACCCTTGCTTAGCCTTAAGACAATTTGGTTACACCCGAAGGGATGACCCACACAAGATGCTTATTCAAGGTTTGGTATTTGACTACGAGAGCAATGATCAAGGTTACTGTCAAAGGTTTATCCGAGCCTGGAGGATGTTGAACAAGGTGGATAGCAAGACACTAGGACACAATAATTCCATTCCCCTCGAGCCTTACCTTAAATGGGTACGAGCTCGTGCTCAGAAACTTGTGATGCCTTATCCCTCCATCTTACCAGTCATCGTGGAGCCTGTGATCGAAGGAGATGTTCCCTACACTATCCTCCATCCTGACATGCCTACCTCCCTCGAAGACTTACAAAAGGGTTGGATCTAGCTGAAGGAAGAATGAGATACTTTCGAAGCTCAATTCTATGCTAGTGAAAAGAGGGTCTTGGAGCTTACGAAAGAGCTACAAGAAGAGGAAAGTGTGAATGCTTATCTCGCGCCAAAGAGGATGTGTTCGGTCTTTTTATCTTAGAAAGTCATTTGAAAGCCCAAGAGGCATGATGCAATCTTTCTAGTTTTGTCTAATAAAAATTAACGTTTGTTCATTCTTTTGTCTATAAAAATTTAAATCTCATTAATCCTTGAAATCATTTGCATGTACATATTCCATGTGTTGTACCCCAAAATTTGCCCTCCAATTTTTATTCAAAATACTATCCTAGGTCTTCTCGAATACTCAATTTGGCTCAGAAGTTGATCAGACAGATTCTCTTCCCAGGCAGTAAGTCAACAATTAGGGTTTGGTGTTTCTAAAAAAAATTGATTCTTCAAGGTTTCAAATTGTCTTCATAGATTTTCATGTCTACTCAAGGATGTTCATGTAGAGTTTCAAACCTCGCATTGCAAGTTTTCTCAGTCAATGGTTCAGACGACTGAAAATGACTCCATTAACCCAAAAGTTGACCTTTTGCGAGACCAAGTTCAAGCGATTGTAACTTCTTCATTATTCGATATTTATGAGCGTTTCTTCTTGCGTATGACTCTCCTCGATGTCATCTCTAATTTCTCTTCACAAATCAAGAGCTGATTACATGTAGAAGATCACCAAAATTCGAATGTGTTAGAAGTCACTTCATGGACTTTGACCTAATTTTAAGTAGTTGTGATCTCCTCAAATTACAAGATCTTGCGACGATTATTTCCGCATATGGTCATAAGTGATGTCGCTCACGAGTTTATCTTCAAATATCGAAAGAAAATTGTGTTTGGAAGACTTTGAAAATTATTGAATCGTCGCAAGTCTTTTGTTTGATTTCAAGTGTTCTTAATCACAATTGTTTTTGAAATTTGTTAACTCTATAAGGTTGATGTTTGTTCTCAAAGCATGTTTGTTTGGCAATGAAGTTCCATTTTAATCGAGCATGGCGCGCGAGTTTCATTTTGAATGCAAATTTGGTTTGGACAAGAGTTGAAGATTAAGACTGTCATTTAGATGACCATGGCTTTGGGGTTGAGTTAGCCAAGTTGGAATTAAATTCTTAAACATTTATTTTGTTTATAAATTTGATTGGAGTACAAGGCGCATTGGTTTATTTGATCACTTTGTGATTGCTTGAAGATCAAGCTACCAAACCAAGAAGTTTTATTCAAAGCATTCAATTGATAATTGCAAAGTTTAAATCAAAAACTCAAAGTTTTGTACAACAAATTTCATCACTCACAAATTTGCTCAAGTTTTGTGTTCATTACATTACAAGCAAAATACAAATTACAATACTTTGTATACAAAAAGAAATATTGTTTGTTCAATTTTTTTTTTGCTTCATCTTCAAGAAACTCATCCACATCGCCACGGTTTCTTCGCTTTTCAACCTCGCTTGCCATCCAACCCTCGCGCTCATGAAACAAGAAGAGAAAAGTTAGCAAGCATGTGAAAAATTCAAGAATTAATTGCTAAAACAAGTTTGAATACTCATCATTAGGGTTTGTATGTGGAATCATATTTAAAGGTTGTTTGTTTTAATTATAGTCCATCTTCTCCTATTTTGCAAATCACAAGGTTTGGGCCTTGGTTCAAAAAAAGGGAAAAGAAAATTTGCAAACATTTTCTACTTTAAAACAGCATAAAGCCCAAGGCTGTCCAACAACAAACAAATATAGCAGCAGGCAGCAAGGTCAAACTGCAAACAAAATAGCAACACAGCAAAACAGGCAGCATTAGGCTGCAATGATGCAGCACAAGCTGCCAAACAAACCTGCAACAAACAGAACAACAGGGCAAACTTGCAACAATATTGCAGCAAATATCACAACAGATAACAACAAAACATAGCAAGCAAGGCAGCATAGGCTGCCAAGATGACAGAAGAAGGCAACAATAAGTAAAACAAAATGGAACAAGGCAAAACAACAAATTAATTTGCTCATCAAACCAAGTGTATCATCATTTTCATAAGTTATACAAACCCTCTAGAAAATATAGAAAAATAAGCAAAAATGCTTTATTCCAGGGAAAGATGAAAGGGGAAAGATGAAAGAGATATCACCTAGCAAATAACAGTCCAGAAACCTGCTATAAAGATGATCAAAACAAGACAAAAGTCAGCTCTTCACTTTACTGCCAAAAGCTCTATCCAAACAACCTACATCAAAACCTATAGCCTAGCATTTGCACAAAAATAGCAATATGAAAACTGCACTCAAAAGGCAGCAGATCAGCATACCACAAATTGGCAAAACCAATCTGAATTTTTTTTAGTTTAATTCCATATTTAATATAATAACTCTATTAGTTTAGATTTAGTTTTAAATTCTAAAAAAATCCAATTAAATAAAAGAGATATAACTTCATAATTAGTTAATTTTCGTAATTAATTTAGTTTAGGACTTTGTAATTAATTTTACTATTTATTTTGTGCTTAAGCTTTAATTTGTTCATTTAATTTCTAAATAACAAAAATCCTAAAAAGACAAAAAAAATGCTTTTGATTTAATTCTTTAGCTAATTAATAGAATAGATTTTTCTATTTTTCTTTTAAAACTCTTTTTCAAACAAAAATACCAAGAATTTCTATACTTTGTCAATTAATTTTATTTCATAGACTGTTATAATTTTAATTAATTGCTCGATTCGATTGGGTTGTATTGCTTGCCTATTTAGACTTTTAATCCCATTGTCGATTCGATCCATCCCATTTGTAAATTTATACTCCCCATTCCCGAAAGCTCTGTAATAGCTTAGAATTTTAATTTTCCATAATTTATTGTTTTCCTTAAACTGTATAGTAATTAGGCATGCATGATAAGATTCAAAATCAAATGCTAGATAACATAATTTCGAAGACAAAATAACTTAAAACAAACACACTTTTTCATACACGCACCTCTAGGGTAACCTCGCTTGTTGCCTTGGAAACCCAATCATGTCCCTCGAATATGGGAAGCTTTAGCAAAGACCCTTCGATAAAAAAATCATAGTCCCTCGGTGACCCTCGATGTTGCCTTCGGTAAAACGATATAGTCCCTTACAAAAATTGCTAAAGCGTCTCACAAGTTGCCTTCTATGACTGTACAAACGTCCTGCGCCTGTCCCTTCACATACAACGATGGGGCTTCTTACCAAATCAATGGTAAGATAGTAACACCTAAAGGAGGAGGAAAAGAAACATTTAAGACCTTTTTGAGTAGGTAGATTCGCTCCTAGTTGCTCGCTTGCTCACAACCAAACATTTTACACCAACACTTTCACATTAAAACCTTTCCAAAAGACAAAAGCTTTTTGTATATGTTCTTATAGAGACGAGAACTATTAGAAAAACATTTTTCCAAGAACACTTTCAAAAAACACACTCCACAAACATATCTTTGAAATATTTTCAAAACAAACACTTTGTACGCGTTCTTATAGAAACGAGAACCATTACAAAGACATTTTCAAAATACTTTCAAAACTCACAACACAAAAGCATAATTTTCAAACAAAGCAAGTGATCTAGCAAGCAACTAAGAGCCCATCAAAAATCATCAATGAAAAGGGTGCTAACACCTTCCCTTTTCATAATCTACCCCCCGAACTCAAGAAAACATCTCTAAAGGTCTTTCCTGTTCTTTTTAGCCTTTCCTTATTGGATAAAAGAAAAGTCAGTGGTGACTCTTACTATCTGCACAATTGCAATCAAATGCAAAACACCCTAGTCAGTTCTCCCACCGTATCACACCATGCATCATAACATGACAGGTTTTCACATAACAAGTTTCCTTATCTTTCTGCTGTTTATTTTAGCAAGATGGATCTAGAGCAAACTGTGAAGGATATCCATACCCATAATTCTCAGTTTCAGGAAACTCTACTCACCCTAGCCAAGGGGCAGAAAGATATTATGGCTTTGTTGGCCATTAAGAAGAAGCCAAAGAAGAAGGCTTTATTCAACATGGGTAGAAGGTTCAAGGAGATAGTCTGTCAAATCCCAGTAGGAGGAGATTCATCTGAAGAGGACGAGAACCAGATTGGTGAGGTCAAGAGTACTCAGGATGACTGTATCAATGATCAGGTATCCGATGATGATTATTACAACAAGCAGTATCCACCCGCTGATATCAAATACAAGCATTTAGAAGAAAAATTGAAAGCTGTTGAAATCCAAGCCATCCCCGGTTTAGATTTTGATGATTTGGGTTTAATCTCTGGGGTAGTCATTCCCCACAAATTCAAAATACCAATCTTTGCAAAGTACGATGGGGCTTCTTGTCCAAAACTCCATTTGAAATCTTATGTACGCAAGATACAGCCGCACATTGCTGATAAGAAGCTTTGGGTTCACTTTTCCAAGAGAGTTTGGCTGGAACACAACTTGAATGGTTTTATCAGCTAAATGGTTCTCGTATCAATACTTGGGAGGATTTAGCTACTTCCTTCTACCATCAGTATCAGTACAATGCCGACTTGGCACCAATGAGGGTTCAGTTGCAGGATATGACCATGGGGAAGAATGAAGGATTTAAGGAATATGCACAAAAGTGGAGAGACCTTTCTAGTAGGGTCCAACCTCCCTTGAATGATAGGGAGCACATCGACATGTTCATGGGCACTTTATCTGGTCCTTTCTTTAATTTGTTGGTTGGTTGATCTTCTTCTGGTTTCATCGAATTGATCTTAACCGACGAAAGAGTTGAAAGTGGCATCAAAAGTGGGAAGATCTTTGTGGCATATACCTCCACTCCCAATCCTATCAAGAAACCTCTTGCTGCAAAGAAGGAAGTCAATGTTGTGTACGGGGCAAGGGCTCATACCAAGAAGAATGATCATCTGTCTGTCAATGCTGTCCGAATTTCCAATCCAAATCCTACTCCAAGACCATCTGCAAATCATCAACATTTTGAAACTCCAAGAAGAAAATTTATGAGGTTAGGCATGTCACTGTCTCAAGCCCTTCAAAATTTTCTCAAGGATAATTTAGTGACATTGTGCGATCCTCCCGCCAACCCTAACACCTCGTCACCAAAGTATAATCCGAACGCTAAGTGTGCTTACCATTCAAGCAGCCCCGGGCATGAGACTGACCAGGGCCTTGAAGAACAAGATCCAGGATTTAATTGACAACAAGACTATTGAGTTTGATCCTCCTCCAACACCGAATGTAATTACCACTCCGATGTCGAGACATGACAAGAGTGTTAATGTTGTTGAAGATACAATTTTTGTTGCCTCTGTTGAAGAATTAACTAATCCACTGAATGTAATCAAGAATAATCTGTTGAAAGATGGGATCTTCCCTAGATATGAAAAAGACTGTGTGTTATACAAGACAACTCAATGGATGTGAAGGGCTGAAGAAAGGCATATAACGCCTGATGGATAGCCATGAAATCCAATTTAAGAAGACTCCACTTGCCAAGAGTTTGACTAATAAATGTGAAGACCTATCCATTATTACCATCTCAAACAAGCCTCTTAGGATCACCTCCAAAGTTCCTATTAGGATTTCAAATGAATCCACTATTTCTCCCTTAATAATTACCAATCCCGGACCCATTCCCTACTCTTCAAACAAGGCAGTACCATGGAATTATGGTGCCGAGGTGTTTTATCATTGGATTAAACAAGACGCAAGGATCGAAGAAGAAAAAGCTGACAATGTTGACAACATAGCTGGCTCAAGCAAAGTAACTAGAACTGGGAGAATATTTTCACCCAATATCTCACCACCAGTGGTTACAAAGATGCCCATCCGCATTAGTGCTGCCAAGCCAAGTACCGATACAAGAGGGAAGGAGAAGGTTGTTGAGCCTGATGTGATTGAAGTACCCTCCAAGGACGTAGTTGATGAAGAAACCTCCGCTTGCGAGATGGACGAGATTTTGAAGATCATAAAAAGAAGTGACTTCAAGATTGTAGAACAGTTAGGGCAAACCCCTTCTAAGATTTCAATATTGTCATTGCTGCTTTGCTTCGATGCCCATGCTCGAACATTAATCAAGTTCCTAAAAAAGGCTCATGTCCCCCATGAGACAACAACAGACCAATTTGAGAATTGTGTGGCTAGCCTGACAACTGATAATGACTTGGGATTTTCAGATGCTGACTTAACACCTCTCGGGAAGAATCACAATAAAGCTTTACATGTTTCTATCGAGTGCAAAGGGACTACCTTAGCACATGTGCTAGTCGACACTGGCTCTTCTCTGAATGTATTACACAAGGGGGTGTTATACTGTATAGACTGTAAGGATTTAGTCTTGAAGCTAAATGATATCATTGTAAGGGCGTTTGATGGATCAAAGAGGACTGTTCATGGGGAAGTAGATCTTCCAATCAAAGTGGGCTCCCAAATCTTCAACTCCACTTTCTATATTATGGATATTCGTCCCGCCTTTTCTTGTCTATTAGGTCGCCCGTGGATCATAAAGTTGGGGCAGTAACTTTAACCCTCCACCAGAAACTCAAATAACCAGTCAAGGGCAGAATAGTCACCGTCTGTGGAGAAGAAGAGTTTATGGTGAGCCAACTTAACTCTTTCAAGTACGTAGAGATGGATGGATAGTTCATTGAGACCCCGTGTCAATCCTTTGAGGTTGTACCACCGATGATTGCTGCTACCAAATTCTCTTCTGATGAGTATAAAGTTGTTAAGGTCACACCAAAGATGGTTTCAGTCAAAGATGCCCGTGCAGGAATTGAAGAAGGAAACTGTGATACTTGGGGGAAACTCCTCGATATCCCATTTAAAGAAGATAAGTTTGGTTTGGGCTTCACCGACAAAGCTCAGAAGGAAGTGAGGCGTGCTCGTGCTGGAAAGCCACCTCTTCGCATTGGAAGCCATGAAGTCAACGATGTGGGTGATTCTGAAGAAGGAGCTGCATTTAAAAGTGGGTGTATCCAACTACGACGGAGCTAAAGAATTGGCATACAAAGGACTTTGTGCCTATCTCCTTCATTGAGGAGTAATCTACTTGTTATTTCTTTTCTTTCAATTCAAGAACATGTTGTCTGTAATATTTTAACAATGACTTTTCAGCCATTTGCCTGGCCCGAGGCACTTTGGTCCATTTGTCGAGGGTTTTATTTATGTTCATCTAATCATATGATAATTCAGTATATTGGACTCTTTTGCATTCAAATATTTGTGTTCATTGTCTTTCCTTTCTTTTAAATACATTTTTCAAAAAAAAATCCATGTATCTTACATGCACACACACACACACATACACACACACACTCTTGCAGGTCCACATCCACTCTAGATCCTATTGCCAATGACTCTACTATTGCCAACTATGACTTTGAATGTCCTATCAACCAAGCTGAAGACGAAGGCGAGGAAGATTGTGACATACCGGGAGAGCTTTCCATACTTCTATTACAAGATGAAAAAGCTATTCAACCGCACGAAGAGTCAATCGAAGTCATCAACCTGGGTACTGAGTCAGATAAGAAGGAAATCAGTATCGACACTAACTTGGAAAGTAGTGTCAAGAGCAGGTTGGTTCAGATGTTACGTGATTATGTGGAAGTATTTGCTTGGTCTTATGAAGATATGCCTGGGTTGGATACTGACATCGTAATTCATCGGCTGCCGACAAGAGAAGACTGCCCTCCTGTTAAACAAAAGGTTCGTCGCATGAGGCCTGATATGTCTGAAAAGATCAAGGCTGAAGTGATAAAACAATTTGATGCAGAGTTCTTAGCTATGAAATCCTATCCTAAATGGGTTACCAATGTGGTACCAGTGCCGAAGAGGGACAGAAAAGTTCGCATGTGCGTAGACTATAGGGATCTGAATAGGGCAAGCCCCAAGGTCATGCCGTTCGGATTAAAGAATGTAGGGGCAACATATCAAAGAGCTATGGTAGCTTTGTTTCATGACATGATTCATCATGAAATAGAGGTCTATGTGGATGATATGATTTCTAGATCGCAAACTGAAGAGTAACATCTCGATCACCTGTATAAATTATTCGAGAGATTGAAGAAGTACAAGCTGAGGTTAAACCCTAACAAATGCACGTTTGGAGTATGATCTCGAAAGCTTTTAGGTTTTGTTGTCAGTAATAAAGGCATTGAAGTTGATCCTACCAAGGTAAAGGCCATCCAAGAAATGCCAGTCCCTCATTCTGAAAAAGAAGTCAGAGGATTCTTGGGTCGTCTCTGTGATGCGGTGGGAGAACTGACTTGAGGTTTTGCGTTTGTGTTCACAAATGTCGCGGTTAGCAAGAGTCGCCACCGACTTTTCTTTTATCCAAAAGGAAAGGTAAAAAAGCACATGAAAGACCTTTGAGATTGTTTTTGGGTTCAGGGGGTAGATTATGAAAAGGGAAGGTGCTAGAACCCTTTTCATCCATGGTTTTCCATGGGCTCTTAGTTACTTGTTTAGATCACTTGCTTTGCTTTTGAAATTGTTTTAAATGGTGTTTTGTGTGGTTTTGAAAGTATTTTGAAAAGAGGCCATCGTTTAGGCAATCTTTGTAATGATTCTCGTTCGTAAGAATGTATACAAAGATGTTTGTCTTTTGAAAAATGTTTCAATGTTTTGAAAGTTGTTTGGAAAATGTTTTGAAATGTGTGTGTGTTTGTTTGAAAATAGCAAGGATTGTTTGAAAATTGATCAAGTAACTAGAAGCTTATCTACCTACTCAAAAGTCTTTCTTGTACATTTTTATTCCTTTGATATTGTTGATTTACCATTAATTTGGTAAACAACCCTATTTTTGGATGTTAAACGGGACGGGCGTGGGTCATCGTATGACCATGATAGCAATGGTGCCAAGTATCTTAGCATGTTTGAGGGACCAAGATCATTTTTGTTTAGGCAACCTTTTGATAGCGTCATCGAGGGACTATGATCTTTTGTTTGTATTATTTTGCCAAGACACCTAGCATGCATACCACGGCCATTTTGTTAAGGCAACCAAGTGGGTGAAACCCTAGGGGTGGTTGTGTGTAATGTGTTGTCATTTTTCATGCTTTTGTCTTGTATTAGGTCTTTGCTATTTGTTTGATTTTTGTCTTATCATGCAAAACCCTAGTTTTACTAAACATGGTATAATGCGATAAATTGCGTAAAATAAATCTAAGCTATTACAACAATTAATATGGGAGGGGGATACAAGTTTTTGAATGGGGATATTTGCACAGAATAAAACCCTAAAATATTATTACAACCCAATTGAATATTTGCAAATTAAATAAATAAACAAATATTAAAAATGCAATAAAAATGTAAATATGCAAAAAATGTTTTGTAATTGTTTTTTTTTGTATAAGAGAATAATATTATTTAAGTCCTAAAAATAAGAAAAATAATATTGTTATTTTTGAAAGAGGAAACCCTAGTTTTTGATTAAAAGAAATATATATTCTATATTACTTTATTTTGTCTATTTTTATACAAGAAATAATAAATAAAATTATTAATAATTATTAAAAATTAAAATATGTATTAAAAATAATATTTCATGTGTATGAATGATAAAAATAAAAATGTATGATATTTTTTAAATTATTTACAAGTTAATTAAGAAAATAAAGTTCTATTTATTTGTATAAAACTATTTTTATATGTGGAAAAAAATAATTAAAATAAAATAAAATTGCAAAAAATTAAGAAAATAATTTTTGTGATTTTTTATGGTTCAGAAAAATAAATGAAAATAATAAATATAAAAATAAAAAGAAAAATATGAAAAATAAATAAAATATGCAAGGGGGTGCAAAAGTAATATGGAGGGTGCAAACAGCAAAACCAAAAAGGCCAAATGCAACAAAAAGCCCAAGACAGCTCAGCTTCGTCCCTGTCCTTCAGCTTGCGCGTGTTTCTTCTTCAAATCTGGAACTTGCTCATGCTTGCATAAAATAAAAAACTCATAACACAAAAAATGTAGCTTATGATCTCACGATTCCAGTGATATAAAGTTTGCGACCTAACACCCAAAGATCAAGGAGAATTTTATCACCCCTAATTTCTGACCTAAATTTTTCAGCATGTTTAACAATCAAATTCTCTCTACTCAGTTAATATAAATAACAACTATGCATATGTACTGCTTCAACAAGTTAAGGACTACATTTTTGCTTCAAAAATCGTGACTTAAGGATGCCTAAATAAGGAGATGGAGATTTGAAAAATACCTTGTTCAGCTGAGTTTGGATATGGCAATGTGGGGACTTTGAGTGAGGCCTGAATATCGTGTGAGCTTCCTTGAAGTTCCCTCAAGCTTTTCCAATGCTTAGCTTGCCTTGAGGATGATTGAAACTCCTTGTAGAAGTCAACCTGCAACCTTCAAAAGTGAAAATGGTGATGTCTAAAATAGAGCTCACAGAACCAGGACAAGGGCTTGGATAGTTTAGGTAGGATGTATGGAAGATGTTTGATGTGTTACAAAGCCAAACGCACGAGCAAATTTTAAGTTGGCAAGTGTTTTGCAGAAGCTGCCCTGTTTTGGGAAGAAATGTGGTTTTTCTTTTTGGGAGAGTTTTGAATGTTGTGTATTCGTGTCTTGGCTTGTAACAAGTTTGTCAATGTGTTCTGAATGATGCCAAGCCTTGCCTTTATCAGCTTGTACCAGTTTTTGACTTTTGGCCACTTTTCTTGTTTTTGAAGAAAGGTTGAAGTGACCAAGCTCAAGACCTGTAATTGCTAGTTCTAGGTCTGATAATAGTTGGTAAACATTTCTGGATATCTGTGAACATTGCTTGTAATCAATAAACAGGTCCATGGCTCAAGAATTGTAAAGTTGCAAAAGTATGCTTTATCAAAATGGCAATGTGCACTTTTGGCCATTTATGGAATAATTCTTTGTGCAATGCTTCAAAAGTGAAAACAAAGGATTTAACCACTGAGTTAGCATTAAATTATTGAGTGTAGAAGGGAGTTAGGACCTGTAATGCAAGGTACAAGCATGCTAGGATCTGATTTGCAACTTGAAGCATTGTAAAAATGGCTTGAACAAAAGTGACAAAATGCCATTTTCTCTTCTTTGATTCTCCTTAACCACAAATGATTTTGGAGAGTTCTTTGACATTTTGGAAATATTGTAACATGCTATACAATACATATTTGAAATGCATTTTGATATACCTCTTGGAACTAGGTGAAAAATGTCCATGAAGTTAGGTCAAAAACCTGCCTAAATTAGGGCAAAATTTCACTAAGTTAAAAAGTTTATGGACCCCTATTCACAAATTCATAAATTGAGATCCAAGCATCTTTTGGGAAAAATTTGTGAATAAAATTTGTATATTTCATGGATGACTACAACTTTCATGTTTGAAGTTTTCTTTGAATCCAATTGCATCATGGTGAAAAAGTTGTGGAAAGTTGGGAAAAAATAAGAAAATTTTCATACTTAGAAATTTTCTAAGTTATGAAAATTTTTCAAATTAAAACCCTAATTTGCAATTTTAGGTTTCTTGGTCAACAAGTTTCACATTTTTACATATCTTGATGAATTATGACCCTTGGCACTTGATTTTGACCAAAAAGTCAAAGTTGTACTTTTCACTGTACAGTTGACTTTTGATCAGTTGACTGCAACATTCATCTGTCAATCCTATGCATTTGAGATCTTTTGAACTATGTGATTAGGTCAAGATGATGCTATTGAGTCCTTGATATCATGATTGAACCCAATTGGCCATTGGCTAGGTTAAAAATCAGAAATTGCCCTTTCTCAGTCAAAACTCAAATTTTGACCATTTTGCCCTTTTGATGATTTGATCAAATTTTTTGAGGAGTTGTGATCCAAACTTGATCAAATGGTTCATAGGAGCCTAGAATGTTATTGTGGATAAAAAATTATGAAGTTTGACTGTAAATTGGCCATGGTTGACTTTTCCCCAATACAATTGATTTTTAGGTCAACTGTCCAATTGACTGGTCAAAAATGTGATTCAAGGCTTGAAACTTGGTATGAGCAATCTTAGGGGTCCAAGATGGTGTATGAAAGTATCATGAAGCATTTATGGTCCAAAAATACTTGTGCAAACTCAAACCCTAATTTCAGGTTATCAGTGCAAGGGGATGTCTTGAGCTGAACAAACCCTAATCTGGTCTTGAGTCCAAGAAGTCTTGTGAGGAAAATCTTGATAATATGAGAGGGAAAAATTTGGGGTACAACAGTCTCAATTACATTGCCCCACTTCATATCACACTTAACTGCTACTTGTGAGCCAATCTTCAAACTCTTGAAAAAAGATTAGGTAGTCAGATGGAATGATGAGTTCTAGATTGCCTTTGACAAAATCAAAGAATACCTACAAGAACCTCCTATTCTCATGCCTCCAGTTGAAGGAAGACCCTTGATCATGTACTTGACAATATTAGAGAACTTTATGGGGTGTGTTTTGGGCCAACATGACGAGTCTGGCCGAAAAGAGCATGCTATTTATTACCTGAGCAAAAAGTTTAACGACTATGAAACCATATATTCACTGCTCGAGAAAACTTGTTGCGCTCTGGCATGGGCTGCTCGCCAGCTAAGACAATTTATGTTGACTCATACCACTCTGTTGATTTCTAAGATGGACCCAATCAAGTACATCTTTGAGAAACCTGCCCTTTCCGGACGGATAGCCAGATGGCAAATGATCTTGACTGAGTACGATATTCAATACACGACTTAAAAGTCCATCAAAGGAAGTGTAATAGCAGATCATTTGGCCCATCAAGCTGTGGATGATTATCAGTCAATGAAATTTGACTTCCCTGATGAGAACATCATGCTGGTAACCGACTGTTCGAAACTTGGGCCGTATGACGGACCTGAACAAGGATCCCGATGGACTATGGTATTCGATGGGGCTTCCAACGCCTTAGGTAACGGAATTGGTGATGTGATCATCTCTCCTGAAGATTGCCAAATTCCTTTCACTGCCAGACTATGCTTCGATTGAACAAACAATATGGCTGAGTATGAAGCATGCATCTTAGGTCTGAAAGCTGCTATTGACTTAAAGATCAAGCATTTGGATGTGTTCGAGGATTCCGCTCTAGTGATCAGCCAAGTAAAAGGATATTGAGACACTAAACACCCTAATCTTATCCCTTACAAGGAACTTGTGATATCCCTAATTCCTTACTTCGAAGAGATCACTTTTAAGCACTTCCCTAGGGAAGAAAACCAATTGGATGACGCTTTGGCAACCATGTCTTCAATGTTCAAGGTCAGATGGGACAACGAAGCCACTACGATGACAATTGAAAGATTCGATGACCCTGCACATTGCTATGAGCTTGACACCGATGCAGAAAAGCCGTGGTACCATGAGGTAATGAGATACCTTGAAGCACAAGAGTATCCATATGGGGCATCTATCAATGACAGAAAGTTCTTGCGAAGATTTGCAGCCAAATTCTTCCTAAGTAACGGGATATTGTACAAGCGAAACCATGATTCAACTCTACTCTGATGTGTGGACAAGAAGGAGGCAGAGGAAATTATGGAAGACATGCACGATGGTCTCTTCGGTACTCACTCAAGTGGACATACGATGGCTAAGAAAATCTTAAGAGCTGGTTACTATTGGTCAACAGTGGAGACTGATTGCCATCAATATTCAAGAACTTGTCACAAATGCGAAATCTACGCTGACAAGGTCCATGTGCCTCCTATCCCTCTGAATGTCATAACCACTCCGTGGCCATTTGCAATGTGGGGCATTGACATGATTGGAGAGGTCAAGCCCACCGCTTCCAACGGACATCGCTTCTTTCTTGTTGCTATCGATTATTTTACCAAATGGGTCGAAGCCACCTTATTTGCCTCAGTCACCAAGAATGTGGTAGCCAGATTCATCAGACACAACCTCATCCGCCGTTATGGTATCCCCGAAAGGATCATCATCGACAATGGGACTAACCTCAACAATGCTATGATCGCCGAGCTTTGCACTCAGTGTTAGATCAAGCATCACAATTCTTCTCCGTATAGACCAAAAATGAATGGCACAGTCGAAGCGGCCAACAAAATATCAAGAAGATTATGCAGAAAATGGTAGTAACCTATAAGGATTGGCATGAGATGTTTACGTTTGCTCTACATGGCTATCGTACTTTAGCTAGAACATCAACTGGGGCAACTCCCTATTCTCTAGTCTATGGCATGGAAGTTGTTTTGCCAGTGGAAGTTCAGATTCCCTTGCTGAGAATTATGAATGAGGCAGGCCTAGGAGAAGACGAGTGGATTCAAACGAGATTGGATCAGCTGAACTTGATTGACGAGAAACGGTTAGCTACTATTTTCCATGGTCAGACGTACCAAAAATGGATGATCAAGGCTTTCAACAAAAAGGTCAAGCCTCGAGTATATCAAATTGGTGACTTGGTGATAAAACACATCATTCTTCCACAAGGCAACCCCAGAGGCAAATGGACTCCCACCTATGAAGGGCCATTTGTTATCAAGAGAGTTTTCTCTGGCGGTGCCATGATGCTGACTACCATGGATGGTGAAGACTTCCCACATCCTATAAACATGGACATAGTTAAAAAATACTACGCATAAGAGACTCGCTAGGTTGACACACCTAGGCAAAATAAGGGCATCCCGGCAAACCAAAAGGTTTGGGAAAAAATTAGGGATATATGCAAAAGATTGTACACCCGGCAAGTTGAAAACCCGAAAGGGCGACTTGGGCAAAAAAGGGTATCCTGGTGGGCTGAAAACCAGAAAGGGCGGTCCAGGAAAAAGTTAAGGATTAAAAGCGTATGACTATGTCCCGTGGAATCAACACGGTCAATTTTATCACCAAGGTCCAAGTTCAAACGGTCCAAGATCAATCCAATCAACTTCTGTCAACAGCAAGGGACATTCAAAGACATTGTGGCAATAGTAGAGTTGGAAGTCAATGAGATCATTTCACATGGCTATTTGTTTTCATTCTCAATTTTGTTTTCCGTTCGACGATTTCCTCTTACTAGGATCTCAGTCTCTCTGTACAAAAACGCCTATTCATGGGCAAAA
The DNA here is from genome assembly GCA_948472305.1 of Vicia faba. NCBI lineage: Eukaryota > Viridiplantae > Streptophyta > Magnoliopsida > Fabales > Fabaceae > Vicia > Vicia faba. Next base: position 510,006,757 of record OX451736.1, on the reverse strand, counting down.
TAGAAATACAAATATACTTTGAAGTGCAAAATTTCTGTTTTTGTTTTGAACGTAAATTTGTCCAATGACTAAAATTGAATGAACATATGCATATGAACATAATTAAAACTATTTGGCACAAGTCCTGCTAAGCAGGAGAAAGCATCTCTTTAATGTATATGAAATATCCCCACAGAGTTATCTCATTATCATTAACCCCACAAGGACGGATACAATAAACCTTTCCCCAACGAAGTTGCCCACAAAGTCTCTTTGCATAGGATAATCCCCGACCAGAGTCTCTATCTCTTGGCAGCTCTCTCTCCATCTAAGTCGATTTTTACAAATTGAAGCCTCGTGGATCTCTTCCTAAAAGAAACTCACTTCTCCAACAGGGTTTATTTCCCCAACAGGGTTTATTTCCCCAACAACAATCGAGGGACCACAAAATTCCCCAGCCAAGTACATCCTCCCCAACTGAGCCTGTCTTCCCCAACTGAGTATATCTTCCCCAGCCAAGGCTATTATCCCCAAACGGAGTCTATCCTCCCCAGTTGAGTGTATCCTCCCAAAGCTGAGTCTGTCCTACCCGACTGAGTCTACACTCTCCAGTTTGAACTTTCCTCTCAGATTATTGCAAATCATAGGGCCATAACCCCTGATTCCCAGTAAAGCCGTAAGCAAAGCCTTTACTATTTCCAAAAAGATACTATGAAGCCTGGACCTGACCAAATATTAGCACAATTTTCAAGTTATTAATGAAGCCTAGACCCTACCAGATAATAGTTTGACTTCTTGAATTGCTGAAGTCTGGGCCTGACCAGATAGCAGTTTAATTCCTACAAAATCATCAACAAAACTCCTCTTCTCCAGTAGAGTTTTCCACTTTCGTAGTAAATTACCGAAACCTGGACCCAACCAGATAACAATTTGAGTATCTAAAACCTGGACACGACTAGATAACAGTTGATCTCAATTTCCAGATACTATGAAACCTGGACCCGACCAGATAATAGTCTAACTCTTCAAAGATATAGAAGAACCTGGACTTAACTCGACCAAGGTTTAACTTCTTTCCCCAGTAGAGTTTTCCTCTGCCCCCAAAAAATTACTGTGAAACCTGGATCCGACCATATATCAGTTTTCAATTCCTTCTTTTCAAGCAAGTTGTTGTGAAGCCTGGATCTGACCAGATATCAATTACCCTCAGAGATTCATTGTGAAACCTGAACCCGACCAGATAGCAATTGACCTCATCAACCTCAGAAATTTGCAAAGCCTGGACCCAACCAGATAACAGTTTTTCAAACAGTTTATTGTGAAACCTGGAGCCCGACCAGATAATAACTAACTATGACTCCCAGAGAGACACTATGAAGCCTGGACTCGACCGGATAATAGTACAACTTTCCAAAAACCACGAAACCTGGACCCGACCAGATAGTAGTTACCACTTCAAGTTACTGCAAAGCCTGGATCGACCAGATAATAGTTAACTTCTGTATCCCCAGCAAGTTGTTGTGAAGCCTGAATTCGACCAAATAACTATTCAATTTCAAGAAAATTTTCTGCAAAGCCTGGAAGCCGACCAGATAACAGTCAATTTGTCTCTTCCCCCAGTAAGTTATCGTGAAGCCTGAATCCGACCAGATAGCAGTTGACTACTTCATCCACAGCAAATTGTGAAGCCTGGATCTGACCAGATAACAGTTGACATTCAAGAGATATTCTCCAGTGAAAGCATCCTTTCAAAAAAGTTTGAAGATATGCAACGACAATCATGGATTCAACCACCCAAAATTTCCTCAGTAGCAGTCAGGGATTTATTTTCCCAGACAAAAACATACATCTCACATTCATACATCATAGAATGTACATACCATATACATTTAACATAATACCACATCTGGTGAACATCATGCAGGCATCTGCATTTTACTAACTCTTTTTTCTCACAGGTAAAACATCAAGTTTTAGTATAAATCAACAAGAGATTTGTGCTGATACTTCTTCCAGTGTTCACCAACATTCCTCCAAATGGAATCTATAAGCCCATTCACCATCCATCTTCGAGTGTAAATTTCCGGGCACCCTAGTGTTCAATCATCATTGACCTTCAAGTCACGAATGGCGGATCCGCCAATCTAACTCTTCAGGTTTAAGAAGATTGAACAGGGGAAGCTATTGTACCCCAAAATTTTCCCTCTCATTTATCAAATATTTTCTCACAGAGATCTCTCTTGGTTCAAGACTGCACTAGGGTTGATCAGCTCAAGACACCTCCTTAAGCACTGATGACTGAAAATTAGGGTTTAAGATTTCACAAGGATAATTGAACTTTCAATGCTTCATATGACTTTCATGGATCATTATGGACCCCCAATATTACTCGTGTCAAGTTTCAAGCCTTGGATCACAATTTTGCTCAGTCAATTGAGCAGTTGACCTAAAAATCAGTTGTATTGGGGAAAAAGTCAACTATGGCCAATTTACAGTCAAACTTCATAATTTTTGATCCAAATCAACATTATAAACTCATATGTATAATTTAATCAAGTTTGGACCACAATTCCTCAATAAATTTGATCAAATCATCAAAAGGGCAAAATGGTCAAAATTAGGGTTTTGACTGAGAAAGGGCAATTTCTGATTTTTGACCTAGAAAATGGTCAATTGGTTTGAAGCATGGTTTCAAGAGTTTCAATTGCTTATTTTTGACCTAATGGCATGACCTAAAACATTGCTCAAGATCAATTGGATTGACAGTGAATTTTCAGTCAACTGATCAAAAGTCAACTGTACACTGAAAAGTCAAACTTTGATTTTTTGGTCAAAATCCAATGTCAAAGATCACAATTCATCAAAAAATTTCAAAATATGAAACTTTTTCATCAAGAAATCAAAAAGTCAAGATTTCCTTTTGAAAAGTCAAAGTTTTCTAACTTAGAAATTTTTCTAAGTGTTTAAAAACTTCATGTTTTTTCATAACTTTGAACCAACTTTTCACCATGATGCAAGATGATTCAAAAGAAACTTTCAACATGAAAGTTGTAGATATCCATGATATCTACAACAGTTCTTTACACAACTTCTTCTAAAAATGCTTGGATCTCAAGTTATTGATTCATAAAGTCATGGTCTTGAAATTGAACAATTAGTGAAATTTTGCCCTAGTTTTGGTCAGGATTTTGACCTAACTTCATGGCACTTTTTCATATAGTTCCAAGGAGAATTTTCAAAAGTGAGTCAAAGAGGGGTTGTAGATAACATTGCAAGCTTTCCAAAATGTCCATGAACTCCTTGAGATCATTCTTGAGCATGGAGAATCGAAGAGAGGAAGTTAGGATTTTCAAACTTGATTAATGGAACAAAGTTCACACTTACATTTTGGAAAAGTGACTTTAATCACAAAGTCAATGCATAGAGCTCCTAACTTGTTCCTTCTGATCACAAGCAATGTCAAAGGAAAAAGCAACATGTCTAGAGCCTCCCATAAACCCAGGCCATGCTTGTACTACACATTGAAACTTGTTTTCCCACTTTTCTTCAATATTAAGTAACATAGCCATAACTCTATATCTCATAGTTCTGTCAACTTCAAACCCTCTAACCTCTTTCATATAACTATACAAGTTATTTTCAAGCTAACACACAAATATAGAAGCTCCAAAACTCCCTAAAAACTCAGATTGCACAAAACCTCCATTTTTGTCTCATTTTTGACTTTGAACTTCAATCTTCAAAACCACTCGTGCGTTTCTTGGCTTAAAACTTCAAAAAGCTTCTTAGCATCATACAAAAACCATCCTTGTCGCTGTTTGCATACTGTAACATCGCCTTCATCAACTTCCATAGCGAAAAATAGAGCATTGCAGTTGGACTTCTCCAGGCCATTTCAACCACCCTCAACTCAAGCCAGCCATTGCATTAGCTTCCTAGAGGTCCAAGGAAGTTAACCTGATCATCACCACTGCCTGAAACAAGCTCAAATCCATTTCACGATTTCCAGTTTTGAGGTATTTTTATTGAACTTCTATCTCCATATTTAGGCATTGTTAGGCTTACATTTGTGAAGATAAAATGTAGACATCATTGCCCTGAAACTATACATGTCCATAGATTTCATTTATTTTGATTGAGCTAGGAGAATTTTGAGTTTGAACTTTCTGAAATATTTAGGTCAAAATTTGGTAATTTTAGAAATTCTCATTCATCTTTGATTTATAACTTATGATATTTATATGGTTGAATTTGTGTGAAAAAATGAAGCAATTTTCATGTTTACATTTTTGCAAATGGTTGAGAAATGAGCAAGTTACAGATCCTTTAGATGGAGGTTGAAGATGAAGTGTAATCAGGGCGTGTGTTGTGTTATATATTTATCCTTTCACACAAGTTAACAGATGTATCACCACCTCAGTGATTAAAGCGCGCACCTGTTCACACTTAGGTCCTGGGTTCAAGCCCCAGCGGCCCAGCGTGACCTTTTGCTATTTTTCACTATTTTCTGACCTTTTTTTGTGTTTTTTGGCAGCGCTTGGGCTTTCATATGGGCCTAGTCATTTTTCTCTCTCACAATACCTCCTGCATTACTAATTCACCTCCTTGACTATTTATTTATTTTATTTTATTTTTTTATTATTATTATTAATAATATCATTATTATTATTATTACTATTATTTTTTTCATAAATCATAAAAAATTCAAAAAAATATTTTTATTTATTAATCATACTTATATATTTATTTTCTCTATAAAACAAAAATATAAAAACATTTTCTTAAAATAAATAAATTTCTTTTTTTCTTGAATAATCGATTTTTAAACTTAGGATAAATTAATATATTATTTTATTTTCTTAGTTAAAATTAATTTAGAACTTAGTTTATTTTAATTAATTAATCTTCATTTTATTTTCATTAATTTAAAACCTTTTCATAAAAAACCCTAAAAAATCATTTTCAAATTAATTTCTTTTCTTAATTGGTTTAAGTTAATTTTATTTAACTTTAAATAATCATTTTATTTAATTAGGTCAAGACAAAAACCCTTTCATAAAAACAACAAAAATCATTTCTTTTTCCATTTATATTATTGCATTTTATTTTCAATTTTGTACAATATTCAATATGGTTGTAATAGATAATTAGGCTTAATTGCAATCCCCATTTGTAAATTTGTACACCCCCTCCTCTAATGATGTAATAGCATAGTAATTTAATGTTTCACAATTTATCGCTTTATATAAATGCTAGTAATTAGGGTTTGTATGAGAAGATAAAATCAACCAGTAGCAAACCCTAATCAAAGACTAAACAAAGCATGAAAATAAATACACTTGCACACAAGCACCCCTAGGGTAAAATCCACTTGGTTGCCTTACAAAAAATGGCCATGTTATGCATGTGAGGTATCTTAGCAAAAACAAGCAAAAATACAAGATCATAGTCCCTCGATGACGCTATCTATGTTGCCTTTTCAAAATTATCTTAGTCCCTAAGGAAAGATGCTAAGACACCTTACAACATTGCTAATCATGGCTATACGATGACTCATGCCCGTCTCGTTTACATCCAAAGATAGGGTTACTTACCAAATCAATGGTAAGATGACAATGTCAAACGAAAGAGGAAATAAACATGAAAGACTTTTGAGTAGGTAGAATGTTCCTAGTTACTTGCTCACTCTCAAAACAAAACATGCTTACTATTTTCAAAATAAACACCAACACTTTCAAAAACATCTTTCAAACTTGAAAACATTTTCAAAAGATCAACACTTTGTATACATTCTTACGAACGAGAATCATTACAAATTTTGCCTAAACGATGGCGCCTTTTCAAAATACTTTCAAAAACCACACAAAGCACAATTTTCAAACAAAAGCAAGTGATCTAGAAAGTAACTAAGAACCCATGGAAAACCATGGATGAAAAGGGTGCTAATACCTTCCATTTTCATAATCTACCCCCCGAACTCAAGAAACAATCTCAAAGGTCTTTCCTGTTCTTTTTAGCCTTTCCTTTTTGATAAAAGAAAAGTCGGTGGCGACTCTTTCTAACTGCAACATTTGCGATAAAACACAAAACAACTAAGTCAGTTCTCCCACCGTATCACAAGTAGTATGTGATTTTCTTGAAGTTTTCCCAGACGATATTCAAGATGTGCTTCCAAAAAGAGAAGTAGAATTTTCTATTGATCTTGTTCCTGGTACTAGACCCGTTTCCATGGCACCATACATAATGTCGACATCTGAATTAGCAGAGCTGAAGAAGCAATTAGAAGAATTACTTGAAAAGAAATTTGTAAGACCAAGTGTATCGACTTAGGGAGCTCTAGGGTTGCTTGTGAAAAAGAAAGACGATAGTATGAGACTGTGCGTTTGTTGTACCCCAAAATTTTCCCTCCCATTTTTTTAAGACATGCTCATTGAGGTCTTCAATTGCTCAAGGATGACCAAGAATTGACCAGACAAATTCTCCTCCTAAGCAATGAACATTTAATTAGGGTTTCACTTTTTACTAAGATGTGTGAGCTCCAAAGGTATCAAATGTTTTCCATTGTCCTAATATGCCTTCAATATTTTCCATGACAAATTTCATGCCTTACACTACAAGTTTACTCAATCAATTGCTCAAATGTTTGAAAATTAACAGTATTAGGTCAAAAGTCAACTATGGCCAATATACAGTCAAACTTCAAGATTTTTGGTCAACATCAACATTTTGAAGTAATTTCCATCATTTTATCATGGGTTAATCATGATTCCTCAAATAATGCTCTAAATTTATCAAAAGTCAAGAATTGCTAAATTAGGATTTCTATAGGAAAAGTTAACTGAACTTTGACCAGGCATAACTTTCACATACTTCATCCATTTTTCCCTAACAAAAGCTTATTTTTAAGAGAATCCAATTCCCTACAACTTCTCTTTCCCCCTCAAGTCCAAGAATGCACTATTTGAAAGATACAAGCTCATACATTACAGGTCATTTTTAGAAAGTCAACAAAAGACACTTTTTGTCAAGACCATTTACATCAAGATAAAGTATTCAAATGCAAAATTGATCAAAAATGATTGAAGTAGACATCTTTAGATTTCCAAAATGTCCAAGATCATAATCATGAGATAAAAATTGAGCAAGTTATGGGTTGATCAAGTTGGGAAAATTTGAGAAAATTCAAAGATGGTGCATTGAGCAAATTTGAACTTTTGGGTCAATGGCCTAACTTCTTGGACTTTAAACATTCTAATGACCTTATAGGGCACCTCTAATCTCATTTTTGCATGGCCTTACAATTTTTAACTATTTTATTCATATTTATATTGATTTATTTCAAATAAATATAAATAAATTGTACAAATTTTTTAGAGATGGGCCTTGGCCTTTGGGCTAGTGTTTTGACTTGTCTTGAAGCCCATATATTCATGCAAAACCAATGCAAAATGTCCAGGTTCAGGCAACCTACGAAAATGGCAAGAATATAACATAAATGGATAATTTTCAAATTCTTAATTTTGTTTTAAAGGCCATGTTAAAGACTTGATTCTTTCCATCTTTACCAAGCTTAACATTCCTCTATATAAAGCAAACACAATGCAAGCCTAAGGGACGCATACACAGCCTAGAGAGAACTCTCAAAATTCCAAAAAAAAATCTAAAGTTGTCAAATCCAGAAAGAGAATTTCCAGTCAAAGCCAAGGACCCAAGCGTGCTCCTGAGGCCTCCAGGAGTCATCTCCACACCTTGCACTTGCCTGAAGCATGCCTGAATCTCCCAACACAAATTGCACCGTTTGGTATATTTTCTTTACATCCAATATTATTTAATACGAATTTTTAACCAATCTAATGCATACATACATGTTCATGGAAATGATTAGAGCAGGTTTAACATATTGCATATAAGCTTAAGCGCTTGAATCTCAGGTTTCCATTGTTAGGGCACAATTCAGAGATGATGATCGAACTGTATGATACAAGGACTGGTTGTCCATTTTAAGCCCAAATTCGGACTCAGGGCAGTTTTTTTTATATAAGATAGACCCTTCGCTGGTCAAAGATCTAACGTGTTTGCAGTTTTTTTTTTGATTTCGCGCTGACTAGAGACGGTGATCGGAGTCCAACTCTGGCACCTTTGACTTCCTTGACTCCAACGATGATACGCGTGGCACCTGGCTGCATCTTGATTGGTTAGTTTAAATAGCAGGGACCCACAGTGAAGGCGCGTATTTGATGACCTGTCTTTAATTCATGTTTTATATTATATTATTTTCTTATCATTGCATTAACAAATGATCAAGCTGGCCCAGTGGTAACGGATGCACCCATAGAGCTTTCACATTGTAGGTCCTGGATTCGATCCCAGTTTGCTGTGTTTTGCATTTTTCAACAAGTTTGTTTCAGATCTAATGCGCATGAGGAAAAGCAGGCGTATGATGGGCCTTGCACTTGGATCGTTCAATCTTGAGATGGAAGATCCAACATTCTTAAATGGCTAAATACCACGGTGTACCTTAAGGTACACTCCCTACTGGATCAGGCGCAGAATCTGGGCTGGATTGGTTTGGGCTAAATGAAATTTCAAAACGCACCCTCTTTCTGCTTTGGCAGTCAGGCCAATTTAATTTATTTTCTTTACTTTATTTTAATTATTTTTTGTCTTATGTTTTAAAAATCATTTTTATTTAATTAAAAATCAGAAAAATAATAATAATAGAATTTAGGATTTTTTCTAATTAATTTTAATTTTGTAAATTAATTAAGTTAATTATTTTGACCTTATTTTATTATTTAAAAATAATTAGAACTAGGTTCATTTTAATTCAAATTTTTCTCAAACAAAAAATGCCAAAAAATGTTAGGTTTGTTTAGATTTAATTTTAATTAATAATTTTCTTTTCCTTTTTTTAATTGAGCTTTAATTTAATTTAATATCTTCCCAAATAAACAAAAACAACAGAAAGATTTTCTTATTTTACTTAGAACCTTTTTAGGGTTTTAGACGTTCCTTTCGACTCGCGCGTGTTATTATTTTCTATATTTTATTTTTCCATATTATTGTAACTGCTCACAGTCTGTAATAGCTTAATTTAAGATTTTTCTTTATTTCTTTATCCCCAAGTTTGGATATGTAATAACCCCCTCCCCGAAGCCTTGTAATAGTTAGATTTATGTTTCCGCACTTTTAATTACTGTATATGTTAACTGCTAGACTAATAGGATTGTATGGCAAGATTAATAATCAAACGTTAGCAAACCTAACAAAAGACAAAAATAACTGAATACAATACATTTGCACATATACACCTCTCGGGTATTCCCACTTTGGTTGCCTTCGAAAATAGTCACAACTCTTGAAACGTGAGAGATTTTAGTGGCTACCCTCCGGTTCAAAAGATCATAAGTCCCTCGATGACTCTCTCAACGTTGCCTCGGTAAAAATATGATCATAGAACCCTAGGTTAGTTACTAAAACTTCTTGCCAAGTTGCCTTTGTGACTATAAATCGTCCCTTCGAATGTGCCTCGAACATCCAACGATAGGGCTACCTACTCACTAATAGTAGGATGGTGCTGTCCAAAGGAAAGGAGGAAAAGAACAAACCTTTCGAATAAAAGTAGATAGCTGTTAGATGCTTGCTCAAACAAACTTTTCACACTTACACAAAACAAATTTCAAAAAATATTTTCAAATGCTTTATCAACACTCTTGAGGACTGATACAAGAGTTATCATAAAGCACATTTCCACACTAAGGAATTTTAAAAATACTTTTTGAAACACACAAAGCACAAGGTATTTCAAAATGAGCGAAGCATCTAAGAGCCCGTAGATAACTATGGATGGAAAGGGTGCTAACACCTCCCCTTTCCATAACCTACCCCCTTACTCTGAAATAATCTCGAAAGGTCTTTTTCTGTTCTTTTCACCCTTTCCTTTGTTGGATAAAAGAAAAGTCGGTGGTGACTCTTGCTTACTCCAACATTTGCAAACACAAACGCAAAACCAGTAAAGTAGTCGATTCTTCCACTGTATCACAGAACTAGCGACTCTGCTAGGGAATTTATCTATAAAGTGGGGTTACCTTAGAGTTTAGTTCATAATTTTAAATTGTTTTCCTTGTATGCTTTTCTTGATTTATCTTTGAGGGTTTTGCTTGGGTTTACTTGTAAAGATCCTACACCCGAATCTGGGGCACCTTTTAGGTAAGTAGCAATAGATTGTGGGGACTGTGCGGGGTATACCGACACGGTTGAAATGATAGCTACGTTGGTGTGACATATTTGTTGGTACCAATAGCCCTTGAGTAGTCAAGGAGAATACGGGGCCGCTGTGTGGTTTCATGAAGCACCAACTGACCTTAGAACCTTTAATTGAACCAACTTATCCACTAGGAAATAGTGAGATAATCGACTCTGGTGCAGTCTGAAGCCGGTTGATACTCGATACTACACTCATTGAGATCTGACTTCCGAGATATTTTGGTCGCCAATAAAGAGGCTTGCGCTGAAACAATGCTCGGTGAAGAAAGATCAGTGATATTGAGATTCCCTAGAACCCGATTACTATTGATAGGACATACCAAACCAACTATACTTTAAGAGGGTACTTACCTATAAAATCCATATAAGCCTAAACCTAAGGATCTGTTTGTTTGATTGTATATATTTTGTTTGTACATAACATCATAACATCATATCACACTGACCATTTCAAGGACTTTTAGGACTTATCTTTGTGTCTGTTTTGTAGGACATGGCTCCCATTCGCAGAAATACTATCCAAGTCAACCTTGTAAGGGTAGCTCCTCAACTCAAAGAGTTAGCATCAAGGGTTCCTTAGAATTCCCCATTCACTAAAATACATGGTCGACTCCTCAGTTTGGTCACCTCAAGCCCTGATGAAGACATTGTGAAAGTTCTCTTTCAATTCTTTGACCCTTTACATCATTGATTTACATTTCCCGACTGCCAATTGGTACCTACCATGGAAAAGTTTTCTCAGTTATTGGGTATGCTTATCCTTAATCAGTTACCCTTCAAAGATATGGAAAGAGACCCAAAGCCTAAATAAATTGCTCAAGCCCTGTATCTATAATGGTCCGGCGTTATGGCAAATTGTGAAACAAGAAGCGGTATCAAAGGGTTTCTAGCCAAGTTTTGGTTTGAGAAAGCTCATCATTTTTGGGATACCCTGGATTTACAAGCCTTTGAGGAGGTGTTGGCCCTTCTAATTTATGGGATGGTCCTGTTCCCTAATTCGGACAAACTCATAGATGTGAATGCGGTCAAAATTTTCATGTCTCTTAATTCGGTGCCTAGCTTACTTGGAGACTGTTGTACCCCAAAATTTTCCCTCCCATATTCTTCAAAGTTTATCAAGAATCATCCTCAATTTGTTCAAGACCACTCAAGGGTTGCCCAGTCTAAACATCCTCCTAAGCCAGCTGAAATTAGGGTTTTGGTTCCTTCAGTGAATTTGAGGTTTTCAAGGGCTCAATCAAGTCATATATGCCTATATATATTGTCAAGCATCTACATGCCAAGTTTCAAGGCTCACAACCTCAAAATGCACAGTCAAAAGCCTCAATTGCTTCACAATCAACTGTAGGGGTAAAATGGTCATTTGGCAGTCAAAAGTCAAAAATTTTGGTCAACATCTTATTTTTAAGCCACAATCATCATTTGATCAAGTCTTGATCATGATTCCTCAAGCATGGCTCAAAAATCATCAAGATGCAAAAGTTTCTATTTTTGGACAGCTGAAAAGTCAACTGTAACTTGACAAAGGCATAACTTTTTCATGGTTCATCAGAAAAATCCCATCCAATTCTCATTTGGAAGGGGATAACATTCCCTACAACTCATCTTCACATTCCAAGTCCAAGAAATTCTCTCACAAAAAGTTATCAATTTCTACATTATAGGTCAATTTCAAAAGTCAACAAAAAGGCATTTTAAGTCAAAGACCATAACTTGAGATTGGTAAATCAAAATGACATGGGACCAATGGCATTGGTTAGAGGACTTCAAGACCTTTCCAAAATGTCCAAGAACATGTTCATATGATCAAAATTGAGCAAGATATGCATTAGAGAAGTTGGGAAATTTTTGGGAATTTGCAAAAGTAAACTTTGCCTAAAACACTTTGTTTTTGCTAATGGGCCTCAAATTCTTTCTTGAAACATTGTCCAAGGCCTATTCACGACCCAATGAGCTTAAATTGATTTATTTTCTTATTTTTAATTAATTAATTGAATTTTTTATTAATATTAATTCATTTAATTGATTTTAAATGTAGGAAATTCAAAGATATGGTTTTAAAATCTTTTTGTGATGCAAAAGAGGTCAACACATGCTGAAGATTTCGTTTACACATCAAGGAGACAAAATCATCCAATTTTGGCAAGTTTTATCAATAAAAAAGATTGAAAAATATTTGATTGAAAATCAAAGATGCAAAACATAATGCCATGGATCTTTTGCCCAAAGATTTAACCTAATTCATTCCATTACATATACTGAAGCTAAACCTAAATCCATTCACGTACAAGCTGCTGCAAAAACACCATTACCATATTGAAAAAAAGCCAAGAAATTTGAAAACTGAATTCAACCTTCCAGGCCAATTCAAAGCCCTTTCTTGATTCCAATACATTGCTGGGACACTCAGGAACGGATAGCAATCACAAACAAGCCTTAACACTCCAAGAACATGCCAGAATAAGTCACACGGTTTGGTTATATTTTCATAATCGTAAATCGTAATTCATGCATTATTAATGTGATTTGTTGTGTGCTTTGCATTGCTAGAACCTCCCTGAAGCTAATGGTCCAGGTTAATTTGATTATGGCGCCCTGAAACGAAAATTACCATGGACGAATTCTAGGTTTTCAAAGCTTCCAATTTGGGGGTTTACAGCATAAGCAAAATCAGACCTTGAGACGCATATGGTTAGATTCATCAAGGCCAGACGAATCAAACCCAACCCTCGCGCCCTATTTATATAATGCACAGACCTAATCGCTATTTTTGGCATTTGCACTTTGTGGGGGTTAAAAACCCCCGCTAATTGTTTTTTGTTTTACAGGAAAAAGGATGAAGACGAAGGACATGGAAGCAGGTGGTTGGGTAGTTCAAATGGAACGCGCGTTTTTTAGCTTTCCAGCATAGTTGTTATGTTTTAAATATTATATTTATTGCATATCATATGAACAAAGCGTGCAAAGTGGCTTGGTGGAAGGTGATGTGTCTGGTAATCACTGGGACCTGGGTTCGATTCCCAGGTCCCCCCAAATGCTTGTTAATATTTTTTCTAAAGTGTTCCTATGCAGGCTTCCAAACAGCTTCCATCATGCATCTCAAGCGATCAGCCTGCCAAGTGGCCACTAACGCCAATCTGATGGCCATGAGGCGTGGACCATGGTGTTCCCAGTCAATGCTTGCACACTTGATTCCAGAAGTCAACAGGCTTGAGTGTTATGGGCCTAAAATTCCAGATTCACCTCCATTGGGTTCAACAAACCACCTTGGTTTTGCTATTTTTTTATTTTATTTTATTTTTCCTTTTAATTCTTTTAATTATAATCATTATTATTATTAACCAATAAACTAATTTTTTATAATAAATTCATAGATAAAAAAAATTGTAAATATTTTTATTATTTATTATTTTTACTATTAACTATTATTTTTGTAAATAAAATGTAAACAAATTAATTAGTTTAATTAGGTAATTTTAATTTCTTTTTTTACAATAAATAAAACAAATTTAGAATTAGGGTTTTGTTTACTAACTTTTTAATTCCTTTTATTTTATTTTCATTAAAATATAAAAAACATAAAAAAACATTTTTTTTATTTAATTAATTAATTAATTAGGTTTAGGTTTAATTTTAATTTAATTACAAAAAAGGACCAGAACTCATATTTTTCTCAAAAAGGGTCAAAACCCTAAGGACGTCCCGATTCTATTTCTTTTCGCGCATTATTTTTATTTTGATTATTTATGTAACTGTTTTCGAGGATGTAATAGTTAATTAGGGTTTATCGCTTTATTTACTTTCTCGCATTTATTTTCCAAAACGGGTTTTTGTTTTTGGCGATGTATAGACATGCGCCTTGTAATAGCGTAGATTTACCTTTCCGCACTTTATTTTCCACACTCTTAACTGTTAATATGCATGCAAGATTTGGATGAAAATTAAAAACAACTCGTAGATCACCATAACATGTACAAGATAAACATAACATGAAAACAACACACATGCACATGCCACTCCTAGGGTACGCCTCATTGGTTGCCTCGAACGTGGTCGTCAAGTATAGGGTGTCTTAGAGGTCGCCCTCCTGTCTAAAGATCCTGTTGCCTCGAAACGGTTGCCTCGGATAAAAAAGGATCTAGGACATTAGGGTTACTTCTAAGGTGTCCTACTATTGCTTCGGTGACCACACATGTCCCTAATAATCGAATTGACCCGAATACCTCCAACGGCGGTGCTACCTACTGCTCAATAGTGGGATAGTACTGTTTAAAGGACTCTTACACAGCCTAATTCCTTAGAGTAGGTAGATCTCATGGGTACTTGCTCTTTTCAAAACAAACAAAACATCTTTTCGCACTGACACTTTCAAAAGTTTTTCAAACAAATTTTTCATACACTCTTAAGGACAGATACAAGAGTTACTTAGAAATTTTTCAAACGAAACTTTTTTTCAAAACCCACACACACTTGAAAAGCAAACAATCTTTTGAAAACATAAGAGCAAGTACGTAAGAGCCTGTGGGTAACCACGGATAGAAAGGGTGCTAACACCTTCCCTTTCTATAAATCTACCTCCCGAACCGAGAGACATCTCAAAGAAGGAATTTTGCTGTGCTTTTGTCCTTTCCATGTTGCAGAACATAAAAGACGATGGCGACTCTTGCTTACCGCGACATTTCACGAACCAACTTAAAAACAGTCAGTTCTATTTCCACCGATCACAGAGACATTTTGCACTCTTTTCACACTCTCACTGTAAAGAGAAGAGGAACCCTCATGTGTTGCACTCCTCTGTTGGCTAGGTGGTTTATTTCGCACCTACCCCGATCTGTGTTGAAGAATGAGCAAGACACGCGGTGGTCTAATAGGTTGATGTCTCTCACGCATTCAGATATTCACTGGTGTCCTTGATCTGTGGAAGATGTTACCATCATTGATCACTGTGGGGAATTCCCTAATGTCCCTCTCCTAGGAATTAGGGGAGTAATCACTTATAACCCTTGTTTGGAATTGCGACCGTTTGGGTATGCTAGGAGGGATAGTCTTCATGATGCATTGGTTTAGGGAATTTCATTCAACTACGAGGATAATGTTCAAGGGTATCGTCAAAGGTTCATACGAGCTTGGGGCATGGTGAACAAATTGGATAGCAAGACATTGGGGCATAATAACTCCATCCCTTTGGAGCCTTATCTTAAGTGGGTGCGATTACACGCTCAAAATCTCATTATACCTTACCCTGCCTTTCTACCCATCATCATGGAACCCACTGTAGATACAGATGTACCTCATACCATTATCCATCCTGACAAGCTAACTACTCTCGAGGAATTTCAAAGTTCTTGGGTTCAACTTAAAGAGGAACGAGATACCATTGAAGCCCAGTTCTATGCAAGCGAGATAAAGGTTTTGGAGCTTACAAGACAACTGCATGAAGAATAGAGTTTGAATGCCTACATTGCACCAAAGAGGATGCGCTCATGGGAAGCCTGAGTCTTGGTTGATTTAGGAGTTTTTATTTCAATTTTGTCTCTTCCAATGTAAGCCCAAGGGGCATCGTTGTAACCTTTCAAACTTATAAATTCAGTTAATGTTTGTTCTCTCTTTGGTTTAAGCAAATTTAAAATCTTGAAAATCCTTGAAAAATCAACCTCACACTAGTGATAGGAATCAGTGGGTACATTTCTTCCAGGAAAGTTTGGCAAGGACTCAGCTGGAATGGTTCTATCAGTTGGAGAGAACCAATATCTGCAATTGGGAAGATTTGGCTGCTTCTTTCTACAAGCAGTACCAATATAATGCTGACCTCGCCCCAACTTGTACATAATTGTAAAGTATGTCTATGAGTTCCGACGAAGGTTTTAAATATTATGCCCAAAAGTGGAAAGACCTTGCGAGAAGAGTCCAACCTCCGTTGTCTGATAGAGCTGGTGGACATGTTCTTAGGAACGTTGTCTGGTCCGTTCTTTAACCATCTGATTGGAAGCTCTTCTGTTGGGTTCACTGAACTGATACTGACTGGTGAACGGGTAGAAGCTGGCATCAAAAGTGGTAAAATCCAGAGAGACGTATCCTCCAGCACAACAAAGAAATGCTTCACTGGAGAGAAGGAGGCCAATGCTGCTTACGGCCAAAGAAATCAAAACAAAACTGAACGTCGTCTGACGGTAGGGGCTGTTATGATTTCCAATCCTACATCTAACCAACAACCAAACAATAAGCGCATGCCGGATGCGCCCAAAAGATAGTTTACCTGGATCAGCATGACCTTATCCTAGGTTTTGCCACACCTGCTGAAGTCTAACCTGGTGACCCTAAAGGAGGCTCCTAAGAATCCCAATACCGCATCTCCCCGCTACAACCCAAATGCTCGATGTGCCTACAATTACGAAACTCTGGGGCATGATACAAACGATTGTTGGGCTCTAAAGAATAAGGTGCAGGATCTCATCGACGCAAAGGAGATTGTGTTTGACCTTCCAGAGACACTTAATGTAATAACTGCGCCAATGCCCAAACATGTCCAGGGTGTCAATGTTGTTGATAATGACCAATTTGTTTCTTCTATGGATGAATTAAATACTCCTCTTATAACTGTTAAAAGGAATCTGTTGCTAGCCGGTTTATTTATGGGCTCTGGTGAAGGTTGCCACTTGTGATACGGTGGCAAAACCGACTGTTAATACTGGTTTTGCATTTGTGTTTGCAAAATGTTGTTGTAAGAAAGAGTCGCCACCGACTTTTCTTTTATCCAAATTAAGGAAAGGGTGAAAAGAACAGAAAAAGACCTTTTCGAGAATTTTCTTAGTAAGGGGGTAGATTATGGAAAGGGAAGTTGTTAGCACCCTTTCCATCTGCATTTATCTATGGGCTCTTAGTTGCTTGCTAGATCACTTGCTTTTGTTTGAAAATGTGCTTGTGGTGTGGGTTTGGAAGTATTTTGAAAACGTCTTTGTAATGATTCTTGTCTCTATAAGAATACGTACAAAGTGTTGGTTTTGAAGATAGTTCAAAGATATGTTTATGAAAGAAGTTTTTTTGAAAGTGGTTTTGAAAAGTGCCTTTGTAATGATTCTCGTCTCTATAAGAATGCGTACAAAGAGCTTTGTCTTTTGAAATTTTTTCAATTAAAAGTGTTGGTGTGGAAAAATGTTTTTTTGTTGTGAGCAAGCGAGCAACTATGAGCCTCCTACCTACTCAAAAGGTCTAACGTTATTTTCCTCCTCCTTTAGATGTTGCTATCTTACCATTGATTTGGTAAGAAGCCCTATCGTTGGATGTGTGAGGGACAATCAAAGGGACGCTTTATAGTCACAAAGGCAACTGGGCAAGAAGCTTTAGTAACCACCCTAAGGTTCTAAGATCATATTTTTACCGAGGCAATGTCGAGTAGGTCATTGAGGGACTTATGATCTTTTGAACCAAAGGATAACCACTAAAACCTCTCACGTTTCGAGAGTTGTGACTATTTTTCTGAAGGCAACCTAAGTGGGGGTACCCTAGAGGTGTACATGTGCAAATGTGTTGTATTCAATTATTTTTGTCTTTGTTGTTAAGGTTTGCTAACGTTTGCTTTCAGTTTTGCCATACAATCTGATTTACTAACAGTTAATATTTTGCAGGAAATTTAAAGTGCGGAAAGTGAAAACCTAGACTATTACATGGCTTCTAGGAGGGGGTTTTTACATGTTTAAAACTTGGGAAAATAATGAAAGGCGGTAAAAGTCCTAATTAATTCTATTACATCCCGTGAGTAGATACATTCAATAATGAAATAAAAGTAATAATGTTAGAATAGTAAATACGCGTAAATTCGAAAAGATGTCTAAAAATCCTAAGGTAAAAGGAAATATTTTTGTTTTGATTTTATTTATAAAAGAAAATAAAACTTAAGTCTATTTAATTTTAATTTCAAGAAAAAAGGTTAAAATAATTAATTGATTTGTTTACAAAGTTAATTTGATTAATAAAACACTAACCTAATGCTTTTTTTTGTGATTTTTGATTTAAAGTTGATTCAAATGATAAAGTGAATAAAGAAATAACGAAAACAAAAATAAAAATACAAAGGGGGCATCCTTTGATCCAGGGAGAAAAATGGGAGGCTTCGATCTAGAGAAGGTGTCTTTCGATCCAGGGGAAAAATGGGAGGCTTCGATCCGGAGAAGGAAATGTCCCATTCGATCCAGAGAAGGAGCTGTCTTCTTCGATCCGAGAGAAGATGGCTATCCTTCGATCCAGTGAACAGATGTTACCCTTCGATCCAGTGAAATGATGTGGCTTTCGATCCAGAGGGCATTGCTGAAAGGGCCTGATGGATCACCTGTGAGGGCTCTGAATCTGCAAATATATGTTAGCAAAACAAAGATGTTGGACCTGGGTATCAAACCCAGGTCCTTCGATCCTGTGTGCCTTTGGTCTATTCAGGCTGGATCTACAACAAGTGTTAAAAACAAAACAAATGCAGACCTGGGTGTCGAACCCGGGTCCTTAATCTTGAATACAAATCGAATGCATTAAAAATGTTAATATATCATGCAAATGTAAAGTTTGGTCTCTTTCCAATTCTTACCAACAGTTGGAAGCTTCGATTTCGCACTTCTGGATGTGGAGATGCTTGCTTAGAGGCTGGTGTGGACTCCTGGATGCAAGGTTTTTGTCTGGCTAATGCTTGTATGGGAAAGAATGCTTCTGTCTGATGCAGTGTATGTGTGTTCCCAATGGTTTTTCCCCCGCCCTCTTTAGAAGCTTGCTAGTGTGTTCCTTATATAGAGGGGATGGAAGGGACAAGAGGGAAAAAAATAAATAGCCATTAAGTTGATTTTTTAAGGACATGAATATCACTTTGAAACTTTGCCAAAGACATGGTTTCTTGTCCCTTTTTGAATTTGCTATGAACCTGGACACATTTGGCTCTTTCTAATGCCCTCCAGCGTTGCTCTTTGATTAGCCTAGAGTTTTGATTCAAAGTGTTCAGAAACTTCTCCATTAGAGCTTCTTCGATCAGTATGCTTTTGCATTGATTACTTGATCTTGCTCTGATATGCCAATCGAAGGATGATATCATGGCTTCGAAGTACCCCTTATCCTTGCTCTTCGGTTGGTCCAGAATTATCTCCTTCGAATGGACCACATGTATATTCTTATAGCTCCTTCGATTGAGACCCATCTGTTGTACCCCAAAATTTGCCCTCCCATATTCCTCAAGGTTTGTCAAGAATGATCTTCAAATTGCTCAAGATTGCTCAAGGGTTGTACAGTCAAATCACCTCCTAAGGCAGTCAATTCAAAATTAGGGTTTTGTTTCTTTCAAGGAATTTGGGGTTCTCAATGGTTCAATCAAGTCTCACAGGCCTATATACATTCTCAAGCACCTACATGCCAAATTTCAAGACTCACAGTGCCAATTTGCACAATCAAAAGCTCCATTTGATCTACAGTCAACTGCAAGGGCAAATGGTCATTTTACAGTCAAAAGTCCGAATTTTTGGTCAACATCTCATTTTGAGTTCACAATCATCATTTGATCAAGCCTTGATCATGATTCCACAAGAATAGCTCAAAAATCATCAAGATGCAAAAGTTACTATTTTTGGACAGCAAAAAAGTCAACTATACTTTGACAAGGGCATAACTCTTTCATGGTTTGTTAGAAAAATCCCATCCAAAGATCATTTTGAAGAGGATGCAATTTTCTACAATCCATATTCACACTCCAAGTTCAAGAAATGCTCTCACAAAAAGTTACCAATTTTTACATTATAGGTCACTTTCAAAAGTCAACAAAAGTACACTTTGGGTCAAAGGCCATAACTTGAGATTGGTAAATCCAAATAACATGGGACCAAAGGCATTGGTTAGAGGACTTCAAGAGATTTCCAAAATGTCCAAGAACATGGTCATATGATCAAAATTGAGCAAGTTGTGCATTGGAGAAGTTGGGAAATTTTCATGAATTTGCAAAAGTCAACTTTGCTCAAAACACTTTCTTTTTGCTAATGGGCCTCAAATCTCTTCTTGAAACTTCACCCATGACTTATGCACGACCCACCAAGATAAATTGGATTTATTTTCTTATTTTTATTGATTAATTGGATTTTTAATATATATTAACTCATTTAATTAATTTAAATTGTAAGAAAATAGAAGATTTGTTTTTTTAAATCAATTTGTGAAGCAAATATGATCAAAATATGCTGACCAATTCGTGCACAATCAAAAGATACAAAAAAATCCAAATTTGGCAACATTGTTCAATCATGGAAAATCAAGAACATTTGATTTTTAATCAAGGATTTAATCTTCAATGCACATGGATTGGATCCAAAACTTTGACCTAATTTGTTTCTCCTATATGTATGCAAGTAAACCATGACCTAGTACACGATTGAAAGCTGCAGAAACAACCCTTCATTTCAAGAAATTACAAGAAAACTCAAAACCTGTTCTTGCATTCTAGGCCAATTCAAGGCGTTTTGTTCATCCAAATACATTGCAGGAGGTCCCAGGATTGACTTGCAATCAAAATCAGGCATCAAAGCTCAAGGAATCACTGAATACAATCCCACAGTTTGCACTTCTTATTCAGGATTGTATCTCTTAATTCATGCGCATTTAACATGTTTTTGTGACTGATTGCATTGCTAGAGATCATACAAAGCTAATGGAATGATTGAATTGAACTGTGATGCCCTGAATCGAGAGATGCCATGACTAAATTTCTAGGGTTTTCAAGCTTCCAAATAGGGCTTTTCAATCCAGGAAAAATTAAGACTAATGAGATACATGGTTGAAATCGTGAGGCCAAGATGATCAAAACCCATACCTCGCGAAATATTTATGATTGCTGTGGTTCTATTCGCTATTTTTCCTTGCAGGAGTTAGTGGAGGTTAAAAACCCCTGCTATTTGATGTTATTTACACATGACAAAGGTTGAAGACGATGATGTGTTGATATCTGGTTGGCCAATTTGAAAAAAGCGAGCGTTTTAATTTTTATTTACTGCATTTTGATTGTTTTCATATATATTAATTGCTTATCATTATAATATCAATTGAAGCATGATGGTGTAGTGGCAGGGACGCTGGCCTGGAAGCATTTGGACCTGGGTTCGAATCCCAGGTCCCCCCAAAACCTTGTTATTTTTATTTCACAGGTATTCACGTGCAAGTTTCAAAGTGAGGTCCACCATACACCTCAAACCTCAGTGCGCCTGATGTCTCCAAGCATAGATCCAATGGTCATGAGTGGAAGACCACCATGCTCCCTGGTCAACATACGCATGGGTGATCAGGAAAGTCAACAGGGCTGGAATTATTAATGGGCTTCAGAATTGCAGGATGTACCACCAAAATTGGCCCAACACCCCCCTTCAAGTTTACTTCTTTTCTTTTCTTTTTTTATTTCTTTCATTTAATTATTTTTTATAATTATTATTTTCACTAACAAATTAATATTTTCATAATAAAACCAGAAAACTAAAAATATAATATTTTTCATTTATTAAAATTAATTTCACCCTTTCATTATTTTTGTAAATAAATAAGTAATTAATTAATTTAGTTTTAATTAGGTTAATTTTAACTTTTTTGCAATAATTTAAAATTAATGTAGAATTAGGATTTTTAATAATTTTTTACCATCTTTTATTTATTATTTTCTTAACATTCAAAAACCAAAAAATATATCTTTTTATTAGTCTAGGTTTAATTTAATCAAATACAAAATAACAAAAATCTCCTTCTTTCTCAAAAAAGGGTCAAAACCCTAAAAACTCTCCGATCCAATTTTTCTCGCGCATGTGATTATTTTTTATTCCTAATTATTTTTTATCATATAATTGTATTTGCTCCGAGGATGTAATAGCTTTAATTAGGACCCCTTTTATCGCTTTTATTTATTTTCCGCAATTTACTTTTTCAAGGGTTTGTTTTTGGCGATGTAAATACCCGACGCCTTGTAATAGTTTAGTTTTATTTTTCCGCAACCCTTAATTGCTAGATGTATGCTAACTAGGTTATGCATGACAAGATCTCTCTTAAAATTAAAATCAATCGTAGCTCACCATGACATGTACGAAGATAACATAATTGAAACCTGACACACTCGCATATGCCACTCTTAGGGTACGCCTCACTTGGTTGCCTCGACGTGGTCATTGAGTATAGGGTGTTTTAGAGGTCGTCCTCCTGTCTAAAGATCAAAGTTGCCTCGAAACGGTTGGCTCGATAAAAAATGATCTAAGACATTAGGGTTACCGCTAAGGCGTCCTACCATTGCTTTAGTGACCACATGTCCCTAAAATCGAATTGACCCGAAAAACTCCAACGACGGTGCTACCTACTCCTCAATAGTGGGATAGTACTGTCTAAAGGACATTTACACAGCTTAATTTCTTTTGAGTAGGTAGAGGTTCTCAGGTACTTGCTCTTTCAAAATAAAGATACTTTTCGCACTTACACTTTTTCAAACAAAGTTTTCAAACAACACTTCATACACTCTTGAGGACAGATACAAGAGTTAAATCGAAGTTTTCAAAACAAACTTTTTTTAAAAACCCACAAACACAAGAAAAGCAAAACTTTTGAAAACATAGTGAGCAAGTACCTAAGAGCCCGTGGATAACCACGGATAGAAAGGGTGCTAACACCTTCACTTTCTATAATCTACCTCCTGAACCCGAGAAACATCTCGAAAAGGAATTTTGCTGTGCTTTTGTCCTTTCCTTGTTGGAGAAAATAAAAGATGGTGGCGACTCTTGCTTACCGCGACATTTTGTGAAAACTCAAACGCGAACCAGCATTCCCAAATAGTCAGTTCTATTTCCACCGATCACAGAACTGGCGACTCTGCTGGGGACATTATAAGTGAGGTGTACCTTAGGATTAGATCACTATGTTTTCAATTGTATGCCTTGTATGCTTTAATCTTGTGGGCTTGTATTGAAGTTTTATAGATCCTAACCCGGATCTGGGGTACCCTTTTTTAGGTAAGTAGCAATAAACTGTGAGGGATCTGTCCGGCGTAGACCGACACGGATGAAGCAGTAGCTACGTTGGTGTGACACCTTGGTATGTACCGATATCCCTTGTGTTGGAACGAGGAGAATATGGGTCTTCTGAGGAGTCATTAAGCACCAACTGACCTTAGAACCTTAAATTGACCAACTTGGCCATAGAACAGTAGCAGTATGCTACGCTCATTGAGACTAAACTCTCGCGATGGTTACGGCCGCAAGAAAAGGTTGCCAAACTGGAATTATGACCGATTGAGGGTAGTCAGTGATATTGAGATTCTCTAGAACCCGGTTACTATTTTTAAGACAGGTCTTAACCAACTGAAACTGAAAGAGGGTAGTACCTAAACTTCATGCCAGCCCGAAATCTAAGGGCTCTTTTGTGTGACTTGTGTGCCTTTACCATGTTTGCCTTTTGTGAATACTTGTGGTGTACCTTTATCATAACATCATAACATCATAACATCATAACATCATACCATAGCATTTCCTTAACCATTTCAAGGATCTCAAGGGTTTGTGATGCAGGTCAGGATGAACCAAATGTCTAGCAAGGGGCAAAGGGGATTTATTTTCCCCTAGCCAAGGTTGTCCAGAAATCCAAGCACGACAACTTGAGTCAGGGGCTATGACCCACTCGATATGGTGAGCCTGACTCTTGAAGAAGGACTCTCAGCAACATGAAGTTCCTTCAATCAAGCTACCAGATTCAGATTCTAACAGTTTCTTGTTTACCCCGTGGGATCCTTGAAAACATTGCATACATATATCATACATATCATTGCATAACAGGTCTTCCAGTATAGGTCTCTCATGTTCTTGCTGTTTATTTCAGCAATGGCTTTCCAACCAGACAACCAGGATCTTCATACTCAAGAGACTCAGTTCAGGGAAATCTTCCTAAACCTATCCAAGGGGCAGGAAGAGTTGAGAACACTCCTCATGGGAAACTTGGTCAAGAAAAGTCCTGAAGACAATAAGGACGAACGACTGAAACATCTGCAAGCTGAGGTAGATGCAATGAGAACCCAGATGTTGGGGAAGATGGCTCTTATCCAAGGCTTAGCTCGGGAGCAAGAAGAGTTGAGAACCATGATCAACCAACTTCATCAAGACAAATACAACAGTATGAAGTAAATAGTCAAGGCCGAGGATCAAGTCATTAATCAACTTCCGAGAAGTCAAATGTTTGGTTTGGTGAAGAATAGACCTCTCCAAGTGGCTACTACCTCACGGGTCCAACAACAACCTTGCCATAAACAACATGTTACTCAGAGGCCGTTTACCAAGCTTAACATGTCGCCGTCCCAAGCTTTGCAACACCTGTTGAGATTGAATCTGGTAACGTTGGTAGGGCCTCATCCGAATCCTAAGACTTCTTCACCTAACTACAACCCTGATGCAAGGTGTGCATACCATTCTAACAGTCCGGGGCATGATACTGACGACTGTTGGAAGTTGAGGTACAAAATTCAAAACCTGATTGATGAAGGAGCATTGGAATTCACACAAGATGGTCAGGCTGAGTTCTTCTACCATCCCTCCAAGGCTCACCATTTGAAGTGACGAGTACTGAGACGAGAAGATTTTATTCATTATAATTTTCAAGTTGTAATTTTCTTTTGATTGTTCGAGCATTTACTCATGTCAAACTTTATTACTTTATCAATGCATTGCATATGTCTGATTTGAATCAATCCATTTGTATTCACTATATTCAAATTGCTTTCATGTTGGCGATGTTCAACTCTCGATTAAAAAATTCTAAGCCTTTAGAGGGAGGATGACGAAAACGATACCATGATATTTACAGTATGCTTTTGAACAGACCCCGCTGATGAAGTACATGCATTGTTTCAAATCCTAAACAGTGGAGTTATAAGGAAGATAATCCCTCGTCAACCCCTTTGAGCCAAAGAAGTTGGAGTTTTTCTTTTCATGAATTAAAACCCTTAATTATAACCTGGGGCAGGGTAGTTTTCTCAGTTAATCCGGGTGCACAACGAATGGCATCAAAGAAGTCCTTCCAAAACAAGAGACAGTGATGGTTCCGAATAATCGTAAGGACAAGCAGTCATTATCTCTTAAAAACAAAAGCCCAATAAGTCAAAACCTATGAAGGAGACTTACAAAACTGGGGCATCCCGCTGACTGTAATCACAAGAGAAACAGTTCAGGCAAAAAGACAGGGATAATAAAATCGAAAAGAAAGAGGTCCTACAAACCCTCAACAAAAAAAGAAATGACTGCCTATTCAAAATAAACTATCAGCATTTGAACCATCATCGGAATATCAGAGCAAAGATTCAAACAGGATCTAATGCACGATTAGCTGAGTTTAAGATCGAAGAACATCACGAAGAACGGGTGGGTACAAATATAATTTGAGCCTTTATCCTTTGTTTCTTAAACCGTGAACCAGGCCACGTTATAACCCTTAAAAAGTCCTAGCTGAAGCATGGGTTAGTCCGAAAGCATACTGTTACAAAAGGTATCCTGACTCCTGTAGGGCTTGCTATAAATCCTGAGTTGACATCACATTTTACAAAATTTTCCTATCTTACTAAAAAATGCATTTTCAAAAAACTTCAAGACAGACATAAGCTTTGCATTCTTAAAATAACATTGTTTGCATATGACTATTTGTTCAAACAGTAGAGAAATTTTCACGACGGATATCTAGTGAACAAAAACCTTCTCAATAAAAAGGATCACCTCAAATGGAAAAACACTTTCAATCAAGGGGCACGGCATGATCATTGTCCATCATCTGGGGCAGTCAAGTCAAGATTCAAGGAATCTCTCAAAATGCCAAATAGCCTGGGGCAAATCTCCATCTGAATCAATTGGGGCATGGGACATGAATTCCAGCAACGAATCTTGCATGATCAAACGAAGATCTTCTGGTAGTATGGTAACACAACACTACCGACAGTGACACCTCCCTGCATCCTGAGAGCATGGACATAGTCAAAAAAGTACTACGCATAATCAAAGACCCGCTAGGTTGACTGGCCTAGGCAAAAGTAAGGGCTTCCCGGCGAACCAAAAGGGTTCGGGCAAAAATAAGGGATGAAAATGAAAAATTTGTACACCCGGCAAGTCGAAAACCTGAAAAGGCGGCTTGGGCAAAAATGGGTATCCCGGTGGACTGAAAACCCGAAAGGACGGTCCAGGAAAAAGTTAGGGATCAAAGCGTACGACTATGTCTCGTCATCTCATCACTTGCCTACCAGAAGAAGATTTGTCAATCGGCAGTTATCAAGCACCTCATAGGCCTTCTTCTCCCAAAGAAACTGGGGCAATAAGAATTGTCTGAACTGTACAGTCGCTCTGTCCACCAGGTACCAAGGTAGATTCAGTTGAAGAATATGACCAAGATACCTTCACTCCCCGCAGAGTAAGACAATAATGGTAGCTCTCCCCACTGAGACTTGCAACTATGGACGAATCAGCAATACTCTCCCTCAAGCAGAGTTGGTCTACCATCAGCCCTAAAAAGGTTGGGTATCCCCAGAAGGTCTTAATATTCCCTAGCGGAGTATAAGGATATTGCCCAGAAAGCGTAAAGAGCATCCCCGACAGTCTTAATATTCCTCGACAGAGTATAAGAATGTTTCCCAGCGGAATACAAGATCCCCCCCAGTGGAGCCATTTCCCAGCGCTGTCTAAAAAAGGCTTCCCCGCCATAGTTGAATCATCTTACCCAGTAGATTCTGGAAGCTTGTCCCCTGCAGAATACAAATGCATCGCCTCAGCCAAATTCAGAGGTTATCCCCACAAGAGTCTAACTGGGTTACCCTCAGCAAGTTGCAACTGAAAGATTATCCCCCCAGCGAAGTTCTTTCTATCCCCCCAGTGAAGTTCATCATCAAAATCCCCAACAGAGCTTATCAACGGAATCCCCAGCGGAGTTATCATTAAAATCTCAGCAAAGCATCTCTTCCCACAGAGTATTTCCCCTCGGAGTAATCTCTTTCATCAAGTTTATTCCCCAACAGAGTTATTTTCTCCTACAGGTTTATTCTCACAACCGTCTTCGTTCATCATCCCCAGCGGAAACGAAGAACTAAACACTATTCTACAGCAACTCCGAGATTTATTTTCCCCAGCTAAAAACATCACATCTTCATACATCATGACATGCATACGCATCATACAACACAAATCTGATTTATTTTGAGAACATCACGACATCATGCATTTCATACTTCATGACATTGCATACAACTAACGTTTTACCTTTCCAGGAAAAGGTCAATCCAAAGATGATTACCATCAACCTTTTCAAGTCCCAGTTTAATACCTGAAACCAGCCAGGAAAACCACCTACACGAAGAGATTGAAAATTAATACCTGTAACAAGCCAGGAAAACTATTTTTCTCTCTCAGGTCAGAGATCAATCCCTGTAACCAGCCAGGACAACTATCTCGTCGGCCAACCTTTTTCAAGTTCCAGATTAATACCTGTAACAAGCCAGGAAAATTCTGTGGACGACTGATTGTAGGTTAATACCTGAAACCAACCAGGAAAACCACCTGCATGAAGAGATTGAAGATTAATACCTTTAGCAAGCCAGGAAAACTATCTTTCTTTCTCAGGTCAGAGATTAATACTTGAAACCAGACAGGACAACTATCTACTCGACCAACCTTCTTAAGTTCCAGATTAATACCTGTAACTAGCCAGGAAAATTCTGTGGACGGCTGATTGTAGGTTAATACCTGAAACCAGCCAGGAAAACCACCTGCATGAAGAGATTGAAGATTAATACCTATAGCAAGCCAGGAAAACTATCTTTCTTTCTCAGGTCAGAGATTAATACCTGAAACCAGCCAGGACAACTATCTCCTCGACCAACCTTCTTAAGTTCCAGATTGATACCTGTAACTAGCCAGGAAAATTCTGTGGACGACTGATTGTAGGTTAATACCTGAAACCATCCAGGAAAACTATCTACATGAAGAGATTGAAGATTAACACCTGTAATAGGCCAGGAAACTATCTTTCTTTCTCAGGTCAGAGATTAATACCTGTAGCAAGCCAAGAAAACTATCTTTCTTTCTCAGGTCAGAGATTAATACCTGAAACCAGACAGGGAAACTATCTACTCGATCAGCTCAAACCACCCAACTTTCCAATACAGTTAAGAGGCGCTCCAGGCACGAACGCCACGCTGACAATCATCCAGTTCCAGCTTATAGATACAGTCTACCATTCATCCCTGGATGGCATCTTTAAGCCCATCTCCACAACTATCCATTACATTTCCAAATGACATCTATAAGCCCATCCCCGACAAGATTCTATCACATCTCCAGATGGCATCTATAAGCCCATCCTCCTACCAACAATCTCCAAATGGCATCTGTAAGCCCATTCCTGATATCACAATGCTGATACTATATCATGTGAGTGCAAATTTCTGGGCACTTTAGTGTTCAATCATCTTCCACCTTCGGATCACGAAAGGCACGCAAGCCAATCTACATCCTCAGGTTTAAGAAGATTGAACATGGGCAACTGTTGTACCCCAAAATTTCCCCTCCCATATTCCTCAAGGTTTGTCAAGAATGATCTTCAAATTGCTCAAGATTGCTCAAGGGTTGTACAGTCAAATCACCTCCTAAGGCAGTCAATTAAAAATTAGGGTTTTGTTTCTTTCAAGGAATTTGGGGTTCTCAATGGTTCAATCAAGTCTCATAGGCATATATACATTCTCAAGCACCTACATGCAAAATTTCAAGACTCACAGTGCCAATTTGCACAGTCAAAAGCTCCATTTGATCTACAGTCAACTACAAGGGAAAAATGGTCATTTTACAGTCAAAAGTCAGAATTTTTGGTCAACATCTCATTTTGAGTTCAGAATCATCATTTTATCAAGCCTTGATCATGATTCCATAAGAATAGCTCAAAAATCATCAAGATGCAAAAGTTACTATTTTTGGACAGCAAAAAAGTCAACTGTACTTTGACAAGGGCATAACTCTTTCATGGTTTGTCAGAAAAATCCCATCCAAAGCTCATTTTGAAGAGGATGCAATTTTATACAATCCATCTTCACACTCCAAGTTCAATAAATGTTCTCATAAAAAGTTACCAATTTTTACATTATAGGACACTTTCAAAAGTCAACAAAAGTACACTTTGGGTCAAAGGCCATAACTTGATATTGGTAAATCCAAATGACTGGGACCAAGGGCATTGGTTAGAGGACTTCAAGAGCTTTCCAAAATGTCCAAGAACATGGTCATATGATCAAAATTGAGCAAGTTGCGCATTGGAGAAGTTGGGAAATTTTCATGAATCTGCAAAAGTCAACTTTGCTCAAAACACCTTCTTTTTGCTAATGGGCCTCAAATCTCTTCTTGAAACTTCACCCATGACTTATGCACGACCCACCAAGATAAATTGGATTTATTTTCTTATTTTTATTGATTAATTGGATTTTTAATATATATTAACTCATTTAATTAATTTAAATTGTAAGAAAATAGAAGATTTGTTTTTTTAAATCAATTTGTGAAGCAAATATGATCAAAATATGCTGACCAATTTGTGCACAATCAAAAGATACAAAAAAAATCCAAATTTGGCAACATTGTTCAATCATGGAAAATCAAGAATATTTGATTTTTAATCAAGGATTTAATCTTCAATGCACATGGATTGGATCCAAAACTTTGACCTAATTTGTTTCTCCTATATGTATGCAAGTAAACCATGACCTAGTACACGATTGAAAGCTGCAGAAACAACCCTGTTAATTTCAAGAAATTCCAAGAAAACTCAAAACCTGTTCTTGCATTCTAGGCCAATTCAAGGCGTTTTGTTCATCCAAATACATTGCAGGAGGTCCCAGGATTGACTTGCAATCAAAATCAGGCATCAAAGCTCAAGGAATCACTGAATACAGTCCCACGGTTTGCACTTCTTATTCAGAATTGTATCTCTTAATTCATGCGCATTTAACATGTTTTTGTGACTGATTTGCATTGCTAGAGATCATACAAAGCTAATGGAATGATTGAATTGAACTGTGATGCCCTGAATCGAGAGATGCCATGACTAAATTTCTAGGGTTTTCAAGCTTCCAAATAGGGCTTTTTAATCCAGGAAAAATTAGGACTAATGAGATATATGGTTGAAATCGTGAGGCCAAAACGATCAAAACCCATACCTCGCGAAATATTTATGATTGTTGTGGTTCTATTCGCTATTTTTCCTTGCAGGAGTTAGTGGAGGTTAAAAACCCCCGCTATTTGATGTTATTTACACAGGACAAAGGTTGAAGACGATGATGTGTTAATATCTGGTTGGCCAATTTGAAAAAAGCGCGCGTTTTAATTTTTATTTACTGCATTGTGATTGTTTTCATATATATTAATTGCTTATCATTATAATATCAATTGAAGCATGATGGTGTAGTGGCAGGGACGTTGGCCTGGAAGCATTGGGACCTGGGTTCAAATCCCAGGTCCCCCCAAAACCTTGTTATTTTTATTTCACAGGTATTCACGTGCAAGTTTCAAAGTGAGGTCCACAATACACCTCAAACCTC
Source organism: Vicia faba (assembly GCA_948472305.1). Taxonomy (NCBI): domain Eukaryota; kingdom Viridiplantae; phylum Streptophyta; class Magnoliopsida; order Fabales; family Fabaceae; genus Vicia; species Vicia faba. Next base: position 509,975,928 of record OX451736.1, on the reverse strand, counting down.
AGTGTGCTAGATGTCTCCAAGCATAGATCCAATGGTCATGAGTGGAAGACCACCATGCTCCCTGGTCAACATACGCATGGGTGATCAGGAAAGTCAATAGGGCTGGAATTGTTAATGGGCTTCAGAATTGCAGGATGCACCACCAAAATTGGCCCAACACCCCCCTTCAAGTTTACTTCTTTTTTTTTTTATTTCTTTCATTTAATTATTTTTTATAATTATTATTTTCACTAACAAATTAATATTTTCATAATAAAATCAGAAAACTAAAAATATAATATTTTTCATTTATTAAAATTAATTTCACCCTTTCATTATTTTTGTAAATAAATAATTAATTAATTAATTTAGTTTTAATTAGGTTAATTTTAACTTTTTTGCAATAATTTAAAATTAATGTAGAATTAGGGTTTTTAATGATTTTTGACCATCTTTTATTTATTATTTTCTTAACATTCAAAAACCAAAAAATATTTCTTTTTATTAGTCTAGGTTTAATTTAATCAAATACAAAATAACAAAAATCTCCTTCTTTCTCAAAAAAGGGTCAAAACCCTAAAAACTCTCCGATCCAATTTTTCTCGCGCATGTGATTATTTTTTATTCCTGATTATTTTTTATTATATAATTGTATTTGCTCCGAGGATGTAATAGCTTTAATTAGGACCCCTTTTATCGCTTTTATTTATTTTCCGCAATTTACTTTTTCAAGGGTTTGTTTTTGGCGATGTAAATACCCGACGCCTTGTAATAGTTTAGTTTTATTTTTCCGCAACCCTTAATTGCTAGATGTATGCTAACTAGGTTATGCATGACAAGATCTCTCTTAAAATTAAAATCAATCGTAGCTCACCATGACATGTACAAAGATAACATAACTAAAACCTGACACACTCGCACATGCCACTCTTAGGGTACGCCTCACTTGGTTGCCTCGACGTGGTCATTGAGTATAGGGTGTTTTAGAGGTCGTCCTCTGTCTAAAGATCAAAGTTGCCTCGATAAAAAATGATCTAAGACATTAGGGTTACCGCTAAGGCGTCCTACCATTGCTTTAGTGACCACATGTCCCTAAAATCGAATTGACCCGAAAAACTCCAACGACGGTGCTACCTACTCCTCAATAGTGGGATAGTACTGTCTAAAGGACATTTACACAGCTTAATTTCTTTTGAGTAGGTAGAGGTTCTCAGGTACTTGCTCTTTCAAAATAAAGATACTTTTCGCACTTACACTTTTTCAAACAAAGTTTTCAAACAACACTTCATACACTCTTGAGGACAGATACAAGAGTTAAATCGAAGTTTTCAAAACAAACTTTTTTTCAAAACCCACAAACACAAGAAAAGCAAAACTTTTGAAAACATAGTGAGCAAGTACCTAAGAGCCCGTGGATAACCACGGATAGAAAGGGTGCTAACACCTTCCCTTTCTATAATCTACCTCCCGAACCCGAGAAACATCTCGAAAAGGAATTTTGCTGTGCTTTTGTCCTTTCCTTGTTGGAGAAAATAAAAGACGGTGGCGACTCTTGCTTACCGCGACATTTTGCGAAAACGCAAACGCGAACCAGCATTCCCAAATAGTCAGTTCTATTTCCACCGATCACACCATCTTTTTTCCTTAGCTTCTTGATTAAAATAACCCAAACGGAAACTTCATTTTGGCCAACCGAAGCCTCCTTTGTCACCTCCTTCGAATGCCATTGCATAAAAGGTCTGGGCCTGGCCACGTGCAGAACCAAGACCCATCATAAGACAAACTTGCTTTCAGTAATTATATGTCTCCTTCGAATGGCTCAATGTGTGTCCTTCGAATGGACATTTGGAGTGCTCTTTCGAAGGGGTCATATTGTGTGTCATAGTGCAGAAACTGTGTTGAGGGGTCTTGGCCCTGTGCATTGGAAGCAAGCACAGATGAAGTCTTTGCCTTGTGAATCCAAGACAATTTTGAGGAAGCCTCTGCCTTGTGGATCGAAGGCCAGTTGGGGGAAGCTTTTTACTTAGCGAATCCAAGGAAAGCATGAAGAGGCCTTTGCCTAGTGAGTCGAAGGTTGCACGTAGAGGCCACTGCTGGTGAATCGAAAGGGACTTGTAAGGGGTTATTACCTTGTGAATCGAAGGCATGCCTGAAGTAGCTAATGCGCAGTTAAAGCCTTGTGAACCAAGCTTGGTCGAAGGAGGCCCAGTGCTCCATCGAAGACATTGTGAAATCAACTTGATCGAAGGGGGTCCAACGCTCAATCGAAGTTGGTGAGTCAAGTTTGTATCGAAGGATTTAGATGCCCAATCGAAGACTTGTGAGTCAAGCTTGTATCGAAGGATGCCAAACACCTAATCAAAGCTTACTAATCAAGGCATGATAGAAGAGTGCCAAATGCCTAATTGAAGTACCTTATCCCAATGCCAATCGAAAACATCTTGTTTATCCTCAAAAAATTTACATTTTCTTTAAGCAATTGTTTGTAACCAACCATGTAGGAGACAATCTTGGAAAACATGAGAGGGAAAATTTTGGGATACAAGAGTTTCCCCTTTTCAATCTTCTTAAACCTGAAGATGTAGATTGGCTTATTTGCCTTTCCTGATCTAAAGGTGGAAGATGATTGAACACTAGAGTGCCCAGAAATTTGTACTCGACGATGTGTCGGTTGATTGTGTAGGGAATGAGCTTAAATTTTCCATTTGGAGAAGATGACAGAGAGTCGTCGAAGATGGGCTTAAAGATGCCATCCAAAGTAGATGCTGACTTCCTAAGAGGTCTCCTTGTGGGGATTCCTGTTCCTGCTGTCTGAGGAGGACTCTGCTGAGGAATATGGGTTTCTGTTGTTCTCCCGCTTGGGGAAACTCTGTGGGGAATATAGTCTAGGAACTTCAGTTGTCCAAGGCTCTGTTGAAGAGCTATCTCTGGAGAGATGAAAGTTTGTTATTTTCTGGTTGAAATCTAGGCTTCACAGTATCTTGCCGAGGATAATGGAATTAACCGTTACCTGAAAATGTATTAGAAAGAGCCTATGTAGGGCTGTTCTAGGATGAGTCTATGTTAGTCTGCATCCATATATATATGAGAAGGAGTCTATGTAAGGCTGTTTTAGGATTAGTCTGTGTTAGATTGCATCTGGATGATGAGAAGTAACCAGTGTAAGATTGCTTCATCGGGTTGTGTAGATAGTTCTCCTGTCTGGTTTCAGGGGTTAGTTGTTCACAGATAATTGTCATGTCTGGTTTCAGGTATTAATCTGGAACTTGAAAATTTTCGGTTGCTGAGATAGTTGTCCTGGCTGGTTTCAAGTATTAATCTCTGACCTGAGAAAGAAAGATAGTTTTCCTGGCTTGTTACAGGTGTTAATCTTTGATCTCCTCATGTAGATAGCTTTCCTGGCTTGTTACAGGTATTAACCTACAATCGGTCATCCACATATAGTTTTACTGGCTAGTTACACGTATTAATTTGGAACTTGAAAATTACCAGTCGCTGAGATAGTTGTTCTGAATTATTACAGGTATTAATCTCTGACTTGAGAAAGAAATATAGTTTTCCTAGATTGTTACAGGTATTAATCTATAATCGGTCGTCCACAGATAGTTGTCCTGGCTTGTTACACGTATTAATCTGGAACTTGTTTTTTGGTTGGTCGCTGAGATAGTTGTCCTGGCTTGTTACAAGTATTAATCTCTGACATGAGAAAGAAAGATAGTTTTCCTGGCTTGTTACATGTATTAATCTTTAATCTCCTTATGTAGATAGTTTTCCTGGCTTGTTACAGGTATTAATCTACAATCGTTCGTCCACAGATATTTGTCCTGGCTTATTACAGGTATTAATCTGGAACTTGTTTTTTGGTCGGTCATTGAGATATTTATCCTGGCTTGTTACAGGTATTAATCTCTAACCTGAGAAAGAAAGATAGTTTTCCTGGCTTGTTACAGGTATTAATCTTCAATCTCCTTATGTAGATAGTTTTCCTGGCTTGTTACAGGTATTAATCTACAATCAATCATCCACAAATAGTTTTCCTAGCTGGTTACATGTGTTAATCTGGAACTTGTTTTTTGGTAAGTCATTGAGATAGTTATCCTGGCTAGTTTCAGGTATTAATCTTTGACCTGAGAAAGAAAGATAATTTTCCTGGCTTGTTACAGGTGTTAATCTTTGATCTCTTCATGTAGATAGCTTTCCTAGCTTGTTACAGGTATTAACCTACAATCGGTCGTCCACAAATAGTTTTCTTTGCCAGTTACAGGTATTAATCTCTGACCTAAGAAATAAAGATAGTTTTCCTGGCTTGTTACAGGTATTAATCTTTAATCTCCTTATGTAGATAGTTTTCTTGGCTTGTTACAGGTATTAATCTACAATCAGTCGTCCACAAATAGTTGTCTTGGCTTGTTACAAGTATTAATCTGGAAATTATTTTTTGTCGGTTGCTGAGATAGTTGTCCTGGCTTGTTACAGGTATTAATCTCTAACCTGAGAAAAAAGATAGTTTTCCTTGCTTGTTACAGGTATTAATCTTTAATCTCCTTATGTAGATAGTTTTCCTGGTTTGTTACAGGTATTAATCTCTGATCGGTCGTCCACAGATAGTTATCCTGACTTGTTATAGGTATTAATCTGGAACTTGTTTTTTGGTCGGTCGTTAAGATAGTTGTCCTGGCTTGTTACATGTATTAATCTCTGACCTAAGAAAGAAAGATAGTTTCCTGGCTTGTTACAAGTATTAATCTTCAATCTCCTTATGTAGATAGTTTTCCTGGCTTGTTACAGGTGTTAATCTGGAACTTGTTTTTTGGTGGTCATTGAGATAGTTGTCTTGGCTTGTTACAGGTATTAATCTATGACCTGAGAAAGAAAGATAGTTTTCCTGGCTTGTTACAAGTATTAATCTTCAATCTCCTTATGTAGATAGTTTTTCTGGCTTGTTACAGGTGTTAATCTACAATCAGTCATCCATGGATAGTTCTCCTGGCTTATTACAGGTGTTAATTTGGAACTTGAAGTTGGTCACATAGATATTTTCCTTGTTCGGTTTTGGGTATTAATCTGTGGTCTGCTGTATTTGTTGGTAAACTCGTCTTGCTTCGGGAGTTCATACCACTTGGTCGTGTAGATAGTTTTCCCGTCTGGTTTCGGGCATTAATCTTTGACATGTTGTGTAACTTGATAGTGTTTGTCTTTCTGCAAACTCAACCTGGAAAGGTAAAGTCAGTTTCATGCGATGTCATGATGTATGAATTGCATAATGCTCTCAAAATAAATGAGATTGTGATATATGCGTTCGTGCTGCATATGCTATGATGTTTGTAAAATGATATATGAATGCAATGTATAAACGTGTCAGTTGTTCTATTGCAGTGTTGTTGAACTAGGGAAAATAAATCCCAGATTGCAGCTGGGGTGAAGAACGTACGTATTCAAATATGTTGAAGTTAAATGTTGGGAGATGAACTTCGGTTGTTAGATAAATAAACTCTGTTGGAGACGGGAAACTCCGTGATCCGCTTGGGATCTTTATGGAATCCTGTTGGGGAAACCAAAATTTTTGACTACTTCACTGGGAAACTTTTAGATGTTGGAGCAGTAGTTGGAGATTCTTGCTCCGCCGGGGATATGAGAACACCTGGCATCATTAGGCTGCATGCTGGGAATATGGCAGTGACCTTGCAGTAGAATGCCCCTGCCTCGGTACCTGCTAGAGAAAATATCTTCCGTGGATTTCGTAGATGGTTCTACTGTTATCCCAACTCTTGGAGTCCTTGGTGAATGCAGATTAGGGTAATAAACCTTCTACTGATAGACAAGTGACGATATGACGGGACGTAGTCGTACACTTTAATCCCTAACTTTTTCCTGGACTGTCCTTTCAGATTTTTAGTCCATTGGGATACCGGTTTTTGCCCAAGCTGCCTTTTCAGGTTTTCGACTTGTCGGGTGTACAGTTTTTTTCATATGTATATCCCCAATTTTTTCCAAAACCCTTTTGGTTCCCCGGGATGCCCTTATTTTTTCCTAGGCCAGTCAACCTAGTAGGTCTTTGTTCATGCGTAGTATTTTCCGACTATGAATATGTTCACTGGGTACGGAGAATTGTCAATGTCTATAGTAGTAAGTGTTGCCACACTGCTAGAAGATGTTTGTTTGATCGCATATGATTCGCTACTAGAATTCAAGTCCAATGCCCCAAGTGATTCAGATGGAGATCTGCCTCTGGTTATTTGGCATTTTTGAGAGATTCCGTGACCCTTGACTTGACTGCCCCAGATCAGCTGGACACCATGCTATGCCCCTTGATTATGAAAGGCCTATCACTGGAATGTCTTTCCATCTGAGGAGATTCTGTCCACTGAGAGGATTTCTATTCATCGAATATCTGTCTTGCGAATTTCTCCGCTGTTGAATAAATAGTCATATACAAACAATGGTATTTTAAGAATGCATAGCTTATATCTGTCTTGAAGTTTGAAAATTCATTTTTTAGTAAAACAAACAAATTTTGTAAGAGTTTGATATCAGCTCAAGATTTATAGCAAACCCTATAGGAGTCAGGATACCTTTTGTAACAATATGCTTTCGAACTAACCCATGCTTCAGCTAGGACTTTTAAGGGTTATAACATGGCCTGGTTCACGGTTTTAAGAAACAAAGGATAAAGGCTCAAAATTTATTTGTACCCAACCCGTTCTTCGTGATGTTCTTCGATCCTATGCTCAGCTAATTATGCGTTCAGATCCCAATTGAGTCTGGAATCTTTGCTATGATACTTGGAGATGATTCAGAAATTGAACGTTTGTTTGAGAAGGCAGTCATTTTTGTAACCTTTTTTTTTTTTTGAGGATTTGTAAGACCTCTTTTTTTTTGTTATCCCTACCTTTGCCTGAACTGTTTCTTTTGTGATTACATTCAGCGGGATGCCCTAGTTTTTTCTTAAGTCCCCTTCATAGGTTTTGACTTAGCGGGCTTTTCTTTTGAAAAATAATGATTGCCTGCTTTAATGATTATGCAGAACCATCACCATCTTTTGGAAGGCATCTTCTACACTATTTGTCGTGTATGAAGGATGAGCTTGCGACTGAATGCACCTCTGAATTAACTGAGAAAGCTACCCTGCCCCGGGTTATGATTAAGGGTTTTAATTTGTATGAAAAGAAAAAAACTCCTACTTCTTAGGCTCGAAGGGGATGCCTAGGGCTTATCTTCCTTATAACTCCACTGTTTAGGATTTGAAATAATTCATGTACATCGTCAGCGGGGTCTGTTTAAAAGCATACTGTAGAAATTGTGGTATAGTTTTCGCCATCCTCCCTCTAAAGGCTCAGAGCTTTTAATCGAGAGTTGAATATCACCAAAAGGAAGTAAAAACACGGTTTGAATATAGTGAATATGAATGAATTGATTCAAGACAAACATATACAATGCATTGATGAAATAACAAAATTTGATATGAAACAAATGTTCGAATAATCAAAAGAAATTACAAATTGAAAATTTTAAATGAACAAAAAGCCTCTTTATCTTGGACTTGTCACTTCAGATGGTGAGCCTTGGAGGGATGAAAGAAAAATTCCAGTTGACCATCTTGTGCAAATTCCAACGCTCCTTCATCGATCAGGTCTTGAATTTTATACTTCAACGTCCAACAGTTATCAGTATCATGCCCTGGGCTGTTAGAGTGATATACACATATTTCATCAGGATTGTAGTTAGGAGAATAAATTTTGTGGTTTGGAGGAGGATCCTTCAATGTGACCAAATTCAACTTCAACATGTGTTGCAATACTTGCGACACTGGTATGTTGAGTTTGGTGTATTGCCTAGTGAATGCATCCCACTTACGCCGATGACCCTATCGTTATTGGCGAGGTGGCGATTTGGTTCTTGACGTAGCAGAAATTTGGAAAGGTCTACTCTCCACCAAGCCAACTCCTTGTATCATCAGGGGCTGATTAATGACCTGATCCCCAGTCTCGATTGTTTGCTTCATACAGTTTCATCCTTCTTGAAGATGCTTGCTGGTGAGAAACCTCAACTCTTCTTGTCCCCGAGCTAAACTTTGGATAAGAGCCCTTTGATTACTCATATGGATTCTCATCCTTTCTGTTGTACCCCAAAATTTTCCCTCCCATTTTCTCACAAGACATACTCCTAGAGGTTCTCAATTGCTCAAGGTTGACCAAGAATTGACCAGACAATTCTCCTCCTAAGGCAATGAACCCCCAAGTAGGGTTTCAATTTTCATCAAGATGGTTGAGCTTCAATGGTCTCAAATGCTTACCATGATCCTAATATGCCTTCAAGATCATCAATTGCTCAAGTATTGGAAAATCAACTGCGCTAGGTCAAAATTAAACAGTGGCCCATGTACAGTTAAACCTCAAGATTTTTGGTCAACATCAACATTTTGAATTTATATCCATCATTTGATCAAGGGTTGATCATGATTCCTCAAGAAATGCTTCTAGCCCATCAAAAGTCAAAAGAGGAAAATTAGGGTTTGTTGTACCCCAAAATTTTCCCTCTCATTTTATCAAGATTTCCCCTCACAAGACTCTTTGGATTCCAGACAGAATTAGGGTTTGCTCTGCTTAAGACATCTCCTTGCACTATTGACCTGAAATTAGGGTTTGAGTTTGCACAGGGATTTTTGGACTTCCAGTGCCAAAAGTTACTTTCATACTTCATGTTGGACCTATAAGATTGTTCATACCAAGTTTCAAGCCTTGAATCAAATTTTTGCCCAGTCAATTGGACAGTTGACTTAGAAATCAACTATATTGGGGAAAAAGTCAATTGTGACCAATTTACAGTCAAAACTCATAATTTTTATTCCACATCAACATTATAGACTCATATGGACCATTTGATCATGTTTGGACCATAACTCCTCAAGAAATTTGATCAGATCATTAAAAGGGCAAAATGGTCATTTTTAGGGTTTTGACTGCAGAAGGGAAATTTTTTATTTTTAACCTAGACAATGGAAAATTGGGTTCAAGCATGGTTTCAAGGACTCAATGGCATCATCTTGACCTAATCACAAGGTTCAAAAGATCTCAAAAGCACTAGATTGACAGATGAATTTTCCAGTCAACTGATCAAAAATCAACTGTACACTGAAAAGTCAAACTTTGACTTTTTGGTCAAAATCAAGTACCAAGGGTCATTTTTCATCAAGATTTGTCAAAACATGAAACTTGTTCATCAAGAAATCTAATTTTGCAAATTAGGGTTTAAGATTGAAAAAAATTTCATAACTTAGAATTTTTCTAAGTTATGAAAATTTCTTATTTTTTCCCAACTTTGCCCAACATTTTCACCATGATGAAATTGGATTCAAACAAAACTTCCAACATGAAAGTTGTAGTCCTCCACAAAATATACAACTTTGATTCACAAAGTTTTCCGAAAAGATGCTTGTATCTCAAGTTATGATTTTTGGAATAAGGGTCTATGAAACTTTTAACTTAGTGAAATTTTGCCGTAGTTTAGGCAGGATTTTGACCTATCTTCATGGCCATTTTTCACTTAGTTCCAATTATAATTTCAAAATTCATTTCAAATATGGATTGTAGAGCATTTTACAAGCTTTCCAAAATGTCCCAGAACTCTCCAAAATCATTTATGGTTAGGGAGAATCGAAGGTTTGAATTTGGCAAAAAGTCACTTTGATCCATGGCATTTTTCATGTTGCTACAAATTGCAAATTCTATCCATCCTTACTTGTACTTGCTCACAGGTCTTTAAACACTTCCACACTCAAAAATTGAATGCAAACTCATTGGTTTAAGGCATTATTCTGATCAATGGAAGTTTACACAAGGGTTTAATTCATTTTTGGCAAAAAGGCAACAATGTTATTTTCATAAAGCACAACTTTATGTCAACTTGTTTCCCTTGAGCCTTGAACCCCTCTCTTTGCAGCAAACAAGTTCCATAAACTTAGGCAAAGGTACAACAATCTTGTGCATGCTTGAAGCTAGCCTGTACAGGCCTGCCTTTTGTCATTTCACACTTTTCTTAAAAGCCAAGTCAACTTGCAAAAACAAAGAGAACTCTTGTATCTGAAAAAACCAACTCTTGCAACCATTCAAAACAAGTTTTGAATATTGCCTTAAGTCAGAAGCACGATCTAACCACTTCTCTAGCCTTCCAAAACACCAAAACACCATCTTCTTACAAAACAGGGTAGCTTCTACAGTTGCACCTCCATCTCACAAACCACTCGTGCATTTTGTCCCAAACCTCTTCCAACACACTCCATACAACCACCTAAGCTCTCCCAACCATTGGCCAGTGACTGTAACTCCATTTACAAGCTTCACCATTTTTAAATTCTACTTGTGCAGGTTGACTTCTACAGGCTTATTCAAGCAAGCTCAAAGCAAACTAAGCATTGGGGAAGGTCCAAGGAAGTTCAAGCAAGCTCCCAAGCATCTCAGGCCTCATTGAAAACCTCCACATTGCCATACTCGAGTTCAACTGAAGCAGGTATTTTCCAACTTTCTATCTCTCTATTTAGGAATCATTAGGCTTAGGTTTGTGAATAAAAAATGTAGTACTCATTACCCTTAAGTTGTACATATGCATAGATTTCATTTAAGTTAACTGTGTTGGGAGAATTTGATTGATGAACTTTCTGAAAAAGTTAGGTTATAAATTAGGGCCAGAAAAATTCTCTCTGGTCTTTGAGAGTTAGATTAAGTTCTTTATATGGTTGGAATCGTGTTGAAAAATGCTATAACTTTTGTGTTGTGAGTTTTTTGCTTTAGAGCACGTATGCAGGATTTCTAGTTTGAACATGCAGGCGCACGTTTTTGTTTGTCACAAGGTTAAAGATGAAGTAAGTGGGCTAGGCCTGTTGTTTCATGCTTTTTGCACCCCTGACTTACTTCTCACACCCCCTTGGCCCATTTGATTTGATTTTTTATATTTTTCATTTCCTTTTTTATTTCTGACTTTATTTTATTTTTCTAAACTTTAAAAATTACCAAAAATATTTTATTTAATTTTCACATTTTATTTTATTATTTTTTATTATTTTTTAGACATAGAAACAATTATTAAATAGTATATACTTTTATTTTCTTTAATAAAAACTTGTAAATAATACAAAAAATATTATATTTTATTTTTTATTATTTATATACTTAAATAATATTTTTTCTAACATATTTTCACTTTTTTGACATTTGTATATATTTTTATTTTTATTGTACATAAATAAATAATACATAATATATATATATATAATATATATATATATATATATATATATTATATATATATTTATATATATATATATATATATATATATATATATATATATATATATATATATATATATATATATATATATAGATATATTATATATATATATATATATATATATATATAATATATATACTATATATCTTATAGATTATATATT